>JAAGVU020000008.1:20469754-20530271 GCA_011763525.2 Mormyrus iriodes
TTGTTGTTTTTTTAATTTTGCCAGAGAAATATCATAGCAGGGGTTCCCTGCTGAGGAGTGATATTGAGGGGGTTGGGGGGGTCAGGTTAGCTCACCTGAGTGACGCTGTAGCCCTCATAGAAATGAAAGCGGCCCTTCATGCAAACACACTGTTTCCCATTCAGCTCCCCGAAGACCAGTTGGCCGGCATGACCCTGCACTGCAGAGGGGCGGGACAATGAAGAAAGGATCAGGACGGGGGGGTGGAGGAAGAGAGCAGCAAACCAATAGGGGCAGAGCCACCAAAGCCAGCAGCTGGTCCTTTGGACTTAAAGCAGATTTAAAGAGCTCCTCAGAAGTATTCTTATTGCTCCCTTGCATTTCTAGGTTCCTCACACAAATACATAATTGTGTCACTGTTAGGATCCGTCCCTGCCCATTTGTTTCTCTGCTTGGTCAGTTGCTATTACTGGCAATCCCATTTTGTGTTCCCCCAGTCGTTTGTGCTACACAGGTCCTAGTACGTTCTCCTCTTCCCTTATTCCCTAGGCTGCCATGCAGCTGTATGAGCTGAGACTGTGGCTGGGAACTGACTACCCATCCTGTCATGGGTTTGAGGCTGGCTTCATTACACATTGTGAGTTTTTTGTCACTTTGGTTAATTATTCTTGTATTTCAGTTACGTCTTTGTTTTTGTGTCTTTGGTTATAGTTTACCCTGCCTGTGTCTAGTTTAGTTATTATTAGTTTTCCAGAAAGCTAATTTAAGCCAGAAATCATGATTGTCCAACAAGAATAGTCCTTACCTAAAGTTTTATTGCACAGTCATGATTTCTAGCTTAAGTTAACCAAGCTACCTGAGAAATCTTGCTTCTAGGGGGATATTCCACAAAGCAGAATTTTCCAGTTAGCTGCATAACTTCAACCAAGCATGAAAACTGTCCAGCAGGACCAGAGGTAAATCACATTCCTATTGGACAATCCTTACATTTGGCTTAAGTCATGTGGCTAAAAAAAAATCGCACTTTGTGCCACACCCCCATTCTGTTCTGATTACCTATATTCCCAGTATCATCTAGTGCTTTAATCTGTAGTGTTGTTAATTACTCTCACCTGTGTCTTGTTTATCTAGTATCCAGTGTTTGGTTAATTGGTTATGGCCCGCACCTGTCCTTTATTTAACCCTCGTCTCATGTGTTTTTAAGTGCCTGTCCTTATTCTGTTCCCCATTTGGTCATTGTGTGTCTTTCTGTTTTGCTCCCTACTGTAGTTCTTGTTGTCTACCTGCTTTGTTTTCAAACCCTCATAGTCCTTTTATTCTGGTTACTTGTGGAGCACTTTTTTGCTTAATTAAACCCCTTTTGCCCGAGAGCTGCTTTGTAGATTGTCTTTCCTCCATGCTACACTGGAACAGTCATGTCATACCCAGCTGTAAATAATGCATATTTCACAGGGGGAATCCATATTAACCACCTTAAAGCATATAAAAGCAGTCCCCTTATTAAGTTTGAGATACAACTTTATGGACAGGTTAACATCCCAACTATAACTGTCTTAAAGGCAATAGTTCTGTCTTACCAGCCTGTGCATGAAACCTTGCCTGGAATCAGTCTGAACCATCTGAGGCTGAATCAAGACCATGATCTCTGCTGCTGGCTGTCTGGATCTGTTTATTAATGACCTTAATAAAGAGTCACGGTTTGGACATTGAGTCCTTGAGTAGTAACTAGAAGCCCACAGCCTAGGACAGCAGCTGTGACTTGCTAATTTGCCTGCTAACTTCCTTAGTGCCAGGCTTCTCGTTTGATTAGTTTGACTCATTACTGGGTGAACCTGCCCTTGAGGGGAGTGTCTGCGGAATCACCCACCATCATTTCATTTGGCGGCGTGTTATAAATATACTGTGGACCCTGATGCAATCCACGCCTTAAATGACTCTATTGATTTTGTGATCATTTAATGTCACATTCCGCAAATGAACGGAAACGCATCATGAGCCTCGTTTCTTCAACGATGTAAACGAAGACCACCAGGCCTCAGAGGTCCCCCTGCCCTCAGCTTGGTTGGGGCCACAGATTTCACGGAAGTATCAGCATTGACCTGTGCTCCTGGGAAAGTTGGGGATCTCCTCATAGGGGAAATTCTTCTTCTTCTCCAGAAGGTCAGCCAGGCCACCCAGGCCTGAGCCGCAGATGATGGCGACAGTGGGGTGCCGCTCAATGCGAGCCAAGAGCCAGTTTGTAGTCTCTTTGTAGTCATCATACGTGTAGCTGAAGGTGACAGGAACAGAGAGGCTTATCAAGTGGTGTCATACACGATGGTAACCCCCCCCCCCCCCCCCAAAGCTTGCTCTGACCTGTATATGTGTCTCATGGAGAGCAAGACGGGATAGGCAAAAAGAGAATTTCCCTGTGGGGGTTAATGTAAAATATCGCTATTCAATTTCTATTCATACAGTGTGTGAGTATACGTATGCATGAATGAGTTTATTTGTGGTGTATATGCAAGTATGCATCATCATAACACTAATTTATAAGAGTAAAATAGGTTTTATATGTATACTAATAGGATGTTAGTACAGGTAATTAAAGTAATTAATTTAAATATTGTCAAGAAATTGTGTTAATTCCCCACTGTAATGGGTATTAACTTGACAAAAGTTTGATTTAATTTTGCTAATTGTGTCAAATGGTTCAGTTGAGTGCAGCCCAGTCAAGCAATTGGTTCTGATCTGCTTGCAATGAACACGCTAGTTAAACATGAGTGTGTAGAGCAAAGACAACAGCACAGACACACAAGCATAGAGGTTCTTTGTACAGATTTCCTTGACATCTACATGATTATTGGATTAGGGTTAAGTCTGTCCTGCCTATTCATCACTTATGTGGCTATCAACAGGCTGCACAGAATAATGACCTCCGACATGTAATATGACATTTAATTAATGTTTTAAAAATACATTTTATGTAACATATGATTAGTTCAATATGTAGTGCTGTAGGTCAGCTCAGTGACTAATTCTCAGGATTGCCTTCTGCTACAGATAACTCCATTGTTATAGATAACTATAAAACTCATTGGAGAGAGATGGCAAAGGTTACCTATTCTTCTGAGTCATCTGCAAGGCACCAACAAGCCAGAGCATGAGTAATAAAGTTTTCATGTGTGAAAGGGTCATTGAATGGATAAACTGAGATTTGTTTGCAGGGGAGGGTGATGTTATGCCAATTTTAATCTTCTTGAATACACAAGAATTGAGTAAATAATTATTGATTGAATGCACAGGACGTCGACAGCACTTTTATTACTCGATCTTTAAAGTTTTTCATAACTACTGTATGTTTCCCGTTTCCGAAGAGAGCAGCGTCAGTGCTGTACTCTGACCACGAAGCATCATGTGACCGCGCGCTAAAATGAAACAGAGCTCTGTCGCTACTTGGGAAAGTTGCCCTTTCTGACAAAAATGGCAATCGCGTGAATGAATCTGCTATGCAAATCAAATAAGATTGCGGATTCATAAAATCCTCTAACGGTGGGTAAAGGGGGCAGGTGCACCCCAGTTACGCTCTCCAGGGTGCTGTCGGTAGTTCCCCATTTGGAGACAACACAGACTATGATTACCATCAGTTTTTCAGTAAATTAATGCAATATTATATAACATATATAAGTAATGCATATAAAAAGGATTATCCCAGTAGTATTGTGGCTACACGATAAACTCCACGTATATCACAAAATATGGTTATGTCCAGGCGTTTTAAAAATGCGTACAATTCTGATCACTGACGCTTCTTTTAAAAATGCATCACAAACGATTAAATGTAGGCTAGCCTAATTATTTTGTAAGAATATATTTACACACTGTATGTATGTAGCGTATATGTAATGCTTTTGTTACCTTATCCGCAGTTTGGAACCAGCATTGATGCACCTGGCCCAAAATTAAACTAATAAATTCAAAAAACCCGAAGAGTTACCCTGTATTAGTTTGGGTTCTTTACTTTTCTTTCATCGCAGACTTTTATTGTGAGTAATCATTGCTGTTGTTATAATTGTATAGTAAAGTTTAGTTTAATGATAAATCAAATCCCGCAGAATATCGAATAATGTGATGACCCCTTTTATACGGTAATATGCTTAACATCTTACCTGTGCTTCATGGCAGACATGGCGACTGGTGATGAGGAGCTTATTCGGTACCTAAGGACGCGCTTTGCTAGTGCGGTTTTGCTACTGCCAGCTGGATCTCTGCGATCGCAGCGCAGGTGTCACCGACATGTAGGGTCCGTCCCTCGAATGACGGCAGTGTGGAGGAGGTGCTCTCTATCCCTCTCTAATCCCTTTAAAATCCATTTATAATTTCTGTTCGTGGCCGCAACCGGAAGCGTTATATATCAAAGAGAAACTCATTAAGCTGCAATCAGGGGCTGCCACAAACTAATTCGCTTTGGTTATGTACAAGTGACACAACAGAAGAAGGTTTTGTGGTGCTGGGGGGTGACTGCCGGTGGCTCTGTGGTTAACGCTGTTGCCTTAAACCCCAGCCCTCAGGTTTTGAATACGTGGGTTTACGAGCTCGTCCAGTGTCCTGCGGCGTCAATCCGTAATCCGAAATCATGCGGAGAGGCTTGTTGGCGTCTAGAAATTGCTTTAGAAGCATGAACGTGTGAATGTGTGCCCTGCAATGGACATTAATCCCGTCCAGAATGTCCCTCCTCGGTGTGCTTTATGGTGCCTGAATTACGCTCCCAACGTACTTGACCAGCATAAGCGTTTGGAAGCTATAAAAATATATGGTTACACGGCGCAGTAATTGTTCAAGCTTGAGTGAAATGATTCATTGTAATCAAAGATATAGTTTTGTGGATATTGTTGTACAAATTCATACATATTAATGCTGGTTAAATTGCTTCACCTTTTTTGCATTGGTAATTTAATTACAATTCGTTTATTATTATTCTGGGTCCAAGCAGTGTAGCTGCTGAATCCCTATTGTATCCCTACTGATTATTATTGTTTTTATGTTGTTAACGAAACAGGTATTATGAAAAGGTATCATTCTACAGATATTAGGTATAAGATCTATATGTTTAACTAATCTTTGTGCATGTAGGCCTATGCGGAATGTTCATTCGGGGTCTGTGTCTGTCCGTTTCATTCTAAAGTAGGCAAAGCTGTTTCAAAGAACAGCTCAGTTATTTAAGCAGACTTTTTGGTTCGTTGTTGAGGTGAGAATGGCTATTTGGTAAACGCACAGTGCTGTTTGTCTAATATTATAAACAAGCTAACAAACAAATAAATAAATAGACAGACAGACAGATAGATAGATAGATGGATGATATGTTCTACAGTGCGAATACGCAGCTACTCACTGAACCTGACAGTCTCACACAGAGCGGAATCAAGATACGGGATCGATAATAATGATTTCCCTGCGATGTGTGAGCGGGGCAAAACCCTTTGAGTGAGAGTAATAGAAGATTCTTTTGAAGAGCTTCATCGATTAGTTCAAACCACACCGCCAGTTCATAGAGCTCATCGGAGATATTAGAGCATTTCCCACGGCAGGTGGAATGAACCTGTGAGTTTTCACAAGCCGTGTGATTCTTCCCAACAACGCCAGTCTGTTATTTAAAGGATGGCTGATTGGTAAGGAGAAACCACCCAGAACAGTACAAATCAGTCAGAATTCTTAAAAATGCGAAGAAGTACCATCCGGAGTAAAAATAATTGCAAATATCGCACAGTAATTTCACGTTATTTTATGGAGGCACCGTAGTGTTGATTGTCCTTAAAAAGATCACTTTAGTGGTGAGATAATATCTACGGTTACTACCGCAATCCAGCCTGCTCAATATTTCCTCTCATTTTTGCTTTACTCATTATAAAATACGGAGGGAAAGGAAATCAGTGTGCAGGCAGCCGCGTGTACAGATTTTACTTTCTGTTAACTGAACGTGAAAGAACATTCACTTTGACCTCAGCTGATTGGATTTGGTTAAAGATCCGTGTTATTATTACCTCCATGCTGGATGGCACCCAGTTGGCCTGTAGAAGTTTAACAGAGTTTAGTGAACCATTTTCAATTGTATTCTTATCTTGCTGAGCTTGCTTTGTGTGTGTGTGTGTGTGGGGGGGGGGGGGTTATGTATATATTACATTGTGGGGAACAAACGTCCTCACAATGTGATAAAAAATTATCTTGATGTTGTGGGGATCATTTCTTCGGTCCCCATGAGGGGAAACTATATTAAAAAAAATCTGTGACTGCAATCATAAAACTAATAATGTCAAAAGTCTTGTATTTTGTTTGGTTACTTATAGTTAAGGTTAGTGCTGGGTAGAGGTTAAGGTTGTCATAGTTAGGATTAGGATTATGCCCATAGAAATGAAGAGAGAGTCCCCACAATGACAGTGCTGTATGAACTGTGTGTGTATGTCAATATTCAATATTTCAATATTCTTCTTCTATCAGAATGATGCTATGCACACTTGCTGTTTCCAGGGAAAGTTTGATATAACGTATAATGTCTGTGTTTGGAGAGAGGAGAGTCTTCTGTCAAATTATGGTGTTGCAACGTTAAAACGGATTACAGGTCCTAATAATATTATGCTTCACTTTTTATGCTATCTAAGGAATATTTTCACCATCTGATCAAGTAGTACATTTAAAATCTGATTACATCAACCAATCACTAAACCTTAAATATAATAAATGTCTCCCCACGGGAAAGAGGGAACGACAGGGAAGAATGAGTGTGCCATGTCATTCTGTCAATGGCACATCTCTGAGCTCCTGTTTTTAACAGGAAATTGACAGGACAGTTGGAACACAATCCATTCATGTCTGCCAGTATGGAGTCAAGCCTCCATAAAAGGAGATCGTATAATTTCTCAGTGTTTGTCCACGTCATATTTGCCGACTGATTGCTCGCACTCTGGGTTTCAGGGGAAACAGAGGCTTATCAATTTTGCCAGGGAGACAGAATTCATCTGGACCCATTCGTTGGCAGACATTGTCACTGATTTACAGGGCCCATCTTGAATTTTTTAATGTAAGTGCGCTGGCTGAATTTCTCATTCTTAGTATGCAAAAGCATCTGTGTTTATGTAAGATGTGGGTGTTCCAGGCTGTCTTCAGAAGACACAAAGTGATTTAGTGCATTCTGTTGATTCATTCCATCTCTCCCTTATTTTGTAATTCATCATAAATATTTGCCTGACCTTTCATCTTCTTAACACTCCTCACAAGTTTACTTTCTTTGTTTCTGTCTTGCTGAAATGACACATAGCTGACTGTTTTCCCTTTTGCCTTTATGGTGTTTGTGGCAGGTTTTCTGTCACTCAACACCCCAAATAAAATCCCCTACCCAGGGGCCTGTATTATGAAGTCTGATTTCTTGCTTAGCCAGATAATGTTAGACGTGGGGCATGGCATAGGCAGGAAGTGAGGGTGGCGATCCACTTATGGCTTCAAGACAAAGGGGTTCATTAAACAAAACAGATCACCAAGGGGTAAACCACAAAAAAGGACCACAAAGGGTCAAAAAACTGGGTAAAAATAAGAAATTAAACAGAACTAAAAACAAGTAAAGACTGGGAACCAGGTAAGCCAGGGAGCAGACCTAGAAACTGCACAGAGCAACAACATACAGCTACTTAGCACAGAGTAACATCTGACACAGACACCTGATACAATGACTGACTCGGGAAATGAGCAAACTTAAATACATTGAAGACAAGGACTAACAAAGGGCAGGCGTGAATAACTAATCAACAAGGCCATGGAACAACAAGACACAGGTGAAATGACTTACAATTAACAAGACCAGGAACCAGGGAAGCTAACTAACACTATAGCTTAACAACACTAGGGAAGACTAGGAACACAAGGCTATGCGGAACAGAATAAAACCAGACACAACAAGGTAAATCAAAAACCAGGGACAAAAAGCAAAGACAGATACAAAACCAAACTAATTGATAATACTTGAGTTATTAATGAAACTGGCCTTTGACCAGCCTCAAACACATGACCAGCAGGTTTATAGTCTCAGGGTTGCACACTCAACCCCCCAAGCTACACAGCAATCCAGGGAACAGGGAAAACACATTAAAGATTATAAGACAAGGATTGACAAGACGGGATGGCCAGCAACACCTGCTGGCCAAATGGGGAAGAGACACAAAGGGCAGGATCAGACTGGTACTGACCCTGACAGATACCTTGTTGAATTTAGGCATTAGTGGACAGGGTTCTGCTAATCCTCTAACTGCTAATTAGCAAGGCTAACTTTTTTGTAAGCAGGTTAGCATTTCAACTTTTGAAAACCGTTTGCAGACCAATTAGCTTCCGCTAAATTTCGTTCTGCTAACTGTCAGTCCGCTAACATTTTTTCGCAGGTCAAGTTTAATGGTCAAAAACATTTATAAATCCTAAAACCACTCATATTTGTTCCGGTCTATTGCGAGCATATCTGCAACAGTCTATCTGTCACACTGTTGCCTGACTATGTGTAATCCCAAGACATGATTAGTCGATAACTTGTCGTGTTTAAGGTAGTCGGGGCTAAATGTAAGTGAACAAAGATAAAGTCCATTTAAACTAAGTCCAGTCTAAGTGGTAAACTGGGGCCTGTATCACAAAGCTGGATTTCTTGCTTGGTCGCATAATTTGTCAAATTTCAGTTACGCTAGTTTAAATAGACTTTGGGCTCTATTTTGACGATGTAGTGCAAAGTGCAAGGCGCAGCTAACATTTATGGGCATGTCCAAATCCATTTTGCTATTTGGACGGCGGTTAAAACAGATTTTGCGATAGTACGAAGTGCAAAAAGGCTGTCCTAACTCTTTTAATTATTCAGAGGCATGTTTTGGGTAGAGCTTGCAATGAACCAATTAGAATGGCACGTCACCTCACCTTTAAAAGGTAGCGGCGCATGATCTACAGCAGAAATGTAATATTTTATATATATATATATATATATATATTTCTTCTTTTGGTGTTTCATTAAACATTGATTACATGAAAGGACCAGTTGTACTCTATAATAAAATATATATAAATAAAATAAAAAATCATTAGTGCACTTTGAGCGCGTACCTGTGTCACTAACAAGAGTTGTGCACCCACTTATTTCTACGCCTCATTTAAAAAACACCATTCCTACTAATACGTTAGCGGCTAGTGGTAATCGTTAGCTTTGACTAAATATATTTAGTGGTTTATCGGTTGACCATTCTTGAATTAAGCTTAGCTTCGATTTAGTAGTTATCGAAGCTAACTTTTCAGTTAGCTGTGCCCACCACTGGATTTAAGGTATCCCAGTTTAAATGTATTTTATCTTCGTTCACTTACATTTAGCCCAAACTACCTTTTCTGGTTATGCAAGAGATCCTGCTTCTTGATACAGGTCCCAGGTCACATGATTCTGTTTGTGACATTTTAATTATTTGGCAGATGCTTTTATCCAAAGCAATATACATTTTTGAGGAAACAGGGTCAGGCATGGTGTTGCAATGGTTAGCACTGTTGCTTCACACATTTGGGACCTTGGTTCAAGTCTCCACCAGGGTTTTGTGTGTGTGTGTGGAGTTCGCATGTTCTCCACCATGCATTGGTGGTCACATGGTTCACCAGCTAGAATATCTATCAACGCACTACACTATAGCTAACCTCACTGGAGAACCTGTGTAGAGCTCCTAGCTGAGGCTGAGGAGATGTATCAGGCAGGAGAGAGCCAAGCCCTCCATCATGGCAAACATCTACTGCTCTGGGGAAGCCGTGGCAGGTAGAGGCCAACATCCGTCTTGGGCCGAAGGGCACTTGAGTGCAGTATTAATTGGTGTGGTGACACAGACTAAGCACTCAGGCACTCACTCACAATTCATTATCCCCCATCAGCTTTACTCCATTCTGACTTATTACTGTGTGCAAAATTCCACTCCAGCTCCTGACTTTGACTTGTAACTGTACCCAAGTTGCAGAAAAAAAGCTCACTAGGCTTATCACAGAGAAGAATATGAAAGGCTTTCATATTTTAAAAACTCTGCATCCTGTAATTTCAGCAGTCTATTATACTTTCTGTTTCTTTAGTGGATGCTTTATCCAAAGCAGCATGCAATTTTGAGAAAGCAGGGACAGACAGTCCCTGGAGCAGTTGGGGGTTAAGGATCCTGCTCCAGGGCTCAACAGTGAGATCCTTCTGCTGACCCTGGGATTCGAACCAACAACATTCTTATCACAGGCACACTAGCCTAATCTGCTGAGTCAAACTCTGCCCCTTTGTAGGTTGTATATGAAACCATGTTTTTTTGTTTATTTACATGTTTTGACCTTTACTGTGATTTTGTTTTCTCCTGTTAGCTCCAGGACATACCCCTTGTGGTGTCTCCTGCAGAGTCCTTTCCTGTAAAAGGGAGAAGTAGCTGGTCTGAGAGATCGGTGGGATACAAAAGAGTGGAAGATGCTGACTGAATCTGTGAACGTAATGTGCTGGAGTAGAGTGTGGATATTCAGCTGCTGTGCCGTCTCCCTCAAGTGGGGCAGCGTCTTCTGATCAAGTGTTAAACCTACAGGAGACGCGGAAACACGAAATGTGGTACTGCGATGATGATGATGAGTGTATGAACAAGGGAAGGATCATTTCCAGGAAATAGCTCAGAAAATGCACGGAACAGCATCTCACTAGCAGGAATGACCCAGATGTTGGTTATTTTCGTTTACATGATTACACACGTGCGTTCTCAGTCTTACCGGTGGATGTTCAATCTTTCAATAACAGCTTCCCTTGGCCTTGGGTCAGAGAAGCTGGGCTTTGGTTGTAAAGCGCATGCTCCACGCTGCTCTCCATCTACAAGGCTTAACCTGGAGGAAACGCACTTTTCTCTGAGTGCTTTGGGCTTTCATTTCTTCTTCATCTAATCGTCTGTTTTCGCCTTCATAATAGAAATTGGGAGTTAATAAACCGTCTCCCAAAAGCAGGTCAGGGTGGAGACGAGACTTTTTCATCTTCCAAAACACAATAAGCTTCCGCCTCAGCTCCGGTCGTGGAATTACACCAACTTGTTATTTTTTATTGTTTGCACAACAATGTCATTTGCAAGCATGTGACCTTAACCAGGATGTTTTTATAAGGAATCCAACTATTTGCAAGAATAACCAGAATGTTCTTAAAGTAACAAAGGGGACTGGTAGTGTGTTGGCTTTAGGGAAGGGGGGGCTTTCCAACCATAACCAGGGCCCCCCCTCCAATGAAACTTAAATCAACTTAAGTAACTAAAGCCCTGAGTGGGGTTTAATATTTCTTTATCTTGGGGGAGGTGGTTGGGTCTCATTTAAGTATTTCTCACTCTAACCTGGGGGGGAGGGGTGTTGACGGATGGGTGGAGCTTGCATGTTCTCTTGCAGCCCGTGTGGTTTTCCTCCCTCAGTTTGAAAACATCAGGTTTGTTGATCGATTTTTTTCTAAACTTCCTCATGTTTCCTGGGGTCTGAAATCTAATACTGGGTAAGCAGACAGGAATTAAGGAAACAAACTTTTTCAAAAAAGCTGAGAGAACATTATTGTGGATTTTAATTGTTGCAAAATATTTATTTGACTGAGTAGTGTTCAAATCAATTCAGTAGGAGCAATATATGTCAAGACCAGTAGAATCTCGTCATTCATCAGCCATGGAAAGAAACGTCTTACCTGAGCTTGTAGCATAGTCCTTGGCAGACTCACCATAAGCAACAAAAGGGTAATTATCATTAACTATAAGGAGGTAACTGGTACCATCATGAGCTTTTTTCCCATCTTGATTTTAACAATTTCCCGTTTTCTTTGCTATGACAAAGGACATCCGTGTACAGAGCACTGGGAGATGCTTATGGTACTGTTTCATTGCCACAGCTGACAGCTAAATTCAGTTTGTAGTTCAGTCATCATATATGGTTAGGCTATGACAATTCTGTGTCGTTTCTTCGTGAACAGATTAAAATTGCATCTATGTGGACCCAAAAACTCTAGAGAGGGAATAGTGGAAGACCACTGAAGACTATGTAGAAATTATGTCCTCAAATCCTGACTCTAGAAATGATCCCCATTGAGTATCAAGAGTCGCAATCACAGAGTGCTCAAATGATTTGTTGAAACTAAATCTTGGTCCGGATTTTTACTTTCTGGACCTGAACTAACCACCTCTGCCCCCAACCCAGACTAATCCAAATTTTTTAGACCCCCTGTCACTCAGGGTCCTTGGAATCACCCTAATCCCCACATCCCCTTACGGAACCCCTGCCTGCATCCTATACTAGCAACCTCAGTACACTGCAGTGATTGTTTTACCATCTACTAGTTTATGAAGTTGAATAATTCTTATTTTTGGCTATTAGCATAATGAGGTAGTGTAGCATAATAATGCATGTAATCTATATATGGGCTGCATGCTACAGTGTTGGACTACAGGCTACTTTATAAAATACACTGACGTACTAATTTTTCCTATATATTACAAGGACTGCAATAGTTAGCTGGGGTTGAGCCCATCAATAAGTTACAATAAAAACAGTTTTTTTTTACTCTGTATTAGGAAACCTTTGCAGTTTCAATGATTATCTAGTATTTGTTAAAAAATTGGTTGGGCACAGTGGCTAGGACTGTTGCTTCATACCTCTGGGACCAGCGTTCGAGTCTCCGCCATAACTCCATGTCTGGAGTTTGCATGTTCTCCCTGTGTTGTCGTGGGGTTTCCTCCGGGTACTCCTGCTTCCCCCCATGGTCCAAAAATATGCTGAGGCTGATTGGAGTTGCCAAATTGCCCATAGGTATGCATGTGTGAGTGAATGGTGTGTGCATGTGCCCTGCAATGGGTTGGCGCATCATTCTGGGTTGTGGCCTACATTACACCTGTAGCCTCCAGACCTCCAATGACCCTGACTAGGACAAGTGTGTGCAGAAATTGGACGGATGTTAAAAAATCAGTGTATCTTTGCACAAGCTCTGCATGTGCCTTCCAAGCCATTCTTGATCATTTTTGTCCTTGCTGTTGGAATCATTCATAAATAATGTGGTGCGTTTGTGAGAGATTTAACAAAAATGAGTGAGCAGAAGAAACGTGAACAAGAACTGGTTACTGAAAGACATTCATCTTCCGCTGTATGGAAATGTTTTGGATTCCATACACGCCATAGCAAAAGCATGTGTTTTGGCAGCGCTGCTTTGCGTCTGTTGGCACAATTCGCAGCTACACCATCAAATTGTTTGAGATTCTTTAGTTAGAAAAACTCTTTTTGTCTGTAATTTTTTGGTCACATTTCTCAACGCCATTTTTGTTTAATCAATATTGCAATATTTATTGCAAAAATTGTAATTACTGCATAGTGATTTCTTTCCAATATAATTCATCACCATTTCCATTTTATGCATACAAAAGAGTATTAGGATCAGTTTCAGTGATACCAACCTTAGAAATGGATCAAATTGGATCAAAAAGAAAATTAGTGGTATCGCCCATCCCTGCTCCTGATTCACACATGGCTTTTGTGATGTTAAATGTTCCTTTGTGACATGCTGAAAGAGCGCAGAAAGGCCATGAACCGTCCCGGCGACCACCACACCCAGTCCCCACAGCTTTGAGACCAGTCCCAAAGGTCTGGTGGTAGCTGCCCTTGCGTCTCTGATGATGGAGGGGGAACCATCAGATTGTTTACTGCAAATGCTTACATTATTTTTAGCTTTATATGTTATTGTTCCTGGGTTTAACCCGACACAGTTTATTCAAAATTCCTGAGTGTCCCGCGAGTCATTTGAGTACATCTGCCAATGACTTCCTCCTGCACTTCAGCACTCCAACAGAAACTGCCGTTTGTGCGTTCCAGTTAAAAAGTGGGTCGCAATCGGAAATGCATGCGTTCATGAATGAACTGCAAGTAGCGCATGCTAATACAATATCGCAACTGAAGTACAAATTAGCATATGAAGGTTAAGGTGCATAGTAATTTCATGTCAAACTGGCGCAAATGCACATAAAATAAGTATGGGGATCTACTGCGCAATACGCATTAATGGGCTACTTTGATAGGGAGAGTGAAGACAAGAAAAGAATGAAACAACTTTTATTTCACATATATACAAATAATCAACAAATGTTAAAACAAGCACATGAAAGACACGATAGTTAAATTTCACTTAAATTACTGACATTTCAAGCAAGATTACATGTTAGTGTTATTTTCATAACAAAGCAAATAACTGTACGTTATGTATCACTGGCTGGTCCACCAAAGTCAAATTCTAATGGTAACTTATTAGTTAGCTACTTTGCCATTACAATGATATATAGCCCAGCGCTACTCACAACCCATGTCCAACACACAAAACACAGCCAAGTGTTTAACGATATGCTATTTTGTTTGAGGGATCCTTGGAAGGCATCCGACATGCACCAAACGTGATTAAAGCTCATAGTCACATTACAAGTAAACACAACAATAACATCTTACTCGATTCCTCCAAAGCGGTCAAGGAGATCAATGCTGCAGTCACCTGGTTAGCTGGTCTGTTTTCAAACACGAAATCCATGATATTTGTTTTTAGGGCTTTATTTAGCTCTCTTCCTGTATTCATTTTCATTTTTGAAATCTCGTTCACGACTTGCTCTGTTATTCTGATAAGCCATGCCTTCTCCAATTCATTCTGCATTGCATCATAAACTTTTACTTTCCGCTATGATGACCCTAACCCCGCCTCCTGATGTCACACACTCCCGACTCTAGTCCCAGCAGTTTTTCAGGGCCAGAAAAATGAGCTCCAGCTCGGATATATCGCCCCGGCCCTGCTGTTATTTTTGTTGTGAATGCAACAACCGGGCCAGTCAGCATGGAGACTCAACACAGGCCTGGTGTGAAAGGGCTATCAGTCAGCAAGGCCTGCAGGGCATGACACACCCCCTCACGGTCGAGCAGCGCAGCCTCCTTTGCCTCCTGCTCCAGGTGGCTGCGCTCGTGGTCCCGACAGGCCTGTTACTCTCCCAGATTTTCCAGGGCATGCTGCTCCCTCCACAAGCCCTTGTCCAGCTTCAGCTGTGCCTGCTCCTCTGCCAGCTTACTGTGCTCCCAGCCCAGCTGGGCCTCCAGAGCGTGGCACGCCTCCTCACAGCCAAGTAGCCCTGTTTCACAGCTACATAATGTTGGCAATGGTGCTCGTTCTCCCAGCAGGCGGGCCCTTACTCGCATAGCTCCCAGTCCTGCTGGCTCTGCCACCGCTGCTCGTCCAGCTCATGCCACTCCTGAGCCAGCCAGGCCTCCAACGTGCGGCACGCCTCCTCATGACTGAGGAGAGCAGGCTTAACCTCCTGCCCTCGCTGGTTGTGCTCGTAGCGGGGGTCACACTGCGGCTCCTCGTGGTTGGCGAGCAGAGAGCCCATGGTAGTTGGAGAGCAGGCAGAGCCTCTGGCAGCTCTCACCTTCCCGAGTCACTGACGTAGTCTTGGATGTGGGGCTTGTGGGTTGGCAGGGGCAGCTTCAGGGTGCATTGCATGGGTCTGGGGCTTCTCAGACGTGGCTTCCTCACTCCTTTGTCCCCTGCTCATCTGCCGGTGGCTCTGGCGCAGGCTTCCAGGTAGTAGCGTGCCCGGTGCCCTTTTCTTCCACCACACCAGAAAATAATCCTGTTGTCACTCCTGACCAGAGAGTAGCTGTCTCTCCTGATTCGCCACTCCGCGGCTGCCTGCAGGTCTGCCAGGCTGGATCGGGCATGCTGCATGATGTCGATGAGCGTCATTCCTGCCATCTCACTTTTGACACCAATGTGGCATCTTGCAGACCAAGGCATTGTGCGGGCGGCAGCGAAGGATAAGGAGACTTCTTTAATGGAAGAACAATGTCCTTTTATGAAGTCCTCAAAAGGATTAATGCAGGCACTCAACAAGCACCAAGCCACACTCCAACAACACTGCACACCATGTGGTCACCCCGACTACTCCAACACCACACGGTGGCTACACACACACACACGCACTATTTACAGCAATTAACATTAAACACTATACATGACACTACAGCATAACACAGCACAATAGACACCGACTGTACACAACTATTTACATAGGACAGCTATTTAAAATATGAAAATGTTGCATCTCTAAAATGCTGTTGCAACATCGTGAAGTCGCGGCACATGTAGGCTAAATACTACACCAGTAGATGGTGAATTTCGATCATGATCGAAGTAGCGCTTTCTGACTCGGTAGCGGTAGCCTATCTGAGTTCATCAGAATAAGAACGAGAGGTGTTCACTCCTTCGGATCTCTCATTCAGTCATGGCCAAGCGATAGCCTATCTGAGTCTTTTTTTTACTCACTCACTCATCCAAGTCATCTCGAGAGGGAATTTCTCGTTCACAGTTCTCACCGTAAGCGTATACGTTCAGTCTCGGTTTCAGTTTCCAGCCAATCATATGCTGGCTTACAGCACGCCATTACATGCCTCACTGACTCTCACATTGCAGAGGACAAGCGGAAAAATTAAAAGAACGAATCTGTGCAGGCGAAGTGAACTTTAGTGTATAGTTCCAAAAAAGAACGAATCGTCACACCATTATTCAGAATGCTCTGGAAATGAGCTACTGCAGATAATCTTGCAAATGTGAGACAGATTTTAATCAGTAAAGTGCCTTTGCAAACAGAATCCCCGTTTACTAATCCTGCAGCCTCCACTGGGGTGATTTGGGGGAGCTGATGCAGCCTGGCGTCGCCTCATCTGGCCATTCATGTGTTTAAAAGATGTCAAGAGCATAACGTCTCGATTAAAGCAGCCGAGAGCCAATCAGGGATCAAACAGAGAGATAGTGCTGAGATAAGAAACAACCCCTTGGCAACAGACACACACACACTAGAATTCACTCTCATAAGTCTCAGTATTTTATGTGTCTGAGTGCTTGTGTGACACAGAAAATACAAAGCAACTGATGCTGTCCTTAAGACCTCAAAGTTCATTCCATTGCGGGTAAATAGGCAGGGAATTAATGGACTTATGATCCTCATCCAATCAGGAGGGGGCAGCTTGATTTTTGCAGGGGCACACGTATAGAAGGTAAGATGCAGGCTGCGCTGTCCGATGTGCTTAAACGCAATCTTGGTGCCTCATTGATTGCAATATAAGATTATAAGATTAAGGTAATAGATTCTGCCGCTTGCCATATTTTGAAAAGTTGTCTCTTTATATGTGGAGGAGCCCAAGAGAGTAGATGCTAAGAAGGACCCAGAAGCAGAGAATTCCTTGCTGCAGGATTTATTCCTGCTTCCCTCCTATACACGTGCTTTATAAACAAAAGTATGTCACAATAGTGATAATAATACCAACAGATTATAATAAAGACAGAGTTCCCACTCGTCCTGGAAAATATTCAACCAATTTTACAGTCATGTAAAACAGGAAAATGTTCTCATACTCAAATCTTCATATGGCAATATTATTAGTCTGCGGAACTATTTTTCCAGGACAGTAGAAGATTTTTCAGGACATTTTAGTTTTTCCACTCAATTTCCATGTGTTTTCCATGACTAAAAAATTGTTTGACTATTTTCCTGATTTTCCACAATGAGTGGGAACACTGCAAAGACTACAATAGCAATATGAACTAGCAGGCAGTAAAACAATACAAAAAAGACAAAGAAGGGATAAAATAGGAGCTAGAGACAACATTGTAGCGCATGACGCTAGAGGATTGGGTAAGCCTGATCCGGTCCCCTTCCCATCATTCCATGCAGTGACTGTCCAGACATAAACTGACAGTGACATGTGAAAGGTGTGAGGGCCTCAGTGTCTGACTGAGCTTGGAGAAGGATAAAGATATGAATGCTCAATTGTCTTATTAAAGATCTTAATAGAAGAGCATTCTTTCCGTCTGTACCTTGTTTCTACCTTTGGCTGTTCCACCTGCCTTGTCTCATTCCTGCTGCCACGTCACTGCCTAGGTCTGCAGAGTGCCATAATATTTTACATAATCACACATTTTATTGTTTCATATGTTTTCCTCTTATGTCCGTGAAAGACAATTTTCCAACTGGATTTCCAGACACCACTGGATATTGAAATCTTTCCAATCCTACTTCAGTTTAAAGGAGAGACCTTTTCCCTTCAATTAAAATCCTTTCAAAATAATCTAAAGTTCTAGTGTCTCCTCTTCTCATAGACACAAGGTGACTTCAGTCAACCACTCGGCCCTTATAACACCTTGTGACCAGTTAAATTTGACCCTTTCCCCAGCAATTAGAAGTGGCCTCTCAGAAGACTTCTCCAAAACCCTTGACAGGCATGAATATATGAATGAAGATATTGAGGGCAGGAGCCCATCCCAGGAGGCGCAGGTGAACCCCCCCCCCAACAGGATACTGATCCGGTCAGATGCTACAGGCAGTGAAGAGCTGCCAATCAGTCTAACTGCATGTCCTTGGACCATAAGAGGAAACGCATATGGGATCGACAGGAGATGGGGAAGCGTGCAAACTGCAGAAACAGAGTGAGGAGGGGCCACAAAGAGGTGTGTGGTGACAGTGTTACACACTGAGTCTCCGTGCTGCCCACAACATGAACCACTGCAGTGAAAATGTCCAGCAATATGAAGAGAAATGTTTCATATCCATAGGTCACTTTTGCATGAAAAATCCTGAAGGGAAAAGCGTCAGAGGCCTGGTCTTTGCTGTAAGACAGCGCCCAGCTTCCTACTATGATTTGCCGTGCCCCGCCCACAGAGGCGTTTGGCCTCTACGCCAAGCCCTCCACCATTCCACTGTGTAGTTTCCCACCTTTCTGCTGATTTTTCCTTGTTACTATTCAGACAAGCAGCTATTATGGAAATTACTGTTGTAGAAATATAAAACAAGCTGCTAACGGTTTGCATTCTGATGAGATTCACTGCCGCCTATGGAGGTGCGATTTGCTTACGCTGTGTAATGTTGATTCAATCTCGCTGTTTCCATTTAGCTTACATGAGTAGCTGCTGACTCTTACTTCATAATCACACACACACACGATTCTGCCTCCATTAACGCCATACACATCTATAAATGTCAGCCCAGTGGGACTTTTTACGTACTAGAATAAGCTTGGCCGTGACGGCTGACTGTTGCCGACAACAGATGCTCGGGACGATGCGATGCAAGAAATCCATCTAAGGAAACATTCTCCTCTGCTTTACAACAAAGATGGCAGAAGATTAAGTAAGCAGCGAATGGTTGCTGATGGGAGAGAATCGATTACGCTTTATCACAGTCGCTGACACGCCCCGTGTTATTGGTATCACTCTGTCTTTCTCTCCCGGACACCTAGGCAACTCCAGACATTACCAACATATTGATGCTGTTGATTTCCTACCTACCTGCGTATCGAACCTTCTCTGAATAAGAGGCCGCCGGCTGATGTTCGCATTTCACCTCAGACTCAGTAAAACTGCTGCGCGTCTCTCTAAAACTTTGTTTTTAATTTCTTGTCTAATTAGTCAGTTTTACTTCAAGCCGCCTCTGTGGTTTGGTTTCCTGGGAATGCACAGGGGGCCACCAGTGTCTGCTCTCTCGGAATTTCACTCATGACCACATTTCCCAGACAAATAATTGGTGGCTATTAAAAATTAAATATATATCCTGCTCATGCATTATTTATTTATCAATTATCATCATACGACTCACATTCCTCTTTTAGAAGAAGAGGTGCTTCAGTGTTGTCCTTTGTGAGTCTCTCACCAGGAAATTATTTGTTTTGCCAAAATATAGTATATGGGAATTAAAACCAAAGTATAATTAAGTTCCACATTATTAAAATTGAAAACCCACAAACTTATTAATAATATATATGCTTTAGAGAGATTGTAATGTGCTTGTTTTTTTAGAAAATAACAAAACAATCAAATAATTTCTCCATCTAAGCAATAAACACTTTGTCTAAAGTTTCTGGTCTTTGAAAAGAAGAGCAGAGCATTGTTGAGAGTGAGGAATCACATCACCCTGTCTCCAGTGTACTTTGGCATCTGCTTCTCTCTCTTCCTTTGTCTCTTCCTCCTTCCTCCATCCCTCTTCCCCTCCGCGGTCCCTCGCTCCATCCAGGCTGCCGCAGAGGCTCTGCTTGAGCTTCTCTCAAGGGCAGAGTGAATGGGGGGGGGGGGGGTTGGGACAGAGGGGTCAGTTCATTTCGGCTGGGTGGTTTTGCCATTTTCCCCCTCGTTCCAGAAAGCGGAAGGGGCCTGGGAGGGAGCTGCTGTCAGCTTCTCTGAGCTGTGGCTGTTCAGGTTCTCCTCACAGAGTGGCTCAGGCTGGACCCTATGCTCCAGTCCAGGGAAAAAGCTGAGCACAGCTAATTAAAACACGCCTTATTCTGCGGGCTGGAAAATTAAACGTGAGGTGGTGGGCAAGCAAGACAGACAGAGGGGCATTGGGGGGTATGGGTGAGGGGCCTTTTTTCCTAAATAATCTCTTTTTGGAGTCCCCCTCCCCTGTCCACCATCAGTAAAGGTGGTATTGATCTAGCCGTGGGATTTTAAACCGCAATATGGATGTTTTATGCATAGACAGGGTTCGTTACTGAGAAAAGCGAGATTTTTGATGTATTGTTTTTCCATTTCTTCAATCATGTTTCCAGTTTTATTTATCAGTTTCATTAGTGTTTATTTATTTGTTTGTTTTTTATCTATTCATTCATTCTTATGTATTTAATTTATTTATGTATTTTTTCCAGTTTTATCTAGTAGCCCATAATACCCCACCTCAATACGTCAAATACCTCCTGTCCCAGTCCCTCTACTGGGTAATTTTATGGAAATAAATGTATAAACAATACCAAAAAGTTTAGACCCAGGTTCCAAGTAATATTTTAAAGTATGTTTTTTAAATTGTTATTTTTTTATGTTTGATCTGTCTCTGAAACATTGGCCTGCGTCCTGTCTGTACCATTGTGCCAATCAGTAAAGATGATGACTTCTTGTACAGGACCTGTCACCAGGAATGCCATCGCCAGCACCACTCCCTCCTCAATGGAAGCCTGTACACAGGAAGGCAGTTGTCCTGCCCCCTCCCCGCTGAAGGTGGCCTTCGCATCGCAGAGCCATGATGACGCCAAGCAGGAGTGTCGCAGGACCTGGGATCAGCCTACAGGGTGTGGACAAAACCTCCTTGGTCATCAGGTTGGTTAGGAGGAGCATAGCAGGCTGGTTATTAATCGACAGCGCTGCTGGGAGCAATGGCTGAGCCCGAGAGCAGCAGAACGTAGCAGGAAGGACATAGTTCATCTACTCCACATGATGACTTGATGGTGATATTATTTTATGCCTATGATTATTTTATAATGAAACAATAGTCATATTTAAAATTAAAATTTCCCACCATTACTGTGATTTTTGCAGTCTAAAAAATGGAACGTTTGTTAAAATGGCAGGCAGATGTGCCAGAATGCGAATATGTCATCCTTCCATGAACATCGCACACTTATCCCTGTCAGTTTCACTTCTAGACTGTCTTCGGAGTGTCGGTAGAGCAGTCACTTGGAATACCGGGGAGTCACTTTGGCTGTCTGGTCAGGATAAAGAGGATTATTGAATAAATGCCCAGTAAGTGCACAGTCCCGTCCCGTCCTCAGCATGTCCGCGGCTCCTTTGTCGTTGGGAATGTCATTCCCTCTCTCACCGGCCGGCCAGAAGGTGACAGAGGCCAGCGTGGCAACGGCTCACTTAGCCGCTTGGAAGGAATGTCCACGTTCTGCTTCCAGACATGGAACGGCGGGAGGATGGTTCTAATAAGATGATGGGAATGTGTTTCAGGAATGTCACAGAGAATATGGAGTCTTAAAAGAGTGGATCCATTTCCATTTGTGTCTGAGAAGATTCTAAAGTAGGGGTGGCCATCCTTATCCATAAAGGGCCATTGTATGTGCAGCTTTTCACTGCAGCTCCCTAATTACATTACTAATTAGAGGGCTGATTGGCTCTCACACCTGGGTTTGAAAAGCTGACCTGAAGGTTATCCCAAAAACCTGCGTACACACTGGCGCTTTGCGGATAAGATTGCCCACCCTCTATATTTTATTGTCACATGCACTATAAGCAGTCAGTGCCACCAAGTAATGAAAATTTCACTCTGCATATTCTTTCAGCCACTGTTAAATGCAAATTAACCCACTTCAATAAGACAATAATTCCGATTACAATTTTGACAATAAATATATAAACACACTCTGCTCTGAAAGGCTTTGAAAAGGGAGAGTGACTCTGATCTCCCTAAACTCCAGAGAAAATGCCAACACTGAAGCTAGCTGGGCTTTCCGGGGCTTTCCGGGGCTCGGTGAGACAGACTGGTAGCCAGGTGCAGGAGGCTGTGGAACAGAGGGATCCGAGCATCATTATTGATATCACTCCGTGTGAGGGGATATTTCATAAGCAATGAAGGAAAAGACTTTCTTCAGGCTCCATAAAAGCCATTTGCTCAATTTGCTTAGCTGCTTATACAGAACAGGGTGACACTGAGGGTAGCGTTTCTCCAGCAAAGAACAATGAGAGGGAAATCCTCAATGGGATGCCTCCGTCCTCATTGGATGGTCATTTAATATCTGAACTAACACTCCCCTGTCTGGGATAGAAAATTTAAGTGTGTATTAAATCTCAGGCACTTAATTAGACCGTTATTTTAAAACTTATGCCTCTTCATCTGTAGAGAAAACATTGTTTTGAGATTCACTTGTCAAGGATAAGGACCTGGATTGCCTAAACTAGCGCCTAGTCAAAAAAACCACATCACTGCTATAATACAAGGCATATGGGTGTATATTTTTAGCATTTAGTATCATGTCTTTGCGTTTACAGCTGGCCTATACCCATTGACAATATAATAATAATAATATGTTGGGCGTACTGGTGCACTTATCAGTAACAGTGGGGTAAACATCAGAATGTGAAATATAAATATGGTGGTACATTACCTGCTAAATACATTTATAAATGTATACTTCAACTGATTCGTGACACAGGTTACCACAGCAAACCTGATTAGCCAAAGTACTTATAAATCATTACGTGCACATACATTAATTCTCGAGCGCCGATTACCAACATTACACTGAGTGCTGCAGCTAAAGGACAGAAAGCGCTCCTGTAATTATGTTAATAAATGACGCATTGCGCATGCAAATTTTTTGGTCTTGTTTGTGTCCTCTGTGTGAGCGGTGGTGGAGCAGTGACTCTGGGTTGTATTTCAGACGTTATGCATTCACACCGGCTGCCAGACGCTTCAGAGTGAAATCCTGGGTACACTGATTGAGATGTTTTCCTGGCACGGATTTGGTGGGCTCAAATGGGCAGATTCAGGGAGGATCGGAGAGTCTGTCCACCACTATATCCAGCGGCGGGGTAGCTGTTACTGGGACCTTAATCAGAAATTCTCTCCAGGGCTCTCAGCCCGCTCAGTGCAGTGACCAACAGGGGGCCCCCAAACCTCGGGGACCCCATGTGAATGTGTGGTTTAATAGATGGTTACCATGGCTGCTGGCTATGTCCCTCAATTTCACAGTGCTGACATAAAGGCTTTTCTCCCATTGGATGCAATTGGTGTTTGCAGTAGAGAATTTTCAATTTCAGCCACGAGGTGAGAAAGGGACACAGTGACAGCTCAGGCGTGTCCCCTTAAGGGCCTGGGGTCAAGAGGAAGATCAGAAGTAGCTAAAATGGCTCCGATATGCAAGGCTAGGTGAAGAACGGGGAACTGCAACTATGAAAAAAGTACAACGCTGATATGTCATGAATTATTGTTGCTCTCCAGTTGATAAATCACCATTTAAGCACCAACTCCACCTGTGCCAAGATACATAGCAGCATGTTTTACTGAATCAGGTATCTATGAGTAGCAGGCTGCTCTGAATTCATCCTCTGCCAGCTACTGCCAAGCCACACCCAGGGGCGGCTCTGTTGTTTTTGGTACCCCACACAAAAAGTCACCCCCCACCCACCCCCAGATGTTTCAAAACCTCAATAAATAGCTAGCGAGTACAATGAGATTGTATCTAGCTAGCTGGTTATCAGAACATGTGGTTTCAGTATCTCATAAATAAGGAATGCCGTTACTTAATAGTGCAGTGACTGTTTGTGACCAAAAGGGGGCCACTGACAGCCTCTTGCAGACCACTGCTGGCTACATCCCATATGCTCTCCCCCTTTTTATTGAATTCATATATTAGCTTAAGTTTAGACACAGTTTCAAATGGCATCTCTTCCTACTGGCAGGTGTGGTACAGTCAGGTGACCCCTCGCAAACATGGAGACTGTAGGTAGTCTAACACCGTCTGAAGGGAGGGTGCTTTTATTCACTGTACGGGTGAAGTGGGTGGGTGTGCATAGCAGAAGTCAGGAAATATTCTTCTCACTACTATCTTATGTGAGCTTCTTTGTATTCCTGTGGTTTTTTGACTCCATTAGCTTCAAAACTTTTTTATTACAGGAGTGTGTCGTACAAAAAAATCTTAGTTGGACGAAAATAAAACGTAAGATGGAAGGTGGTGGTTAAATTCAGGAAATGACATTTTTAAAACATGAGTCACATTCCAAAGGGGAAGGCCAGTGTCTCTCTCGTGGGAATACGCAATGCGCAGTACAGGCACCCAGTAATCACATTCACATTCTCCGGCCATCTGAAGCACATTCATTTCAATGGCTGTTTACTTATGCACTGCTGATAGGGAATGGTGCTGAGGAGCGAAGTGGCAGTCGCATAGAAGTAACACACATTTACGTGTGAATGGCTGCACTGACATTCGAGGGCCAGTTTGTGGTTTCTGAGGACCCCCTGCGCCCCCTCAGATGTTTAAAAATTAAATAAATAGCTAGTGAGTTGAGTCAGACGATTGAAGCTAGCTAATTGGTTAGCAGAGCATGCTGCTTCAACATCTGCTAAATGAAGAACTGGTTTACCTTGTATTTAGTGTAGTGACTGTTTGTGGCCAACAGGGGGCCCCAAAACATTGGGGGCCCCACACAGGCATCATTGGAAACAGCACAGGCTTCACCCTGGATGGGATGTCAGTCTGTTGCAGAGCCAACACGCACACAGAGGGCAGAGGTTCGATTAGAAGTGCGAGGCTTCACTGATCCCGCATGCCGCCGAAACACATTACTGCCAGGAACAATACATCTATTCATTCAGAGAAAAAAACTATTTTCCCAGGGCATTCATAGCATTTCACTTGCACTTACTGTTGCTCTCCATACAATTCGAACCCGTCTCTGCATCGCGTGCGCCTTGTACTCCAGCCGTCCACATTCTTTACATCCACTTTCCAAATTGTTATTGACTTTTTTCCCAGAGAGTTTAAAAGCAATTGGACTCCTCAAGTACTTATTGTCACTCGATAACAGAGAGGTGAAGTGTAAACTGCTGCACGGAATGCAGCCTTGGGAATACGGCAGGGACACAGGATTGTGGTAACCCGGAGTCTGGGCCTCACTGGACTTGCAGAGCGAAAGCCTGAAGCCCACATTGCCTGAATGGTCCTCTAATAGGATGCCTTAGTCAAGTCAAGTGGGCTTTGTATTCATACCATCCATATACAGGCAAACAGTGGCACAAAATAATGTTCCCCCAGGACCTAGGTGCAACAAACAGGCAGGAAGTGACAGCAGGAGGGTTTTCACAGGACTTACAGTGCCAAACATCAGTTCACCAGTATGCTCCACAGTGAAAAACAGGCGGTCTGTCCCTTTAGTACACTGCCCCCCTCCAATTCAGCCCTTCTCACTGCACAGCCTGTTGTCACCTCAGAGTCCCAAAGTTGTTAGACTGGGGACTCTCACTTTGCTAAGCTCCCATGTGATGGTAACTGTAGGGCTTGTTGCAGAAGCCTGAGACAGATGATGAGAATTCCCCCCACCCAGCTGGATTAACTTCTCTGGGGGCCCCAGGCTGACATGGCTAGCTCCTCACCCCCCACCAGTGGGCTACTTGAGGGATTTTTTGCAGACGAAAGAGAAATGAGAGAGAATTAAAAATGACGCAATGTCAATAATCCGCTAATCAGCTCTCGGGGTGTCGGCAGGAGACCTTACCAAGGGGGGGGGCAACTTCTGCTTGTAAAATATGTCGATCGGGGGTGAGCTAAAATTTGCTGATCAGTCAGCCAGATTTAATAAGTTTAATCATTCCTCTTGGCTATATTTTTTATATTTTTATTGTTCTTTCATTATTTGTATCTCATTGCCTTGTTTTCTTTTGGAGTGACTTTCCTTATTTGTTCTTGCTATTGTAAAGCACATTGTGACCAGTGTCTGTGAAAAGTGCTATATAAATAAATTTACTTACTTACTATATAAATATACTTTTTACAAGTACATTTTTTTCTTTGTCATGACTTTGTCGGGGCCCCTTGTGTCGATCAGGCCCCAGCAGCTGCCAAGTTTGCCTATACCTGGATTAGGCCCTGTTCCCACCAAAAAATGAGAGAAGATATGAGAGAAGGAACGGAGGCACCACACTACGAAATCTGGTAATAAGAAAAATTTTAATTAGCTAATTCTACACAGACTATTAAAGAGAATAATGACAGAGAGAAAAGAAGCTACAGTCCCCTCCAAAAGAATTGTAATGGCACGGCTAGTTCATTTGTTTTTGCTACACACTGAGATCAAAAAGATGAATATGAGATAAGAACATAACACGTTTTGTATCAGACCAGCCAAATTTTACGTGAGCAAAAGTAGAGGAACATGTGACTGACAGGTGTTACGTGTTACCCAGGTGAGTCCTGTTTGATTGATTGTTTAACCAATGAACACCTCTGAATGTCTGCACTTGGATTTAGCTTTGGGTTTCACCTGTGAATATTGGATTTGAGGTTTATAAGGGTAGACCAACATGAAGGCCAGAGAACTGTCCATGAGAGAAAGGCAAGGCATTCTGAAGTTAAGAGAACATGGAAAATCAAGCAGAGGCATTGGGGCGTAGCCCAGGGTCGGCCAAGGAGAACAACAGCTGATTACAGAAACATTGTGAGGGCTGTGAAGAAGAACCCCAAAACCAGTCAGTAACATTACCAACAACCTCCACAGGGCAGGGGTGAAGGTATCACAATCCACTATTCGAAGAAGACTTTGAGAACAGGAATGCAGAGGCCATGCCACAAGATGCAAACCACTCATCAGCAGTAAGAATCAGAAAGCCTGATTGGAATTTGCAAAAAAAGGGCAGAGATGAGCCACAAAAGTTATGGACCAAAGTTTTGTAAACTGGTGAGACTAAGATTAACCTGTACCAAAGTGATGGAAAGGCCAGAGTGTGGAGGAAGAAGGGATCTGCTCATGATCCAAAACATACCAGGTCATCTGTGAAGCACAGTGGAGGTAGTGTTAGGGCTTGGGCTGGCATGGCTGCTTCTGGAACAGGCTCACTAATCTTTACTGATGATGAAACTCATGATTGTAGACACGGAATGGATTCAGAAGTCTACAGAAACATTCTGTCTGCCAGTTTACAGAGAAATGCATCAAATCTTCATCATGCAGCCATACAATGGTCCAAAACACACTGCCAACTAAATAATGGACTTTATCAGGGGAGAAAAGTGGGAGGTCTTAGACTGGCCAAGCCAATCACCAGAGCTTAACCCAAATGAACATGCATTTCGCCTTTGGAAGAGGAGACTGAAGGGGTAAACCACCTAAACAAGCAAAACTGAATGAGACTGCAGTAAAAACCTGAAAAAGGATTACAAAAGAAGAATCCAGCTACTTGGTGATGTCAGCGAGTCGCAGGCTTGATGCCGTTATTGAAGCAAGGCATACACAACTAAATATTATTTACTTTAATTTGCTTTAAGTCTATATTAATATAATATATTATATAATATTAATATAATCTTCACAGGTGAAACCCAAAACTAAATCCAAGAGCAGACATTCAGAGCTATTTATTGGTTAAACAATCAATTTAATTGGACTCACCTGGATAAACACATAACACCTGTCAGTCACATGTTCCAATATTTTTGCTCACCTAAAAACTGGCTCTTCTGATACTAAAGGTGCTATGTTCTACACTGTTTACATCTAGATGTAAATACCAGGAAAGACAAGCTGAACTATCTCATATTCATCTTTTGATCTTAAACCCAGATGTCTTCAGTGTATAGCAAAAACAAACGAACTGGCCTTGCCGTTCCAGTGCTTTCGGAGGGAACTGTAGGTGGCGCTGTTGGGTGTGGGGGTAGTGTCCATATCTGTCAGTAACAGATAAAGATTCACACTCGACAAAAGTGACACTTGGAAATCACCAGAGATATCCTGCTTCAAATTTATCACCATGCAAACCATGCGTCTATGTGGGGCCCCCTGTTGGCCACAAAAAGTCACTACAGCCAGTATTAAATAAATGCCTTCCTTATTTGGGAGATGCTGAAGCAGCAATATACCTGCCCTTGGGTCCAGGCCCCCTGATTACCCTAACCAGAATAAGCTGATGGATGGATGAATGGATGGATGGATGGATGTATGGATGGATGGATGGGCTATGTGTAATGAATTAAGATGTTGCTTTGCCAGTGTGTATCTCTGCGTGTGACGTCTGGGAGATTCTCGGTGTGTATATGTCATACATGCAGCTGCATAAACCCACCAATTTGTCTCTGTCAAAACAGAGATGATGCAGTTTATAAGAAATAAGCATTTAGTAGGGATGTTGGGGATGGGGGGGCAGGCTGTTGGCTTCGTTTACAGTAATTCATAGAAATGCACGCTAGGAATCACTGTTAAGGGCACTATCGATTAGGATAAGGACTTGAAATCCCTGCAATGATTAAACTCCTTTGCTAGTCGCACAGAATTGTTGCAGGACGCTACCTCTCCAAGACATTAGATGGGATGTTTACTCCAGTTACTGTTATCTCCTGCATCGTCGTCATTGCCTGCATTCTCTGCAAACAAAGACTCTCATTAACATTATCCTATTAGCAGCGTTGCTAAGAAATGTATAGCTAGTGGGGGCTGCTTGCTTTTGATTGATGTTCCAGAGGCCTGCGAGTTCTCCACCTTGCTGCAGTTTGCATAATGAAACCGAATCATAACCCAAAAATATCTTTTAATGGTACTAATGTATTCAATCTAAATCATTTAATTTCACTGAGGCTAATATTTTATTGTGTATGTTAAATGACTGCCCCCGAGCAATAAATAATCAATAATTAAAACTGTGATGTCATGAATAATGGTATTTGCTATGTTTTTATAAGATGATACATAATCATTGTTGGCTAAAAACCAACCCCCCACCCTTTCCTGTGCCTGATACAGACATCGACTTTAAATAACAAACCCACAATAAAAAGAACAGCTAAGCGGGAAGACTTAATTATTATAATCATTCTGCAAGCTGCTAAAAAGTGCTAGCTGAGGCATTTACTTTAATATGGCTCTAACAGCCTAAAGAGCATCCGTAAATCAAATTAAAGCCTAACGTGAGCCACACTGCCCTCACTGGCCTCTTTGGGAATTGCATGATCAGATTTCCAGAAGCCCTCTGAGAGTGATTCTATATTCTTGGCATCAGATGTGTATATTATGCGCAGAAGGATGTTTGTGTACTTTGTACAGGATAATTGTGTAGGTCTTTGTGTATATATTGTATTCTACAGGCCATCTGCATTTATACCTCATGGGGGTTTGTGCATATATTATAGTGGGGGTGTTTGTGTTTACATAGTAGGATATGCTTGTGTATTATTTATGCAGCAGGATGTGTCCATTGTCTGCAGTCCATCTTCACATATACCATTACGCCGTTGGTTAGGATACACATCAGACCCCGCCTTCACAACGTACAATGTTGCATTCTGATTGGTTTTCAACTCCTGGGCTCGACCTCTTTGATGCAGCAGTGGAAAGTGAGGGTGGAGGCTTCGGCTGAGAGGACTCTGTAAAGCATTTCTGGCCAGTCCTTCTTATAGGCTTCCAGTTATATTGTGTATAATCTTACTGTTGATTCTCATAATAAATACAAATGTATTTCAGATCCCTTGTCAAGTTGTGGCTCGATTCCTGTTTGTCTCAGCCATCCCTCTCAAACTGTCCTTTCAGCACTAATATAGTGTCCATTTTCCACTCAGAAATGCTCACCAGTTCTGTCAGCAACGTTCCCTTTTCGCATGAGAGGTAACGGTCCCATCAGAGGACATTCCTGTGTTGCAATATTGCACGCTCTGCAGCCTTTCCTGCTGGGAATTAAAAGATGGGGGTGACATTGACCAAATACTCTTGGCATTTGGGAATCTATGCTGACCACTAACATCCATGCTCAAATTCGCTTCGTTCCAGTGCCGTTTATTGTCACTGGCTTCACCAACCTGACGAATGGTTACGCGGCGTGTAGTGTTCTCCAGGAAAATTCCGTTCTCCTTTTGTTTTCCCCCGTAATTGAATTAAGTGGTTTTAAGCAGGTTTTGGCTGCTTTCTTGCATTTGATCAGGGTTCTTTATTTTGTGCATATGGTTTTCAAACAAAGCCTTGTGCTCCTGGATTTAAGCTCTGCCTTGTCGTCATTCTCCGTGACAAAACACACACCCCCAGCTACTTGATAAAGTGAGCTGCCTAGAGGGGCACACTTAAAAACTAAACATACTAGATTGACCCTATGTACATTAAAAACTGATCAGCAGCCCTATCGTGTGCAGAAAAAAAAAGTTGCTTAATGGCTGAGGTTATGCTTTCAGGTATTGTGGAAATGATTCACTCCTGAAACAGACACAGGCCATGTATTTTTATAAGAGGCTTGGCACTTGAAGAATTTATGGTGAGTGTGGTGTTGGACGGATTCACAGGCGCTCCCCTGTGATTTCAACATCATGTCTGGTGGTTGACATGACACACTACTCCCCAATACCTGCTCTTCAGGAACCCCAGGAGGGCTTAAGAGGCAAGAGTTTCGTGGCTGACGGTCTGATGTGATGAGGGGTGTGGAAGCTGTAGCCAGGAAGAGCCCTCGCGCACTGGCCCTGCCGAGGTACTCCACCTCAATCGATGTGCTGTAAATCACATAACCGAACTGCTTATTGATCCAGTGGAGAGCCGGTCAAACGCAGCAGGTCCTGCTGTTGATCATCCTGTCATCTCTGCACCTTAAATTAAAATGTATGTGTGGGGGGGCTGTCTTCTGTGCCCAGAAAAGAGGCGATTCACGTTGAGGAGGTCACTGCATCTCAACTATTAATTAACCATCTGGGTCAATAAATTGTTTAATTGGATGGCACATTTTCTTGCTTTTGAAGCAACTGCAGTCAGTCCAGAATCAAATCTGCTTAATGCTTACCTTGAAAGAAAAGATTTTTAATCTATTCCACACACCATTTATGCTGTTGCTCCTATAGAATTTTATCCACTGATATCACTGTGTATGTGTCGAATGAAGCTAATCAATTTACCTTCCCAAAGGTACAGAAGCTCTGACCTTCATGCTACTCTGGAGCCTAGTACTTCTAGTCTGAGAATTATTCTGCGCTCGATCAGCCTTTGCCTCCATGTTACAAAGCGACTGACCTGCTGGTCTTGTAATCTTCACTTCACAGGATCATCTTCACAAAGACAGAATGGACAGTGGAGGGTTGGTTGAACCATTTTTGGACCCCCTAAGACTTCTTGGTGGACAAAACTGAAAAGAACAAAAGTGGAATATGGAAGAATTTGAGAGATATAGAAGATTTAGGGCAGAACTAGGATCTGGACAAGGGTAGAGGGGAGCAATCCCGCTTGGGAAGGGTATAGGAGGAAGATGGAAAGGCAGACAGGGGGCATTGTGCTGTACATGTGGCGTGTCTCTGCTGGTGTTTCTATAATAGGAACAGTCAGGGGGCCTGGATGTAAGTGAGGACAACCTGGCCCCAGGTGTAATTGCACTACTTCACCTGTGGGACTCACATAAGACTGAATGCCAAGAGATGGATTGGCCTGATTGCTGGAGACACATTATACAGGTACAGCATGCGCCGGAGTTATTGAGGAGAATCCGGGAATTGCCGTCGTAGCATCCGATGACACCGTCTGAAGAAGGAATGAAAGAAACTGCCGTAAAACATTTACAGTTTGTCTTCTCTGTGGAGCCCACTGGCCTCCTGGGGTGGCTCACCAGCACTGAGAACGTTCCTGTCATTAATGCTGCAGATGGTTGGGCAGGTCTGTATGGGCACATGATCAAGCTCCTTATACAAACAGATGCTTTTAAAGAAGCGGTTGAACCCTTTTCATATATTACATCTTGCTTTTAGCAAGAAGGACCATTCTTTCTCGTTATTATAATGTTAGCATTCTCAGGGGGGTTGGGCAGCTGGGTGACCTTGGACCCAAGGGGTTTTTTTTCCCCTAACTTGGGAGTTTTTGGTTCCTCTCCTCTGTTTTCATCTGGCTTTTTCTTTCTTTCTTTCTTTCTTTGTCTTTCCCTTCCCCTGTTTTTGTATTATTCTGTATATATGATGCAGTAATGTATTACAGCACATCTGTATAAAGCGCTTTAGGGCGACTGTTGTGAAAGGCGCTATATAAAAATAAATTTGATCAAATTAAAATATTTGGTTATCGACATTTAGCTCTTGGGTAGTAGGAATGATGAGGTGCTCTGTTTAAGGTGTACATGCTTCGTGAGCTCCACACCAGGCCTTACTCCTTACTCCAGGTCTCTTACTTTTTTCCCTTTTAAGCTGGCTGGCACCCTGCACATAAATCTCCGACCACCAGGTGGTGCCATCCTGGCCCTGGTGGTGCCATCCTCTCCGTGCGCAGTAAAACACCAGCTCTTCACCTTTCCCAGGGACATGTTTCCAGCAGACAGGACAGTGATGCTGGAGTGAGCCCTCAGAAATGTGCCCGGATATATGTGTGAGAGACAAGTGCCACTGGAGTCGTTGTTAGCAGTGGTGAGCTCCATGTCCTTAGATGGGTAGACCATTTATGCTGCACCTGTAGGCCACACATCAAATATGCTGGGCTACGGGTCCCCCAGAGGGACACTCTTCACCGTCCTCATGGGGGGATGATGGTTTTCATGACGAATGGGGTTTCTGATAAATGAAATGCAGTTGGTGCTAAGGGGCATGCCAGTAAGGGGTGCTCCCAGTAGCATCTCAGCGTCGGGGAGAGGTATGATGAGGACGGGGGGGGACAGGATGTACAGGGCTCACAGCTTCCATTGCTTAAGAGTGGATGGTTTTTGTAGCAAACTGGCTAAACAGCTTTGGGGGGGGGTTGATTTTCTAAATGACTGGAGAACATGAAAAATAACAGTTATATGGGGGGTCAGTTATTATTCCATGGTCAGACAGCCTCCTGATCAGAAGCCTAACATATCCCTGTCTACATGGAACGCCTGATGTTATATCATACGGACTTTGGAGATGCATTGCTGAGTTTCATTGTCCATAGTGTCGCTCTCTGTTTCGCAAAGACTGTTTCATCCGTTTGATGGGAGCTAAATCTGTTTCTACGGAGTCAAACCTCAGAAATTTCACAAATGGCCTGTTGTACATCCTATGAAAGTGACCCTACGACACCCATTCTGTGTTGTTTCCATACCCTATGACTGCACCCCCCCCCCCCATTACATCTATCCATCTAGGGCTGTTTCAACAGAGCAGTTTAACGACATTAGTGTGGGGCGTCTGACGGTCAGTGTGGATTTCGTTCTGATATTAGAGCATTAATACGCTTTGGACACTGGATCTCTCATTCTCCCAGACTACTGACGTCTTATGTTTACCTCCTGATCAAATTATATATATATATACATATATATATAATAACCATTCCCCTTGTGTGAGGGGGCACATAGACCACAGACCACAGTACGCATCTCAACACGGACCAGCCATGGGGGTAGGAGGGGCATAAAGTCATGCCTGCTAGTCTGTTTGCTTTTAAAAAATTCAGACATAACCTTTTATTTTAAAAACACGGATGTGATTCAGACATTTATTAATAAAGTTTTAGCAGTTTGCATTAAATTATTTGTAGATAATTTTTTCATTATAGTCTATCGGGGCATTCTTATTGATTGCTCCAAACGTTGCGATAAACCCCGGGCCCCCTGGCTCCGTGATCCATGACACTAACATGTGACACAGCTGGCAGCATTTATATTACTCTGAATGCAATACAGGTGAGTATATTTTGTGTGTGTGTGTGCGTGTGTATATTTTACAGCTGAGGGATATTTTGTATGCAGACTGTGAGTGAGATCTAAATCTCAGAAACTGTCAGTGTGACAACTAGCTTGTTTTCAGAAAAATGCGCTATAGCAAATCAAAGGCGATCGACCGGTTTTATTTTCTGTGCGTGCAGGTTATCGAGTGTTATGAATGCGAGTCGTCGCACGCGTGAGATCGCGCGATCGTGTGCGTGTAAGTGCGCGAGAGAGACGAGGAGAGAGAGCGCCAAGCGGCTTCGAGTGTGAGTGTGTGTTAGACAGAGAGAGAGGGAGAGAGAGAGAAAGAAAGAGAGACAGAGCATAAAGAGCTTGCCTCTTTTTGGAGTGAAACTCCTTACGGCTGGTGCAAGCGAATGCATTATGTATTATAATCGTCTGCTTCGTTGCCTCCGTTGGACGCTATTCTCGCTGCAACGGGAAAACCAATCTCCTGAGAAATCCCAAACTAAAATGACATTTAAGGCACCATCATTCAGCTGTATAATCACTGTAAGAGCCATTTCCATAGACGCGATCAATCCTGTTTATATGATTTATAAATGAATGGATTATATCATTCATTTTGTGCAATTTACATAACCACATAAATTATTCATTCTGGTCAACACATTACTACATAGTGCTGAAACATTACTGAATTTTTGATTTATCGTTTTCTTATCCATTTTAAAACAAAATTTATTCTGACTTTCTCCCACACCAGGTTACATTAAGTGTAAGGCTCCATGTTGTGGGCTTTATATAATTCACCAATTACCATAATTCATTGATAATTTTGGCATTTTGTCCCTATTGTAACCCTATGGCACCTAGAGTCAAAGTTGGTTGTCCTCTGTAAGTCTCGTTATCACATACTATCTAAATGCACATTGGCAATGCTCAGCTGGCTTCCAGGTCTCCAGTGAATATTTAGCATTAGGGACACTTTTGGGGGGGGGGGTGGGGGCTGGGACTGGGCAGTTTGAAAGTCCACATGCTGACCAATCAATGGGCGAGCTCTCAGTCACATGTATTAAAAAGGGACGAGAATCTGGGCTGAAGCTGATGTTAATGATGCAGCAGGATTAATTAGGCTTTGTAAATGAACCTGGGTGTTGAACCAGCGCTGTGTTTTCCCTAGAACTTGACGTGAGACAGGCTCCGGGTTGTGACGTTGCCTCCCGAGGGCCGCAGGCTCAGCGGCTCCTGATTGGAATGCCGGCCGGTGTCCCGGAGACAGATCACAGCATGGAGGGGACAATGGCATTGCGGCAAGGTCTGTGCCGCAGCCTCCCTGCTGCGTGGGTGCCCCTCCCAGGCCGGCCGCTGTCACAGCGCTGTTGCAGAGCCCCACGTTACGCTCCAGCACCTCCTGCATCCCGTCCCCAGCAAGGCCGCGCGCCGCATGCTTTCCGTATGGCCCGCCCGACCGCAGTACCCCCCGCCCCCAAGCCCGCCCCGTTCCGCTGCTGTTCATGAATAAGTCATGACACGCTGCCAGCCGAACTGCGGATGGGCAGGGGGGAGATGGATTACTCAGGCCTGCCTTGTCTTTTTCTCATTATAGCGGGAAGAGACCCTGATAGCAGTTCCTGCGTCTGTTCAGTAAGTCATACATCACTTGCTCAGAGCTCAACCCGCAGGCCTGCAGCTGTCCATCGCTGAGCAGGGATGCAGCGGAACGCAGTCTTTTCTTAATTCAAAAGTTTTTAGAGCTAGATCAGCCAGTGGATAAACAGGCGCTTATCTGGACCCCCTGAGAGGAGAGGCCCCGACTATTTCCTGCTACTGTTACATTCAGAAATATGTCCTTACTAAGTTCTAAAGAGGGGATAAATGAAGAGGGGGGTGGGAGTGTCACTAAAGGGTTAGGGTAAGGGTTGGGATTAGGGTTAGCTGTGTGCTGGGTGCCGCTTGGAGCTCCCTCAACCATGTGAGATGTGTCATTCCAGATGGTTGTCTTTTGTGGTTCCCCGATGGTGGAATGAGCTGCCTAATTACGTCCGGACATCAGAGTCTTTCTCCACCTTCAAGAAACGCATGAAGACCCATCTGTTCCATGAATTCCTCTACTAGCTCGATGACTCTTTACGATCCCTGAATGTTCTTATGTCGCATTTCTGGTCAGGGGTAAAGCTAGAGCTTTTGGGCTGCATTAAACTAAATCACATTGGGCCCCAACTCAACCCAATCCAGTAATGTTCCAAATGTTTTCAGGCCCTTCTCACTCTTCATCCCCCCCTTATGGTGCCCCTGCTTCTAGTCATTGATTAGTCTTGTTAGACTCTTGCTACAGTTTTTTTTTGGTTGGGGCATCTATCTAGGATGCTTCCTGGACAACTCCCTGGGGAAGTGTTTCAGGCATGTGCAACTGGGAGGAGACCCCGTTGCAGACCCAGGACACGCTGTAGAGATTATATCTCTCAGCTGGCGTTGGAATGCCTTGGTATTCCCCTGGTGGAACTGAAGTAGGTGGATGGTGAAAGGAAGGTCTGGGCATCTCTGCTTAGACTGCTGCCCCCATGACCCGATCCCAGATAAGCGGCAGAAAATGGATGGATAGATGGATGGATGGCTCTTGCCGTCTTATTAGGTTCTTGCTTTGGTAGATGTTGTGTGGCTCCTGCTGTAATATTGCTCACACTTGTACCTGGGAAGCTCAGCCCAGCTGCACTTATGCTGAGTCGACTCCTCAACAGCCGTATGTTTGCAATGTGCTACTTGCCGTCATTGTACGTCGCTTTGGACAAAAAGGGCTGCTACAAATGTCAAATGTACAAGTGTAAATGTAAATGGATGGTGCCAGTTAGGCCGATTATCAGACTGAGGGGTTACTTTAGCGCAGTAAGGGAGCTGTAGTGATGAAACCTGTGCAGTAACCTGGAGTACCGTGGACTGTCAAGTTACGGTGCCAGATTGGTGGTGCCAGAGGGGACCTGGGGGTAACAGTGGACAGTGTGGAGTACCCGGGAGACAGCTGAGCGCTTGGAGTAAAGAACCACACGTCATGGCACCACAAAGACCGGGATAAACATCAATGTGCTTCTCAAAACCAGTTCAGACTCCCCGGCTCTGCATGATATTGATCCAGCTAGATGTTTACGAGGACTGGGTGCTCAACTGAGTCCTCGAAGACCAGCGAAATTAGCTAACAGTTTAACCTCAGCAGCAGGGGGCTGGTTCCATGCCCTACTGGAGAAGGTCAGCATGATTAATGACACAGTGCCGTGCTGTAATTAAAGTAATCCTGAGCCAAAGTCCTCCCAGAACAAATGTGCAGGTACAGAGCTTGTTCACTTAGCCAAGTCCTGATAATCACCAGAGATATGAGAATATTAGATGGACATGGTACTTGATCTTATTGTCATCTGCATTTACCTGCACTGCACTTAATACACAAAATACACCAAATTAAACCATAAGGTTTATCTATTTGAAAGTTCACAGATAGTACGGGTGCTCCTCCTCCTTACTGCAACTTTCAGGGAGCTTTATAAATAGCACGCCTCCCCTTAAAGGTAGGTATTGTGATGGTTATGCCACTGGACGTGCCGCTGAGCAGTCGCTTCCTCACCGACCAGCAGGGGGCGCACCGCAGTGCCCTTGACCGCGGCTCAGCTCAAATCAATCGAGTCGGTGAACGAAAGCATTCCAAATCATGAGCTTGGGAAAAAGTGGCCAAGTGGGTTCAGTAACACACTAATGTTTGTTTTGGGGGGTGCCGGTGAAGGAAAGCGGGGCCCGGCTTTGCTGGGGACAGCCAGCTTAACCCAAAGCGACGTGGCCCAAAAAGGATGCTGATTCTGCCGTTTAATGCGTCCTTCCGAGGTGGCGTCCAGGGAGGCGCCTATGTCACTTTCAGCTATAGCTCAGGGTTTTTTCAGCACCAAATCTGTTCATCGCTGTGCCTGCCTTTGAGTTACTCGCCATTGACTTTTGACTTGAAGGTATAATAGAGGAGAAATTGGACGAGTGCAAAAATGCTGAACATCACATTATTGACAAAGAAAATTCATTTTTTATCTTCCTCTGAACTTATTTCTGACTCTGCCATAGATAAACAATCTGCTTATTTTCTTTTAATAAACAGTGAAATTCAACTGTCCATGGCGGTACGTGTTCAGCAGATAGTTCTGGAATGTATAAAGCAAAGTAGTGCGGATCTGACCCCCCCCCATACAAACATAAATGCAGGGCTGTCACATGACCTTCTCGCTGCTTGTTAGACACCACGCCTGTCATGCTCCTGACACCTCTGACTGTAAGTGTGTGTCTAATTGCGTCCCCTGCCTTCGCTGGTGTCATGCAGCTGATCGCTGCTGCCGATCCGCTGCCACCTGGGCTGCCAGCGATGGTCCCGGAGGCTCCTTCCAGATCGATGTTTTACCCTGTAACTCCCCGGGTCACGGCCAGTCTCATTCAAAGTGAAAGTCTCTCATTTATTTATTTTCCTGGTCACAGGCAGTTACAGCCACAATTACGCCGTCACAGTTTCATTACCCGCTTCTTATTCTGCTCTTGAAGGAAACATGATGATCTCCATGCACTTGGACAGATGTCATTCTGTGGCCCTTACCCTGATCTAGTGGAATCCAGTTCTTACAAGAGCTCAGGTTGTCTTGGGACCACAATGCATTGGACCACACGATGCTTAGTAGAGGAAAGCCGGCTCTGTGTCCTCAATAAGCAAAGCTGCTAGCCTGTGCTCTGCACACCTAACCTTCTAGGTCAGAAGTGCCTTCACTGCCAAACACGTGAACTGTTTTACGCATGTGTGGCTTGAGTAACTTTGGAGGTGATCCTCTACAGATGGTAGAGGTATGAGGTAGGCCCAGTCTATGGGTATCTGTGTTAAAACTCCTTCGTCGCTGGAGGTTATTCCAGCAACTCATCATCTTCTGAAACTCCACCTACCAAGATCTCATAATAATGTTCTGTCACAGTTCTGCTCTTCAAAAATATCATCACTGAAAGACGTGGCTAACTTGACACCATTTGAGTCATAATTATTTGAGTCAGATATGTTAGAGGAACCCAGACTTGCCTGTGGATATCTGCAGGAGTAATTGGCACAGCATCTTTCATCATTCAGCCTTCTCATGCTTTCTCTCGAGGGATGTTCTTAATTCATTATATTGTTTGTAATAAAGCTTGTCTTGATTGAGGTTTTAATTAATTAGCCAACTTGCTCATCGCTCTGGTTGGCTCTGTGGGTACTTGGCAGGCCATGCCAACCAGATGGAATCCTAAGGATGGCCTAGGTCGCTTTTTTGGGGGTGGCGGTGCTCTGTTTGTGTGTCGAGTATACATGTCCGTGTCACGATATGCGCTGAGGAAGAGCAACACTGTGACATCACTGCGTTGTAAGAGACAAACAACTATGTTGGGCCCCTGAGTGAGACCCTTAGCCCCAATGCTCCAGGGACTAACTGACCCCGCTCTCTCAAATATGTATGTAACATATATATGTATGTTTGTAAAGCGTCTGCTTAACAAATAAAATGTAAAAATATAAGAACCTGCATGGAGCTGGCCGGTTGCTTGGGACAGCTGAGTGTAAAGAGGGGTCACTGAGGACAAAGCAGGGCAGAGCTAAAGGAGCTGCATCCTCAAGGGCAGGACTGACGCATAGAGGAGCAGCAGGATCCCCGAACCGGCTCTCAGTGGGTCACTGAGGCTGTCCCGCACTCACACCTCATATGCAACATCTCTGCAAAGCCTCTCTTCTCATCCGGTGTCTCCTGATAGCAGACAGAACTTCGGTCCAGCTCAGAGAGCGTAGGCAGAAATCAGATCAGACCATCCTGGCTTCCCTTCATTCTTCAAAAAGATATAATGTAGCAGCGCATAAAGAGAGTAAATGCTGTATTATCCAAAAAAAAAAGGCAAAAGGCAGACGAGGTCCTTGTAAGAAAAGAGGAAACGTCGTAGCCAGGTAATTATACCCTGTAGGCATAAACAAAGCCAGATAAATAAGCCTTTCTCTAATAGTCCTCCTTAATTTGCCATGCTGACCCTTTAAAAAACTATAACAGTTATTTAAACTGATAAGGAGTTAACTGGATTTGAGTGACTGGGTTACCTGTAGGTCTTGGCTCTGCTGATCAACTGAACTCTACCTTGAGTTCTTACTCTGCCCCCTGCTGGCCCAAAATATATGCTTACATTAAATGCCCCCCCACCCCCCACTGGGCTCTGCAGGGTCTCCCTCACACTGCAGCTGAGTGACTCTGCCCCTTTAACTGCGGCTGCCTGACTGCAGGAAATCCTCACAAGCCTCCTCGGTGCGCCTCCCCCCACGTTCAGCATTCTCCTGCAGGGTTCTGCCCTTGCCTGGGGAGGAGGGGGGGCACTTCTGTCCTGTCAGCTGCTTTTCTCTCCACCTCAGCTCTTGAGTGTGTAACTGGAGTCATTAAAGTGAGCAGACGGGGAAGCACCTGCCATTCGAGGTGTGATTCAGTGTCTGTCGGAAGGTCAGAGGAACTTCAGAGATCCACCGCAGCCGGGAGACTCCGGTTTACTGCCTGGAGCGGGTCCACTGTTTCTGCTCCCCCCCAGGTATTGCAAAAACTACATAAATAGCTAGTGAGAAGAGCTAGCTGGTTAGCAGAACATGCTGCTTCAGCATCTCCTAAATTAGGAACGCCTTTATTTCATACTTCTGTGTAGTGACTGTTTGTGGCCAATAGGGGGCTCCACACTTCAGAGGCCCCACACAATTGTGTGTTTTGAGTGGTGGTTAACACTGCCACTGTTTATAACATGCAGAGACTGTGTAAATGCAAAATGACATCCATCTCCCTTCACCAGCAGGACCGTGTGTTAACTAAAGGTCCGTGTTGCTCATGAAATAATTCAACATCAAATCTATAGTGAGGGCCTCGATTTATGGCGGCCTCTTTGGCCCGATCGCCTCTGAGGGAGCACCCATCGCTTGCTAAGGCTCTTTCCTGCAGGCGTGTTATAGGAATGTTCTGCATTGACTGATACGCCATTACGTTTATGGCCCATCACACGGCATCGTCACTCATGACACATCATAAAAATATACTGCCTTTACTTAAAAGCCTCATCCGCAGCCCTACATTACTCCCCCCCCCACTCGTGCTTTGCCAGTGGAGGCAGACGACGCTCCAAGAATTGGCAAGGCACGCTTACAGCAGAGCCGCGATATCCAAGTGCACGAGGGCCCTGCTCTGAACTGCTTATGGCGGACTGGGGCGGGACACTGCCTCTGACAGCAGGATGAAAGAGCAGCTGCAGAGAGAATGTGAGGTATAATCCCCCCCTGCCCCACCCTGGATTATGACTCCAGATGGAGCAGATCTCTGGAATTTTAAGCAGATTGCTCCACCAGTGGGAAGTCCGAAACAAAGGCCCAGCAGCTTATTCGAGAATGAGTGATTATGTCTGTATGCACCCCAGTGGGCCACGGGGGGAGGGGGTATTGTGTGGCTCACTGGGTTAGGACACTGTACCTGTGGTCAGAAGGTCACTATTTCAAATCCTACAGTTGGCAGGGTGACTTCACCATTAACCCCAATTGCTTCTGGAACTGCCCTCCCAAAAAAAGTGTATCACTTTGGCTACAAGCATCTGCTGGGTATATAAAGTGTATCTCCAGATTTTGACAATGCTCTAAATTTGTAAGTCATGGTTTCAGCGTGAGTTTGTGACTCTACAGCAAGGCAAGTGCTTTGGACAGAGTCCTGCTTCTAATGTTTAACCTCCTTGCAAATGAGGGTACCACAGTGGTTATGTCAAGCAGCTGTGGCTTCACTCTTCTATGGTTGTGGGTTTCAGTCCCACTTCACTTTGCGTACTTTACTTGGTCTCTCCCCCTGTATTTATGACTTTCTTTACCGTGTAGTGAACTGGCTTCGCAGTACAGTCTCCAGGCTTGCCGCAACCCTGTGGTGGATAGTAGATTATGCAAAACCAATATTTCAATTAAGAATTTTGACCAGCAAACGTGCTTTGAAACTCGTAACATGTTAATGCCCAGCTGAATAGCATTGAGGTATTAGGATGCAGCCTGCGGACGGCATGCTGGGTTGCTCTATCGTGCGGGTTTGAGTCCCGAACGAGGCCGCAGTCCTTTTCTGCCAAGACACAATGGGCTGTTAGATAGTGGAGTGGCTACATTTGATGAAAGGCCATCACTGTATCTCCCTCATAGCATCAGCTTAATGAAATGCTGGCCGCGGACTCTGCCAGACTGGAACAAACAAGGTCAGCGGGATGAAGACGACACTGGAAGGCTGCCTGCAATCATTCCGGAAGGATCCATGCTGCTTCCAGTTGCCCATTTGTACAGCTTCTTACACAGAGAGTGTTTGTAAGAAACAGAGAGAAGCTGAAATGTGTACTCATTATGTTTTTGAAATAGCAAGCATATCTTTCCCATAACTTTATTATATGTTTGGGTCACCAGGCAAATGCTTTAACAAAGTGTCTGCTGCCTGCAGGGGGAGCTGTTTATGACAAGATGGTGGTGAACACGTACGAGTCCCTGGTGTGGGTCTGTCTCTCTGTCTATCTGTCTTTCCCTCTGTCTGTCTCTCTCTGTCTACCTGTCTGCCTGCCTGTCTTCCTGTCTGTCTGCCTGCCTACCTGTCTCTCTGTCTGTCTTTCTGTTTCTCTGTAAATCTGTCTGCATGCCTGAGTCTCCTGGCCAATAGGATGTTTAGACTCATATATTACTGCCTTGAACAATCTACATAACTGCATATTCTAGCAGTTTTGCTCTTGGCATATATTTATATTAACTTTTTAATTTTATTGTGAGCAACAAAAGCCTCACCTTGTTCGTAGGGTCAGGCCTTGAGGATACAGATTTAATCGTTCATTAATGAAGCCTCTAGAATTTTCCAGCACTCAGATCACACGGTGTCATCGAGCTGCTCCTTCCCCAGAGCAGAGCTGACCATTTAATCCCCGCACTCTGCATGCCCCCACCTCATCCCCACCCCCGATCTGATTAGGCCTCAGCCGCACGACGTGTTAATGCATCCACTCCTGGGCTGCAGTTTCCCCCAATCGATGGGCGATTGCTACGCTAACGTGAGACTCCACTCCTCGCCGTAGGCGTGGATCCCTCCAGACATGAATTGGGAGGTTCTCGGTGGGGAAACGGAGCCGACACCCCGGCGATGTGCCCACTGATGGATGCGGAGGGAGGGAGAGTCCACTTAGTAGTGCGTACTTAGCGATGAGGTCAAAAGGTTGCCTGGGGTCTGGTTACTCACTCCACCGCAGTAAGAAGCTCTCCACTCCCAGGTGACTCTCCTGTAGAAGAATGAAGCCACTTAGACAGACTCAGTGTCTTCTGTCTGTACAGGGGGGTTAACTCTTTGTGTGGATGGACAGTCTTAGGTCTCATATATATGCTACTCATATCCAGATCTGCTATCTAAACCTTAAACCAGAGTCCCATACTGTCCAGACCCCAAGACCATATGGATGGTGAGTCTCGGCATCTAGTGCACGCCCGTGTGTGTCACAGCGAAAGCCGATCACAGCTGCTTGGCTCATCGGGTCTGCATTGAGCTGCCAGTCGGAGTCGGTTCTGGCTCCCAGTGCCACCGGCCCGATGACAACGGTACCGGACTGACAGTGTCCTCCCATCCTAGATGTCAATATTTTTTGTATTTATCATCGAATGTCACAAAGACTGTGTGGCAACCCCCCCAATCTGTCTCGAATCGTTCATAGGCACTGGGCACGTTGCAGGACCCAGTGTAAATATTTTACACTCTGTGTAGATTATTACGTGGACCTCACCGTATACCCCCCGGTACACGTGACTTGCTGGGATACCCAGTCAGTCCTGAATTTCCAGGTCCTCTGGTGAATGATCTTGCCCAGTCACTATATGCGTATCCCTTAGGGCAGTTCACATTCCCCATGTGGATAGGCTAGCAGTACTTCTATTCAGCCCTGAGGGAAATTGTATAGGTTTTATATATCCAATCTTGCTCTCCATAAGAGACCCACATATATATAGGTGAGAGCAAGTTATGGGGCCCAGTGGTGATATGATTACTCTGCCCACTATGGGAATCAAGCCCACAACTTTTAGGAGCTGGACACAGATACATAACCCACAAACAGCACTCTCATGCTCTTTGCCACCTCCTCCTGGGAATTCTTGGTGCAGAGCTCCCTGGTGACAGTTATGGACTACAGAGAGTGCCGTATGCTGGGCATTATGCATGTAGGGGTCCCTGGAGGCCCCCTGCTGTTATTGCCACCCGCCGGCTGTAACTGCGGAATTTCCAGCAACCATGGTTAAAATTCCTCTTACATTTCAGAGGAAAGGGGGGATATTAAGTTTTGACAACAAAATGGAATGGGGGGTTTGGGCTGTCGAGCCAGATGGGGGAGGGACTGGGCAGAAAAACTCTCCCCCAGTTCATTCACCGCTGTCCTCTCTTAGCACGTGACAGTGTCTCACCACCCCTTCCCCACTCCAGAAGTCCATTGACTCATCAGTGGAAAAGCCACTGTGGGTCCCTCCATAGTGATCAATGCGTGGGTCATAGCACCCAGTTCCTGATCAATGGAGGGGTCATATGACGCATACAGGGCGGTGGGTGTGTAGCAAAAGAGCAAAAAGTGATGGGGCGTGGCCTGGAAAGTGATGGGGTGGGGCATGAAAAGTGATTGGGCGGGGCCTGAAAAGTGATGGGGTAGGGCCTGGAAAATGATGGGGCGGGGCCTGGAAAATGATGGGGCAGGGCATGGAAAGTGATGGGGTGGGGCATGGAAAGTGATGGGGCAGGGCCTGAAAAGTGATGGGGTAGGGCCTGGAAAGTGATGGGGCAGGGCCTGGAAAATGATGGGGTAGGGCATGGAAAGTGATGGGGTGGGGCCTGGAAAGTGATGGGGTGGGGCCTAATCTTCCCCACCTCCTGGATCTACAGATGGGACTCCTGACAATGACAGGGACATTCATTTACTAACCACAGTGTACAGCGAAGCACCAGGAACATGCCTTCACTGCAACTGCATTCTTTAATGCTGCTGCCATTAAAAGAGGATCAGATCACGATGCCGTAGAATCTCATTGGGTCCCTACAGCCAATGAAATGCTTTCACGGCAAACATATGGACAAACAGTGAATGATGATGAGGACATATAGCATATCGTGGGTGCTGCTGGAGTAACGTGGATGCCACTGTCAACTCTGACAGCGGACAGATGGCAGAGGAAAAGCTGGCAGGACTGCAGACAGGAGCTGCGCCCAATCAGGTCTCTCTTATTTATTTATATAGCAATGCTGCAGCAGAGCTTGTCAAGTCTCACATCTTGCTGCCAATTCGGGGGGGTTATCTTTCCATTCGCTCCATCCGCATTCCTAGGAAATGGCAGCCTAATCTGTCACGTGCAGCACCAGAGTATACCACCACCAAACCATGCATTTGTGTGGGGCCCTTAAGGTTTGAGGGCCCCCTGTTGGCCACAAACAGTCACTCCTTTGAATGATGCCCTAAAAACAACAAAACAGCCCTTGGGCTCATGTGGGGCCCATGCTCACAGGATTTTGCCTGTCCCGAGTCTGTCTCCTGTGCTGCCCGTTTTGTTGGTTTCTGAGTGAGGTGTCACCGGACCCCAGCGCTCTATAACAATCACTCCTTCCCCACTCACAGGTGTGCTGTACAGGGCTTCTGTTCCTCTGGGGAGGTGAGAAACAGCACGCAGAAACACTCACATACTCGCGGGACATCCGCAGAGCCCCCAGATGTCGAGAGAGTCTACATTTACGCTGTCATGTGATTTTGAATAAAATCAGCACTTCTGCGAGACGACAGAGCGGAGCATTTTCCTGAGTTTTCTCCTGCATGTCACTTAAGTGAATTAATTACACTGTTTGTATTATTTGCTCACATAACCGCCCCCGCCCCCCCCCCGGGGCTGTAACTGACAGAGCACCTGTCCCCACCTCTGAATTCTTCATACAACACTGCCCCCTGCTGGTGCTCTGCTGGAAACTACATGGTCATCACTTTCAGTAGCACCATAAATGCTGTGAGACATCATCCCTCTCTAAGAGAGAAATCAAACAGCAGAGGTCATGGGAAAGATCTCTAGACAGGTCAAAGATGCAATCACCAAGAGTTTTCTGAGGTATTTAGAAACGCCTCAGTTTGCACGATTAAGTGGTTTTTTTTTGCAAGGCTTGGACTGGAATCCTTCCTTGTTTTATTAAAATCTGTGTCTTTGAAGTTTATAAACCCACCTAAAGCTACCATGTGACAGTTTGGTGCTGTAGTAACTTTCAGTAGTTAGGGGAGAGTGTTCCGAAGGAGATCCCCAAAAAATCTGATTGCTGAATGCTGATCCCAGGGGGCTGAATGATGCTTGTGGCATGTTGATTGAGAGGAGAATGTCCCTGCTGGGTAGGGTGGGCCTGGCGAATGGCGTGTTTGTGATGTAGGTTTTGAATTTCTGAAACCCCCAGGTATGTCATGTCACAGGTTTGCATAAAATACAGGGAATGAGCTCCTGAGATTGACTGGAGGTTTATTAGGCTCCCAAGCTGAGTTGGGACCATGAAAAGGGCCACGGTTTATAAAGCTGAAGATGTGGCATATGGAGGCAGCTGGGCCGTGGGCCACGCCAGTTGAAAGCCAGGGAGACAGTGGGAATGGAGGTGATTTCATCAGCAGCCACGCACTTGGAGGGGGACCTCACTATGCCTAACATGAGGGGGATGGGAGAGGAGCGTGAGGAATACCTTAAATTCTGATCTGGAATCAGGGATACCTGTCCGCTGTCTCTGTGTGTTAATCGGGCTCCCACTTTGTACCTCTGTAGACGCCCACTGGAATGACCTGGAGCAGAGTTCACTGACACAGCATACTTATCTTATCCAGCTACCTTCAGCTTTCCACGCTACATATCTCCACTTCACACGTGTGCCTCAGCCTTCCTGGCACATTTAACACTCATCCTACTCCTTAGTGCTACAAAAGACAGCTCCCTCTTGTGGTGTAAATTGAACTCAAAGTGATACAGTCTGGCTACATATATCTGAGAATGAGCAGCTCAGTGCACAGCATGACCAGTGTGATGAAGAGGTAGAAAGCATCAAACTGTGGTTTCCCATCATCTCTCAAAAGCTCATCCCCCAGTGTCTCTGGATAGATGAGAAGAGTGGTTCTTCATTTGTCCCTGTGCGGAAATTGTCTTTTCGCCTACCTCATCTTGCTCTTTATGAAACACACAAAGATATACAGGTGAAGGGTCACAGCACAGGGTCAGCCAGTGTGCAGAGCTTTAGGAGCAATTGAGGGTTAGAAGCCTTACTTAGGGACGTAATGTTGGCATCAGTCTGTCACCACTGGGATTCGAACTAGCAACCGCCCGATCATGGGCTCTAACACACTGAGCCACACAGCACCCCCCTGCATTCGCTTTGTTCATCTCTTTCTTCTCTATGTGGGATCCCTTCCCCTCCATGTAAGCACGAAAAACACTAGTCATGTCCTCTTCAGAGATTCTGGCTATGATGTCAGCAATACAGCAAAGAATCGTTACTATTGCAGTAATTTTGTAGTGCTAAAGTTGGGGCCTAATTATATTCTGGAAAAATAATCATAGGGATACATGGGGGTACATACAAGGGGAGATTTGTTTGTTCTTTCTGCGGCCCCTCTCAAAAAAATCACTTCCCTAATTAAGAGCTGGCAGTGTTGGGCATTTCAGGTGCAGAAGCTACAAATCCAGACCAGGATTTTGTCTCTGCCAACCAGCTGAGTACTCTGTGACTGTGACTCTTAATGCTCAGCTGGTTGGCAGAAACAAAATTCTGGTCTGAATTTGTAGCTACTGGACCTGAAATGCCCAACACTGGGAACTGGTTTACTTAATATTTAGTGTAGTGACTGTTTGTGACCAAAAGGGGGCAAATGAGTGGTTTGAGTGGTGGTAAACACTATTGTTGCTTGTTATAGGAGTGAAGCATGGGGGGGAAGAAAAATCAAGAAAGGGTCAGTCAAACAATTACAGGCTTTTTACGACCTCCATCCTAGACACCACTGGGAGCGAGTTTAATAACACATGATGGACTAAACTTGGCTGACAGCTCTTACTGCAGGCTCTAGATAAATAGCCCTAATTTACTGGGTATGTTTCCAGCTATCAAAACACCACACGATAATACAGCCTGCAAAACCAACTTCCCAAAACAATCCTTTCACCCAGCCATAAAAATTGAGTTTGCCAACAATAATTAAGCTCAAGACTGAGTACATTTAGATATATATTAAATTATACATATTAAAACGCAGAAAATGTACAGTAGCTGTTAATTATTGTGAATGGTGCATTATGCCCTGATTACAGTGTTTGTATGAACCTTGTAGCATTATTAACTATGTAACGAGTAACTCTGAAATTTTTGTCATTTGGATACACAATCATGTGGAAAAGTGTAGACAGCAAGTGAGTCTGACCTCCAGAGGTCCTGTAGTTCCATGTTACACAAGCCAGTCCACGGTCCAGACGGTCTACAATCTTGCACTCTTCCAGTTCTCTGGGAGTTGGGAGGGAGCAAAAATATGGACCACCTGGGGGTCCCCGAGGATTGGTTTGAGAAACACTGCTGTAGTTGAGTAAAGTAGCCCGCAGACTGTTCAGCACCACGGACAGCGACTCACCAGAAGTCATTTGGCACTCTGGGTCTGAGGCTGTGGAGTTTGCATGCTCTCCCACTGTTAGTGTGAGTTTCCACATGGCTCCATTTTCATCCATCAGCCCAGAGTCATGTGGTTTATGTGATTTGGAATTTCCTGGGAAAGGCTCCAGACACACAGTCACCCTCTACAAGATAAGCAGTTATGGACAATGGCTGGACTGTTGAATTAACTAAACTATTAGTTATTCTTGTCCGTCTTTTAATATAATGTGACTAGATGCCGTATTATGATTCATGTCATTTGTTTTTAACCACAATGTCTCTTTTCTCAGCATAAATGCTGAACCTTTAAATTGAAACCAGCAAGAGTGAAAAGGAGGGAGACAGATAGAAAGAGGTGATTACTCTATCTGTCTCAGACCCAGAAGATAAGGGTCTGTTGGACACAGATAAGAGCCCATTCCTTCCTAGTGCAAATTTCCTCTGTTGCTTCCACACTCCTTATTCAGACACATTTATATTCCAATCCATCTCGCATACCAAAGAAATCAAACATGCTAAGGCTAATTTCCCTTACGTAGCAGCACGGTGACGTAAATCATGACACGACTGTCTGGCCTGATACACGAGCGCACAAGAAGGAACCTCACAGAGTAGGCACTGTTCTCCTGCAGAAATGTCCAGATGCAGACCCTGTCCTGTTCCCCACTTCCAAAAAGGCAGCCGATACAAGCAGGCATAGAGACAAGGGTCCCGGGGGGTCCAGAGTCTATCCTGGAGACTACAGGTGCAAGGCAGGGAACAACCTAGGATGGGGCTCCAACCCATTGCAGGGCAGGCACACACACGGGCAATTCGGCAAGCATATTTTTGGACCGTGTGGAGGAAACCAGAGTACCTGGAGAAAACCTCACAACAACACAGGGAGAATATGTAAACTTCACACACGGAGCCAAGGTGGACACTCGAACCCTGGTCCCAGAGGTACGAGGAAACAGTGCTAACTACTGTGTCACCATGCCACGTACACACTAGACAAAGACTGCAAACACAAACAAAACCTGGAAGTAAACTGGATGTCAGGTAGACAGTCCATATGTGCAAATATATACATAAAAGCTAATAGGCTATACTTTGTTTTGTAGCCTTTCATACCATAAGGATTGTTGCTATTAATAATAAGACAAAATCCTATTAAAGGTCTTATGACACTTTCAGTTAAAACAAAACCATGGAGAAAACACCTAAAGAGTCCTACTGGATGTTTAACTAAATGTCTGTGTTACGTTTCTGCAGGTACACATGTGAAGAGAAGTGTGTCTCTGATCAGGAGCTTTATGTCTGGCTCTGGATGTCAAAAGCAGACAGAAATGTGAATATATATCCTGAAGAAGTTCAGAAGTTCATCCCATTTCCAAAAATACACTCAAGCCTCCCTGCTTCTCTGTTAGTGGGTTAAAGTGAATTGAGGGGATGTTTGGATCAGTTTTCACTTTTTCCCGTAGGGGGCACACTTGTTCTTTTTCAAAGCAGTTACAGATGAATGGGATGTGAATGAGGATAGTGAGAGAGAGTTCATTTAAAAGATGCAGCATTATAAGCAGGTCTGGGTCTTCCAAAAATATTCCCTAAGAAAATGACGGTGAGACGTGGGGGTGGGTGCGCTGGAAGGGGCCGCCAGCCACAGACCCCTCATGGGCACCACATCACTTCTTCATTACTATCATGGAAGTTCTGTGTTTTCTCCTGGCCCTAGATCTCACTGCCGGATGCTGGTACTCAATCCCACATCCTGCCGTAGCCTTTCTGCATGCTGACCTCAGCATAAGCTTTAACTTACAGCACCCAGGTACAGCTCAGCTCCCAGGTCACATGATTCAGCTCCCCGTCCTACATAGAGACCGTTTCCCGGGAACTAATCTCAATCCTGTGCAAACCCCAAATGTTTAAATCCAAAACCCTGACCCTCTTTATAGAAAAAAAGATTAACAAGACTGCTAAAAATATTCATGTGTAAAATAATGTTTATGGCAAACCTTTTGTACCATTCATCCAGGGTTGGACTGGCCATCTGGCACACCAGTGGGTTGATGGGTATGTGGGGCAGCAAAATTTATCATGGGGGACTCTCCACGCTTGCCAAAATGTATGTGGGGGTCCCAGTTCAGACCTATCTATTCATCTTACAACCGCCTATCCTGGTGGGGGGGGGGGACTGCAGCCAAGCCACTTTACAGGGCACATACACACTAATTACCTAATGTACCATATTATAATATGATTGATTTATCAATTGAAATATCTAGGTATAAGGTTAGTAATAAAAATATGTGCTCAGTAACATGACAATCTTCCATAGCTGTCTATCCAGTATACGGTCACAGTGGTCTTGCAAGAAATGTGCAATTTAAACCTTATTGTGTTATAGGATTGACTTAATTAGTGATCTTTATAAACCTTTATTGCTCGGATAGCACTTCCAGTACAAATACGGGTCCCTCTGTCTGTATTTCCCCCATTTAGGGAATTACGAGCCCCGCAGTATTTGTTTCCAAGGGATACTGTGTGATCCTTCGGCTGCAAGTGAAAGCCATGTTATGCGGATTGACTGCAGGGCTGTTGAAAGCTCACCGAGGGAAGCGTAATGAGGTTTTCATGCTGCGCGCTCGTGTCCACCTTCGGGCCACCTCGGTTTTCATGCGCCGATCGGCCCGCATTCACGGAAACTTGGAATAATGCCGGGTTGTTCCGCGGCCCCGTCTGCCCGTGAAAGAAGATGATGTAACCAGGGAAACAATTTAAGCAAAGGAAAGCTTGTCGTCTGCTCTCAGCAAATGCACGCGTGCAGGAGAGGGATTGTGTGAATGTTTAGAGCCATTGTGTATGAAGCGGATTATATTAACGCTGCTCGTGCGAGAAGCGCAGCTGTTTGTATGAAAATGTGTATTTGTCGGCAGAAGTTATTTATGGATACACCAAAGCAGTAGACTATCGTTAAAACTTCACTAAAAATGTCTTCGTTAGTAAAGGGGCAGTCTGTAGATTCTGGAGTAGCGAGGGTTTTAATTGCACCTGTAGGCTTGGGGCACTTTAATGCACCGGCTCTCCTCGGCTAAAATAATGGGCCCCCACTAACCTTTTTACTAAAATTTCAACTACTTTTACCATCACTATCACCATTTGTTTTTGCATTGTATATGGAATCAAGATAAACAGGAACCTCTGTGAAGGGCAAAGCTTCTTTACTGAAGAGAAATTCATTGCCCCCGCCCCCCACTGCCTTTTCAGCTCTGTGATGGACCACTAACCAGACTCACAAACAAATGGTCAACATTTACTTGTATTTTTCCAAACATCAACAAAATGTACTTGCTCCTGTGGGGCTATGTGGCCACCACCTCCCACCAACCCTGTCCAACACATTCTTAAAATTACAAGTTGGGGGAGGGACCTGATGGCAGCGTTCTCCAATACGAATGTACATGGGAAATAAAGATACATGGACATTAAATATATAATTCCTAGGATAAACTCTAGGCTTACTGTGACCCTGCACTGGATAAACAGCTATTGAAAATGGATAGATGGATGGGTGGGTAGAAAGCGGTACACTATATGGACAAAAGTATTGGGACTCACCTTTCAATTATTGAATTCAGGTGTTTCATTCAGACCCATTGCAACAGGTGTATAAAATCAAGCACCTAGCCATGCAGTCAGGTTTACAGACAGTTGTGAAAGAATGGGTCGTTCTGAAGAGCTCAGTGAAATCAAGTGTGGTTCTGTCATAGGATGCCACCTTTGCAATAAGTCAGTTTGTGAAATTTCCTCCTTGCTAGATATTCCACAGTCAACTGTAAGTGGTATTATTGCAAAGTGGAAGTGCAGAGGAACAACAACAGAAACTCAGCCACCATATATATATATATAGACCACAGTATAGTAACAGAGAAGGGTTGCTGGGTGCTGAGGCGCATAGTGGGTAAAAGGCACCAACACTCTGTTGCCTCAATAACTGCAGAGTTCCAAACTTCCTCTGGCATTAACCTCAGCACAAAAACTGTGTGCCAGGAGCTTCATGGAATGGGCTTCCATGGCCGAGCAGCTGCATGCAAGCCTTACATCACCAAGTGCAATGACAAGCGTCAGATGAAGTGGTGTAAAGCACACCGCCACTTGTCAGGGGTTGGGCTAGGCCCCTTAGTTCCAGTGAAGGGAACATTTAATGCTTCAGCATACCAAGACGTTTTGGACAATTCTTCTTTCTGTTGCCACAAATCCATCTTTGTGGGAACGGTTTGGGAATGGTCCTTTTCAGTTCCAGCATGACTGTGCCCCAATGCATGAAGCAAAAAGACACGGTTGCGTGGAAGGACTTGACTGGCCCGCACAGAGCCCTGACCTCAACCCCACTGAACATCTTTGGGATAAACTAAAAAGGAGATTGCAATACAAGCCTTCATGTCCAATATCATTGCCTGACCTCACAAATACTCTTCTGCATGAATGGGCAAAAATTCCCACAGACACAATCTATAAATTGCAGAAAGCCTTCCCATCTGTTATAACTTAAAATGGGTGGACCAACTCCATATTGCTGCCTATGGATTTAGAATGGGACGTCACAAAAGTTCCTGTGGGTGTAACAGCCAGATATCCCAATACTTTTGTCCATATAGTGTATATTTGTTGTATATTGATAGACAGGTAGTGTAATAAAGAAACCTGATCTTCCACAAACCGTTCAAGACCAAATCTAACCAAAGACCTAGAAAAAAAAGAAAACTTAAAACAGCAACTTTAAGACCTGTGTCTGCTTAGGAACTTTACATTAGAAACAGCAGTGTGGGCTGCTGAAGTTACCCAGAGCATGAGTGTGTGGTTAGCTGAAGCGTGAGGGAACCTGCTCTTCTTGTGACGGGCTGGCCGTTTCCCGTCAGCGTGCCGCAAACAAACTCATCTTTTAATGACCTCCCTCATTTCATTCTGCTGCTGTTTTTTTTCTCTCTAATCCAGTCAAATCAACCTCATTAACTGGCATTAGTTAATCACCTTTGTGCTGCGGAACCTTTCGAAATGTCACCCTTGCACCCGTTCATGGCAGCCCGCGGTGGTAATGAGGCGAGCGACGGCAAGCGGTCCAGTTTGCCTTACTGCATCAATAGCCGGGAGTCCTTTGACATCCCTACAGCGGCTAAAGGCCATGCGGCAGATTGAATTGACGGGTTGAACCTAGTTGACATAACCCCCCCGCTAGCGGCACTGGGGAAGCCCGAATTCCCCGGCAGGAGAGACTATCGAGGTAGCCTTGACAACAAATTCTGAATACACAATTTATGCTTTAACACAATCAGTGTTAAAGGAATGACACCACCAGGCACCAAACATAAAAAGTATGTCAAAACTTGTTCAGTGACAAATGGAGCAGTGTTTATGAATGAATTCAAGGTGTTAACAACAGGAAATACATTCAAGGTTTGAACTATAGAAAAGGTGCACCCACACGTATGTCAAAAGCACCTAAATAGAGGGCGATGTGGATTTTTCATTACTTTCATGTGGCTTCTCATTAAAACTGTTATAGGAAGTTTACTCAGTTTCTAGGGAGGTAGCCTACTGAGGGGCAGTTTCGCACTTTATTGTTATTTTTGGTGTTTTACAGTGAGTCATAAGAGAGATGAAGCCCGCGCTTCCCTCTTGCGTGTAAATTGGAGAGGTGTGCTTTTGGGGTGTGTAAGGTGTGATGTAAAAGGGGCGGGAGGGAGTGCCCCCATACCGCCCAGCATGAAAGCTCTCTGCTGAAAGGATGTGTGAGCAAGCAGCGCGCTACTGCAGGGACGGCGTCCACAAGCTGATCCACAAAGAACAGCCCAAACTTCGGGGTCGGGACACCGCAGAGCTCCCCAGACCCGGAGCCCAGGACGGCCAGACGGCGACGGCTGCACAGTCCGGCGGGATAGACGGGCTCGTCCGTTGGATAGTCACCAAGATGAGCGACAATAAGAGCGTCTCTTCCCGGGAGTGGGTGAAGGAGGAGGTAGCACAGGAGCAGTTCTTCAACCAAGAGCCCCGGAAAGGAATCTCCGTGATCTTGGACGTAGGTGTTCCGCGTAATGTTACTTATGCGCCGTAATTTTAAATTAATTGCACACTTAGCCCACAATAAATAACACCTATGCGCATTTTACGTCTGTGCTGAAGAGCGAGCATTATTTTATTAACTGCACCCCCAGGGTAATCTGAAGTAGAGACATGTATGACTCTTCTTGCAATGTGTCTAATCTTCCGCTGTGGTACGATGCCGAGTAACTAAACTAATAAAACACGTCCGCTCCCTTTAAAACTTTCTGATGGGTGACTGATGGACGCCGAGCTGTTGTGCACTTCGGGATTTAAAATTTAAATCGCTTTCATTATTTAACATTAAGGAAGTGTGCTGGGCATGGCCTTAAAGTTCTTGTTTTACAGACGTAACCTATTTCTTATGATTTATTACGGATGCGTAAAACCTGTTCGGTGCGCTGCGGGCGCCATAGACTAGATGTTATGAGTACTGATAATATGAATGAAAGTATTACTTAAGTCTTAGCTAGTGCTTCAGTCGTACCTACTTTTAAAAGCTTGGTATAATTTGTTTAATATAAGCTATGAAGTGAAATCGTGGAATAGCATTTCTTCTCAAGTTCGAATCCATTGGAAAACTGTAATTTATTATTTGCTTAATTAAAAGTAACACAATGTTACGTATCTTAAGCTGTCGTTTTACTGTTGTTTAGTAATAGGCTACACCACATATTCTGCGATGGCATTTAAAACGGTGCAATATAGATGTGTATTAGCAGCCGGGTGATTACTGAAAGGTGCAGCATGTTGAGAGGGTGTAGCTACAGTAATTCAGTAAGTCATGCTGCAGCGCTCTGCATTTTGCCCCGAGTGTCTGCCACGAGTGTGCAGCCGTCCCTGCGCGCTCGATCGCTGCGTTCTACTGTGCGGTACACCTGTGTACACACACATTATGAAAGTCCACACACACACACACACACACATACGTGAAGCAAAAAGGAAGTTTCAGCAGAGAGCACTTCGGAGACATCTGATGCCTCCAGCCGCCCAGGACGATACCTAGGACGTGCCCTGCAGAAGCGGGCTGACTGCGCTCCGCTGCGGTGGTGCTCTGAAGCGCTTGGTTGGGTCTCAGTTTCCTGCATCTCACTGCAGCTGCTTTTTAGGGGTTTTATTTTGTGCCAGACGGCTCATGACAACAGGAACATAAAATGTCACTGACATGTAGTGTTTATTTGAAGACATACTTAATGGTGCGAAAGAAATAGGACATAAGTGTGACATCCTAATATCGTCCATAACCGTGCTCTACCAAAAGACAGCACTAAGAATCGCACGAAGCTCCCCCCCCCCACCACGTTTAGAAAAGAAACCGTCATTAAGTGTCCGTATTACACACACCCATGTCGGTATACAGCATATTTAACCGTTTCTATAATCACCGAGTCAACAAAAGGAATCGGTAGATAAGCCATTACATTGTCGCTTATCTTAACAGGCAGTTCTTCTTCCGTTTTTATGTCCTACATACTGTGGTCATGTTCTCTTAACCCCCCCCCCCCCCGCTTGGCTGTTTGCTAATTTTTTTTTATTTCTAATCCCTGGGTTGCATATAATTGCTGTCACAAGGTCAGGAAATACGTGTCTGCCCACATGCGTGCTGAATGACGGAATAGTAGCGAACTGCTGTTATGTAACGTATCCTCCTCTGCCTGCTGAGACTCATTCATTATTAAAGACACGGGAAAAGCACAGCTGTGACAGCCATTTGCAGTCTCTTCTGTTTCGGCCCCAACTTCAGCCCAAACTTCAGCTTCAGGTCTGGCGTGCGCTCAGCTTCAGCTTTATCTTCACTTTCAGCGTTCCTCAGCTTCAGCCTTTATTGCAGCTTCTTTTGATAATCGTGGGTACCAGCTCGCCCGTTAATAATGCTGCCTGCCAACCAGGTTTTCGCCTCATTTACACCCAGTTTTGGGGCGTTTGTGTAATCCGTCGCCCCAGTCTCCCTCTCTCCGCCTCATCATTTATCGGTTCAGATACGGCTCCAGCGTGATTTACTCATCCTTCGTCTTCGTATTTTTCCCCACAGTTGTGCTGATTTACATGAAATATCTAACTGATCCCAAAGCAATCACGCTTCACATGCGGCTCCAGCTGCATTTCAACCTTTATATGCGCCTGCCTCATCTTTGACAGTAACTTTACATCAAATGCGTCCAGTCGTCATATGTGACTGAAGCGGACAATTACCCCCCTATAATAATCTCCTTATTTGATGCAATAATCGTCGATATATTTCCAGCTGGCGGGTTTTCTTAAGTACCTTGCAGGTGTGCTAGCTGTAGATCCAAAGACCCAACCTGTTTTGCGTAAGAGAGCGAAGTCAAATCCGCGGGCATAAATATCAAATTAAATTTCATTATCTGGAACAAATTGCAATCGGTACTGTGTAAATATAGTCTTTTGGCAGCTTTCATTGGAGAAGGCTTAGACACTTTCTAAAATGAAAAATGTTAAATAGCATACTAAAGTGCATCTCTCATCAACTGTGGAAGCAGCCGTACCCTTAAATGATAAAAATCCGCTCTTCACACGAACGATGGCGGACCTGGCGTTTGCAGTTATTGCATTAATAATATTTTACCAAAGAAGCGTAGACTGACATGAAAAGCTCTTTGGGGCCTAAGGAACTGCATAAATTAAGGAAATGGCTCCTGAAATAGTCATTTAGGTTTCACTTCCAAGCATAACGCGACGCCATATTCGGGTGCAGCCTTGAGTCCCTCCCATTTCTGTTAATGATCTCTAACTATGCTTTAGTTTGATACTTTGGGGTGCAAAGTGTCAAGCGCTCATTTTCGTGGACAGAATACATTCTGTATCCCAAAATGCATTATTTAATGACAAAATCAAGTAATGCCTTTGTCATTTTGTCATTTTGTCCACCGAAGCGTAAACACTTTCTTTCGTGCGCAGAAACCTTTTGTGCACGGAATTAATATAAGCACTTTGCATTTCGTGAACAGAAGAAAGTCATTTTGTGGTCGAAATACATTGTGTGAATTAAAGAAAGTAATTTCGTGGACGAAATGCTTTGCGTGAATTAAGGAAAGTCATTTCCTGGACTAAAGAAAGTCATTTTGTGGACGAAATGCATTTCGCGGATGATAGTCATTTTGTGGAGGAAACTGAATCACGAAATGCATTTTGTCTTTTGCTGACTCATGAAAGGCACCACGAAATGCATTTCGTTTTTTGCTGACTCAAGAAAGGCACCATGAAATGTATTCCGTCTTTTGCTAACTCAAGAAAGGCACCATGAAATGTATTCCGTCTTTTACTATGTCACAAATGCATTGCATCTTTTTTAGTGCCTTTTTGGTGCATTTTGTGGTGTCTTTCATGACTCAGCAAAAGACGAAATGCATTTTGTGGTGCCTTTCGTGACTCAGCAAAAGACGAAATGCATTTCGTGATTCAATTTCGTCCACTAAATGACTGTATCATCCGCAAAATGCATTTTGTCCACGAAATAACTTTCTTTAATTCACGCAAAGCAAAGACTTTCTTCTGTTCACGGTGATGATGAAGGTATATATTAATCCTGGATCAGCGCTCGTTAGTTGTGTACCATGCTGGTTATTAGTAATCATCTATCTGCTCAGCCTGTTATGAATTCCCCATGACTCACCCCTCTGTTGCATTATTAATCTTGCATCATTTGTGCACGTTATCACATAGCATGGATCCGCTGCTATTTATGTTGAACTTTGCATGTCTTGCTAATCATGGGCATTTGTTTTTTTCCTTGCAGATTTTTAGGAGAGCTGATAAAGATGGTGAGTATCTTTTTTACATATTGAATTTTCCTTTTTTCATGATTCAGTAACATGTAATTCTAAGCCAGTTGATAATGAAATCAGTTACCCTAATACTGTATAAGAAATGGCTGTGGTTATCACTGGATTGTTATTATATTCTGGTTTTACCTCCTCCGATAGCATTTACATGTAAATTAGATGTTAAGTAATATCAACCACTGACTCCTTCAAAAGGCCCGTTTACCCACTTAAGCTAATAATTCTGGTTATAAAATATCGTTAAAAAGAACATCATTTTATCTGTCTTAGGGGTGTGGTCATTTTTGTCATTGACCACCTGTTTTTCTTTTCTTTTTTCGTTTAATGTCCCGCAAAAAAGGAAACTTTGTTGTATGCTGCTTTCTCCAGTCTTTCATTTGTGTTATTTCACCCTGACGCTACTTCCGTTCCTCCATTCCAGTTCTCCAGTGATTGGCTTGTCAGGTTTCACTCCCTCATCGTTTGTTTTGGTGCCTGGTCTATAGGGCTGCCTTCTGTTCTCTGTAAATTAGTTTGGAAAACAGTTGCCGTCTTCTTTGTTTCTGCATGGATGTGGTCCGTAGAAACAGTGTTAGTGTGTGACCAAATGAGACCAGTAAGAAAGTTATAGGGTGACAAGGTTCTGTATGCCTGCCTTTTGATTTTCTTTGAACTCTCAGTGATCGCTGTCTGTCTGGACGTTCCTGAACTTCATTTTTCAGAGTGAGGACGGAAACCTGGGAAAGATTCCCGGGGAAGGAAACCGAACAGCAGATGACCTTTAAATTTACCATTTATTAGCTGATCAGGATGGCAGATGGTCTCCAGGACGGGGCTGTACTTTTCCCTCTGATAAAGGTGCCAATCCTGCCTCAGATTCACCCCTTCCTTCCCTTTTAATCTTCAATTGGTCCCCTCTAAAACTCATTCGGTCAATGTGTTCATAGACACGTGGGTGCTGATGGAGGTTTCAATGGCTTATTTTAGCCTCCAGACACCAGCAGGGAGGTAGGGACGCCTCGCGGAGGAGGCGGGGTGCAGGGTGATGCGGTGACGGGTACGTGAGGCCAGCAGGGCGCGGTGTCAGGGCTGAGGTGACGACGGCGTTGCCACAAGCGAGGAGTGGGTTACATCAGGAGATATCTTGGGAATGTCTGAAAATAACCTAGCCGGTTGGTGGAGACGTCCTCATTTATGTCTTTGGGAGTAGGGTGCAAGTGGTGTGGGGGTTCGCGGGGGGAGGCAGGTCGGTGGGTTTAGTCGTGTTTGGCCCTAAAGCCGAAATCTTACGTACCCTGTGCTTGCCGTCGTGGGTGACATCATGGGTTTTTTGGACCTCATACCAGGACTGCCAACACTGCTCACACTGTCAGAAACAACATGAGAGTGGTGTCATTCAAATATTGACCATTTAAATGTTTTAATGTCTTTGTGTTATGCACAGCGAGATCATGGTAGTGACTTCCAAAACCAGTGCAATTAAAAATATGAAGCAGACAATATATACTAGAGGTAAAAAATAAACAAAAGAAGTAAACTAAACAAGTCAAACGTTTCAGTCTAACACAACAGTGTTATACAGGGCAGTAGGAGTCATGCACGTGCTTGTTTTCTGACAAATGAATTCATGAAAAGTCCACTCTGGTTTTCACTAGTGAAGGATTTGACTGCCTAGCTTTCAGTAACCCGGCTTCCATGGTAAGAACATAAGAACATAAGAAATGTACAAATGAGAGGGGGCCATTCGGCCCATCAAACTCGCTTGGGGAGAACTTAACTAATAACTCAGAGTTGTTAAAATCTTATCTAGCTCTGATTTAAAGGAACCCAGGGT
>JAAGVU020000008.1:20543278-20554340 GCA_011763525.2 Mormyrus iriodes
GCCCTGCCCTGCCCTGCCCTGCCCTGCCCTGTTCTGTTTTGACCCCTCATGGTCCCTTTGTTTTCTGGTTTCCCCTGTGTTTTCCGTGTCTTCCCCAATAAACCCTTTTTATTGTCTAAATAGCCGTCAGTGGATCGTCATCCTCTTTTCCCACCGGCGCCATGCCCAGGCGTCATAACAAATAAAGTCTCGTGTGTTTCTGCCTGATGGGTTGTTTCTGTTTTTAAGAAGGATTTAGGTTCACCACAGACTATTTCATCTCCAAGTCCGTTCATTTACTTACACCAGCAAATGGGAGTCTTAAGTGTGTTCAGTGCTAGGCAAGCTGCTTAAGAATACAGCAAGCTAAGCTGCTAGTTATTCTACAAAATATATAGCTGAGCTGCATGAAAGCTATACATCAAGGAAAAGAGGCTTAACGACATTGAAGCTGCTTTAAAGTCTCTGGGACTAATTAAGAATAATATTCACCACCTGCATTTTTCAAATAATTATTTGAAATTGTTGTCAACTTCAAACGTCTTGACTGATTCGGAAAGCAGAAAAAATATAACCAGCTGGAATACCAGCTCCAAACAGCATTACAACGTGTGGATAAGTCTGTATAATAACGGCACACAAGCAGCCTCTGGAAAAGGACAAATTAGGAACACCTCCTGTAGAGGCTTAACCGAAAACATATTTTCGTGCTCACTGAATGCAGAGGTAATGTCACAGTCCTGATAAACATGCTATTGTGTTCATTTAGAATCAGCCCTGAGAGTAAGCATGTGAATATGTGTGATTTTTCAGTCGTTTCTGTTAATTTCGTTACACTATTGAGGCATGACCATGCAAGGTTTCCAGCTCTGGTGCATCTGCTGTGACACTCATGCTTTCAGACACTCACACAAGAAATCTAGTAGCAAATCTATATTATTCCATTAGAAACCTAAAATTAGCTACATTAAAAGCGTTGGGGTAATTTGCAAACCCTACAGACTATTTACAAGGCAATAAAACCGTTACATACATGTTAATGCGTGTGCAGACTTGTCTCAAATTGAAAATCTCACTTCAGCCAGCTGACCAAAGTTGGTGACCCTGCCATGGTGTCTCAGTAACTTCCTCAGACATGATGAATGGTGTTTCCAAAAATAGACATGGTTTTGAGCAGGTAGTAAATGTGATGTTAGATTGATTGGGTGGAGACATACATTGATCTAGAACTTGCACAACGTACACAATTTGGTGGAGTAATATGGGTTAGTCTGAGGAGATGTAGCAATGCACTGCTTGTCAGCTTCCGCTCTACGTCACTCAATGGACAGTTTCACACCATCAAGCCGTTCACTTTTGAAGAGAGTGTCACTGTGACCTCAATACTGGAAAATGCAGTTAAACTAATAGCAGCTACTGCCCAACATTGAGTATGTTAGTCACAGAACTCACCTATGAAAGAAGTAGGTCCGTGTAATTCATTAATTACCCTTGATCGTATAAGCATTGAGTGATGTGGTATTCTCAGGTTTATGTTGTCATCATGAAATGGTTCTCCCTGTGGTTGTTTTCACAGCTTCAGTTTGCTGGTATAGTCGCATTCATAGTGCTGAATACTCCTCTCTGCTCAAACCCATTAATCTGTGTTGTGCTCATCAACCGCATCAGAGACAAATTCTCAGTTCAGATTTATTCCTGCCCTGTCTTCTGGTTTCCTGAAAGCTGTGGAATTGTGTTTAGCATCAGAGGTGGCTTTTGGGCCTTGCCGCAATGGAGCATCTGGCTTGTTATTCCTGAGGAGTGGAAGACGTGCGAGCAGCTAGTAGTTAGCGGCTAACCGGAGCCCAAACCGAGGACCCCAAGACCTGTCTAAATATATGCCTGAATAAGTAAGAAGTGTGAAAGTTTTTATCTTTAATTATGAAAAGGAGGTGCTGTTTTGTAGAATACGTCTTTGGTGGGTAGCAGACAGAAAGCTCTGTGCTCTGTCATGGACCCAAGCTGTGTTTAATGAGATGGTCTTCTTAAAGCATTTCGAGATCCTGCTGCGTCTCAACAATCCCTTCCACAGCATCACCCCTCCCCATGAAGAGGGTGATCTCATCTCTCACAGGGTCACCATTCAGCGTGCTTTGCCACCCTCCAAAAGCTCCCTTTCTCGCTCCTGCCCTCTTCTCCTTGTCTACCTCTCCACCTGTACTTATTCCGCCTGGTTCCTGCGTTGTAGGCCCTTCGCCGGTATTGGGGTTGCCACGTTCCCTCGGCGCCTCGCCGATGCCGTTAATAAGGTGTGAAAGTTCAAAGCAGGCTTGAGGGGAAAATTGTGGTTTAACCCTCCTTCCTTTTTCCTAAATGATTGGAACACCTGTTTCAAATGCTAATGTCCATGGAGAGGAGCCTGGCTGGGAACAACACTCGCACATATGAAAACGACGCCTTTTTAAATGATAATGAAGCATAAACATTAATAAAGCACAGGGAATATTTTAGTGTTGGGTTATCAGTGAGCTTTTTCTCCCCCCACAGAAAGTGTGTGTTTGAAGTAGGCATTTTTTGCTACACGCCGGAAACTGTGAATTTTAGAGACGATTTTGGTGAGGAGTGACCTGATGTTTGAGTGTCTCCAGGGGTTAAACCGGGGGGGGGGGGTTCTGAATAAACCACTATGTACATTAGTTTATTGCTTATCTTATGTGTTTATGATCACTGTTAAAGAGGCAATGTGTTCATGTGTGGGCATGTTGTATTAGCACCTTAAAGCAACACAAAATGAAAGTTATTTTTATTTGATATACCCAGCTAATAGGGAAAACTACCCATACTGTAGCTAAGGTTACTTAAAGGTCTTCTCAGTGTTGCCAGAGAAGGTCCTTACTGTAATGTTAATGGAACACTATTTCCACATTTTATATTTTAATGTTCCATTGATATTAGCACGATCATATTTGAAAAATATTGTTACAATAAAATTTTATAAAAGTATGATATGTGTGTACTGTAAAGACACCGCCCAGCCTTGATCCCGCTACTCTGACATGCTCTTTATTCATTTTTATAGTATTATTCTGAGTTGTAGTAGTAGCTAAAGTGGTGGCATAACGTTCTGGGACCATCAGGGAAACTGGACACTTTGAACATTTCCATACCTTGATGGTAACGTTCACCAAACGTTCCTAGAATGAAAAATTGTTAGCTGGGCACATATTGCGCAGTTAAATGATACTTACATTTTTTTTTAACATGACATGTAAATGAAACTTAAAAATGCATCAAAATCCCTAATGACTACAAGTAATATTCTTTCTTATTCATTCGTAATGTCCCCGTGAAAATGCATTAAAATATAAAGTTATTCATGGATTGCTTCATAGACCTCTAGCAGTCCAGCTAGTAAGTGTAGTTTCGGCAGCAATCAGCGAGATAAGTCAACATACATACATAAACATGCATAAACTCGGGACAGAACTCTAGGTGTCATGGAGGAATATCTTATCCACTCGAGAGATGCATGTCTGTTCAGAGCTACTAATGAGAATTAATATTGCAACTGATGGAAAAATACCACTCCATTTCTCTAGCTATCAGGGGAGATTTCTAGACAATAATGTGCACCCACCCTGTTAGAAATGTCTCTTTGAAAATCTGATTTGTGTCCTTTCTCAACGTTGGTAAGAAGCTTCGGCTCCTGCACTGGCTGCCTGCCTTGATTCCCAATGGATCATGGTGACCTAGGTTATGGTGTTTCCTTGGAAACAGTATGGTATAGGGCTTGCGAAATGAGACCTGTCACCTTAAACACTGAATAACTTGACCTTCACCCTGTTTCATCTGAAATCAGAGCAAATCACAGGATATATGTGTGTTTTTTTTACAAAAAAAGTCACATTCTTAACACACTGACAAATAACGAGAGATGCTGCCTGGCTGGTTATTCATGTATGTGCGCTTCAGGTGGCTCTATGCTGGTCTGGTTCTGTTATTCTGAGCAGGTTTCCTGTCAGGTCTTCCACTGGGTGTTTCATCTGCCTATCCTTAAGCCATCCCCAGCTGCTGTCCCCTCTCTTTAGGTCGGTAGCTGCATCACTGCCACGTACCTGGCCTCTCTTGCAGTCCCCTCTGTTCTTAGCCGCCCTATTTCCTGCTGCACGGGTGCTTCACCACGGCTTCCCTTCACTGAATACCTGCTTGCCAGGTCTCCTTCTCTCATGCCAGCTCTATGAAGTCCTTCAGATGTTGACTGGTGCTCATATTCAGAGGCATCGTAGCTCTTTCCAGGCTGTCCTTGGCAGCATAGTAGTACCCCTCCCTCGTCACTGACTTTCTGCCCCAGGTTCATGGTTTGGACAGAACCCCCAAGCTGTCTTCCTTACTGAACGTGAGCTTATGGAATCATGATGTTCTGGCCTTTTCATGTACACCGGTGTATGCTATTATATATTTACACAGGAGATGTTTTTTATTCAAAGCATCTGTCAGCCCAGCAGCCAATTTCCCTGAGGAAACGTGTCTCATAGCCCAGCTAGGAGGCTCCATGTGAACTGTTGGATCCTGAGGACCAGTGGAAGGTATTTTTATTTCCAACTCTGCAGAAAGACACACGTCCCTCTGTTCTGAAGAGCTGGGCCCAGTCACAGGCTCAGGGGCAGCAAAGGGAAAGTGCAACTCCCTGTTATAAACAGTCTGCAGGCTCAACTCCAATGTGACACGGCACTTTATCTCCAGTTGGCTGGATTTGTCATTCTTAACTGCTTCATTATCAATCTGCTGCTTATTGTCTGATTCCCAAACACACATTGGAGGCTTTGTGTATCTGTGGTTGTACAGGACCCTCCGATAGCACCTCTAATTATGTTTTCTCTTTTTAATTCCATTGTCATTCTTCTTAAGTGCCGTCTCAGCCTTAGAGGATATTGAGTCATCACGCTGTAACACTTTAGTTTTTCCCGATTCAAATCCCTGCCTTTCGCAGTTGCTAAATCCGGCCACTGTGGCTCATTAGTCTGCCGACTCTGGCCTGAATGCTTTTCACTGTGGTGGAGCCGGATGATAATGCAGTCAGTTTTGCTTGGCTCGTCACCTCTCCGCAGAGCGTGTTACCGTTCCACGCGAACGCACAGGGACAAAGCCTGCATCCCTGATTAGTCTCCAGTCGCGGGTCTTGGAGCATGGGGGAAGTCTTTGCGGCACTTCTGTGGTGGCAGGGATCCTTGTTCATCTGGCCGAGCCCGCTTACATTTGAATTCCTTCCCGGCCCTTGGGACTGTGCTTGAACTCAATGGTGCGAAAGGCAGTGGCAGCAGCTGTAGAATCTAGTGACGATACATCCCACTGGCTCGACATGATGTAAGGCAGCAAAGATGCCCATCCACAGGTCAACGATGGCACAAGGTCACTGCCTACGGGACCTCCCAGCTGCTCGCCAATAATGTCAGTCCACTGGTAGGATCCCCCCCCAGCACAGCTGTGCCCCCCCTGCACAATATATTGGACATGCCTCTTGAAGACGGGAAACACGTGTACAGGGGATGAAATTTGTGCCCCAGCCATGACTGTGCCGATGCCGGCCTGTGGAAATCCCCAGAAAGGCCTACGTATTAGTGACGTGAGCTCCACTAGACAGTAAGCTAATGATCCAGGATCTCTTAAAAATACCTGGGGTTCCATTAAAGTTTTGTGCCAATTAAAAGTGGATTTTTAACAAAATTGAGTTAGTTGAATAGGGTGTGTTTCCATTAATGGATCTCATGTGAATAATATCTGTCATTTAACATTCTGTGAGATTAAGATACAGGTCTTGTACATTGGAGCAGGCTTTCCACAAGTTAGTAGCTGTAGAAGAACTAATTATTTTATCTGTCTATCTACTAATTCACAAATTCTGTTTCTATGGCAGTTTTGCAAGTTACATCTCTTTCAACTTGCCACAGAAACCACCTCAACGTTTTTTCGTAATATGAGTGCTTCTATTAATGTTTTTTCAGTTCGCATCTTCAAAATGCACAAAATCTAGGTCGGTGTTGTTTGTGTTAAAGTACATGACAGACAGAGTGCAGTGAAACCGCATGTGAAATGGCGCATGAGAATCCCTTGTACACTTCATTTTATGCATATGAACTCTTAAAATTTTATGTTAAAAATAGTTCCAATCTATTCTGAGGAATAAATGTTTCTCAGCCCTAGCATCACAGTGGTGTCTCGACTTGAAAGTGTTTTTTTTGGTATCCTAGCAACCAGGGAGCAATGTATTCAAAAATTTTATTGAAGGCACCATTGCAAACAAAAAAAAGAAACTTCTTCTTATACAGGACGTAAACATTTTTACACACGCTTAGGCACGCACAAGATTGAGAGGTCAGAAATATACTTTTTAATGGATGAATGTGTTTGTAAATTGGATGCTTATTTTTCAGTCTCTTAAGATTGTAAAAAATATGTAAGGATTATTATTAATATTCACTGAAGAAAACAGATTGAGAAAATGACACAGAAGGTGCCTAACAATTCATTACAGTTCATAGAAAAGAGGTTTGAAGTGGGAAACTTTGGGGGAAAAGCTTTTATACATTGTATGTCTTAGCAGGTCAGGACGCTGTGCCTGTGATAGAAAGGTCACTGGTTTGGCAGAGTGATGTCACCATTGGGCCCCTGAGCAAGGCCCTTAACCCCCAACTGTTCCAGCACCTGGCTGACCCTGCTCTCTCAGTTAAATGTTACTTTGGATAAAAGTTTCTACTAAGTAACTAAATGATGTGATGGACAATCAGGCTGTCAGCGCGAGATGATACATATAGTGTTACTATAAATGACAGCTGGAGGAACAGAGAGGAATACAAGCTGGAGGAGACACATCTGGACCCAGGCTTACCTTCAGGTCCTCAGATACTCCATGAAGTCCACGGACTTTGGGTCATGAACATCACACCCGATGAACACCAAGATAGTGGGGGTTCAGGAGGCTGTGGACACTATCCCAAGACGAATGCCCTTCGAACATCTGCCAGCTTTTCTTAATCTGCTTATTCAGCTAACCTGCTACACGATCTTACTGAAAATCTGAAAGAGGAAGCAAACATCAATTGTTTTCTGCATTTAAAAAAAGAAAGAAACTGAAAGAATGTAGCAATTCGATCTGTCCCTGGTTTTGGGGGGTGTGGCTTAAGGATCATTTGTTACGATGAGTGGGAAACAGGAGACAGTGATCGTGTATCTGAGTACTTAACGTGAGCGTGTGTGTGGCCTCGCTGCTTTGGTTTGCAGTCCGTCAGCATTTTCCGTGCAGTTCTAGAACAGCCCTGTGCTCAACCAAGGCCTTGTATTTTGTTTGGTTACTGATGATTAAGGTTAGGACTGGGTAGGGGTTAAGGTTGTCATAGTTCAAGTTAGCATTTTTCCCATAGAAATTAATGAGCGGTCCCCAGAAATATATGATTACAGGTCTCTGTGTGTGTATGTGTTTCCATCCTATTGCACTGAGAATCACCTGTCTAGTGCTTTTGTCTCTCTGCAGGTGTATGAACAGGGCACAAACATGGAGCAGTTTGTGACTCGCTTCCTGTTGAAGGAGTCTGCCAATCAGATTCAGTCCCTGCTGAACTCAGTGGAGAGTGCTGTGGATGCCATTGATGAACAGCACAGCCAGTCAGAGTGAGCTCTACATCCAAGCTGGGTGGTCCTGTTGTGTTCACTTTGCTGGGAAGACAAAACAAATCCATCTTGATAGATGATATATGAAAAAAAATCTGTGCATTCAGAGTAAATAACAAGGCTCAGCTTGTAGGAACTTAGATGACAACCAAAATATACAGACAAGAGGAAACTGGAAAGCATTCTCGGCTTCTGGGGAGCTCATCACCCAGTAGTGGATATCACCAGTTGAATCCTGGCTCTTTCTGCTCTCTGCTCTGTACCATATTTTTGGTCATCTGCAGTCTTTTTCTAAATCCAAGAGTCAAATATTTTTGTTTGCTATAGCAATCATAGGAGTACACAATTTGCAACATTGTTTAGTTTATTTTTTTACCTTAGTTTTCCCAATAAGACATGTTTTTTAAAATGATTAATGCTGTTTTTTTTCCCTCTCTCACGATCACTTTGACCTTTCCTTCGTAGGCCAAGCCGGGCAGGACCGCGTGCTCCAGTCTCCCACTTAGCTCCAGACTACCCCCAGAACAACAGAGTCAACCCTAAGGACACCATGAGGACTATCGGTCCCTATTCAGGTGGGGCCTCTCTCCAGCAAGGACCTAGCCTGGGGAGTGCTGTGTGCGCTTGTGATCAGTAGGTTGCTAGCTCGAATCCCATCCTCAGCAGCGTAGCCACATCTCCATTGGGCCATTGAGCAAGGCCGTTAATCCCATGAAAAATTGCTGACCTGGCACTTTGTTTAGTATCTCTGGTGCTGGTTGGCCTAGATTTCCCTTGTGAATTTCTGGGAGCTGTTCAGCCAGCTGGGATTGTTCAACATCATCCTGTGTCCACTGGAGCAGTTCATTCATAGTTAATTGTCTTATGGCTATTGTCTTGCATTAATAAGAAAATGTATTGAAATATGCCTCTTTCAAAGGGAAACGCTAATCTCTAAGTTTTTAATTAGGGAATGAAAAACTTCACTCTGCAGCAGGAGATGTATTCCCAGCTACAACTTCACAGTTTAACCAGGGCTCTATTGCAGAGTGCTCCCCTTTGATGGCACTTGTCATTTTCCATTCCATTTGGCCCTGTGTTCCTCTTCTGTTCCTCCATGAGCCATTTCTTCTCTGTCCTGATTGGGCAATCCATTCGGTATTCCCTCCCACCATTTCACACCAGCCTGTCGCATCTAAATTCCTGATTGTGCAGTTACAGGAAGTCAGCTTCTGTCAGCTGATGATTGGTTTAAGGGGTGACAGTAGTGACATGGTGATCCAGTGCTGCTCTGGCTCAGTGTGTTAGCATGATGCATGCACATGTGTGCATAGCAAAGCCTCCATCCATCCATCCATCCATCCAGCCCGTAGAAAACATGAAACTCTGCCTTTCTCCTGCCTTCCTTATTCTTCCGTTTTTTGCCACTGATTGGCTGATACATTCAATTATATTCACAGGTCCCTCCAGCGCATTTCTAAATCCCAGCAAGCCTGCAATGGGTCAGACAAATTAGCCACTGATGTGAGTTTGTTGCGGCTCGCTGGCCTTGCTGTGCTTTGAGTCCATTTACTCAGGGCAGTAATCGTCTGCACAGTGACCCTTACGGTAAAGGACAGGAAGTCCTTAATCTAGCAAGTGAAGAATCTCTAATTACTGAAGAGGGGGCTAAATGAGGCACTTTCATCCTCACAGGTGCACTTTAACTGGCCTGTTGCTATAGTGATATTGCAGTTGTTCCTCTGAAGCCTTCATTTAGGGCCACCGTCATACGAGGTTCCGATCTTCACCACGAGTCCCAGCACTGGGTGAATGTGGCCGTCATGTCCAGCATCCCTTAGTGGACTTGCTTTTTGTCCATCCCCTGGTAGGGTCCGCTGAGGTGAAGAAGGAGAGTCTGGAAGCGCAGGTCAACCGCCTGGCAGAGCTGATTGGACGGCTGGAGACCAAGGTATGATGTGAGATGTATGTCACCCTCAGCATCATGGGAAACTGCACCCCGCTCATCCTTAAAACAAATTGACTTTTTGTCATCTTTTTCCTGAACAGCACCCGTGTTCAGTGACAGGACCGTTAACTCATCTGAAATGACTTTGACGGGGTTCACGTTAATCACACATTAATTAGCACCAGGTTTATGTAAATACAGTAAAGTGCCATTAAGCCTGGAAGCTGAGCTAGAAATGAAATGTGGGAATCATTCATCCCTGACTGTAGAGCAGAAGATCGGGAATTATCTAAACTGATGATCAACCTCCTCAGCTATTTGGCACGTCACTAATCATTCACAGAGCATCGCATAAAACATCTCATTTAGTAGAGAATATCTTAGATGGGTCCATCCCATACCTCTTTTAATCTGTATATTTTTTTTACACGCTTTTTACGAATCTCTTTCAATGACCCAAATCTTGATGTCTTTTCATTCAGCAGACCAGTTGCTGTGGTTTCAGTTGACAGAGTGTATACTCTAAGTGCGCTGCAATCCAAAACACCCCATGCCTGGTCTGTTTGTCTAAATATATTTGAAACCGTGCCAAGCTCCAGGTGTCTGTAAAAATAGTGAAATGTTTGTCTGAGCTGAGAAACATAGTGATATCAAGTTCTTAGTCTCTGGCCATAAAAATATCAACATCTTCGAAATCTAAAAGTGTCACATGCTTAGGGGGAATGGTATTGTTATGTAAGACTTGGGTGGCATCTGAACATTCAAACAGTGTGTGCCGGGTAGGGAAGGAGTGGGTACTGTGTTTGTTTAAGAGACTGAGGAGCTATAGATGAGTACATATTACTGGCCTCTGCAGCGCCCCCTGGGAGTGGGTCTGAGACACCTGATCTAAACATTTATTCCTACAAAGAACAGGCGACCCCCCCCCTTCCATTACTGATCCGCATCACGTGTTTGTTTGCGATCAATATGACCCATTTCTATGTACAACATGGTCGCTCTCAAGAGTCAGATCCGCACACCCAGTTGTGTCCATCAGCTCCCATGTGGTTTCATTTTTCACGAGGCATCAGTGACGAACGCAGGGAGACTAGTGAACTTGCTCAGGCCTTCCCTCCTTTATCCAGTGCTAACTTCATGCCCGTATGTCTTACTCAATTACACTAGGACACACTTTGGACAAGGTAGAAGAAAGACCAGCCTTGGCGTTGTCCAGTTTATTCTGTTTTTGTGAGGCATTTTGTGAGGAATTTGGTATGAAGCGCAGAGTGCCATCTTTAACCGAACATGATGTCAGAGGCTAATAAAACTGACCAGCAGATACAGAAAGGGGCTGTAGCAGAAGATGATCCAGGGTTTCCAGTGTAGCCCAGTTTCCAATCAAATCCAATCACTTTTCTGTCACATCCGTCACTTTCACATCACTTGCCACTTGGTAAAGGGCAGGTGAGTGAAAAATGTGTGCAAAGGCCTACAACAGCAGCGACTAATGCATTCATAATGCATTCATAA
>JAAGVU020000008.1:20557939-20582437 GCA_011763525.2 Mormyrus iriodes
ACACGCAGACACACAGCTCAGCACTCTGTCCCGCAGACACGCAGACACACAGCTCAGCACTCTGTCCCGCAGACACGCAGACACACAGCTCAGCACTCTGTCCCGCAGACACGCGGCTCTGCGCTCTGTCCCATGCACACGGACACGCAGACGCACAGCTCTGCCTTCCATTCTTTGCTTCTAAGAAATCTGTCAGTTCTGTCTTCTAAATGAAGATTTGAATGGAATAGAAATTCAGACTTTAATTAGCATTCTTATTTAATCTGGGCTCAGAAAGGGGCTTATTCACAGCTGCAGTTAGTCAGTTTAGGCATCTGCTATGTGTAACCATTTCTTTTTCACTGAAAATGACAATACTAAATCGAAAAGACATCAGATATTAAAGGACAGGGCAGTGGGAACATCTCCTGAGAGCCTGTTCAACTGAATTACAGTTTTACTATGGTTTCCAAGTGATCTGTGTGGTGGGGGGGCGAGGTCACTCACTGGTCAGTAGTGGTTCAATCAGTGGCCTCTGACTAGCACTGGGATCTGATTGGTGCACAGTCACCCATCATAGCCCTTTCTGTGGTCCTTCTTTCCCCCTTCACTCGCTCTGTCTTTTCTTTAAACAGTCCCTTCACCTGGTCCGTCAGGAGATGGTTGTGTCTCAGCAACAGCTATCAAACTTCTGTGAAGCTCTGAAGCAATACCTGAAGATCCTGTCTGTTGAGAAAGACTGCTTCCAGTGAGTGTAGTTGTACTTCTGTTTGTCTGTCTGTGGCTCCCCCTGTCTGTCTGACAGCATCAGTGCTTGGCTGGCTGTCCATCTGTCTGTCTGTGTGTCTGTCTCCCCCTGTCTGTCTGGCAGTATCAGTACTCGGCTAACTGTCCGTCTGTCTGTCAGTCTCTGTGTGGCTCTCCCAGTCTGTCTGACGGCATTATTACTTGGCTGTAAATAAGCTGCATTCTGCTGATGTTCCTGAATGGTTAAGTCCCTGTGGAAACACTCCCACCCAATGGTAGATGTGGAAACAACTGGGGAACACTCTTAAAGAGACAGAATCCCGAAAGACCAAAAATGTTTCTTAGACATGGTAGAATGATCATATTTAACATAAGGACTGTTGTCTAATACATCCTCCCTTAGGGGTGCACATCCTGACACTGACAGATGGCTAGAGGTTTATGGTCCGGCAGTTGTTTTTGAGGCAGAGCAGGGAACCTCTAATAAGAGTGAAATAGGACAGAACTATAAAATGAACATAAACATATCTGGGTAAATCCTTGATAAAGATGGTTAATCTGGCTTCTTTGTAAATAAAGTTGGTGAGAGGACCACAGTGCTGTTTTGTTGAGCAGGAAGTCTGTGACACGGTGTGGTGGGATATTCCCACACGAAGCATACTGTCTCTTGCGGGACCTCCTCCTATTTACTCACCTGCTGCACAAATGTCATGCTTGGCTTGGCTTTATGAGGTAATTTGCAGAGACCACAAAGTTGCTTGTGCTCGAATAGCTGGTTGCCTGACCTTTAGTTATACATCTGCATGATTATTATTAGCATTTGGCTATTTTTATATGTACCTCTGTTTAATTTGTATTCAATTTATTATCTCTTATACGTTTGTATTGATTGCATGTTTAAGAAATTCCATGTACTTTTTATACTTGATGAATAAAAGGATTCTGAGTTTGATTCTCGATAGAGAAACATGCTCACTTATGGAAAAGAAAGTTACCCCCCCCCCCCAGCGTCAAGTGCCGTTACCCACAGAGAAGGGGTGTGGCAGTCCTCTTATGGCATGCGGTGCAATTTCCTGGCATAGGTTGAGTCCACTCAGCTCCTCAGCAGGGGAGATTATAAATACAAAGCCATTCTCAGTGATTACATTCATCCTGTGGCGTATTTCCATCCTGATGGGGTAACACCCTCCAGCATGGTGGTGTCCCTGCCTCTGTGGTCACGGAGCAGCTTGAGAATGAAAACGCGGGGAGTCGTCAGTAACCGGCTCTCAATGACTGAGCTCTTAACGAGCGACTCTGCAATCACATCAACATTGTTCAGGTGTCACTTGAATTCAAGAAAATGTGATTTTAGAATCTTTGTAAGATGAGTGGAACCAAAAATCCATCTGGAAAGTTTCCAAGAACAATGAGATGTATCAGGTGTTAAGGACGTTGCATGTACCATGGAACAGTATAGGATGCACAGAGCTCATTGATGTGTCTGATCCATTTTTGACCAGTGATTCCTACCTTTACATGTTAACCTCAGACAGTAACTCCTTGCTCACCTTTAGAAAGTCCTTCACTTGCTATATACTGTCTCCCTCCCACGCCTCCTGAGATTGACACTCTAGTTCCTGTCGCCACTTGGGGAGCAAGGGCGGACCTCTCCCCCTCTGAGCGTCTCTTCTCCTCCCTTTTCTCTTCCCTGTCTCAGTGTCACAGCTGTGAGGCTGCCAGACGGCCTGTCCTTTGTTGTATACGAGTTCTGGGAGGGAGCAGAAGAATGGAAAAGGTAGAACAGACGTGTTTTTAAAGCTGCCCTAACCCCCTCCCCCCCCACCTGTTTTGCCGTCGCTAAATCAGGGGAATTTACTCGCAGTGTCCTCATCTTCCTGTGGACAGTGTTTGAATTCCTGACTGGCTAATGGTCCTCACAACTGTCCTGTCGCCCCCAGGCACCTCCAGAGCAGGACCTCCAAGGCCTTCCAGCACGTGAAGGTGGACACGCTGTGTCAGCCGGAAGCCGTGAGCACTGTCGCCGTGCCAGGTGAAATGTCCCCCCCTGCATGGTCCAGTCTGTATACAGCTGACCTGCTAGTGCTCAGGCTCCTTCTTATTATGCCATAGTTTCTTGCTGCGGCTGGTCTCCTGTGTGTCTCTGACTGCCCCTCTCCTCCTCCAGCTGCCTGGTGCTCCTTCAGCAGGGACTGATGCGGCTGAGCTGCCCCGCCCACAACCCGCTGTAGTCGTTTCCCCCTTTATATTGTTTGTTTACTTATTCTGGCATCTCCTGTCATGACTGCGATCAACACTTATTTGGGAGAACGTCGACCTCTTCCTGTAGCAGACCGGAGGAAAATGGCATCCACCATCCCTCCCTCGTGCTGCTTCACACCGAAATGGTCAGACCGCAAGCTCCTGGCATTAAACCCAAGCCCCACCCTCTCCCCATGCTAACACAACCCACCCTATTATCACAGCGTGCATTAATAAGTCATTTCAGAGCACATTTTGAAATCTATTAAAGAAAGTAATTTGCCGTATCAGCCTCTAAGTAGCATAGTTTGATGAGGACGTCTTGGAAAACTGCCTGAGTGCAAATGGTCAGATCTCAGCACTGTCCCCTAGTGGTAGCATGGAGGAAGTGATTCAGTGAGGCTTTAGGTCGACATCTAGGGGTCGCATGTTCCTCAGCCCAGGCTCTCAAATGAAACTGAGCAGTAACTAAGCTCTCAAATTCAGAGGAGGTGGTTGTTTCTGTCTTTCCCTTGATCTGCTTTTAAACAAGGAACTATTTCAGATACATAGAACTTAACAGAAGAAAAAGCAAGGAAAAGTTTATTTAAAAACCACCCATAATGGCTGTCTCCCTGATGTGCTGTAACCTGGGGCCTGGACCCAACAGCTCTTTACACCTGCAGTTATGCAGCAGGGACGATGACGACGGGTTCACTGGGCCCTGCCTGCTGCATGAAGCCGTTCAGGCCATGCTGGGGGAATATCCTAGTCTAGGTTACAGGGAGCAGTAAACGGCACATAGAACTTTGGATGCAAGTTTTTATTATGTGCAAACTGCAAACACCACCATGGGTGCTGTGAACATCATTGCAGCCTTTGCTTACGAAGCTCTGCATGTTCATATGATCCTTAATTCACCTGTAGTGGAATTTAACCATCTTTTCATGTTTCCTTTTTTAAGAACAAGAATTAAGAAACAGTATGAAGTCAAATGTACTATGAATAACGTTACCGAATTAATAGAATTTGGTATCATGCTGTACGTCTCAGTGAACGTTCAGTGAAGCTGTGAGTTTATGAACTTCAACAGGGGGGTAGTGAACACTGGTGAAATTGTTGAACTTCTTGCTTGTTGGTGCTGAAAGATTTAATGTGAGGTGCTCAGTCATGAAGGGGGCGCGGGGGTGGCTAAACGTACTTTAGTCTATTAGCTTGCCTGTGTTTGTATGTAATTGTCTAAATGAATGTTAAAATACTGATGACTATTAAAACCAGCCTGCTGGTGGATAATTATCCAATCTATCATCTCTGTTTTCCCTGCCCACCAAAAACAATTTATTCAAATAATTTTTAGAATTTTCATAAATAAATAATACAATTGTAGATCTGTAGTATTAAAAACAGTAACAGTATTAACATGGCATTAAAAGTGTATACAATTTTATTAATAGGTCCATCTCATTAAAAATAGGTCTCATCTCAAGTCCCATCCATCTTTTGAGTAGGAGTGACCCAGAATCCTTAGCAAAAAGAATCTGAATCGATTCTAGAGTTATGTTACAATTTTCAGGGATGGTGATGAAGAATGCCAGGCTTGAGGGCCCTTATTAAAATTGGCAGAGAGGTCAGGCTTGGAGAGCTCCATGACGTTACCGGTGATATAAGTGGTATACATGACTTCCTGCAAAGCTCAGCAACGCACATCTCCAGAAGTGCTCCCAGACGCTGCCATTGCTGATGAAGACTGAATCCTGGGAGTACTCCAGCGATGCATCCACATTTTATGGAAATTAGAGCTCGTTAACAATCTCCATGATGGCAATGGTGGTGCTTTGGCCAAAGACGAAAGCCCCACACAGTATAGTGGTAATTCCCCAGCAGGTCAGGAAAACTCTGCAACGGGGTGTGTCACCATGGGAACCATCGGGAGGGAGAGAAATTACAGGTAATGACACAGTAATGTGGGGACATTACATGCAAGTCACACTTCACCTTCGGTAATGCTGCATAATAGTTTCCTTGCTGGCACTTACTGCATTTAAGCATTCAGATGCTACCTTTACAAAGCCCAGTTTTCTCCTTAGAAAATATGAACTGTTGCCCTGAAGAACATTCTGCTGTGGCTTGTTTAGTCACATGACATGCACCATCATGCCATCAGTGGCCTAATTAACTAGCCTCTGAAGACACGCCTTTCAACGTAGAGGCATTTTAGATCCCGTCAAACTCTACGTCACACCCTCCAGCACAAACCCACACGCAGGAGGCTGACCGCTCACCTGCTCCTGGGCTTCACGGGCGCTGACTGCATGAGGAACATCAGACAGAGTCCTGCAGGGGGCAGACACATGGCAAAGCCAGTCAAAACCAGAGAAGCTCCAAGACGGCTTCGCTAATGAGGGTGTCTGCATCCACAAAACAGCAGCCCCACCTGGGAAGATGAAGATGAAGAAGGCACTGATGCCGCCGATGACACTGATGACCTTACTCATGTCTGGCACAAACATGGCGATGAGGAGGGTGACCGCAATCCAGATCACGGTCAGGACCACGCGACTGCGGTTCTCGAACGACCGTGTTACCATGGCAAACCGTCGCCGGAGGCGCAGCAACAGATTCTGAATCACAGACCTGTGTGGGAGTCAAAGTTAGTCAACAAAACTGCACTTAAACAATGACAGTATTATAGTCTTCTAAATAAAGAGAAAGTACACTCACATTAGAATTAATTCTAAAGCAATCTAATCATTCTACAGGACCTATTGTAAAGCATAGCTGAATTTTAAATGAAACTGTTAGAAATCCTTGTAGAACAACTGTCTCATGTTGATGACATCAGCAGCCGTTATACCTGCCCAAGAGGAGGATAATGGGGTAGATGGTGATGATGGAGATGCCAAAGAGCAGCCTGGCGACTATCATGGCAATGTCATTCCCGGCGTAGGACATCAGGATGTCAGCCGCGACCTTCTCACCGAATGTCAGGTAGCCAAAAACCCCTGAAATGATATAACGCAGCAAACGTTTCATAAAGTGTCATTTTTGCCATCACCAGTATGAAGGCCTAACCAGAGAACCCAGTGTATAGGATGTTCAGGCAAGTGGACAGATGCACCCACCCGTAAAGGAGTAGATGAGCAAGCAGATGAACATGGACACCATGGAGATGACCACCCAGTGGGAGAGCTTCTTGTTTTCCATGCTGCTGTAGATGGCAATACTGGCCTCGTGACACTGCAAGCCCACCAAGAGAGGGTGCTATGAGCAACTGGAAACACATACTACCATGTGGAGCTCACACCCCCATGGGAGGCCAAGGAGGGGTGGAGGGATCACTGGGACCACTCACCTGAAAACCGAAGCAGATAGTTGGGACAACGCTGAACATTGAAGCCCATGAACTTATGCTGAACAAGGAAATAAGCACAGACAGATTATCCAAAAAAAAAATAATTACCGCACACTAAAGCATGGTCTGTTTGTCCAGGGCAGCTGGTATAGGTAACTGTTTCTATTGCAAGGAATTAACTAAAATACAACTTACACAGTTAATAATGAAAGATTAAAAATGGGTCTCCCCTACCTCACAGAGCTGACTATGCCGGTTATGGACACAACATAGGTGCTATTTTAGGCAACAGGTTCAAACATAAACCAAACCAACATTCTGCAATAACAGTCCACCGTGAAGTCCAAGTAATGTAGTAAAAAATGGCAACTGGAGCTGTCCACAAGACTACAGGATCAAATCCACATGTGCAAAATATAAATCATTTACGGGTCTTTAACTGAATCTTGTTCTTGGTGGGTATGCATGTCTTTCTATTAAAAGTGACTGCGAACACCATGTCCCAACAGCAATAACCTGAGAAAAACCATTGTATTTAATAACAGTGGATACGTTTCCCAAACGTTCCTATTAGCAGCTTACATGGCTGGAACTGTTCAGTTGCATGGTTCCAAATATATTAGTTGCTAATGTCGTTTGTAACTAATGATGGTTAAATGAAGCGTCATGATACATTTGCTGTATTTTCTGCCACCACTAGATGGTGCTCACTGCTCAAAATTAGGGCTCAAACATGCTCCAAAGTAAACCAAAAGCACCATCTAGTGGGGTCAGAAAATACAGAAAATGGTTCATGAGGCTTCATTTAATTTCAATCACTATTAGCAGCTGTGCTTTTGGGAAATGTACCCAATGACAGTCCGTATACAAAATTTAAAAAGCCCCACTTACCCACTGCTGTACGCTGGAGTGATGGTTACGTGGTCCTGTATCATGTAGTACTTTATGACAACAGCCACTGACAGGTATGTGGCAGCCAGTGTCCCCAAAACGCTGGAGACAGAAAGGGAGAGTGGAGCAAGTGACAGTGTGGATGTGTGTGGGCGCATGCAGGTGTGAGGGAGGCCCACTCACCTGGTATACTTCTGGATGCTGATCTCCTTGGGGATGGAGAGGGGCAGGATGACAACAAGGCAGAGCAGCAGCAGCGTGACACGCGGGTCAGTGTACCAGTGATAGGGCATCTCGGGGGAGCCCGTCACTGTCACGTACAGCGAGTCGCACACTGGGGGTAACAGGGATCACACTGGTCACAGGTCACTCACCCGAACCCAAACACGAGGGCAGGCACCTCAGGGAACCTGCATTTATCTATTTGTATTTTACTCCTGTCCAGGCTTAAATTGGGTCAACTAGTATCTCTAAATTTCATATAGAGAATTTATCCAAAGTCACATACATTTTTTTTGACAAAGCAGGGTCAGCCAGTCCCTCACACACGGTCAGTCCCTGGAGCAATTGGGGAGCTAATACTGAAATCACACTGCCGAACCTGGGATTTGAACCGGTGACCTTCTGATTACAGACATAGCATTCTAAGCCTCTGTGAGTGTGAGTTTCATGTGATAGACTGGCCAGGGTGTATCCCAGCCATGTGCCCTATGTGGACAGATGATGTCTGGATGGATGGATGGGTGGATGGGTGGCTCACACTCCTGCAGCTGGTCCTGCACCACGACCAGGAAGGCCACCGAGATCATGAAGAGGTTCAAGACGAAGCAGACCTCGCAGAGGTGTCCTATGGCTGGCCCACACACCTCGCGCACCACGTCGTGGTAGGTGCTCTGCCTGCTGATGGATGAGGAGTAGCCGAGGATCACCAGGCCACTGATGAGGAACACCAGCGATCCCTGGAGCCAGACAGCAGGCGGGCTGCTCAAGATTCTTCAGCCTTGACCCAACCTGTTATGTAACTGCACTGCAGTACACTTTCAGGGGGCCCATAGTACATGCATTAAAAATACCTTAGAAATGCCACAATGAATGCCCATACTTGGCTGGGATGTTGTTACCAAATTAATTATGATTTCAAACTTATGAAATTTCAGTAAATTACTACATTTGTTTACTTAGCAGTCGCTTTTATCCAAAGTGACATACATTTTTGAGAAAGTAGGGTCAGGCAGTCCCTGGAGCTATTAGGGCGTTTGGACTTTGCCAACCCCAGAATTTGAAATCAACTACCTTCCTATCACAGACACAAAGTCCTAACTGACATAGCACCCCCTACAGCTCTTCATATTCTTGAGATGTCTGACTCCATAAGCATTACACCAACCTGCTGGCTTCAAGTCAGCCACTATAGCAGTGAAATATCTGGTGTTGTACCCAATGGAGCGGCTCAGCAAGGGGGGAGGGACAACATAGTTATCAGAGCAAAGCCCCCCTACCACCCACTCACCCCCAAGAAGTGCCCCTAACCCCACCCCCTTCATTATAGCCAGCGTGTGAAGAAAGGACATGCATTCACACCACATGTGGAAACTTCAGCATCAAGGCAAACGCTTCCATCTGAAGGTCTGGGTCTGGCCCTGGGGTGTACACCCCCCCCAGACAAAATGGTAAAGTACTGACTATTAGAAACTGACAAGGGATATTACGTGTAATTCAATAGGTGTGAGGGACTGTAGTTAATCACAGACTATTTTGTTTGAAAAATGAAATTCTAAATGCTCGTCTGTCTCTCAAACATTTAACTAGTACATGGTCATAAAGCCTGTCACCAGTCCATCACAGAGCACAAGGCGGGGGAACCCCCAGGACGAGAGGCCGGTCCATCACAGAGCACAAGGCGGGGGAACACCCAGGACGAGAGGCCGGTCCATCACAGAGCACAAGGCGGGGGAACACCCAGGACGAGAGGCCGGTCCATCACAGGGCAGAAGGCAGGGGACACCCTGGATGGGATGCTATGGTGCCCCCCCGCCTTGTGCTCTGTGATGGACTGACATCCTGCCCAGGGTGTCCCTCTGTCCCATGTTGCCTCTGGACAGGCTTTATGACCCTGTACCAAATATATGTTTGAGAGATAGAGGAAAATATAAAATTTCATTTTGCAAACAAAATAGTTGAAGGTGTTTCTCCATTTAAGGTTGACCACTGTGTGGCCATATCACGCACGGGCAGAGGAGTGCAGACATTTATGAGCTTTCAGTAGGAATGTCAGGAGCAGTGGTGTCCTGGATTTTTCCTGTTGATACCTGCTACACTAGTCTGGACTGGACTGGACTGATACCAGCCAGCTGGCCACAATGACAGAAATTACTTTCCATTAACAAAATTCAGCAACAAAGGTAGCTGGACTACCCAGTGACAGGAATCAGTAGTGCTTTAAAACTTCATGAAATAGTCATATTATAATATGGCATAAAGATCTGTATCTGTTAGTATTTCTGTATAAAATGTACTGCTATTGAAAACAAGGCCGAAAATTCACATTATCAAAGACGCACGATGACAGATCACGGATGAGTCTCGCAGAAAGACAGAATTTTATTAGAACTGAATCTAAACAGCAGACTATTTCCTCTCCTTTCGTGCTTATTCTATAAATAATACAATTCATACTCACCAATTCCACCCCGATGGAGGTATTGACTCCACCAGCTTTGTGAAAAGCCCACGGGAAGTTGAGGAGCCCGGCACCCAGCGCCGATTTCAGCATTATAAACACGGCACCAAACGAGCCCAGGCGTGGCCCGTCGGTGTCCAGCGCCGGTTTGCCCAGCAAGCTGATGCTCTCCCTGGCCAGTTCCTCCATGCTTAAACGTATGCCTACACCCTACAGACCGGCCGGTCCTCACTGGGATAGTACGTCCTAAATACACGGCGAAAGGCGGAGACATGCTGGTGGGTGTCTATGGAGGCGTTTCCATACCGCAAAGAAATCTTTTTTTCTTTTGCTTTTATGTTCGTTCATAGCTGTTTTGCTAAAAATATTTAATGAAATAGTTTGATAAGTCTACATTACCCTTGTATGTACTTGTTACTTTTTTACGAGATCACTAATTCTTTAGAGTATTATGGCTATTTATGCCTATTTATTCTTGAATTAAAACTGTCACTAAGGTTTTCTTTCTGCAAGGTAACTGTTTGGCTGCCTTATACCTGATTACACTACTTTATAACTGACTTAATTCATGTATGCCAAAGAAACACATATCATAGGGCCCGATCATCGTTCCCTGGTTATAAAAAAACGCTTTATTATTGGAATTTGCAGCTGACTGAGCAGAACAGGGGATTAAAACAAAACTGAAAAACATCACAAAAATCACATTAAAACGGAATTAACCGTGGGTTTCGACCCACTTCATGCATTCTCATTCGAAACCAATAATCGAATACCGTTGCCCATTTCACAACGTGTTGTACCTAATCAGATTAAATAGCCTCGCTTGGCCCCTCGAATCAGCTATAATAGTTTGTGTGTCAGCTGTGAGTGAAGCGCCCTGAAGTGTGAACAAGCCCCAGCGCCAGCGCCTACGTGTGAAAAGGTACAAAGCTGGGCTTATACTTTCAAGGAGCACTGTGAAGCAGACACACTTATTACCCACTGACACAAAAAATTCCTGCCAGCATGCCCGTGTCCGCCGCCTGGGACCCCGAGGTCATGTCTTCGGTATTTTTTCTGCATTTTTTAGCGGGATATTTTATTGAATGACCAGGACACACAAAGCTGACCGGGGAGATCAGATGTCGGTCTAATTGAGCAGTAACGAAGGAATAACAGTAGCTATAATGTATTAATTTACACCGCAGTCTTATTAGAAATATCTTGGGGGAGCCTACCCTCAGCAGGCAGGGCTAACACTTTTGCCCTCAGCATTCTTAAAACTCGGGCTATGGCTCTGCCTGGCAGTGAAATACTTTGCTGTGCTTGTGAATGGAAGGTCAACATCTCTTGCTCAGCAAAATAGACACATTTCCACTGGACCCTCAAGCAAGTTCCTTAATACCCCCAAATGCTCCAGGGCGCTATAAAGAGCCTGTGCTCGGACCCCAAGCTTCATTCTCACGTGTATATATGTATGTTTCTTATGTGAAAATTTGGGTTTGGGCAAATGAGAAACGAAGCATCGTTTCATTAAATTTCATTACAAGGGTGCACAGACCTGCATCCAGGGTTGGATCCCAGTCTTGCCAGGCAAGATATTGATATCTTTTATGGAGGTCAATTTTGAGTGGTAATACTCTTATATCCCCCGTTCTCCAAGAAACGCCCTATCAGGAGCTCAGGACGCAGAAACCTTATGTCTGCGGGTCGTCAAAGCAGACAAACCACGGCAACACACTAATGTCGCAATCCTCTGAGGGCTAATTTCAGTCACCTGCCTAGGTTTATACCTCAGAATTACACTACTTTATATTTTCCAATGACATATGTAAACTGACGAGACTGTATAATTTACGGCTGATAATACATTTTGGCATTTACTTGTGTAATATAAGTTTTCAACGCCCTTTAAAACTGCTCATTCTATATGTCGAGTTGGAATTTTTGTTCAATTTCTTTTATACCCTGTAGAGGGCAGCAGCTGATTAAAAAAAGAATTATTGTGGAACTCGGCGATATTTCATTCGTTTACGTTTGTTGTAACGGGCATACATCCTTTGTAGAAGTCTTGCAAGTGGAAGATGGCTAAGCAGGAAAATAAGTCAGTACAGCACCGTGCAATGTACTCTAACAGCTGAGATTATTATGCGTCATTTGTAATGTGAGTTACTACCTGTCCTGTGAATTAGTGAATGTTGCTGTACAAATCATTGTACCTTGCACGTATTTCATACGTATTTCATAGTCTTTGTATTTCTTTTAGTAGCAAATGTTCCAGATATACTGGAAATATACAATGACAATAAAGACATTCTGTCTATCTGTTATAATTACTGTTGCGGCTTTGGATCTTATTATATACTTGAATAGAACTTAGCTTTTGTACTTTAGGAGATTCAACACCAGCCGGCATCAGCTATCACAGCCCTTAAATGATCTGCACTGTGATTGTGACGTCCATTAATGCGGGACCACAATGGTGAAAATGTGTTTTGTTTATTTTGTTTGCTTATGGGATTACCATAATAATTTTCCTAAAAAGGTTTTGCTAGGCAGCTGTTATATAGATGTGACTATCTAGCGGTGAAAATGCGCTTACTGTATTTACTCCCTGGACAGCAGGGGGCAGCAGTGGGATAACGGAAAGCCTGTGAATTATAATGTGTCCTTAGTAGTTTCTTCTCATTCTTTTTGAGGATTCCAAACATTGAAGCCACGTCCGTCTAACCATTTATTTCCTGTGTTATTTGGTCCGTAATATGCAAAGCATCACATATGTTGCCATGTGTAGCTGAATAATTTTAAATAAGATGATGTATCAGCGTGAGAAGTCTGTTTGAATGGAATAGGGAATTTTCTACCAAGTGTGTGTCTGGTGATTGTAGGTTAATGCTAGGGAAAGCCCCACATTTTCGTTGTGCATTGTACTTTTGGTTTGATTTGCTCCTGTCCAAATAATTGTCATTATTTGAAAGAAACGGTTGATGTGAGCATTCTCTGTCCTCATATATGCTTGTATGTACTTTAGGTTTCTAGAAAGTTCGTATGGGAAACACCGTGCCTGTGTGTGCGTGCATGTTTACCAGTGTTCCTCCCGAAAGTTCTTCGCTTCAACGTATCCGTAGCAAGTACAAGTTTTTCTATCTCACAACATTGCAACGATTTTCATGTCTGTTTAGCTGCGATTTTGAACACAGGAAGTTCTTCCAAAGAAGGGGGAGTTAGCTGGTAAATTAAACAGTATTAATGTAATTTGTATTACATACAAGATGAGCTAAAGTAACAGTGAATTGCTATGTGATCCTTGTAGCATCCTGGCTGAATAACGGTGATATTCTCAACTGATGATTCACCACAAGGGTTTTAATGGGATGTACATGAATGGTGAACACACCGTAAGACCTTGTGCCCTAAACAGCCAGATACTAAAACAAATGGAAAACAATCCCTTAAGCTTAGAAAGCGAGACTCCTGCTTCGCTTCACTGCTGCTGTACTGCTGCTGAGCCGTTGCGCAGGTCCATCATACGTACGCTACGTAAATACGTGCGTCGCTATTTCACAATAAAGGTCTTGACGTACACAATAAACAACCATAAAACACAAAGAAACCCTTAAACAATGTTAATAGAAATATGCAATGAAGAACTAATTCAAAGGTCATTTACAATCCTAAATTTGAACGAACATTGTATTAGTGAAACAAGAACCTAAATGTTAAAAAAGATGACGAAAGTTTGTCTCATTTTGGGTGTATCTATTTACTTGTTAATTGATGAAATGAGAAGCTGTATTTTTGATACATATGAGATGAAAGAATACTGAATATACAATGAGACAAAGACAGACATGAGTTGCATTTGTTGAAAATATGTTAAATAAACATTCTTCCTGAGGATTCCAAACAGTGAACACCACGTCTCTCTGTCTGACCATTTATTCCCTGTGTTACCCGGACCCTAATACCTGACATGTCGGTCACCCAACGTGGGACCCCCAACATGATCACTATGACTGTTTATTTACTGCGATTACATCCAGAATGTTTCTGACGTTTCACGTTTAAAGTCAATGAAAAAGTTCACCATATTTACTATTAGCGTATATGCTCCTCCAATCAGAGCAGAGAAGCCGCTAGTGTTTATGCTGTTCCTATAGTAACATACAAGCGTTGTGAAAGGGAAACCGCTCTGTATCTTGATAATGTAGTTAGCCAAGCAGAATAAATAAATATTAAACAAATTAAGTGGAACCTGAAAAGCTAAATAACACAATTAAGTTGCTATTAGGGAAACAAACGTGTTTTATAAAGATTAACTAGACTTCTTTCAGGATGCAGACGAAGCTGTGTCCTTCGGCAAAAGTCGAAGAAATGGCAGGGGGAAACACTGAGAGGAGCCAGGATTCCTGTCCGGGGGTCAGAAACTCTGCTAAACATGGTAAAACGTCGCCGTTCCTAAATGCAAATACAGGGTCATAAATGAAACTTTGCCCTAATCAGACAAAATATAAAATACTTTATTTGGTAGGAACCGTACAAGTTTATGTGGATTATTATGCATAAGTTTAATATAATTATTATGTAGAAATATATAAGTGATCGTGCTGGTATCATGGGCACTGCTAAATAATAAACACATATGAATGCACACACTCACGAACGCACCTGTGAAATCAAAGGAGGAATATATTTAATTTTGGTTGTTGGTGGATCACAATTTCTTGATTCTACCATATTTTTGGGCTCCGCTAATACCTGTAAAATGGCATTAATTAAATGTATATTACATAATCTTTTTTACATATCCTGATAGCTGGTACGTTTTGCTAGCCTGATTCGAGCCTCTGGGCTGCACTTCAGTCGTGTCGGTATTGTTACCGCCAGTGTCGCCGTGTTTCTTTATGGGTATTCTGTCATCGCCCCCCACCCCCCACTCAAGCTGACCACGCTGCAGGTGGCGAGACTGACCTTTCGGGCCGGGTCAGACAGAAGGGCTCGGAGGCTGACGGGCAAAACTGCAAATCGGGAGTAAAGCAGGACGAGACTGAAAAAGACCCAGGGCCCAGGTACTGGATGAGTCACGAGCACAGATCAAACCTAATGCTCGGCGCGGCTTTTTATACGCGCAGTGTGCACCTGAAGAGCCCCCTAATATGTACGCTGTGCTCTGTTTCTTTTAAAGCACACATACTACACGAAATATGGTAACTGCACGTGCATTCTAAAATGCATATTTTCTGAGTCATTGTAATGTTCCTTATCGATGTTGTCTTGTTGTGCAGAATGACAAAGGAATTCCTAAAAGCCCACTGCAAACAGCATAAACTTTACTCGACCCCATACCTGAATGACACTCTCTACCTGCACTACAAAGGTACTGCCAATAACCTCCTCACCACAGAGAAGCTGCCATTCATTAGTCACTTAAAAGAGTTCTAGAACTTCAATGCACTGCATTTGAATTACTTGTAAATGGAGGCCTCCTTAGCAACTTGGGGTGGTATGGTCCTGCTTTCAAGCACAGGGTGAACTCCACTACACAGATCATGCGATCACTCTCTGCTCAGAAAGGAAAGCGCTAGTTGCCTGGCATCTGGTGGCTACAAGAAGTGACAGTACAGTATAGTGACAGCAGCACGTCTCTCCAAATTGACAGTTACGGCTCCAAGGTAACCGGCGATTCACCCCACAGGAAGAGCTGAGCTGTCATGGGGCTGTTAATCGATAGCACACTCATCTGCTTTCAGCCAAGCGAGGAACGGTGGCAGACAACAGATACAGAATTGGACATCTAAGAAAACTGGGGGGGAAAGTCTAGAGAGAACTTAATTGTGAATCATACAATAGTGGAAGGTATTTCCTATGACTAGAGAACCAGGCAAAGGGGTACTAGTTCTTCTAATTAAGTAGCTTGTGGAAGGGGAAACTAGCCAGCTAGCAAGCTGTGCATAATGGCAGACGGTGCTAATATTGTTGACCTGCTTTTGGCAAAGCCATTTAATAGTCTTCCTTACGAGGAGGAACTCTGAATTAAACAGCAGGGCAGACCAACACCCAAGATTGATTTGGTACAAAAATCAGGGAAAAACAACAGGTCTTTTCAGCTCTCCTGGTATGACAAGGTGAATTTTATGATGTAGGCCTAATATGAGCTCCCCCTGTTTGAAAGACTAGCAGCCACTACTGCTATACATATATATATATATGTGTGTGTGTGTATGTATGTGCATGTGCACATATATTTTGTTTTATTGTTACTGTTATTTTAATTATTACTATTTTTAATCTATTAATTTAATTCCAAGAGCCTACAAAAGGGGTTATTGGGTTGGGGGGGTTGGTGGGGTGGGTCTGGGATTTGGATCAGACTTATCTATATGTTACCTAATTGTTGTGTTTTCTTCCTTATGTAATTTAAAATGAATAAAGATTTGTTCACAAAAAAATTAATGTTATCTGCACAGGAGCTAAAGAAGGTGTCACCTTCAAGCCCACAAGTTGAAAAAGACTTTTACAACTACTGTACTGTTCCGCATGCGTTTATTAAGACTCCGTTTGTTTACCCCCTAAAGCTGAACCCAGTCGGAGGGCTAGGCCTCTGTGCTTGTGATTGGAAAGTCACTGGTTTGAATCCTGTGCTCAGCAGAGCAGCCACACCTCTGTCCTTAACACCTCCAATGTTTCCCCCACCTGTCGCTTCCCACACCACCTCGATCTTCCAGGCTTCTCCACTATTGAAAACTTGGAAGAGTACACTGGGCTGAAGTGTCTCTGGCTGGAATGTAATGGTCTGCGGCGGATCCAGAACCTGGAAGCCCAGGTCCAGCTGCGCTGCCTGTTCCTCCAACAGAACCTGATCCACCGGCTGGAGAACCTGGACCAGCTGAGTCGGCTGTGCACGCTCAACGTCTGCAACAACTACATCAAGGTTGTTGAGAACATCTGTAAGTGCTTTACCCGCTTTGCCTGTTTATGGTGAATTACAAACATCTCTGTAAATTGGTTTTGCTTTGGAGAAATTAAGTTACATTTACATGCATTTATTTAGCAGATGTGTTTACTCAAGCGCGGTAGGCACCAGTCTTGTGTAGTGTGGCTTGCCACTCGTTCTAGAAATTAAATATACTGTTACAGCATTGTATAGAACACGATATGCTAAGTTAACCACATAATGGCAGTAGCTATAGATTAAACTACAAAAACAGATGCATAAGGATGGCATTAGCATAAGGAAAAATTAGCCACAGTGGATAATGTTTTTTTTATTAGTCTTTATGCATAGTCTAATTTGGTTTCTATTTTTAAGAATAACAAGGAAGAGGATGTTTATGTAACTAAAATAAAGGAGGGGTGGTGTGGTGGAGCAGCTGTTGGCACTCTTGCCTCGCATCTTTAGGGATCAGGGTTTGAGTGTCTGCTATGGCTCTGTGTATGTGGAGTTTGCATGCCCCCCCCCCATGTTATTGTGAGGTTTCCTCTAGGTTCTCCTGTTCCCCACTCCCAGTGTAAGAAAATGGTGAATTTGCATTAACAAATTTTTTGTGCATGAGTGTGCCTTGCAATGCATTGGCACCCCATCCTGGGTAATTCCCGGCCTTGCACCCATAGCTTTTAAGAGCATGCAGCTACAAAAAATGGATGGAACGATAAAGGAATTGTTTCCTTGTAATGTTCATGCAGGAATACTCATGTCTGTTAGTAGATTATCTGTTAGCCTCAGGAATGGCACCTCTCTTTGGGTGACTTTTGGGTGAATGCAGTGCAGACGGTCATTGTGTGTTGCTCCTGTGCCCAGCCTGCCTCTCGGAGCTGAGCACCCTGCAGCTGGGGCACAACATCATACAGAGCGTGCAGGACATCACTCACCTGACGCTCTGCCCCACCATCTCCGTCCTTGACCTGTCGCACAATAAGCTGCAAGACCCGGCCATCCTCGGCATCCTTGAGGTCATGCCCAACCTGGTACATTCCGGCTAAAAGGAAACCATATCCCATCATGTCCTCCACAGAATAGACACGTCCTTTGCACTTGCAGCCTTGTTCTTTAGCCACACCTCATAGTCATATGTGAGGGAATGAAGGTAGACTGAACTATAAATGTAGCCATTTTGGGTTAAATCTGTGATTGTTTGCATTGGTAGTTCAGTACTAGAATTCTCACTTGCCACATGGGAGATCTGGGTTTGATTCCCAGCTAATACCACCCCACATCATTATATTTGCATACCCTATCTTGATCTCCAGTGAGTCACACACACACATACATACATATGTATGGAGCTCTGCCTATTTACAAAGTTACTAAGTCAGTTTTATTGCTGGTGCTGCTGCTTTCAGAGAGTCCTGAATCTGATGGGGAATGAAGTCATTCGGAACATCCCCAACTACAGGAAGACGCTAATTGTACGTCTGAGGCAGCTGACTTACCTGGACGAGAGACCTGTGTTTCCCAAGGAGCGGTAAGGCCAGGTGACCACTACAACCACTCAGACTGTCACAGAAGGCAGCTGGTTAGGGCCTCCTGATACCAGATTTACAGGGAAGGTGTCACCCTCAAGCCCACCAGTTGAAAATGAAAACCTAGAGACTTTTACAACTATTGTACTGTTCCACATGCATTTATTAAGGCTCCATTTGTTCATCCCCCCCAAAGTTGAACTCATTCAGAGACCTAGGTAGTGATGGACAAATTAAGCTTCATGAACCATTTGCTGTATTTTCTGACCCCACTAGATGGTGCTCTGTGTTCATAAAAGCGCTCAAAGCATGCCCCAAAACAAACCAAGAGCACCATCTAGTGGAGTCAAAAAATACCACAAATGGTTTATGAAGCTTTATTTGACCATCACTAGGACTAGGCCTCTGTGTCTGTTATCAGAAGGTCGTTAGTTCAAATCCCATACTCAGCAGAGCAACCGCATCTCCATCGGGTCCCTGAGCAAGGTCCTTAACCCCCTGAAATTCTCCAGGGGTGCTTGACAAATGGCTGACCCTGTGCTCAGAACCCAAGCTTCACTCTCTCCTCTATATGTGTGTACAGTTTGTCCTAGAAAAGGAGAGTGAAGTGCAATATGTGACAACACATTCCAAAGAACCGCACCTGAAGCGCACTGTGAGTCCGTAATATCAGTAAGGTGCCGCAAACCCACTCGGTCACTTTCACTGGTTCCTTTGGGCTGCTGTGTGTTACAGGGCGTGTGCCGAGGCCTGGGCCAGTGGGGGCCTAGAGGCGGAGCGGGCCGAGCGGGAGATGTGGGAAACCCGGGAGAGGAAGAAGATCCAGGACAGTGTGAAGGCCATGATCGCCATCCGGGACAGGGCCAAGGACAATCAGAGACTCGAGGAGGGGCAGGAGCATGGTGAGGCATGCAGGGGGGGGGCACCTACTGATTTTATAGAGGAGCACATAAAGAAATCATACCGTGCTCAGAGATAAAAACACATGCTGGTCCTCCTACCGAAAGGGCAGATAACATACTTTGAACTATATTCAAGGGCACCCCCTGGTGGCAGTTACTCACTATGCTCTATCAGTCGAGGTAGCTGCAATCGCAGGGAAGCCGACTGGGCAGGAGAAGATCAAGGCCTTCGTTGAGAATTGCCTGCAGGCTCAGCAGGAGATTCAGGAGAGCAACGCTGTGAGAGACCAGCCAGAGCTGAGAGCTTCCACTTTGCCCCCTCATAGCCAGGAAGCAGGACCAAGCCTTCCTACTGCTGGTAAACATGGCTTCAAGGTCTGAATGGACACGAACGATGCTGTCATAGGGGCGTCACTCTCATTCCTTTATACTTTTCTTCAGAGACCCCTGTCAAGCTAATGGCCACCCAGGGATCCTCAATCACCACAAAACATGGGACACAACCGACAGCAGCCCAGGACAGCTGGCCAATCACAGAGCTGGATGTGGTGCAAGCTGCCCCTCAGGGGGAACAGCTGATCACAGAGCCAAAGAAGCAGACTGTAGCTGTGGAGACACAGTCCATGGGCACTCAGGGTGCTTTAGTCACAGAGCTGGGGAGATCAGACCAATTACAAACGATTCATTTGGACGACCATTCCAAGATCTACATTGCTGTAAGCAGGCAACCAAAAAGTCATTTTCTGAGCACAATAAAAAAACACTAGAGCAGTGAAGCCACATTTAAAACTAGAGATACCTAAATAACTTTCTTATGTATGGTACCTCAGGGCAGGGAACACTCTTACCTAGTTCACTGTTTTTTTTCCTTACAAATTAAGGTTGCGAAGGTGATGTTTTCTGTTTACGATTTAAGGCTCCAAAAAGTATATGGAGCTGATAACAGGCATCACAAAAGGCCCCTTTTCCTCTGCTGCAGGACCTTCCTGACTTGGAGGAGGTGGAGGATACAGACATTTCTGCTGAGCAGGTAACTCCATCACAAAGCAGGTGTTATTAGAAATGTGCGGCAAAGAAGCTCCCGCTTGCAGGATAATTCAAGAATTAGAACTCTGCAAAAGAAGAGTGAAATATCACGGTTTCTAGTTTTCTTCTGTTTAATTATATTTGTCCCTCGTTTTTACCTAGTATGTGTTACGACCGAAAATCGAGGTGATCTCCGAGGAAGGAGAAACACACCCACAGCCGATCCGAGAGCTCAGCCCCACACCCTCATGGGTACAGATGGCCAATCCCAAGCCTTCCGATCTGTTTCTCAGGATTGAAAGCGGGCGAGCCAGCAGTCACACTATTCCAGAACATTCCCAGACAGGAAATGCTCCTCAGTTTAGGGAATCAGTCCCTGGCCTGCTAGGCCAACTCAAAGTACCCCGAGCAGGCCAGGAACCCCCCCAGCCCAGGGTCCTAATCGAGGAACTGGACTGAAAAGTGAAGGTTTTAGTGATGGCCAGAAATGATCATCTACTGTCCCTGAGTTTCAGAAAACGCAGGGTTCCTGTCTCAAGTTTCAGTAACATACCTTAACCTGCACGGATTTCTTCATGAAATAAAATATAAAATACTGAGTTTTCTGGTACCATTTACTCCCAGATGACAATATTTATTCAATTTTATGTGAGCTTGTCCCCTTGGTTTCTTTATAATTGCTATTTCATAACAAGAAAACACGTGAATGCTTACGTGCGTATGGCTTGTACAAAGCCGCTGCCGTTTGTGAGTGTTGCTTGTGTTTTTGGGGACTGAAACCCGCAACAAGAAGCAGCATTTTTGTGTATAATTAAGGACATTTCTCGTCTGCTAACTCAAGAGAAAAGTGATGTCCGTGTATAATCCCATCTGCTTCTTTTGCTCGTTTTACGGAACAAAACTGCGGAACTCATTATCCCCGAATTTATTTGCGTGTTACATCGGGGTTAGGTAGAGTACAATTTGTGTTTCACTTGTTATAAATGTTTTTACAAGCCACAGCAACATTTCCATTGGTCCTTTAAAAGCTAAACCCCTCTCTTAACTTCCTCAAGGACCCTTTCCTTACACCCGTAAGATACCAATGAATCTCTGGGACTAAAATAATTTCGGAATTGGTGAAATAAATATTGCTATGAAACAAATGTAATAAATAAATATGGCGAATACGTCTAGACAAATATTAAGTACTATGTTTGGTGTAGTATAATAAAGTTTGTAAGCACTCCTTTGGGGAAAAAAACACAAAATTTCCGCTGGATGGCGACTTGTGCGTTGGCCATATACTTCCCTGAGACTATTAAATGGGTCCAACGCAATCCGAGCCAATGTAATTACTGCTGACAGATGCCCTTATAGCCATTTAAATTGTAAATATTAGGCTCAAGTGAATTAATTGGGAACTGTCTGAAATGTATAATTAGGAGCATTACTTTTATAAGATGCAAAAACCTAAAACGGGCGCAACCGGGGGAATTTGTTATGCATGCGGCGCACAAACGCCCGATCCTTCACTGATTAAGATCATATAATCCAAGCGCCCGACTGCTCCTCTTGGGCCCGAACCGGGGCACCTTCATCTGGCGGCGCTAATCCGGGGAGCCCATGCAGATTATCCTAAACCTCATGTCCTTGAAATAAAAATTAAAAAGTGCACGTCATAAGTATTTTTCATCGGGAGTACAGTAAGCAGCTAGGCATAAAAAGCTTTAAACGCCAGAAGGTCTGGGGGCGACCGACTGTCTTTATGAGTTTGGCGCATCTTGGATAGAAGCGAACACACGTGCATGGCTACATACAGAAATAAATGACTGCTGTAAAACACAGTTTCTGTGGTACTGCAAGACGACCGATTTATTAAAATGGTGTTTAAAATGCAGAGAATGTAACACTTAACGGAACACTCCTCTTCCAAACAAGAACATCTCCTTCCAAAAGAAAAACGCCTTGTTGAAAAGGACAGATGCTCCGTTGGAAACTGAGAGTGAGGAAGAGGTTATATAAGGACATAAGAGTAAGAAAAATTACCAGGGAGGGGACCCCAGGGTCCTAATACAAAACTTATGGCTGCAGGGCAATAAGTCAGTCCAATCAAGGCTCTCTTACATATTTTATGTGTTTCCCTTTTTGGATGGGGGGGCTGCTGAGGAACTACATGGACCACACAGGGAGCAGCAAAAGCACAAACCAATATTATGATGGAAGGAGGGCATCCATAGGCTGGGGGGAGGGGGACTGGCAAAACATCCAGTTATATGAATGCGTAAGAATTTACTTTGGAGAAAAAAATAGCAGGGACACAAAGAAACAGATATGATGGAGGAAAGAGTTCCTTTGTAAGGGGTCCTTGTTTGTACAGCTGGTGGGGTGGTGTGTGGCTCTGTGTGCTAGGATTCTGTTCCTGTCACCAGAAGGTTGTTGGTTCAAATTCCAGAGTTGGCAGAGTGTTTTCACTGTTCACTGTTAAACTCCAATTGCTCCAGGGACAGGCTGACGCTGCTTTCTCTCTTTTTTTGGATAGAAGCATCTGCTAAATAAATTAAGTGGCAAATGTAAATGGTGGACAATGGATATTTGCATGAGGCGTTGATAACATAAGCTGTACTTTATTGATCCCTGGGGGAGATTCTGGATGTCGTTCTGTGATGTCATAGATATGGGCTAAGCTGTTTTTAAAGTGCTTTATTTCAGATTCCATCTCCCTCGGAGGTCTTAAATCACACCAGGATCACCTGCATAAGTGAAACTTCTCTGCATTCCTCCGTCTCCCACCTATGGCCGTTATTTGTCATATGAGTGTTTTGTTTTCCTTTCAGTTGTGTCCAGAGCTGCTCTTGATCATTTCTTACTTGTGGTTCAGTCTCCTTTGAAGGGGTTCCCAGCCTGAGGAGTGCCTAGGAGGAGTCGCAGTGACATTGCATCTTGAGATTCCCATTTTGCACTTTGGGGGAAATTGTGTAGAAAGAGTAAGGGCGCTCTGACCCAGCAAAGCTTCAAGAATAGCAAGACCTGTCCTCTGTCATTTCTCAGTCACTCTGCTGGCCTGCACACAAGGTGACGCTTATAAAATGCAATATGAACAATTCCACATAAAAACACTGCATAAATGAAGTGCAGGGTGAGCTTGGAGTTGCTGAACAGTCAGCATCATTTGCTAGATCTTTAAAATGCCAGGTTTACGTGTCAGAAGTCACATGACTGCAGACTCTCAAAAGAAAAGAGGGAATAAGCATGTTGATCAAGTCAGAAAAATCAATTAGCAAACCTCAGCTGCTCCATGCAATTTTCAAATTCATCAAGTGTTTCGAGATTGGGGCACTGGTGTCATCAAAGACACTGATCTGCAAAGATATAGGTAAATATGCTATCAAGATCTATCTCTCAATGAATATTTGATAAATAACAGCATAGTATAAATATTCATATGATATTTAAGTATTTAATCTCTTAAAATCCAGGCAATCGGATCAGTGGCAGACTCTGGAGAGCAATGATGTAATTCAAGTCTCTCACACGGTAACAACACGCTAAATTGTGAGATTTAGGCAATTCAACACGAATGTACAGTAACATTGTCACTGAGCATCAGCTGCCACTTGACTCTTTTCCTGCAAAAAGACACTTATAAGTGAATTCGGCTGCCATGACTAACCTCATAACACTGTTATAATGCTTTAATCTCCTTTGTGGCAGATATGGATGATCTTCATCCGTCTCGTTGTCCCCTCACCCTTTCCTCTGTATCATGCTGTCTTCCTTTAGTTCTTTCTGTAGCACTTGTTCATCAATGTTACTCTGAAATAAAAATGTAAGTAATTGGATGTAATGGCAGGAACGACCTCTGGTGTACCTCTCTCCCTCCTGTTTCACCCTTCAGCTCTGCTGCTGTTTAGTTTTCGTTCTCTAGCTCCCCGTCTGCTCTTCTCAGTTGCATATCTCCCCCCCCCCCCCCCATGTTTGGAGAGCTGTCCTGCCGTTAATAAGAGCACCATGAGCAGGTGTGATTTCCACTGGGACCTGCTCTGAGGTCAGACACGATGCAGCAGACATTACTTTAGGAGATACAAAGACAAATTAATGAGGTAGCCCCCCCTCCCTGCCCCATGCAGAGCCCTGCTACAGCTCTGCAGCTCCGCCTCCAGCCCACAGGAGCCCCCCCCCCCCCCCCCCCCCCCGCCCCCCGGAGAGCGGGCCCCCCCCCCCCCCTTCCCACCACCCCCTTCCCCCCCCCCCCCATCCCTTCATTCACTTTCCTGAAA
>JAAGVU020000008.1:20582537-20593625 GCA_011763525.2 Mormyrus iriodes
AGAAAAGCTTTTCGCTTCAGGACGATGACACATATTGGCATTAACTGAAATTATAAAAATGTGTCATTGTTATGCACCCCCCGTGACCCCGGCCGCATGGAGAGCGGCCCTTCACACCTCCTTACGAACCTGCTGCTGACCGCTCCCCTAATGACTTTCATGCACTTGCTGAAATGTGGTCTTGCTGTAAAACCCCAAGTGGCTAACAGAACCAATTACCTCCCCACTGTAGTGGGGGGGGGGCTTCTGCATATAGCCCCCCATCAGTTGCCCAGACCCCATCACATGGAGGTGGCACCAAAGTCACCTAATCAGAGGAGCACACACTATCTAGGCTGATATTTGTATATATTTTCCAGGTCCGTTTCCCCGACTTTATCATCATCATCTTCTACCCCATCAGTTCATTCATATTTACACTTTATTTCTTTAGCAAACACTTTCATCCAAAGCTATATAATTCAGAGTCAGTCAGTTTCTGGAACAATTGGGGGGTTAAGGGTTTTGTTCGAGGGCTCAACAGTGAAATCACTCTGCAGACGCTGGGATCTGACCGGCGACCTTCCAATCACAGGCACAGTGTCCTAACCCACTGAGCCCCACCCCAGGTCTGTCCTTCGCCTTTTGTGCCAGGAAGGCGTCTTTCCTGAGCTCACGGTGCCTGCCGGGGATGACTCACCGCTGTCCCCGTGTGTCGCCTCTTTAAAGAGGAAGGTGTAGACCCAGCTTTGGGTCCCCTCATTCTGAGCATATGCCACCTGCCGGCTCAGATTGGCACATGCTGTAAGGTGGGGGAGGTGGAGGATGGACCCGCAGGCGATGGTGGGGCAGGCGCCCAAGGAAAGGCCTCATCGAGCCTGATCACTTCCACCAGGAGTTCTCGTTGGCACGTTAGCACACATTAGCCTGCATTTTACAGCCGACGTCATGATGCAAAGGTAAACGGAATTTTGTGATGCTTCACACATACTGTATATTTAATATATTTAACTGAAAACCCATAAGGAACCCAGCATGAAGCCCCCAAGGATACCGGCTTAGAGAGAGGTACAGAGAGAGGATGCAAATTCCCCTTTATAAGCAGGAAGCATGGCTCTCAGTCACTCCTGTAAACACGACATGGACAAATTGCTGTTTGTGTATTATAACCTCAGGTTTTACTTCAAAGGCAGAAATGCTGACTCACCGGCCCGGTTGGGAGAAATTAAAGTTACAGTGCAATACCAGCATACCCTTGGAATACGCTTTACCTGTTATACACTGCAGTTCTTTACCATATACCAGCTGCTGGATTAATGCCCCTGATCTGTATAACACACCGGTGCTCATGATTACTAATTCGATTAACTTGGTCATTCAGGGTTTGTATCTGCAGACCTCGGGACTGCCGTGCTTTGCATTACTGAGGCGTATATTACATACCGCCGCAGCTTGTCATGTAGTTAGAGTATTGACTTTTAGCATCCTCCCAGTAATTATTTTTACTTTAATTAGATTTCTTCCCAGGAATGAGCGAAGAAAAAATGAACTGTCTAGGAAATCACTAATTGCTTTTCTGTGGTAATTTTAGATTCCCAGTGAAGATAACTGTGGGTCTTTGGATATGAATAAGGGCACATGGCAGCCATACTGCACTTGCTTGTGCTTACAAACACCCACGCGGTCTCTCCTTCTCCATTCCTGTCAATCCCTCAGCCTTTTAAGGAGCGGCTTTTCACACCCCACCCTCAACCCCCGGGTTCAGATGTCATTTTCAGTCCATTATAGAAACAGCCCTGCTTCCTCTGCTTCTGTTTTCCATTATAGCGAACACGACGGGGGAAGTGAACTCCGCTCATACCCGCAGGGCCCCGTTTTAATAAACGGACACGTTCGTAGGGTTGGCAGGAGCACCCTAGGTGATCAATCGCCTGTTTATCATGCTGGAATTGAGCTCACGAATTGAGGGAGTGGGAAGGGGCAGAGGAATGTTCTGGAAAGAAAACGATGGTGGGTCAGACAGGAAGGGCCCACAACAACATTAGGATCCAGACCTATAGTCCATCGGTGGTCAATGGCAGTGCCCGCCACTGTAGAAACGATGACATCACTGCAGTAAGGTCGCTAAGGTCCTAAGGTGTTTGGAATTAATTTGAAATAAACATGTACACATCTTGAAATTCCCACTGTTCGTTTAATACTGGTGTCTGTACCCCACAATCTGAAGCATTAAGTATCGCCCTCCCAAAGTCCTTCCAAATATCACCTTGAATCAGGTGATGAAAACCTGACCTTTTTCCCAAACACTTTGATTGAGGTTCCTCGCATCGTAGATCCTTTTCAGTACCCCCACCCCAAAGAATCAAAGGAGGGTCGCCTTTGTAAAAGAACAAAGAGGACAGCAGACTTTGTTGTTAACATGAATCAGACTCTCCTGATCGATTTCTCTCTTCACATTAAACTCCTTGCTTTAAGGTGCCGGTCACATTAAGACTTTCGGAGCACAATGCTTCAGGTGCAGAAATTCATTTCGAGTCAGAGGTCCACAATGTTTCGAGCAGCCACCCGTCTCGGCGTCCAATCACCTGACGCTTGGCATCTCCTGTCAGCAGCCGTACAGCACCATGGCTGTGAAAACAAGCCAAGGCTTCAGCCTGTACGTACTTTCACGACTTCCGGGGAACCTACCGGAAAAGCTGCCATTTCAGCATGACGTGATCCGGGCTGTAACCTGTGGGCTGGCAGCAGACTCGTTTCTGGGTATCTGTGTTGTGTGCCCACTGCAGTGCTGTTAATGTGAAGCATGTGGAGGGTGACTGTGTCTGCTCCTTACCTTCATCATGGCCCTGCTGAACAGTCTGGCCCTCCCAGCGTAAGCCTGAATCTCCCTAAAGGAGTTACTGTACCCTCTTGGCACTTTAACCGAAATACACACTTCACTTTCCAATTCAATTCCATTGCCCATTTACACAACTACAGCTCCAGAAAAAATTAAGAGGAGACAAGACAAAAGACAAAATTTTCAGTTTCACTCATTTCTCAATTTATGGGTACGCTTCTGTGTAAAATATACATTTTTTTTGCAAACTCCAGCCTGGCGCTTCCCTGCTTCTCATTAATAAAGGGCTTCTTCCTTGCTTTATGGGTCTTCAGTCCTGCTTCTAGGAGCCTGATACAAACTGTCCTAACAGTGCACTTCACACCTGCACTTAGTGTTTCGCATTCCTTTTGAAGATCATTTGAGATCATCCTCGAACTATGAGGCACTGCTGGAAAAGTTTACGGTCATCTGTGGCATTAGAAAGTCACTTCCGCCCTCTACCTGGCTGGTTTCTGGTTGTTCCCAGTGTCTCCTGCTTCACCTTTTTCTTGTGTACTGCTGTCTTAGAAACGTTGAGGCTGGAAGCAGCCTGCCTCACAGTGTAGCCTTCTGCCAGCAGAACCAGGATTAAACCAGGATTTAAAAATGATATATTTTTTTAAATATAGAGTCTCAAAGAGCTGTATATTTTTTAAACAGTATTTTTTGAAGCCGCATTTTAACTGTATTTTCCTGTCTGTCTTATGTCCATGTCTCAATATATCATGTTTAAAAGCCTGACATATTTATATTCTATTTATTACTGTTTCTTGCACTGTTACCAAGAAGATTAAAATTTCAGCATGCATGACCCATACGAAGCGAAGAGGCCGCACTAAGAAAAGTGTGTCCATACATCCATACCGGCAGGATGTCTTTGTGCAAGAAACTACGAGGGTTTGCCAGTGAGAACGTGGGTGTTGCTGAATCAGATTGAACTCGGGGTTGGATTTCATTCCAGCTGAGGAAAGATGATCCAATCCGACTGTCCAGTGCCTGCTGGGATAGAATAATGCATGTTCTTCCCATGATGCAATGGGTTTCTTCCCATAGTCCAAAAACATGAAGTTCCCCAGACTGGGTGAACAGGCATCTCTAAATAGGCCATAGTGTGTGAATGTGCGTGTGCCCTGCAACAGAGTGCCATCCTATTGGGGGTGTCCCCCAGCCTTGTGCCCCATGCTGCCTTGGATACACTCCAGCTCCCCCCAGTGGGGAAATTGAATATCAGTCCTGAGAGACATCTGGAGGGGAACTTCCAGTCCAGACCTAAAGATCCAGGCTCCGGGAGGAGGGGGATAGTGGGGGGTGCCACCCCACTATGTAGAAAACACACTGACTTTCATTTAAAGTCCTTTTTATTTGACTAAAAATGACAAAATGTATAACAAGAATCTTGTGACCGCTCTGAAAGGTTTTATCATCTAAATCCAATGAGAGCACCAGGAATGCTGGTGATAGTCTGCATAAATATGTACATAGCAATGTGAACATAACTAACATAAAATCTCATTGACTCAGTAAGTTGCATATCATTTTACGTGCTGAGGATGTAACAGCATCCGGGTTTCAGAACCCGGCAGCTCACGGAACACTACATGGCCAAAAGCACGCGAACAGCAGCTTGTCCAACCGGCTCCCAGATCTTTCCACTTCACCCTCACTTCCCTGGCGGCTGACCAGGGCGGCTCTAACAGGACAGAAAAGTGGTGGACTGACTTGCTGGAAAGCTGGCGTCCTCTAATGGTGGAAAGTCACTAACCTCTCCTGTGCATCCAGCCATCCTGCTGCTAATGTTTGTAGCAGGAGATTGTGTGTCTGTTTCACCAATGGGTGTGGCCTAATTAGGCAGTTGCTGTAATTCAGAGTGGTGTCCACACACTTTTGGCCCTATAGGGTATGTTGCTATAAGAAGGGTCTGAGTGCACATAGAATCACATACCAAAGACAGATTTAGATAATTTGCGGCCCAAACTAGCTAATTAACACATATTTTATTTAGTTTTTATAAAACTGATTGCAGTTCAATTCAGAGATTTTACAGTGTTAAATATGTGCTATTGCCACAAGTTTGGTTTTAAAACCCAGAATTGACCAAAGAGCATTGTGTCCTCTGCAGCCTGTCATGCAAAGTATGCTGTGCAGGGTGGGGCTGGGACCATGTCTGAGAGAGAGAGAGTGTGTGTGTGTGTGTGTGTCTGTGTCTGTGTGTTTGTGTATGTAGCTCAGCAGGGCTCTGCGCCAATGTCTGGAAAATTGTGGATTCAGATCCCAGAACCAGTAGGGCCAAATCACTATAGCAGTGTTTCCCAATCCAGCCCACAAGGACCCATAGACAGTCCACATTTTAGCTCCCTCCCAGCTTTAGGACCGGATTGGTAAACACTGCACAAGAGGAATCTTAAGAAAGGCCCTGAAGTGTTTTGGATAAAATTGGCTGCAAAATAAATAAATGTGGTGCAAAAATAGCATGGGTGACTAAATGAGTGTGTATCCCTGTGTGTAAAAGTGTGTGTCTATACATGATGGAGCGGAAGAGGACGAGTGTGCATGTGCTCAAGTAAGAATCAGGATCTATGGGGCAGAAGCTGACTCTGGAGACCCATGGGAAACCTCGTCTTCGGGGAGAGAGGAAAGAGCCTGCATACGTCCGCCTGTCCATTAGCCCAATTCTGTACCTGGCGCTTGGCCCCGCCCCCTCTGTCAGCCAGCTATATCCTGTGCAGGAGCGAACCTACAAATAACAGCAGGAAGTGGGAGGGAGCCAATGGGAATGCAGTAGCCTTCAGCGACTCTTGGTTGCTCTCGTCCAGCGGGTTGAGGGGGCTGGGCAGGGCTTGGGCCCGTGTGGAGCACATGTCATATAGGTTTCCCGAGAACTGCATCTTCCGGGACTCCTGGCGCAGGGACTCCCAAACCGCCGCTGCCTGGTCCGGGCAGCCTGCCAGCGCTGCGTTGGCGCACATGTGGAATTCATCCCATGACCTACAGAGGGCAGCAGAGACAGCTCACAGCTCACCAGACAGACACAAGGGTAATAGCTATTCTTTTATAGTATAAAGACAGCTGGTTATTATAATTTTACTGCAGGCATTAACATGAAGGTGACTTATATGGCTTTAATACAATTTATTCTACACAGCTAGACATTTTTATAATGCAGCTGGAAATATTCCACTGTCATTTGTGAATGATTTCTCGAGAAAAAGTTTCAGAGTGTAAACAAAAAGTGCTAAGCAGTCTATTAGGGCAATTTGAAGATATAATCCAAGATTTCTTGTTATTAGTTACTGTCTATCTGTGATTATGGAGGCATGTCTGTGTGTGTGTGGGTCATGTATATGTTACCAAATGTTCACACAATGTAATGAGAACCTGTTATCTTGACATTGTGGGGACCATTTTTTCAGTCCCTAAAAGGAGAAATTCAGTCTTATAAAAACCTGTGACTGCAATCAAAATACTAAAAATGCCAAACTCTTGTATTTTGTTTGGTTTCTTATGGTTAAGGTTAGGGTTATGCCCATAGAAATGATTGGATTCCCAATAAAGATATGAGTACAGGTTTGAGTGTGTGTGCGCGTGTGCGTGTGAGTAGCAGAGATCATTAAGGATAGCGATAACACTACAGCTGGTTTTCAGGGCAAAATCACTCAGTTTGTACAGTAATGCGGGTCTGACCACTGGTTGGCGCTGTTCACCCCGATGCCCACCTACAGACGGTGTCAATCTCCTGTGTGCCCTCGTCCTTCTGCACATTGTCAGCCATGCTGTCCCCCAGGGCCAGAAGGCACTGAGCAAAGCCCTTGTAGATGGAGCCACACTTCCTGGTGGCGGCTGAGGGGGCCAGTACTGCAAGGTAGGAGGTGGAGACAGACAGCGGCATTATGGGGGGAGGGGGGGCTTACCATCAAAGAATGAAGATCAAGGTGCAGCTGTAACCACTCTCGGCAGAATGACATAAATATACAAAAAGGGCAAATCGCTTTACAAAGAAAGGCTGCAGGACATAGCCCCCACCTTTACGCCACATTCTCTGCCTCCCCCCACCCTGAAGCTGGCCGTATACTTCAAATTAATTCAACGTCAGTGTTGTTTTGGAGATTTGACGTCGTATGATACGCAATCACGGCGTTGATCAGCGTTTTGGCGCACTGCCTGCGTAGGGTCCCAAGGCAAAGGGTATTATTTGTTCTGATCCTGCCCCTCGTCTCTGATTGGCTGACATAAATGTGGAAACTGTCAGCAGGACTAATTATGCAGCATGCAGTTACCAGCATGCTTTGCACCACACCGCATTTTAAATAGTGTAAATAACAATATGCATTTGTGTATTTCTGTTCATAGTACCTAGTAACCACGTAGTGTTTGCTGTGGGATGTGTGCATATTGTTAGGGTGCAATTGTGGGTGTCGTTGAAACTGTTGGCTTCCCTGTCTGTGCCATGTCTAGTATTAAATCAATACTTGCTGTTAATAAAGACAACAACATCCATTTTAATAGAGCTGTCATCTCCTTCATTAAAATGACTTGCGCACTCACCACACTACATTTATTTACGCTCTATATGTGGATCAGAATGGAGTGGTGGCTCTGCGGCTAGGGATGTGTCCCAGAAATAGGAAGGTTGTTGGTTCAAATCCTGTGAATGCCAGGAGTGATCTTACTGTGTTGGGCCCTTGAGCAAGGCCCTTAACCTCCCATCGCTTTGTCCTGGGTATGATGTTAATCTACATCCAGCCCTCCGAGGAGGTCCTCCAACTTACAGGGAAATCTGGGGGTTGGTGGTAGGATTGGCATTCCAGCCACAGGGGAAAAAAAAACCTCACACCAGTACATTCAGACTAGAGTGGTGCTGAGGAATCACCCACTGCATGGCCATACTCAGGTTCTCATCCCTGAGGTGGTTTGTTTTGTGACGGGTGCAGCAATGTGCTGTAATCAGTGCGTGCACCTTACCTCTATGTGGATCTGCAATGTCAAACACATTCTAGGGCCTGACACAGAATGAAAACGGTGGTGACAGACCATTCTCGCCAATGTGTTCCGATTTCATACTGTCCAAATGTCAGGGGTAGGATACAGTGACCCCCACCCTCAGTCTGCACTGCACTGATACTAAAAAATCCAGTAAATACTAACAGTTGCTAGGTGACCTCCAGATGAACAACACAGCTTGTGAGTGTGTCTTATGGTCTATGCTCCAGCTGGGACCACAAAAGCCCACACAGCCACAAAGGGAGAGCTCCCTCTCAGGCTCTTTTTGCATTCTAAACCAGGGGCTGTACAGTCCCCTTGACTGTACCTGAGAACGAGATTCCAGATAGGTCACTGGACCAGTGTTTCCGAACCTGGTCCTCAGGGACCCACAGTTCGTCCATGTTTTTGCTCCCTCCAAGCTCCCAACCAGACAGTCCACATTTTTGCTCCCTCCAAGCTCCCAGTAAGGACCCCTTCTTCATTCTTCATCAACCAGAATGCTTGCATACAAGAAAAAACGTACTCTTGCACAAGTATCTTAGTGCCACCTGAACTAGATGTGAACCTAAATTCTGGAGGTGAGGCTGTCTATTTGGTTGGAAGCTGAATGTTCGCGCTGGAGATACATGATGCTGCAGTGATATGAGGATGGAGCGATGTGGGACGGCCCTTTCTGTTACATTACCCACCAAGAAATTAAACTCAGAGTTAGGAGTCTCTAAAACTATAGCAGCTGGTCCTGCTTTACGTAACACACTTGACCTCATCATGTAACATTTATCTCTATTAACTCATGCAGCTAAAAGGTTAACTGTGGCTGTCAGCTTGTGTCCTGTAATCTAAGCACCGCTGTTTTCATCCCAGGCTCCTGTGACGCAACCTCACACCGGAAGCTCTCTGGCTGATGCTGGGGAAAAGCTGATGGAATCCTGAGATACACATCAGAGTCAGCAAGTCCAGCAGGGACACCAGCTCTAAACACACCAGAAATAGTTACAAGCCAAAAACATGCGAAATGTAAACATCTGGAGTGGCAAAAATCAATTTGCCAACATCAAGACCCTCTTGGGATGGTGTGTGCTTCTCAAATGCCGCATACAGGAGCTCCTTTGTAATGTTGGCTTTATTGATTTTCTAAATATACTGATGAGTGTGATCATGTGATGAGTGTGATCATGTGACCCCCCCCCCCCCCCAAAGTATCTTCATGTACAGCAGCTCAGCAAACATGGAGCATCAGAGCAAACTGAAAAACAAACGTAGACGCACAGCGTCAATACCCCTGTGGGAGGCAGAAGGAAACAGGCATTGGAGGGCCTCTGATTGGCTGCAGAAGTCACAAGGTACATACAAGACTGCTAACGCCAGGGGAAACGAGGGCGCCCTCCGGGGTAAGAAAGTATCAAAGCACGCGATGACTCCCATTCCCGGGGCGAGGCGGGAAGCAGTGCTCTCCTGACATTCCCAAAAAAGCTCCATGCCGCCGACAGTCTGGAAGAGACAGACTTGCAGGCAGATCGCCGGCAGGCAGGAGCCACGCGTGATCACGAGGGGGTCACATCCCTAATGGAGCACTCCAGTCTCCCTCCATTAGCCAAGCGAAGAGGGGATCCTTCCCCCAGGCACCGCACAAGCCTCCTGACTGACCACCCCCCAAGCGGAGGCCTAGGGGCTCTCCGTTACGTAACTCAGCATTTCCACGCTCCAACAGTCGTTTTTAAGCGAACATCGTTCCCGCGTATCGATCCACATCAATTGCCTACGGCCCATCTGAATCTCTCCTCAGACCCGTGAGGATAAATCAAGGGGGTGGGGGTTTCACATAACAGAGTCCCGCCCCCCCCACATAAATCCTGATCTTCGCGGCTTAATGGAGGCGAGGTCACGGAGGAATCAGCAGCACGCCGTGTGATTAATGATGCCCCCCCTGTTTCTGGATCTACTCTTCATGTTGCTCGCTGGCCTTTGGGGCAGGAATGAGAATCGTTTTGGCATCACTTGATTAAAAAAAAACCCATCCCAAAATGCTGACCAGGTACAGGGCCTGCAAGTAATGACAGAATGATCGTCCTGGAACCAGCTGAAGACTAATGCCTTCGATATGTTGCGAGGAAAATAACACAGTGTTTATCGGAGACACCAAATTTGGTGCAATGTTTTTATCTGATCCTCTACAGCTATCTGATTAAAAATCACACCGTGTTAATCATATTAACCGTACAAAGTACAGATTTCCGAAGGACTGTAACTATTGCTGAATACACCTCTCCGCAGGGCGAGACAAATCACACAGAGTAATCGCGCTACCTAAAGTAATTAAAGCAATATATATAAGTAAGAGCAGGAAATCCCAGCATGTGCAGCATGTCCTGATGAACGGCGGAGCTCTCAGATACAACACGTGGAGGTAATTTCTACAGGCATAACTTACAGCTTAATAATTTCATCAGTATATGTAACAGCCTGTGACTCTTCATCATGGCTCAGAACGCGGCAGATCGCCCGCTTCTGACCACCAACAGGCATCATAGCTACTATGTATAACAATAACAATAATAAATAATAACTATACCACCAGAGCAGAGCAAATATCCTGTGAACTCACAGCCCTGCTAATGACCGCCGGAGAGTCTGGGGACGTTACCATGGTAACTGTAGCCAACACCTTTTAATCGATCTGTTGTTAAGCATGCCAAGATAATGAGCCCACTGACAGCAGCGTCAACATTGCGTGTGAGAGGCTGCAGAGGCTCGAATCCCATGGAGACACACGGTGTGTGTGTGTGCGTGTGTGTGTGCGTCATGTATATCTTACCAAATGTTCCCTTCAATGTGATAAAAACCTGTTATTTTGACGTTCTGGGGACCATTATTTCAGTCCCCACAAAGCGAAACTCAGTTTTATAAAAATCTATGACTGCAATCAAAAAACTAAAAATGCCAAAAGTTCCTTATGCTTAAGGTTAGGGATGGGTACGGGCTAAGGTCATTGTTGGGATTAGGGTTTTTCCAATAGAAATGAAAGGATGGTCCCTACAAAGATATGAATATAATTGTGTGTGTGTGCGTGTGCGTGTGTGTGTGTGCATGTGTGTGTATGTGTGCATGTGTGTGTGTGCACGTGTGTGTGTGCATGTGTGACAGAGAAAATGTGTGATGAAAGGAGAAAAAAACAAGCCAGAACAGGAGAGTTCCAGTTACCCAGTGGCGGATTTCAAATCATCGCCCACCTGTTAGGATACCTGCCATTGTGCTGGTCAGTCCCCAGA
>JAAGVU020000008.1:20594297-20608763 GCA_011763525.2 Mormyrus iriodes
CGATGGGGGTGATGGGGGGGGGGGGGTGGCTGAACTCCCCTTATCAGCCGTGACTGAAGCTACCTCACTACAGTGTCAATCATACACAATACCTGCGGTCACACCTCCCTCCAGAGGGAGCAGAGAAGGAAGCTTATGGGAGGCCGACAGAGAAAAAGTGAGAATTGGGAAAAAGGATGAAAGAAGGCAGAAAGAAGGAAAAGAAAAGAGGAGGTTTAAGTACTTTCTGCAGTGTTATTATGACGCAAATGAGGACAGTAGGAAAGTAGGATAACACTCCGATTCCAAGATACACAGACACACACAGACACACAGACACACAGATACATACAGATACACACAGATACACACAGACACACACAGACACACAGATACACACAGACACACACACAGAAACACACACAGATACATACAGATACATACAGATACACACAGACACACACAGATACACAGACACATACAGATACACACAGACACACAGACACATACAGATACACAGACACACAGACACACAGATACAAACAGACACACACAGACACATACACACAGTGCTCCAAATCCCTAGCACCCAGCTGGACTCCTCTCCCTGACTGGGTCATAAGTCCAAATAGCACAACATAAGCCACACGGAAATTTAAAGCTTGACCCAGCAAAAAGTAAATGCTGAGTTTAAAATGTCACGCTGAGAATATTCTGAGTTTGTGTGCCTATGCAGAAAACATTCCGGTACTGAAAATAAGATACAAGTAAGACAGGCCTCACAGACCAATCTAGGCATTCCATATCTATGCTAATAGCTGCTGCCTGATTCTGTGCCGTATTCAGGTCTGGAGAAATGAAAAGGCTTGTAGGATCAACGCAGACAGCTCTCTCTGCGTCTGTCTGTGTGTGTGTGTGTGTGCGTGTCCAAGCCAGTGAGATTGATAAGTCGGTTCTCTCTAAATGCCTGTGTTATTTAAAATCCCCTTGGATCTCCTCACGTCTAAATCTTCCTCCCAACTGTCTTGCCAAGGAAAGCCTGAATTTAAAGGGGCACCCACTTGTAGCTGCCTGTACATGCAGGATTGTGCAGTTTTTATTCCGTTTGTGTCGAACTGAAAACCCCCCACACCCTGAAAGTAATGCAAGTGAGAGCAGGATGGGATTGCTGTCACCAAACTGCTAAATTGAATCATTTAAATACAAAGTTTACGCACTTTTTCATCATCCTTGCCAAAGGGTTTTTCTCTTTTTTTGACCCCATTTTTGAGTGTGGCCTGAAATACTGCTCAGACTCACAGAGGTGACTGCCAGGGGGGGAGGGGGGGCGTTCTCTATACACCATGATAGACCACAGCAACTGCTGGACCTGAAGGATCTGCAGATTAACAGGGATACTCCTTTCCCATTTAATCCCTGTCCAACTTACAGCCTGCAGCTGTAGAATTTCAGGTAATGGCCAGTAGGTGGCAGAATATTGACTCAAACTGCAACCCGAAGCTGAAGTTACCCGCCTGCGTGCTGAGGGAACGTCTCTACCTGCAAATCCACTTAGGAGCATCCAACGTTCTTCTTATTCTTGCCATTTTTAACCCATAACAGACATAGGAGGTTAGGATTCTGGATTCTTGCCCTTAGCAACACAGACAAACTTGGATGAGAAGAATCCAGTTGGATCCCTCCATCTATTACCCTTTCTGTCTTCTTCATCAGTGGCTCCTCCTATCCACCCCCCCCCCCAAGAAAACCACAGTAAGCCCAGGTAAAAATTCACCAGTAGCTCGTTAAGTTTCCATCACTGTACTCAGACTTCTCCTGTATCCTGCATAAAACAGTTCTGGGGGGCAGGGTATTGATCTGCTGGTCCTGTTACATTTTGGAAAAAGCACCAGGGCAAAGCCGCTGGGTGAAACTAGATAAGACTGAATCAGACTGGATCAGACTGGTAAAAAAGAGACTCTGCAGGTTCTGGACCAGGCAGGTCACTCCCACTAACATCTGAGCACTTCCCAGTACAACAAAGAGACATCTAGCTTTGTCAGCAGTAAACCATTAAGTAATCCTCAATTTACTCAGGCAGAAATGCCAGAATAAGTCTACTGACTCTTACATGCATATTTGAAATTGGACAGGTCTGACTGAGAACAGAAAACATTGTAGAAGACGTTTCTCCTATTTAAAACCTAAACAGATGAATAACATTCCAGCATCAGATATAATATCTAGAATTCATCTGCAAATGAAAGCCTAGCCTGTTGCCTAGATGTGCTCCAACAAGGACAGGATGTTGGTATCCTAGGAACACCACAGGCTTACAGAGCATGGCTGAATGGAAACTGTACCAATCCGGGAACCCAAATTGCTCGAGTTCCTATTAAAAAACCTCTTGCACCGAAACATTGTTCAGAAAAACATTTCCGTCTTCTGCTAATTACCCATAATTCCCTCACTGCAGACAGTCCTGCATCGCATTTCTGAGGAGAGACAGCCGCAATCAATAGCCAATTCTCCAGATCAACCCCTCCTCAGAGGAGAACCTGGATCCAGTCCAAGAACTTTCCTCTGAAGTAGAGGACCACCAAAGGAGGCCGAGCCGTCCTGCCGACAGACGTCCTGTTATCAAATTGCCGTCGTAGGGTCTCAGTCACTGACTGGCTGACTGGAAGACAACAATCGTACCATCTGTTCCACTTCACAACATATTCAGATCAAATCTTATTTTTACTAACTTTATTTTCAAATGTTTCTAGGTAAGTAGGTAGGCATGTTTTATTGGCCTCCAGGGGGGAAATGGCTTTAAAACACTCAGATGCTGTATCTGCTGTCGTTACAGAGAGACATATATTTCTGAACATAAAAAAACAACAAAAACCAACACATACTCAGGAGACGATCAGGGCCACGTCTGAAGTAACGGAGGAACTTTCTGGAATCCGGGAATCCCCTTTTAATGGCCAAGGGCAGGCGGACGCACTCTGCATGTTTGAGTGGCCTGAGTGCATATCCTGGATATATACAGGATCAGAGAGTCGTGTGAGGCTTTCGCGGGGGGAGGTCTGAAATGTTTTATAGTTAAGCCCCAAAGCAGCCACAATATGTGATCTTTTTCACAGACAAAATGGATTATACAATAATGAAGGAGGATGCTTGCTTGCTGGGGGGGAGGGCAGAGTCAGGGCACAGGAACAGCCTCAGAAGTCGTACATCCTGCTCTCCACTGTTACGGTATCTGCACCGTGGCCCAGAGCAGCTTCCTGGAGCTGCCTTAAAACCCCACCGGGAACGCTCTGTGCGGCCCTCAGATCCAGACAGACATGCGAAGGTGTTCTCCTATGTAGGTGTCAATCTCAGGGCTGAAGGAGAAGGTGATCCCTGTCTAGGGATTAATCAAGGAAAAGAGGGTCGCTTCAAAAACTAATCAAAATATTATAAAAAGGTGAAATGCCATGTGACTGCGACTGGCGACAAGGGAGGGGAAACATTAGCAGCAGTGCTAATTGGGAACGAGCTCTGTCTTACAGCGGTGTCTGGGGTGGCGTTTCCAGCTCTGAGCATCACCCCGGATAACGCCTATAATAAACAGGCAGACACAGGGCTGGCAAACTCCAGCTGTCATCTGGAACTCTGAGCACCTGTCATCCTCAATATCAGGCAGAACTTCAGCCTAGCTTCTGTGCAGAAACTATGTTGTGCACACTACCCTCTCAGGGAACTGGGAACTCGGAGGTGAAACATTTCTGGAAGCGAGATTTCATCAGCAAATCCCTTCCTGTCTCATCCATCACTCCAAACATCATTCTTCTACTTCTTTCATTCTACATCACACCTTTTCTGACCCGAATATGACAGGTAGTCACACGGGTAGAAATTTGACCCACTTTGGCGGTGACAGCATGGATTCTCCTTGACGTGAACATGGGAACTGTGGCCCATACTGAACCTAATGAGCTTGTACTGACCCAGGAGCCATAAGGAATCAGAGGCAACCAGGCAAATAGCAACACCATGCTGGAGCAACCTACCTTGCATTTCATTGACCTCTTCCTCCACTCCCCTTCTTCCAACCGTTCCTCCTTCCCCCCTTTTTTCTTACACAAAATCAGCGCGGCACCAGAACCATGTCAAGGCACAGGGGGCGCTGCTGTTTCACAGCCCACCGGATTCGTCATTCACCTCTAGCCTTCATCTACATCTCCACCTGACTGATGTCACAAGGTGTTCAGTTTGGCCGAGACTGTCAGGCTTTGCGACAGGAGCCAGAAGAGGGGGTCCCGTGACAGAGCTCCTGCAGAAAAGCCCTTACCTGAAAGCTGGAACGTACTGTGAAAAACTGAGCAGAATAATCTGACCAAATGATCAAGCAAAAATTTGCAAATATATGGTTTATGTGAGCGAGTGAACGTGACCTGCTATTACTAGCCTGAATGGTCGCCACTGCAACAAGTCAGAGGCCCTGGTCCCATGGCAACATCTAATCTCCATGCGTGTTCTGCAGAAGAAGATGTTTATAGTGCCTCATTTTGATTTTTTCAGATAGAGGCAAAAAGGGAATACAGACTGTTCCTGGTACTGGTAAATATCCATTTTCAGGCACCTTCATTGAAAAGTCATCTGATTTCCTGGCCTGCTGTCATGATTCATCCATGATGGAGAGATTCAGAAGACAGCGGGCAGAATGGTTTGAAAGATTGACCAAGTTTGTGCAAGAGTCTACAGACTCAGAGGACGAGGAGTTATACACAGCTCTGCACCACCTCCCGACTTTGATAGCTGGAGTGCTAAGTGGTCCCTGAACACAGAACAAATTTGCATTCACTTTGGCAATTAAATGGCAGTAATGAAGTGACTGCAATGTAAGGACCTTTTCAGTGACACTCGGGGACACAAGCAGCATAAGCCAGGCGGTTATCTAATTTGAAGCAGTTTTTGGTAAGAGGGGTTGTGCGCACGTGCGTGCGTGTGTGTGGTCGACGTATACCTTACAATGTGGGGACATTTTTCCAGTACCCACAAGGGCAAATTCCATTTTATAAAAATCTGTGACTGCAATCAAAAAACTAATAATGCCAAAAGTCTTGTGTTTTGTTTGGTTACTTATGGTTAAGGTTAGGGTTGGGTAGGGGTTACGGATGTCATAGTTGGGATTAGGGTTTTTCCCTTAGAAATGAATGGGGAGCCCCCACAAAAATATGAGCACAGGTTTGTCGGTCTTTCAGTGTGTGTGTGTATATGTGTATGTGTGTTAGTATGTCTGAATGTTCCTGCAGGTGATTGGTTCAAACCCTAGGGTCGGAAGTGTGATCTCATCATTGGGCCCCTGCCCAAGGCCCTTAACCCCCAATTGTCCCAGGGACTGTCTGACCCTGTTTTGTAATAATTTACGTTACTTTGGATAAAGGCATCCCCTGAATAAATAACATGTAATCCTTCCTGAAGAATTATTCCTGAAGAATCAACAAGCACCTGTCAGGATGGTGACTGTCTGAAAAGTCCATTCTACTTATAACAGTGTAAGATTAATACAGCAAAAATGTCATGCAGGTTACTCATACTTTGTGTTATAGTACAGATACATGTAGCTCCTTTCACATTAATGGTAAGAGCACAATTGCCCACACAAGTCACAATGACTCCTTCCTACCATGTAGCAAACACGAAGCAACTGCTGCCATATGCTATCTATAAGGTGTTCAGCTTGAGATGTCTGTGTATAAAGTAGTTAAATGCCAACCAAGAGAACCTCACTCTCCTAGTGGCAACAAAAAGCCGCCAGGGGGTTGTCGTGACAACGTAGCGGTTTTTACACCACAAGCTGACACACGCCAGATGATTGGTCATTGCCTCACTTGTTCTCTCCCCCCCTTCAGGGAAATGATGCCCATTACTGTTACTGCCAGAGGACTCCTGGGGTCTTATTTACAAAACACTCATACTAAAAGTATATGTACGCACAAAGCCCAAAATGGCGTGCGCAGAAAAAAATGTCAGATTTATAAAACCGTGCGTACACACACTTGCAAGCAATGTTCTCTTCACACTCTACCAGGAATTGTGTGTACATGGACCTGCCTCATATTCCGCCCTCTACACGCCCACATTTAACCATAAATGGTCAATGTAAAACACCTCATGAATATTTAGGTATACTAATTAAGCCTGATAAATGTTAACTTATCATGGCTACCAATAGGAAGTGCAAGAAAAGAAACTTTTCTGAAACGGGAATCGAGGTGCTTTTGGGTGAGGTGGAGATCAGAAAAGCCTTTTTTTTTCGCTGGTGAAGCAGTGAATTGACAAAAAATGCAGTGAGTGGCAACATAACAGGTCCTTTTGCTGCTGTGAGCACAGCAAACAGGACAGCACATGAGATATTTTTTTAAATCCATTATGCAGCATTACGCACGTGTGTGACCGCAGCGTTTATATACTTACTGCAATCAGACTGATTGCTTCACATTTTGTCTTAATGATCGTGATAAAACATGTCATGTCCGCCACAAATATATTCACATTTCAACAGCTGCGGTGCAGACAGCGCTGATGAAATATTACAAGTGTAGTTTGGTTTATGATTTGAATAGGCTTATATTTTTTACTGTTGAGAAGTCCTTGTGGAATAGTTATGGCTCACTATCAGAAATAAATCTGCTTTTTTCCTATGATAAAGTAGATGTATATGTGACGTGTGCTATGAAGTGAAATTAAATGTACGAGTTCTGAGTCACAATCACAAGGCATCATTATGTGTAATGATGCCACTCATATTTTTCCTTCAATCTGGCTTGAATTCACCACCTCCACCTGGGTGGCCAATTTTCTCTAAAATGTTCGCAGGCATTGGTCAGTGTCCATACGGATACGCACATTCCGTCGTCAAGTTTGTTTTTATAGATCACAACGTTTGCGTGGGAAGGGTCTAGCTGCAGAACACTATGCGTGCTCCGCCAGGAGGATCTCCACTGTGGGGCCAAAAGTCACATGACTCAACTCCTGGGCCAAACATGACGTCATGCAAATTCTAGGAATGGAGGCGAAGTATAGGAGATATTAATAAAAATGCTAGAAGTTATTATAATATTATTATAAATTCGTATAATTCTATACATATATATGTGTGTGTAATATGAAATATTATTGCGACACTTTATATGTAGAATTATAGCATTATGAGTATTGTCATCACTAATAATAATAATAAATCATAATAATGTATTATAATAACATAGGATAGGATATTGTCATTATTATCTCCACTAGGATTATATAGTATTATTCTGTGTAACGGAGGATATACCACCACTAGGAGGCTCAAAATCACATGACCTTCACAATAGCGCTGGATATGACGTTAATGCCACATCGCGAACTAACTTCCCTGCCTACTGAGTTGTCCGAAGCGTCATGTCCAGGCCAGGAGTGGAGATTCCGGCCCCACAGTGGCGATCCTTCATGGCGTAGGCCAGCAGCCAGATGCGCTTGCGGTTATAAATGAGACCCCTGGTCACAGTTTGTGAACGAGTTCAGCATGCGCTGAGAAAAACTGTTCTAGTGAGGCACTTAGAAGATATACACATGGGGTGCATTTATCCATCCATCCAGCCATTTTCGGTAACTGCTTGTCCTATTCAGGGTCGCAAGGGGTATGCAGCCTACAGGTGCAAGGCATTGAACAATCCAGGATGGAGTTTTCTAAAAACTATTATTAGCTAAAAAAAAATGTAATACTCTCATAATTAAACGATTCTGTATTAGTATTGATGTTATTTAGAAATATAGTGGTTTGAAGAAAGTGTAAAAATCCATGAACAGAAGTACAGTTTGATTCACAAGTCAGTGCGCTCCTGTAAACCCTCCCCCGCCAAAAAAAACTGTATTGGGGCTCCAGTCAATCAGATGAGAGGTTTAAGAGTTAGTTTAAACCTTCAAGCTGGCATCAGCGGTGATAAGACACCCCTTTTCTGACTGTTACCCATCTTGACAGGTAGTGTGACGCAACTCTGACGTTAGGTCTTAGAAAACATCCGCTCCAGAATATATATTCAAAACAGTTCACTGACTACAATGAAAATTACCGAAATGTACAGAGCAGCGGTCAGTGTTTAGAAGAGGCCAGGGTGTAGAGATGTGGAAATGAATAATCAAAGCTCCACATTAGACTGCAGGAGCAATATCAGACTTAACTAAAAGAAAAAGGTAAAATTGATGTGCAAAATTGAGCCTCAACCGTTTCAAGAAAAAAGTGAATGTTAGGCAACTGCATAAAATGCCCACCCGCAAAGCCGAAGACGCCAAAAGCATACATAAACAGAAGAATCACGATGCATTCACAAAACATATATAGGCAATCATTAGTGACCGAACCCTTCAAATGGGGTTAGTGTGCATTGCTTCCTAATCTGCCTCCCTAAATCTCCCAGTCTCAATACTAGTATTACGCCGCGATAACATGATGCATCATCCCACTTTATCTACTGGAAAGAAGAAACGCAAAAGACGTCAATCATCACGAAGAAGGATCACGTGATGCGCCATTCAGAAACCCAGGTCTCTATCCCATTGGGGGAGAGGCTATCTGTGTTTCATTATTCATATATCATAGTCATAGGATATTTAATCTCTACCAGAAAACCAGTCTTCACAATAGTACCATTTCTCCAGAAAAAGAAAAAAAAACGAATTTGTTGATCTTAAAAGTTCGCACATATCTGTGTAAGTAAAAGGGAAAGTATATATTATTTATGCTCACAATGCTGCCTTTGCATTAAGATACTAAGGGGAAAACGCGGCGCGCATTCTGCGCTGCCCGGCGGGACAATGCGCTATTCCCACAACCCATAAAATGTGGACGAGCCAAACGCAGATTAAGGAGATAAACCTCACCAGAGTTGATCTGTGTAAAGGTTTGTAGCTGAGACCCGGTTCATGTTTGCAGTGGCGGTGGGACTGAACAGACGCGGCATCGCTTTTTATGCAACAAATCTGTATAGTTTCTCATTAGGATAAGTGGTGCACTCGCAAGCCCTTGCTTTATGTAACAGACGGAAACACGTAAAACTGGTACTGGAAAATTAAATAACACAATTTCCCTCAATACCATACTAAAATAATTACAAAGTTAAAATGAAGAATCCCCAATGAATCCAAAGCAATGAAACTCTTCTCCAGTACTGTACAGTGCCACCCTTAAATCCAAGTGTGTGTGTATATATCTGATAATGTACTCAATGGATCGATGACACTTGTCTTGTAATATTTCCTATAGTGCACTCATGCTGATTTAGTTATTAGATATTATATTATCAACTCAATAATAGGCCTATAAAGACAATGTGAGTCAATACTGATTATCAGTGCGGATGTGCATGTTATATGTACTGTACTTAATATAAGAGGGAAACGCAGCAGCGCCCAAGGTTTAAAATAAACTGGAGGAGCAATCATTTAATTAAAGGCTTCACTACCTGCAAAAGGTACATAAATTAATATTTAAAAAGAACTTTCCTGGCATTGCTTTTAAAAGCTGTGATCAAAACAAATCTTTTTACTTTTAGCAGGCACTAAAATAATTATATAGGTTAAGAATTTACACACGTCAGAAAACATGTACTTACTAAACTGGAGAGCAACAGGCATGAGGAGGAAAGCGTAGTTTGCGTGGGCTCTCATACTTTATAATCCGACCGGGAAACGGCGGACTTGGAGAGACGGCGGTGTAGTGAGAAGCGGAGCGTAGTGCTCTGCACCTGGCCGCTTCCGCAGAAATGGGGCAGCCCGATGCATCCCGGATAAATAAGCCAGGCGGAGCCAGCGAGCGAAAGGAGCGAGGTGGAGCGGAAAGCGCCGAAACACCGGGGACCGGAGATCTCCGAAGAAATGCGGGCAGTCGCTGCTAATACTATACATCATGGACTCGGACTCAAACTGTGCTTCTTGAGGTTCGCGGTGGCATGCAACATCACGCAATCCTAACGCTTTTCTTACACATCAGTGTATTTTATATAAAATATAAATTCAGTCCTTGGAGGGAAAGGATAGAAAAAACTATAGTGGTGTTTATTTTCCGCGTTCCCAAACAATCTAAATGTACCAGAAAAATGACGTAAGCATCCTGTAAAACTTTAGTTACATCCCATTCGTGTCCGACAACACGGAATGCATTTTGCTGCCTTGTCCGTCTCAGCAGCATTCTTTACGGCATGCGATCTGTTTGTACCAATATGTTGCTGTCCATTTACAACTGTGGTTTGAAGACATGGGGCTTGATCGGGACATGCAGCTGGCTACAAACATGATGATAAAGTTATTTCCAAAATCGCTCAGACCGTGATTCCACCCAAGGAATTCTATATTTATATTTACTGGTTTCACTATTTACTGAAAGAAATATGGAGGAATCGGGAAGCACAGACACAACCCATTTTAACCAAAACACAAACTAAACCACTTTATTGAACTTGATATGACCAAAAACGTCAAAGCCAAGGTAAAACGAACAACTGTAAAATGTACAAACAAAATAATGCACACGGAACATAAAATTCTTCTTTAACACAATGGAAAAGTACAAATGATCTTTTTTCTTACACAAGAACAGCTCAAGCCGTATGATTTTTGGAAAATAGATCTATACATATGTTATACATGGAGGCGTCCTTGAGACATTCACAGATTTCCCCGGCGCCAGAATAGATACAAAAGTATTTTTCCTAGAGTTCCATAAGAGTAATCCACATCAACTTGTTTAAAGATGACCGTTTTAAACAGACTTATCCCTCTAAAATGAAATGACTTCCTACTTTCAGTTGGACAAAATAAAACATTTATTGCAGTGCTTCGATAAAGGACTTTTTTCTTACTTACCAAAAATGGAAGATTACGCTGGCTGACGCAGAGCTAGAAAAGTTAGTAAACATAGGGGTACTATTACTGGAGCTAAGACTAGAAAACTACTACGGGGGATGTGAGAAGGTCGGATTTCGGCGCGTGCTATGTAGCAACACAAGTAGTACAAATGAACATCTATGCCTCGAAGAATTTTTATTAACTGAAGATGAAGGAGAATGCATTAAGGAGACGCATTTATAGCACTAGGGGGCGCCTCTCAAAACCTAGGGCCATAACCGACCAAGAGCTAAACCTTTAACACCATACAGGTTCATCTACATGTCTGTCCACAAAGCGGTTTACATAGTCCTTCGTTCTGGGATGCGAGGGCAGGTGGGGAGCAGCTGTATGCTTTCATTTCCATCCTCTAACAAGTCAGGCCACTAGATTAGTGATCAACATACAGGCACTAAACAAACCTATAGTAACGACCAATGTCAGGCTTTAGTATTTTAAACATGCAAGCCTTCTTTTCCCAAAGCACTTGTAGTATCTTGTCCTCTAAGATACAGCTGTAGTTACTTAAAAGGAATGCTTAAAAAGGATAAACTACACAAAAATATAAATTGCGTTGGAGTACAGCAGAAATACAGACGATGGGTTCCAGCATCCAAACTCAAAAATTCCTCTGCACCCTCGTTCCACCTAACCCCTAAGGAGCGAGGCGGGACAGTTTTCTCTCCAACCAGAAACATGAGTCGTCTGTCCCTCTACATGCCCTAGAGACTGGAGGCCGACTGCAATGGCTTCTAGCACGTCTACAAAGGAATACAGCTGACCGACCGCTCACTCACAAGGGGCTGACATGCTCTCCACTGCCAATGCGTTGGATTCCCTTTTCCCTTGGTTGTCACAACCCTGAGGTTGATCTGCTGTATGTATCCACACTTGGTAAGGCACTAGAAATGTTGCACTTTGGATTTAGGAAGTAGAGTTTAGTCTGCCCCTTAAAGACAATCAATATCTCACTGACTCTCTATCACCAGCGACCAACTGACAGAACACCAGGCGCCAAATCGAAGATGCCAAAGAAAGTATCTCCACCACCACACTTGTCTTAAACCTCAAACTTGTTTTTGTAAATAACCAGAGCCCACAAAATTGGCATAGCCCAGCGAGGCAGAAATGAGATTTGACAGCTGCAGAATTATTCATGAACATACAAAACTACGTTTTCAGGACAAAACATTAAAAGCAAGAAGTTGTTAGAATAAATTTTCAAACTATATCATAAATACTGGTTGTAAAAGATGTTTATAGCAACTTAAGCTTACAGGTATAACTGAGGAATTATTCAGCAATGATACTGAGGGTTAGTACTGGGGGTGTTGGAACCTTGAACCATTGCTGAAAACGTGTACAAATACAAAATGACCACCTCATTTTTCACCTGGCAGCAAACAGTAGAAGGAAATGAACACAGACAGTTTTTTTTGTAGGATACTAACACCTTCCTGCGCCCTCTTTCAAAAGCCTGTCTTTACACCTCCAAAGGTTTATACACCATAAATATGCTTTTTTTTTGCCAACACATGACCAGGTTACGCCACTATCCCAGATACTCCCAGAGAGAGAGAGACGCTACCAGGAAAGGAAACAGGGCAACACAGAGGTACCTCACTCTGTTTCATCTGCTTTCCTGAGAAAAGCTGCTTAACTAAGAACTGTGTATACAGAAGAGTGCAGAAGAACATTCTAGAGAACTGGGCTCTTCAGTTGATTCTGGGGAGCAAGGTGAAAAAAAGCTGACCTCGTACGATCCCACCCTGCGAGTTCTTTCCACTCTATTTTTGGGTTACAAGAAAGTACAAAAAAAAAACAAAGAAGAGCGATAGAACAGGCAGGAACCTGAATATTTAAAAGTGGGGGTGTGCATGAATCCCTCTAGCTGCACAATCGTCTCTGGTCACTGTGCGGGGCGGCGTTTTCCACAAAACAAAGACCTCCCACAGTAGGGATGAAAGGAGCAGGGATGTCAAAAATAAGATTTTCCCCAGTGCTCATGGAGATAAAGTCTAATGGTAAATGAGCCTCAGAGCCCCTAATTACGGACTATATTTTCCATCAGCACGTAACAGTCTACAAGAACTTGATAAAACGCATGCCAGGTGTGGAAGCGGTGAAGGCTCTGGCGGGAGATGGCCCTATGGGGTGACCAGGCCCTGCAGCATCATCATGAGGCGCCGCGCCCGTTTGCTGAGCGGGCTGCACGGGTCCAGCTGCAGGAACTGGAACAGCTTCTGTCGCACCTGCGTCAACACAGAGCTCATGTGGTCCCGGGTCACAGGGTCGCTGTGGTCCAGGTTCATCACCGCATCTTCAAGGTAACTGCAAGAATGGGCATGTTAAACGCTGACGGCCTACAGAGCCAATCTGCAGCCACCTTTCATGTGAATTAGGCCACAGGATTGTAACTGGGGCCGCGCAGACCGGGCCCGGTCCAACGGCAGATGGCGAGGCCCGGCTGCGTAAGCTGCTAACCACAATTCCACATCTGCGCTCCAATCTAAATACATTTATATCAGACCTCTTAATTCTCTAACAGTAGCATTAAAATTCCCTGGTGCATTGAAACAGCACGCACATTTTAGAATACTTTGTCCTAACCACAGCAAAAACCAAATCTTTGCAGCGTACAAATCACATTTTTGCATGCAAGATGCAGTGTCTTAGTGTGAAAGTAAAGGCCATGAGTCTGTAGTTACATACATGTGACAGACAAAAGAATACACTTGTGTGTGTGTGTGTGTGTGTGTGTGTGTGTGTGTGTGTGTATGTGTGCGCATGTGTGTGTATACCAGACCAGTCCTACCTAATCTTGAGCTCGGAGCGGGTTGCCAGGTTGGTGGACAACTGCTGGATGAGAGAGAGCAGGACGGGCTGGATGAGGGGACAGGGGTGCTGGCCAAACACCTGCTGTGAGTCAATGGTCTCACACACGTACAGCACCAAGTTCAGGTCAGCCGCCGAGAGGGCCTAAGGCAGAAGGAGAGAGCGCCTGGTCATCGGCTCAGTATGGCTGACGGGGGCCCACTGCTGCCCCCACAGAACCACCCGGAGCCTCTGCTGTGGTGAAGGTGACACGTTTGCGGGTATGCCTTTACAAACTCATCTCACGAGCGCTGTTAAATTTATGTAAGAGGTCACGAGGGTCTTGCACATGGGATTAAGGAGCATTGTTACAGAAAACACACAGACGGCACTTTTCCTAAGAGCCACTGGGCAGCAGTGAGACTGCAGCTGTGCCTCAAGGTCATCGCTCAGCATGGGCGCTCTCAGATATCCGCACGGAATCGACCAGAAGCCCTTTTAGGCACTGAACGGTGAAAGATGAAAAAACCAACACAAATCACAGAGACACCAGACGAGATGAGGGCTGGGTAAACGGGCACGCAGCATCGGACCAGAAGCGTACATCAGTCCCAGGCATGTAGAGGAACCTTGACGACTCTGACCAAAAGCTGAAAGCTTCAGAGAACAGCGAGACGCTTCCAAAACAGCAAGACCCGCAACCCCCCCCCCCCCCCCCCCCCCCCACCCACCCCCCCCCCCACCCACCCACCACCCCCCCCCAACCCCCGCCCCGCCCCCCGCCAACCCCCC
>JAAGVU020000008.1:20608773-20629762 GCA_011763525.2 Mormyrus iriodes
TATCTGTCCCCGGGAATGAGGGGAACCCTTGACCCCCTTGCCAAAAAGCTGAAAGTTCAGAAGACCCGGGGACCCCTCCCAAAACGCCCAACCCCCCCCCCCCCCCCCCCCCCCCAAACGAGAAGGACCCCTTCAACCCATCTGAAAGCCCTGTCAAACAGCCGGAAGTCCCCCCCAGGAAGCACACTCACCTGCTGGAAGGCCTGGTTGAACTGGCCCTGCTGCAGCAGCTGCAGAACACTTTGCTGCTGGGCCTGGTAGTCGAGGAGGGCGGGGGGCACAGGTGTGCCAGCAGCCGAGCGCATGGCCTGCATGATGCTGGAGGTGACCACCGCCTGCTGCTCCTTCATGGCCAGGCTCACCTCGCCCTTAACAATACGCTGCACCTGCGTCAGGATGGAGTCTTGCAGGCTGTGGGGGAGGGGGACAGCGACACTGAGCTTAGGGGAAGCTCCCACAGGAGGCTACAGTCATGGTCCTGAGAGAGACGGGTCTGCTGGTCACACACAGTGGCGAACAGGTACATACCGCCCAAGACCCAAATTCACAAGCAGGACTTAAAGTGACCGGCTGGCCCTCTGCTGCGGCTGCCCACTTCCCATGATGCTGAGCAGTACCAGGGCATTAGCCCGCGAGACTCACTTTCCCACCATGATGTGCAGCTGGTGCTGGACCTCGGAGCGCACGCTGGCGGTTACGGTGGCAGCCAGCTGGTCCGTGCTGCTCTGGAGCGTGTCCACCATCTGCTGGAGCTGCCCGATAAGGGGGTCCCGTGCCTCCAGCTCACGCTGCTTCTTGTTCTTCAGGTGGCTCTCGAGCTGCTGGATGTCTACATTAAGGAAGAAGTCATGCGACACAGGATGGGATACGGTAAGAACCTCTGCTGGAGGGAGGGGCGTAACAGGCCTGACCTGCAGAGCACTTACACTCATGGGTGCCCTGCTTGAAGCTGTCGTTAATCTGCTGGAACATGGACTGGCAGCCTTTCTCGAACACGGGCAGCACGATTCCCTGGAAGGCCTCCTTATAGGCAGCCTGGATGGGCCCCTGCATGGCCTCTGCCGCCGCCTTGCCGATGGCATCCGTAGTATTCTGCACGGGGTAGGGGGGAGGGAAGAGCCGCACAAATCCTCCAGTTACGGCATAGTAAAACCGTAAGAGGCGACAGAGGGAAGATGGAGAAGCTTCCAGGCCCCATACTGGCCATAAGCGTGACATACTGACCTTGGATTTGACCACCTTGGTGACATTCTCCTTCAATGCCCCTTCCACGGCGGTTAGCTTGGCAGCGATGGTGCTGTTCATCTGCCCTGTGACGGGGTCCAGGCTCTTGGAGATCGCTGGCAGGGGGGAGAGATGGTTAAAGGCCCAGCAGAAAGGACAGCAGTGCCAACATCGCAAGCTAACGCTGGGGCCACCTGTGAGACAATAGAGGCGGCCGTCAAGATGGATGACATACAGCCTGTGAGCAGCAGGAGAGCCGGGAATCGACATGGATAGAAAGATTATAGCACAGATCTCACTCTGAAGGAGAAAATAAGTAAACACCATAATCAGGCCATATGGTTACTGCGAATTTAAGGGAGCAACACTGTTAGAGGTGGAGGGAAGTTATGATATCTGCAAGGAAAGCTGAAGAAAACTAAAACAGGCGGAGGTGGAAGAGAATACAGCGACCTACAGCATGCCTCAGTCGGCATGAAATACCCCACCGCTGGCAGGCAGGACTGGCACAGAGCCGACTGCCGCAAAAGAACATTTGCTGATGTTCAGATTTCCCCGGAAGCGATGCTTAAAGCATTGCCAGGGCTTACATAGCGCCCTACTGGACCAACACAGCCTGGAGGAGTCACACTGCCCGGAAAGACATGCAACACCACGGCTCATCTCCAACTCAGAGGCGCGGGTGACAGCGGGAGAGAAACTTTAAAAGGTCTCGCAGTCTAAATGCCAAAATATGACGGGCTCTGCCCTTGACATTCACCAGCAAACCAAACATTTAGTCAAATCACGACAAAGAATAGAGGGTACACTTAACATAAAGAGCTCGATGTGAGGCTGTGACAGGTGAATTTAAAAGCAGGTATTTCTCTATTTTGGTCTAAGCTCATACAGATTGGTTTGTGTACTAAGTGCTATGTCAGGCAGTAATTTAATCATTTATATCAGTGTTTCCAAATCCAGTACTTGGGGACCCACAGACGGTCCAAGTTTTTGCCAGGGGAGTTGGGAGGGAGCAAAAACATGGACTGTCTGGCAGGGGGGGCAGAGGGAGCAAAAACATAGACTGACTGTGGGAGAGATGAGTTTTAGCAAGTGTAATACTCAAAAAGCCCTTGTGGACAAGATGGGGTAACTGCAGTAAACTCACCCTGTGGGATGCTCTTCTTCATCTCCTCACGGAGCAGCTTGTCCATCCGGCCGCAGAGAGCCGTACTCAGGTTCTGCGATACCTGCTGGGACAGGTGCTCCTGCAGCTGCCGGTTCTGCTCGCGCCCCTCCACCATCATGCGCTCCATCCGGCGCTCTCAGGGTCACGAGGGGGTCAAGGGTCAAAGTATCATAAAATGGGACTTGCTGGCACTGTGCCTCCCACAAGAAACGACTGCAACTACCAGCTGATCGGCATGCCAGCGAGAAACATTATATATAAAAATAAATCAATCTGACCACATGTAGCTCCCATGCATTAGACAGCGCACATCCTTATCGGCAGAGAGGGCAAGGCTCCGTACCCACATAAGCAAAACACAGTCAAAACATCAGCACAGAACATCACCAGCATCGATAACCATATCTATGGATTTACAAGCCTAGGCACCCACCCCATCTACAGATCTATAGGATTCTTTTAGAGTGGCTAATAAGAGAAAGATTTCAAAGGCAGTTAACCTAATCCCGTCCCACCCTGCGGCTACAACTGCCACACCAACGGACAGCTCTAATCAGTGTGTTTAAACTCTTAAGAATCCTGTAGATCATTTCTTTTATACAAGACAACAGATTCTGCTCTTTGGGCCACTTTAGCTTCAGAGGAGCGGCTGCATAGAACATTCTAGTCACAGGGAAAAGGATGTCAGCCCTCGCCATAGATGGGACACCAAGCTCGTTGCGCAAGTGCTGAGAGAGTAGCCGGCGTATGAAGCTACGCAACTTCCACATCAGATCCAGATTACAGTCGAGACTATGTGAGAGCAGATGAGAATACTGCACCCCCCTGTGGAAGGATACGACTCTGCTCCTGCTGGTTGATCATGGCCTGTTCCACGATCGCCATAACAGAACTCTGTATCGCATCCATGCTGGCCGTCAGCCGCTGCATGAGCTCCAGCTGGCTCTGCCGCAGCTCAGAGAGCTCCCTCTGCTGGCTGCGCAGCAGCTGCAGCACCTCCTCCTGCGTCTCCAGGCCCATCTGTGCAGTGGTGCAGATAAACGCATGCAAGACCTGTAAGTTTACAGGCTTAAGACCTGAGGACCTGTTTTTCCTGTTTTCCTTAAGAATTACTGCTCCCCTCCTCCCCACAATCAGGAACTTACCAGCTGATCAGGTTGCCGTGACTGCAGAGATTCTCTACAGAAAGGAGAAAGGACAAAACGGTTGCAATCACTTGATAACCCAGTTAGAGGACCTCACATACAGACTGCAATGAAGATACTTCAGGAAAAACGCATGCCAACATGATCTTGATTACAACCCCCTCCCACCCCCTACATAACAGTTGGTATTACCCACCCATCATCTTTCCTGCACTTCTTCTTCAGTTTGGGGGATGACCGGGGGGAGACTTTCCAGTCCTTCAGAGGAAGCCTGTGAGATGACCTGGAGGCGCAGTTCCCAGATGACGATGCCAGGCTCGCCACCTCGTCATCATGGTCACTGCACAGTCAGAGGTGGGGGGGGGGCATATGCTAATAAGCAGAGGTGTCCATGAACAGACACGTGATGCTAACAGGCCTCAGTGACCTCAACCACCGAGGGTGGGTTTGTTGATTCTGGGGCCCAACTCAAAAAGTCACTTTGAGACCCCTGGCCCCCCCCTCAAGCATTTCAAAAAGAGTAGAGTCGGAAGATCAAAGCTAGCTGGCTGGTTAACAGAACATGCAGCTTCAGCATCTCCTAAATAAGAAACGTGTTTATTTAGTTTAGTGACTGTGGCCAACACGTGTTTTGCGTGGCGGTAAACAGCCACCTCTGCTCGGCGCTGGCATCCTGGCTGTCGTTCAGGGGAAGGCTGTAGGAGTGCCTGTGGAAAGGTGACGTCTTGTGCTTGTCTTTCATCTCATCTCGGGAGCTGGAGAGCGGAAAAAAGCAACAATAATCTCAACACCACCCCTCAGTTGTACACACCAGGGGGCAGGTGCAACTGATTCACACACAACATAAAACTCCACGCCCAACACAGAGCCACCCGCACATGTATATGTCTCTCTCACCAGTCTGCCAGGCTGTCCCGTGTCTCACGTGTGATGTCAGGGGCAGCGGGCCAGCTCACACTGGCCTCCAAGCAGGCGGCGCCGCCCTCCTGGGACAGGGCAGCCTCTAGCAGGGAAGGGGTGGTGCTGAGCCTCTCTCCATCAACTGCGGCCCCGCCCCCACCCACACCACCGCCTCCAAGGTCCAGGGAGGGCCGGCTGTGCTCCGAGCTGCTGCGGTTGCGTGGGGAGAGAAGGTGCAATGCCGAGGCAGCTGACGCCATGCTATCAGCGTGGAGGGCAGGGCTGCGCACTTCCGGTGCCAGAGGCGCTACACCGACACGTGGCAGGGTCTCCGAGGCGATCTCGGGGATGTCCAGGGACATGGCTGTAGAGGCAGACGAGATGACGTCTGGTGAGCGCTCCCGTGTGGGAGACGCCTGAGGAACGAGGAGTGGCTCAATGGCCTGCAGGTCCAGGGACAGGGGCGGATTCAGTGGTGCTGCCACCTGTGGGACAGAGATAGTAGATTCTGCAGGCTGCTTGACCACAGAAAAGGGCAACGGCCCAATTTAAGGCATCGAAGGTGAACGTCGGTTTCCACACCATCCTCATCACAGGATGTGTAGTGTGTTACCTGGATGTTACTGTTGTTCATCTGGTCCCCCAGACCAGGAATAAGAATGGTGCTGGAGCGGGGGCTGCTGTGAGCTGAGCCGGACGCAGAACTAGAGCCAGACCCAGAGGCAGAACCCAGGGCCAATGCACTTTCCAAGGAAACCTTTGAGCTCTGGGTCAGTTCCTCGCCAGCCCTGCGGGCACCAAAAACAGGCTGAGACCTATGGCCACACAGCGGAACAGAAGAACCCTCCACCAGCAGTCTGGCTTGGGTCGGCTCTGGTGGGGTGGTAGGGGTATCCATGAGGACACTGGGCCAGATCTGGGAGGTCCCAGGCCTACCCCAGAGGAGCCCCCAGGAAGGGTTCTGGTTAAACCCAATCGCTAAGCCTAATCTCCCACCCCCCACCCACATGGGACGCACCTGCCGCCTGCACTGGAGCTGCTCATGGCTGTTACCACCGTCAGGCTGCTGACACTACTCCCGGGAGAAGCTGGAATCTGGGGGAAAGTAGGGGGTGCAGGGGGACAGACATCAGCACCAGGGACACCGAATACAGGGCCTCAACAAGGGGCCCCTGCTATAAACAGCATCAGAGACATCCAGCCGTATGGAGGCGTTAAAACCTGCTGTTTAACTGCTCAGCAGAGAGGGAAATGCAGCTTCAGCACAATCACAGCAGGCAAATGAAGAGCGGGCGGGGGGAGTCAAGGCAGAGCGGGTGTACCGAAGCAGTGGGGGTCATGAAGGCGTCCGGTGTCATCAGCGTGGGCTTCGCGCCCTCGGCAGGCGGCAGGAAGTCAGCCGGTATGGGTAAGGAGGGGACCCGGCGCAGGTCGCCCTGCGGGGGGCGCCCTGACTCCTTATCCGACGCCGTGCCCTCCGTGCTGGGTTCGGCCAGGAGCTCGCAGCAGCCTGCAGACACAGCCACATGCCTCGATTAACCCAGGGGGCCGCTGAGAGGCAGTATCTTAGGCACAAGGCGGATTCAGGGCTATGCTATGCTAACCAAAATCCTCCTGGGAGTCAGAAGAAGGCAGGAACAGGGAGGTGTTTGGGGTGATGTGGGGCTGGAACCAGATCTGCACGTCCTGGAGGCACCTGGGGGAAGGTGGAGATGCAGGCCAGAGTCAGACAGTAACAGAGGCTATGATCCCAGCACCCCCTCCAGCTAAGAGACACTCACTTGGTGTGGATGCAATACAGATGGATCTGCACGCCAGTCTTAGACTCGGATGAACCCCCCTGGCTTCCTTCTGAGAGACAGAGGGGCTGTTATTACAGAGCCAAATGCTTGGGGGCCTGGGGAGCACCCAGGGACAGGTTTGGGACCAGGACCCACCTGTGGTCAGGCTCTCGCTGTCCTCGTCGGGGGGGAGCACCTCGCTAGGCTGTAGTCGGCAGCAGCTGACGTCCTGTAGGCCGAAGCTGAGCACAGGGTGGGTGAGCAGGAATTCGGAGACAGCCGTGAAGCCAGCACGGCCTTTCTCCTGATTCTGCTGCACCTCCATCACGTACAATACCTGGGGGGGAGGCAGGGAGGGCGGGGGTAAGACACGGGTAGCCACGAAGGAGCCCTGACCCCTCTGAGCTCTCCACTCACCTTCCGCTGCACATCGCTGAGGACCAGGTACCCAGCGGAGAGGTCCAGTGCCACCTTCAGGCTGGGCAGGACGGAAGAGTTAAAGGGGTCTGGAGAAAACCTGTACATGGGAGGCAGAGCAAACCAGGCAGTGTGTTAAGATGGTGGGAGAAGCTACAACAAGCAGCGAGCAGAGCAGAACGACCCCCCAGTGCCCTGAGCCCACCTGACCGTCTGCAGACAGGTCCATGACACCGTGCACCACATCTTCAGTTCCCGGTTGTGATCTGCCCCAGTAATCAGAAAACGCCAGAAGGGAACTCTATGAAAAGGAGAAGGCAGTTTCACCAATGTGGACCCTCAAAAAAACGCAAGGAATTCTGGTCAATGCGACACTCACTCTGGGTCCTGTTTCTTCTGGTTATCGCAAAACAGCAGGCAAGACAGCGGCCGGCCGTCATGGGGTTTCCACTCATGGAGACACCTGGTGGCAGCATGGGGGAATGCAGGGATTTATCAGCAGCCACTTACAGCCTCAGGGACACAGTGAAGTCAGTAAGACAAAAGCATACAAGGGGCCCATATAACGCAAACTTAAGCATTATTGAAGTCTGTACCTGGGCTGGTCTTGGCCTTCTATGTAGATCTGCCAGAATTTGAGGAAGCCATCGTGACTGGCAGTGGCCAATACAGTGCCATCGGGAGAAAGGACCCCTTCACTGATGCGCTAGTGAGAGAAACACACATATATAAAGCGTTAGGAAAAACACAGGAACAACGACAAAATCCCTATAACCAGGGCAGTGTGTCGCACCGCGCTGTGGCCCCTGACAATGATGAAGCCCTCCTTCAGGTCACTGGCATCCACCGGCCAGGAGTGCTGTGTGGACCTGAGGATGTCCAGATCCCAGACCTCTGCCTGAGGGAGAGTAGGAACAGAACACAACAAGCTGCTGTTACTGACACTGTAATTATTATTAGCATTCGGTATTAGCATAAATATATAATGCCCTCTAGTGTAGTGGAGATGAAACTGCAGTCCTACCCTGTCCTCATGGAGCAGGGCCAGCGTTTGGCCCTCCTCGTTCTCCTCAGGGATAAAGGGGCACCAGATCAGCCTCCGGTTGGAGCTGAGCGGCGTGTCTGCAGGCCGCCGGATGTGCACCAAGATTTCGTCTCTGAGGTCAAGTTCAAGAAAGTCACAGGGGCAAACATATGCACATGTGCAGGCTATGCTGAACCACTGCACTGGCACAAACATAGACAGACAAAAACAGGGGCCCAGAGTCCACATTAACAGCCAACTGAAGAACTCTGAGTCCTAATGTGCTTTGGATAACGAACAATAAGCCCATCCATCCATACATCCACCCATGTACCCGCTTATCCTATTCAAGGGTGCGGGAGGCCCAGAGCCTATCCTGGAGGCTACAGGTGCAAAGCAGAGAACCACCCAGGATAGAGCTACAATTCATCACAGACACAATAAGCCCACATGATGAAATTATTCATATTAAGCATCCCCACTGCTAATAACCAGAACCCCACATAAACACCCTTTGGGCAAGGATACTGGATCTTGCCGGCACTGCAGGACAACTGCCAGATGAACATGTTTCCTGCTTCGTCCAGGCAGGCCAGCTGGGAGGAGTCCAGGTGTGTGAAGGCCAGGTCGGCAACGGCGCCTGTGAAGCCCTTGAGCAGCGTGCGCTCAGCCGTGCACTGGGACAGCACGCGTATCATGGCGCAGTTGTTGGCACCTGATCCGACGTGAAGAGGGCAGCACAGACAGCTATTTACTGATATCACCAGCATACGACTGCAAACACAGCTCTGCCATTAAACAGACGTTGCAGAGTGAAGTGTTATTATTGCACTCAATAAAGGAGAGATTTACGATATGTTAACATCAGTCCAATGTGTCAAACTTGGCTGATACTGTCAACCAATAATTAGACTTTAGTCAGCATTCAAAGTTAGCATCACCAAATGACCAGATAAATACATATCTGCTAAAATAATGACGATGACTGCATTGGACAATCAGCCATTTTCCACAGTTGCGAGAAAGGTATTATACGATGTGGTTGCTACACACATTCATGCATTATGTTGTAAACCCAATACAAAGAGCACAGTGGTACAGAGGTCTGGCCTGAAGGAATACACACCTCTCTCTCTCTGTCACACACACACAGTTTCTTAACATCTTTTAGAACATCCAGGAAAAAACCTGTACCACATAAACATGATTTTACACAATTTCAGAGGCCACACAGGCAAGCATCTAAAAAAATAAACAAATGAATAATTTTCAGTTAAGGCTGTAGTGCTGCTCTTTGGGTAGCAGCCATTCTATAGCTAGGCCAGAGGGTTTCTGCCTGCCTCAACAGCTACTCCTCTGGACACACGGAAGTGTGACAGCCTGGGGAAAAGGACATCCATTTTTCTCTCAGGTGATGGCAGGCTTGACAGAGCGGTTGTAAGATTAGAGGGAGCATAAGTATGTCCAAACAGTCAGGCAGCAGCTGTCGGGACTCAGAGGTAATGACTCTTTATATATATATATATTCACTGTTTATCAAACAAAGCACCCTGTAACCCAGGACAACTAAGTCAAGCACTTGTGTATTGCTGCCCTGAATCTCTCTATGACTGTACGCTCTGGACATGGGCACACTAAACTGTATGGCCTTATGTCCTTTGGAAAAGACCCTGAAAATACTTATTCCGTCTTAGTCTTACATCGATTCACATCACACCCTGAATGAAACTCACCTCAGTGAAACACTGATTGGTTCCCTCTTAGCAGTACGTTTTGTATCTCACCTCTGATAGTATAGGCCAGGTAGGAGTTGGACACCGCTATCAGGCTGCCATAGTAGTACTTGTGTTCCCAGTCATACTTTGCCACCGGCTTGATTTTCACCTGTGAGAGAATGACAGGCCAGGTGGACTGGGCTGACAGGCTGTGCACCGTGTCTGAGCAACAAAGATCAGTAAAGAACACACAGACTGTCAAAGACACACTCCAGCACACTGCAGAGCATGGTGCTATGTAGCAAAGCCACCTGATTTTATTCTGTCCTACCAGGTTTCAAATCGGCTAATCTGGGGACCTAAACCGTTCTATGCCAGTATAGGGCATTAGAGCTATATGGAAACCTAGTGTCGTTAGCAACCCCGACAAATGGTGAGCACATCAGGAAGACAAGAGTCTCATAACGGAATTTAATTCTATTTTTATCGATTTACTTACATCTTGAGTTTTCGTCTGCACCACCCAAAAACAGCACTCTCCTGCCTACCTTGTTACTGCCGCAAGCTTTGCTGTTGATGCTGGAGTTGTGACTGGCCACAATCTCCACAACACTGGAGGAGATGGTGACACGAGTGGAGCTGTCATCCCCAGACAGACAGCTAGGAGGACACAGAATCCCAGATTAGACACAGCTACACTCATGGATATAAAGAGAGGGGATCCCCCTGGTAAACATTAAACCCCACATCATGCAGTCCAAAAGGCACTAATAAGGCAAGCCTGAAGCCAGTGCTCTCCAAACGTCAATGTTAATTCTAGCTGTGGATAAGCATTTATTCCCAAGTGTAAGTCTTTTCTATACTCTACTACACTGGATCGTAACTGAACCAGTTGCTGTAATTATTACTGTGTGTGTGAATATCACCTTATAAATAAAGGACTTTATCACCGCATTCAGTATTTCCTAAGCTGCACTAAAATTATAATGTAATTGGATAATAATGTCAGAACTTTAGAATACCACGTTTTTCTGCCGCTGAAAATATTCCAATTGATGCATCTTATCAAAGAATGAGACTACAGTAGCAAGTACAACAGGACACTATGATATTCAGAGTGCCATTAAATTCCACTTTAATCACCCGCTCTCATAGTTTCAAAGTCCTCACATGATCTGCGGGTCCTGACAGCTCATGTTCTCCGCTTTCCCAGCGCCGGCTTCGGCCGCCGGTCCCCGGTCCGCAGCGCCTACGAGGCCCGACCCGAACAAGCCATTGAGCTCGCCGTTGAAAGCGGTCTTAGTTTGGTTCTCGGTGGAAGACGATTCTGGGGGTGAAAAAACGGCCGAACTCAGCTCGAGCAGCAAATTCAGACATTAAAATATTATTTATACATAGGTTAATACGGTAAACAAACGTTTGCCTGTAACTAACCACATACAGACGTGCCTTCAACGTACCACTGTGGTAATGTTAATTATTAGTCTCTAAATTACAGCTCTCAGTGTAGACAATAAAGTCACCATCATTTCTGGTGATAAAAAAAGAAATTCTCATACTGAAAGCCTTAACCCTCTGACTTTACTGCTAGTGACATTCATTTTTTTATTAAAAGTTTGCCGGAGTGACTGCATAGCATGACACGCCTTCATAGGTCTCCAAGCGGAGTTAGACTTGAGTAGCAACCACCACCGTCCCAGGACTGAAAATCCTTAACGTCGTGTATTTTACGGCGATTTGACAAATTCCCCGCTGGCACAGAGCATCTTCATACAGAACAGAGCAGTCATTAGGACGAAGTTCCGCGTATCCCAGTGCTTCATAACGCAGGGGGTCCCGCTCCATAGCCGGCTAGCTTAGCATCTTTGTGTCGCCCGTTAGTGAGGCGGCGGACTCCCCCGGTGCTGCCGTTTAGCTAAAACTATGCCGCTTTAACCAGCTACACACTAAACATGCTGAAAGGGGGTCATTACTCACTTCGTAAACACACACAGACTAATAAACTCGCATTTTCTCTTTCTAGTTTCAAAAACTGAAAGTATTAAGGTGTTCACTCCTGGAAACATCAGTTTCGTTGCGCCGCGGCCTAAAATGACTCCGGTTAACGAGGCTAGCAGGCTAACTGGCTAGCTACGACTTCATTTCCCGGTTCTCACCGGCGTTATTCTCGGGTCGGTCCAACTTCAAAATATCCCGAAGATGCTGCGTCGCGTCTTCTATATCGATATTTGAGTTGGAAGCCATAAGGGAGGAAAAGGGGGGGACCGGGTCCGTAGAAGGAGGAATAACTGCCGCCTAAAAGATTGTGATGCCAATTTTCACTCGCATCAACTTTCGTAGTGCTGTGCGAAGCCAGCGAGCGTCTCAGATTCCGCCCGGTGCTCCTTCAAAATGCCTCCGCCCTCCGTTGGAACCCGAAGCTCGTCTAAGGTTCCGAGCGATACTATGGTCGTTTTTGTCCAAAATTCACATGCTGGGTTTAGTTTTTCACTTGAAAATGAATTACCTTGGATAAAAGTATTGAGGAAAAATCAGAATAAACATTCTAAAGAAGGTCACCAGGCCACATTTAGCGATTTCGATGCGGCTAGATCCAGAACTTCGAGTGTGGCTTAAGTCCATCTATGATGTCAACATTACTTGATTCTCAAAACATTATACGTATAACACTTTGTTTTGATAAATATGAAATCAAACTTTGAAATATTTCGGAAATAAGTGATAAGATATCCGTATAAGATAGGAGCTGCATAACACGGACAAGCAATATTCTCCGGAATCCAAATACTGTTTTTAAATACGTATTTACAAAATGCGTTAATATTGGCAAATAAGACAGCTGTACTGTTCTTTTTTGTTCTATTTTATTCCATGATGCAAGATAAACAGAAACAATTTCGATGCGTTAAACATCTGTTCTGCGCACTTGGAGATTATTTCATCCACTCTCCAGAATACGTTGCGAGTCTCAAAACAGGCTTTTATAGTTTTAACCTCCTTTTCCCCTTATTTTAGCGCTTCAAAAGGGGCACAAGTCTAAAAATGCACCAGACTACATTTCACTCTGCATCAGTTAGTTTTGCTTATCCAAAAGAGGTACAATCTAAATTATTAAAAAACATTTTATTGATTTAGCAGCCATACATTTTTTCCGAGAAAGCATTGTCAGACAGTCCCTGGAGAAACTAGGTGTTAAGGTCTGAGTTCAAGGGCCCAACAGTAAAATCACTCTGCCGACCCCAGGATTTGACCTGAGGCACGGCCTCTTAACACACCTAGCCACAGATTGTCCCTGAAAAAGAAGCTAATGCATACAAAGGAGTGTTGACCCTTCAGGCATGCAAGCCTTTCACACACTAAAACTCATCCGGGACCTGCGCTAAAGTGATACAAGTTTAACTGCTTGATTACGTATTGCTGCAGGAGACCAACTCACAAATCTCACTGAAAATTGCATCAAACCTGGTTATTAGTGGGCGACTTAGTACCCTTGTTCCCAGTATTGCCCTTAGAAACAGCTGAATATACCAGGATTTTTGAGGGCCAGAATTAAATTTCCAGGCCCACATCGGTAGCACAACTTCCTGCATTTGTTGCCTAAAAGGCACCACAGCACAGCATACCACCGCTATAAGTACATTTATACACACAATGTGTTTTAACAGGGATTCACAAAAAAGGAGAGAAAAAAAAAAGCTGACAAAGACAGAAAAGAGGTTGGAGGAATAACACAGATTCCAAGATTAAGAAAAAAGTCACGGTTTATTGTGTCATGGCTTCAGAAGTCATCCTGGCAGAGGAGAGGGGGAGAGAGGGAAGGAAAGTGGAATCAGCAGGGGGCAGTAGTGTAGGTTAGACATGGTTTGGTTCTTTGGATCGCTAGAGCAACCAATGAAGCACATTAAAAAATGATAGCTTCTTATTTTAATAAAAGAGTAAGAACAGTGACTAAGGCATGCTGGCAACAATCACACTGAACTACTGGGGAAAAGAGAATGAAGTACAGAAAATACAGGAATAAAATTAAAATACAAAATATTATGAAGGTAGGAAAGTTTTGTTTCCCTTGGCATCTCCCAGACGCAGGTTCTGGAACGTCCCAACAGCATGCAGGACAGTGGGGCACAGCGGGTGAGGCTAATTACCGCGGAAAGACCGCGGCAGTGCGGCTATGGAGCGCGTCAGTCTCTACTATGCGGCACGACGGCCTCGCGGCTCAAGCCCAGCCGCTGAGCGGTGTGCCTCCGGATGCAGCGCTGTTGTGAGCGGTGTTCGCTTGGGATCCCGGTGCAGGAGCAGGACATTTCTCAGAGAGGTGTGGATGGATGGGGGGGGCAGTGCCACAAAGGCAGCCAGATGTCAGTGGAGTAGGTGGAAGGGGGTCATGACAGGGCAGGGTGGGATGGGGTGGGGCAAGACAGGGTGGCAGGGCAGGCAGAGGGTGAATGGCTGGGTACCCCCGTCCACACACCCTTGTTATGTGTCCTGCCTTCCACATTTAGCCGAAATTGTGTAGTGCCAGCCGAAACATATCATTGGTACACACCCAGGCGTCGTTAATGTTCTTCAGGAGGAAAACTTGGTGGAACCCCATAATAGGGTCCTCGTCTGCCTACACAAACAGAGGGGGGACAGTTACTCCCTGGTCAGGCTTGCATACATTTTCCAATAAATTATGCATGTGCCAACGTTGATAATTACCCAAAACTCTCACCTTTAGCTGTCCTACAACCATACTTAGTATACAGCTGTCAGGTGTAGGCTGATGGTCCTGTGCCGTTATGCTGTGAGCGATTTTTGTAAAGGGGAGGCTCTTCAAAAACAAGATGGGGGGGGGGGGTAATGAGTGGGACAGATTTCCCGATGGTGCCCCTCCCCTGCCCATCTCCTGTGTAGGGTCAAGCTTACTTACGGACAGTTTCTCGACTATCGCTGCTTTTCCCTGGAATTGCTGTCCTTCCCACGTAAGGCATGATGCATCGATCTGGAACAGAGGAGTGACGGGGTGAGGGGAAGTAGCCAACCTGATACGAACCCACAGCCTGAGGTAATGAGCTACAGAGCAGCAGGTATGTAGAGGAGACCTCAGAAAGCCTCAGAACCGTCTTCACCGTTGATCAGGGGTTCAGTTGATACATAAATAAACAGTGACAGCATTTCTCTTTGTTCCTGAGGGACAGTGTCTCGTCAGTTTTCACTCTGGCCTGAAGGAGCAGCTTCAGAGGCTCTCTCTTCTCATGCCATAAGGCTACTGTCTTGTTGTCTTTATCACCATGGGCTCCATCAAGTCTAGATCCTTGGGGAGCTCTTCGGCATCTACTGCATGTTTTAGCAAATGGAACACGTGCGCCATATGGGCCTCAGCATGCCCACTGGTGGGCAGAGTGTCAAGGCTCACGGTGTGCTCACAGGGGAATAGCTTAAGAGCAGCCTGCTCACTGTGATTCTGACTCGTCAGGGCTGGGGAATGGCTTAAAAGCAACCTGCTCACTGTGACTCATCAAGGCTGGGTAATGGCTTAAGAGCAGCCTGCTCACTGTGCCTCGTCAAGGCTAAAGAATGGCGCAAGAGCAGTCTGCTCACTGTGCCTCGTCAAGGCTAAAGAATGGCGTAAGAGCAGCCTGCTCACTGTGCCTCGTCAAGGCTAAAGAATGGCGCAAGAGCAGTCTGCTCACTGTGATTCTGACTCTTCAAGGCTGGGGAATGGCTTAAGAGCAGTTTGCTCACTGTGACTCGTCAAGGCTGGGGAATGGCTTAAGAGCAGTTTGCTCACTGTGACTCTAAATCATCACGGCCGGGATATGATTTAACAGCAGCATGTACGCTTGGATTTGTTGAAAATGCCATTGTATTTGAGACAAATTCAGGAAAGTTCTCTGTATTAAGCATGTTTGTCAACATGTTGCGTCCCCGTCACTTGGTGAAACAAACCTTCCAAGACTGTAGAATGTGTCGAGATGTTTGCCTACAATCTCTCTTTACGTTCAATATCAGGCCTCAAAGGTGGGAGAGATGCTTATGAGAACTGACGATGGTCTTAAGCAAAGCCAGCACTCACGTATATTGCTCCCAGCTGGGTCCGGTCTGTGTCAAACAGTTGGTAGTAGTGCTGCACGAAGCTGGATCCAATCTGCTCCCAGATTGGTTTGTCGCCCATCTTGATTCACCCAGCTCAGGCTCTGTAGAGGGAGGCAGCGTTCAGACACACACAGACACGCAGCCTTAACCATAAGTAACCAAACAAAATACATTTTGGCATTTTTAGTTTTTAACTGCACTCACAGATTTTTATAAAAATATCGTGGGGACCTGAAAATTGTCCCTACAAGCTAAAAAGTAACAGGTTTTGCCATACTGTAGGGACAAATGATCCCTACAATGTGGCAAATGCAAATCCACACCACAGGTGAATTTTAAATGATTTTTTAAATTATTGTTCATTCCTTCCTATACTGCCATATACCACAGAATAATGCCTGGAAAGTATGACACTATATTGCACTGCTGTTTGTCCCATTGTCCTCCCATGCATCTGCCCCTCCCCTGCAACTGTGGCATAAGAATTTCCTCCAAACACACATGACAATAAAACTAAAACTTGAAATCGAGCATGCAAAAGAAAAGACCCCATATCACAGTCTTCCACCAACACGGAGGTCTATATGACATTTTTAGGATTCAGAGTAACCGAGCAGCCTGGTATCACCGAGCAGCCTGGTATCACCGAGCAGCCTGGTATCACCGAGCAGCCTGGTATCACCGAGCAGCCTGGACTCCAAAATGCCTCAGGATTTTAAATTTAGCCTGATAGTCTCAGCACCCCTCTAACGGGGAACATGCACGCCCCCATCCAGTCTTGCAGATCCCTGTCTGACCACTGGCATCCGGTCTGCAAGGGCCACATTCCACAGAGTGGCAGAGCCCAACCCAGTTACACAAAGCCCAGCAATAGACAGCGGGTCTTACCATCAAGGAGCTTCATAGAGTGAGTCAGGATGGGAGCCATTTCACACCATCCATTCCCATACAACCGACGGCAAAAATGGTTCCTGGTTAAAATCCCATGGGAGACCCAGAGTTAGCCGAACAGTTAACCGTGTGACAGCAATCTGAACTGCCTCAGTGAATATTTAATTAAATAGCTGGATGAAAGTACAGCGTTTATTAAAAAAGGCATTTTGTATGCCATGCTCAACCATGCAAATAAAAATGCACTGAGCAAAGCAAAAGAAGTAAAAGGATAGAAAACCCACCCCAGCCCAAGACACCAGCCATGAGGCTGTAACATGGAACTGCATCCTGTGAGAGGTCAAAATACCATTCACACTGTACTCCTGAAAGAAAGGCAGCCCCCCACGCACACATTCCCCCACAGCCTCATGGAAACTGACACACTCCTGAACAGCCCCCCCTGGGGGCCCAAATAAGCCTTGCAGACACACTATGGCCCTGGCATCTCACCATCAGAGACACAGGAGCGCTGGGGGGGTGCAGAGCAGAATGGGAAAGAACTGCTCAAGCTTTTCACATGGAGACAATGGACCAGCTCAATAATGGGGCAAGCAGATGAAGTACCTATGTGATTCACCACCTGCTATGTTTGGCTGGTATCAAACTTTCCAGGCCATCATACCTTCCAGACATTATACTGTGGTGTATGGCAAACATTTGTACACCACAGTATAACAGCATGGGGGGAGGGGCAAATTTTATCATGGGCAACCAAGACACTTGCCCAGCTCATTTCATTTTGGAGGACTCTAACCCTCGGCAATTTCAAAATACCGCCTTCATGGCGATTATGTGTGGCCAGGTGTTAAGGTTCCGCCAAAGCTGCCATTTCCAGATGCTCTTTTTCAAAGCAATGTCCATTTTTTGTCAATTTTTTAATTTTTGAACTATATTTGCATTCTTTATGTGCACTACACTGCACAGATACACAAAATCAGACCTAGTTACACTATTTATATCTATTGTACTGTAATTTGCAGATGTTATACATTTATTTACTGGATCTGTATTTATGCGTAGCACCACATGGGCCCAAGGGAACCCGTATTTCAACGCACTTTGTACTTGATGTGTTGACAATGGACTGGGATTCAAACCAGTGACCTTCTGAAGACAGGATCCGAAATTGCTGAGCCACACAGTGCTTCCACACCTAGGCAGTTCAAATACCAGGAACCTAAGCTCCTAGATCACGATCAAGCAGCATTAAATATATTAATATCACCCCCAAACATTGTTACTGGGCAAAATTTGAACCTCAGCCCCACCGTGACCTGCACAGCAAACCATTATTTTGGGGATTTTAAATCCAAAAAATCCTTACATATGATATGTACATACAGCCCCCCCATGTGTCTTATGTTGCACCGTGGTCCTGGGGAAACGATGTCTCGTACCACTGTATACTTGTGTATGGCTGGCACGACAATTAAGTCCACCTGACTTGCTTCACCAGTAATCAGCTGTTTACACAGGCCTAAGCCCGCAGTGCAGGGGTGGGATTTCACTAAAGAGAATACGACCACTACAAACATAAAATGGCTTGGTTAGTGTGGCATCAGGAAACAGAAAATGAATAGCTCACCGAATTAAGCAAAATTCCAGGAAGGTACTCCACATCTGCATAGCCTACGTGGAAACACCACACCCCCAGCAGAGAAACATTACACAAGTATTTCAGAGAGAACAATTACTGAGCTACCAGCACTGGCATTCCGCAGAGGCACGCTGCTCCCATTAGTGATAGGATTATCACTGTGAGCTATGCACACTCACATTTTACTTATTAAGCAGACGATTTTATGCAAAGAGGTATACAATTGAGAAAGCAGGGTCAGACAGTGCCCCAGAACAACTGGGGATTTAGGACCTCGCTTAACAGCCCAACAATGACATCACTCTGCCATCCCTGGGATTTGAACCCACAACCTTCCGATCATGGGGCATCCGCACACCACCCCACAAAGAGACAGGAAGGTGGGACTGTCTCCAATATGCTGTATGTTATATTCTAAACAGAGGCCTGATTCACATCAATGAAGTAAATAAAACATCTAGTTACATAGATGGGTAACCAGATATACCTGCAGAAAACTACATCTATTTGTTAATTCATTACCGGACATTCACTAATTTTTGTAAATTGATTAAAAAAAAAAAAAAAAAAAAGAAAACTACAGTATCATGGTGTGTTTCCTTATACAATAGATATACAATGTGTTCAAGTATTTAAGGACAAAGTGAATCATTACCCAAAAGCTACATAAATTTATACAAAAATCTATTCTAAAAGTTACACAAAGATTTATTCTAATCGTCATTTAAGTGCAACTACAGAATTTTTTAAAACATGACACTGTAAAAATACCAGTAATCCATATAAGCAGGTTTTAAATGCCGCCCGGTTCTGCTGTGAATGGTCAGCAATCCATTGTATAAGTCAGCATTTGGATCTGTTCAATCAAAGCAAGGTTTTATCCTGCTGTGTAGGAATGTGCAGTCATGTGAGACAGACTTGCAGTGTCAGTCATTTCACATCCCTCCATTTTTTCACCCCCCCCCATAAAAACACAATCCAACAAGCTAACCGTGCACCTCATTGTGGCAGAACGTTACTGCAAAATATGGAAGATTTCAGGAGAGATTAAACCTTCCTACAAGGCCGTCAAACCACAGATAAGTAAAAGTCTTTATCTCACTTATCACCTCCACACCTGTGATGGGTACCCAAAAACAGCCTGAAATGGTTCCATTTCTCTGTCAGTCATGAGGAAATCTGACTTAAAACAGCTAAATCCCTGGTCAAACTGCAAACAAATGAGGTGCAAATAAGGTCTGGGTCACTGTTTGGAAAACACAAAAGAGTTGAAGTGCAACAAACACCTTGGGTTGAGATCAAGGTCAACTCATAGGGCAGGGCTCTTCAAATCTGAACCTCAATTCCAAATCTAGCCTGTGTTTTCAGTTCTCCCAAGCAGTTAGTTTAATAATTACTGATTATGACTGGCCAGAGAGACTTCACACCTGGCTCACAGGTAAAGGAAGGCTGGAAAATCAGCAGGGCTTGGATCTCAAGGGCCATGATTTGAATAGCCCTGTCCTAGGGCAAATGTAAGCACAAGGCCAGGCGGCACAGGCAAAGACTCGAAGCGCTCTTTCTGAATCAGGCTTTGGGCATTTGTCAGCTTTAAGTAAATGAATGCAACTGGAAACACCCTTTGAAATCAGATCTTTTCACTTTTTGGCTAAAAGGTGCTTTACTATCTGACCACAATACTATATATGCCTCCAGAACAACCAAAAGTATTCAGCTGTATGACTGGTGCTTAGCCAGATTACATGATACCAGAGTACGGTGGATACAATACTGCCTCAGGCAGTCGGTTTAAACTAGCTAGTGAGACCAGACTAGTAGCCTATTTATGCGTTTATACAGACACCGCATAATTTAAATCAGGCGATGCATAGCTGATAGCTTCACTGGCATTTTAAATGTAGCCAGGATCGTTTATGTCGTATTGAACTGATCAGATGATGGTAAGTAATATTATCCATACATTATCTGCCAACAAACTTGTACAACAAAGTGGAATAGTGCAGGATGTTGACCGTAGAGCCGGATAAATTCAATCCTAGTATCATATCATGCATTATATCGCCATGTCTCATCATTTGGGCTATGCACATCCGTATAGAAAGATTTTTATAACCATTAATGAGGCGCTAATTGGAAATTCTGCAATAGTTATGCAATTTGACCGGAATAACCACTTAAACGAGCGAAGCACCATTCATTTGCCGGGGCTAGCTTATTGTTACATGTAGTTAAACTAGCGAAGTATGTATGGGTGGGGATAAAAAAGAAACTGCTCCGGATTGCGCAGTTGTTAGTAAAGATATGCAATGTCGCCAGCAACACGTGCTTTCATCTCCAGCTAAAAATATCAGCCATCACCAGTCTACTGGGTTCAGTGTATGAGCACTGGTACGAGCCAGTGGGGCCCAAAGTAAAGTCCCTCTTTGCAACATAGGCGTGTCTAAGGACTTCTGGCCACCCGCAACCTGTCAAGAAACACTCAGCCCGTTATTCTGCGAAACGTGCCAACAATGGGCTATAAGTACTCATACTTACATGAATATATATGGTCATGCATTTCTTTTAGAAATAAAACCTTGAGTGCCGTTAGAAATAGCAACTTACCCAGCGCCCACAACAGCAGCCGCCGTTCCCCAGTTATGGCGAAGACCGAGCGCGGCCGAAGCCGATTCACCCTCTCCGAGTGTGAGCGGATGCCGCCCGCGCTGCATTCTGGGAATTGACGTTTTTTAATGCGCCGAACGCACTGTAAGGTTCGTATTGTGATGTATTTTGATATACAACAAGAATATTGGGATACACCTCTTAATCATTGAATTCAGGTGTTTCATTCAGACCCATTGCCACAGGTGTGTAAAATCAAGCACCTAGCCATGCAGTCAGGTTTACAAACATCCATCCAGCCATTTTCCAGAACCGCTTATTCCATGTCGGGTCGCGGGGGGTCCGGAGCCTATCCCGGAGGCTGCGGGCGGAAGGCAGGGAACAACCCAGGATGGGGCGCCAA
>JAAGVU020000008.1:20639947-20660481 GCA_011763525.2 Mormyrus iriodes
CAGCCTCTGGGATAGGCTCCGGACCCCCCGCGACCCGAAATGGAATAAGCGGTTCTGGAAAATGGATGGATGGATGGGTTCTGGAAAATGGATGGATGGATGGATGGATGGATGGAATTCAAACCCAAAGGCTTAACCATGATACTACCCAGACTCCAGCCATTGTTAAAAATTCTCAGCTAGAGCTGAATCTCTAGCTCCTGGTTATGATTCATTGTCAAATCGCTTTTCTGTCCGGCTTGTACCTCCTATGTCAGGAATGGTACAGATCAGACTAATCGCTCCCTCCACACTGCTTTTTGGTGAAGGACTGAAGTCTGAAATCGTCAGCATTGCTTATGAATTTTTGTGACAATAATAAGAAAAAGAAGCTGGCTATGTCTGTGATCTGAAGGACGTTGGATGGAGGGGGTTGTTTTGAGTGCAAAGGGCTTATTTAATGTTTATTTTTCTGCTAATAATATCAGATCTGAAATTGCTTTAAGAGGAGAGTGCTGAAATGCTAATGGTACATTGACAGGGCTGTGCTGTGGCAGGTGGAAATGTAATGGATTATCCCCCCCCCAGATCTGGAGCACAGTTTGGCTGGTGCCCCAGGGATGCTGAGTGAGACAAGGGGGCTGGAGAAGTTCACACTTGGCATCACTGACCTGACCGTGTCGGATGCGTCGGATATCATCATGAGTAGCACTGCGCTGTACCCCCACCCCATCTCCATGCCGACGGCGGACGCTTGCACAGTCACCGATAAGGACACTGTCACCGCCACGCAGATCCAGAGAGGTGTGGAGGAAGGTGCTGGGCCACAGGGGGAGGGAGAGTGGGGAGAAAATCATGGCTCCCTGAGGGAGGAAGAGGAGGAGCGTGGGGATGATGGTGCGGCTGGAGAGAAAGATGCCATGGGAGTCCGTAGCTGTGAGAATACCATGGAGGAGGAAGGCCTGATGGGTGAGGAGGACCTGGGAGGGGAGGCTGGAGTGAATGACGAAGATGCTGAGGTCAGGGAGGAGGAAGCTCTGCACGAGGGAGGCGTGGATGGGGCAGATGAGGAAGAGGGGCGAGATGGCTCTCACGGGGAGGAGTGGGACTCTGAGGAAGAGGACGAGGGAATCACAGATAAGGAGACAACGCAGGATTCGAAGATGGCTGAATCTGAGCAGGAGGGGGTGGCCTGTTTGGATATCAGCCAAGGAGAAGATGAAGAGAAACTGGGGGTGGAACATGTGGCACGCCAGAGAGCATACCGCTCGGAGGGCGGGGCCAAGCTCCCTGAAGCAGCGGTGTGGGGGCGGGGCTTCAGGAGCCTCTGCACCCCCATGAGGCAGCCAGATACAGGTGGGTGTGGTTTGAGGTACGCGATTGGGGTGGGTAACCTAAAATTATTACACGGTATTTTTCACTTTTTGGACAGTGACGGTATTATATCACAGTATCACCTTTTTCCAAGTTTTGAGAGGAGTAGCTTGTCCTGTCCCTTTATGTAAATAAAGATATTTTGATAATATATTAAGTACTTGGAATGTAACATGAGAGAGTAGCAACAGCATTTATTTTGCAGAAAGCCAGAAGTTCTTGATATTAACTTTTTTGCGTGTTTTTTAAGTGATGTGACAGGTTGCTTCTGTTTCCACCTTTTACCATCACAACACGGCGACAAAGCTTGCATAATACTGAAGTTTGCTCCATGTCAGATTTAAAACCGAATAATTTCTGAACAGTGGCGGTGTCCCCCTTTTTTGGAACGAGAGTCTCCTGTTGCCGCCTTGGCTGGTTGTGACATTCCTCTTTCCCAACCTTATTACTGTATTAGCCTATGCCTAGTTTAAGTGGCTGCTTTTGGCAGGATGTCACCATGCGTTAATTGGGCAGTTGTGCCTTTTACCATGTACCTTGCATGAAGGCAGAGGCGCATATATATGCTGATTTAGCTAAATGTTTCACTTTTTATTTTGCTACTATATACAGCAATGGTAAAAATTAAGAGGCCACAGCACAATTTTTTGTTTCACTCCTTTCTCAATTTATGGGTGTGCATCAGTGAAGAAAATAAAATGTGTTTGTGTGTGTGCGTGTGTGTGTATATGTATGTATGTATATATGTATGTATGTATATATGTATGTATGTATGTATGTATGTATGTATATATACGTAAGTGTATGTATATATATGTATATATATGTGTGTGTGTGTGTGTATTTATATACATATATAACCACTGATGACTATTTTTATATAGATTTAATCTGACTAAACTAAACGATTACTTTTTCCTTCAGAAAATCAACTTGACCGTCTAATTTAAGTTTATTGTTGTCAAAATATTATCTGCCATTGCCGGACTTTAGATACTGTACATTGTATTTTTTTCAGCCCTATGCACATTATTTTCGGCCACAATTTGATGAGCAGATTAGTAGTATGCCTAAAAATATTGATGAGCTGCGTATTGTCATGCCCAAAAGTTAGTAATCTGAATAAATTTGGCGTATCCTCATGCATAATAAATCCGGTTAGTTTTTATCTTTTAAAAGAGGAGATACTGTGGTTAAACAAGGTAAAAAGATGGTGTTGTGGCGGTACTTTTTGTTATATTATATAATATAAGCTGCATATAAAGCTAACTTTACCATGGTTTTGGTGTTAGGTATTCGACTATATGCGAAAAAATTGTGACGTTTGAAATTAGTTCGAACTTGATTTTTGAAGTGACCACTCTACCGGTTACATATATTATATAAGGACAAGTATTCAGATTACAACTGAAGCTTTGAAGAAAATAAAATGCTTTATTTTTTATAAATAGTCTGTTGTATAATTAGGCTGTTGACTTCTCGTGGCGTTAACGGCACAGTGCAGGGGTGGACGCGGGTTTTTGGGATGACCACTTAATCAGCCAATAATAAAGCGGGGTTCTCATCTTCAGTCCTGGGGACCCACTGTTATTGGCTGATTGAGAGTCATCCCAAAAACCCACACCCACAGCGGCTCTCCGTGTATCAGGTTCCCCACCCCTGGTATAGTGTAATCCGTGCCATGGCGCACAATCACACCGCTAATAACTATGGCACTGATGTACTGCCCACCCCTAGTGAGCAAACACCGAGTGTTTGCGGCCCTTGACTCCTGTTTGCTCTACTGCTGTCTTTTATTGCTATTATATTTGAATATAGAGTCTAATGGCACGGTGGAGACAGCGGGGGCCAGTGCGGGCTGGCAAAGTGGGCCGGAGGAAATGAGCAGGAGCCAGGCACTTGAGGGCTTCCCCCTACCCCACTCCTCACATGTGGAGGAGCCTCACAGCAGGAGCCAGGCACCTGAGGGCTCACACCCACCCCACTCCTCACACGTGGAGGAGCCCCACAGCAGGAGCCAGGCACCTGAGGACTCCCCCCTACCCCACTCCTCACATGTGGAGGAGCCCCACAGCAGGAGGAGTTTGTGGAGGCAGGAGCATTCTGTGTCTGGGACAGCAGCTGTAACCCTGAGGGGCTCCATCAGGGGGAGCCGCCATGTCCAGGACAAGGAGAACCTGAGCCCCAGTCTACAATTGGAGTCTCCAGAGGCTGAAATGAGCCCCCCGCACCCCCCTTTCCCAGCATTGAGTCATTTAGATTTAGAAGATGAGGATGGGGAGAACGAGGAGCAGAACGGGGAGGACAGTGACGAAGATGGCTTCCAGAGTGAAGGTGAGTCGCTAAGGCTTTGTTCAGCCCTGATGAAACGTTGCGAGAGATTTATTTAAATGGAAACAGTGGTGTGTTAAACACCCTGTAGTTGCGCAAGCATTGCAACTATGACTAGGATCCATTGTGGGCACTGCCTTGTTAATTCAGTGGGGTTTATATACACGTCGCTGCTGATTGGCTGTGTCAGAGGTGGTACCAACCAAATGAGAAAAAACATACCTCAGTCTGTTGCACATTTCATATAGTATCAAGGAAATGTTCAACCTGCAAAATGTAACGAAGTGTTGCGTACCATTTTTAGATTGAATGTGCCCCCAGTGGGGCCAAAATTCCATCCATCAATCTTCCAGTTGATTATCCTGGACAGGTCGCCTGGAGCCTATCCCAGTTAGCGTAGGGCACAAGGCAAGGCTGCATGTGCGAGTGGTGCTGTGTGGCTTCACTGGTTGGAACATATTGCCTGCGATCAGAAGGTTGCTGGTTCAAGTCCCAAGATCAGCAGACTGATGCCACCATTGGGTCCCAGAGCAGGGCCCTTAATTCCAGTTTGCCTCAGGGACTGTCAGACCCTGCTTTCTCAAAAAATATATATGTCTGTGAAATGTATAAGAGGAGTAAACATGCATACAGAGGTGACATTTAAACCCCCAGGCCTGGAGGCGCGAGGCAGCAGAAGTGCTCTTACCACTCACCACACACCACAAACGCTGAATAATTTATTTTATACCATCAAATGTTCTGACTAGCAAATCCAAGATAAATGGAGGATGTAGGTAATATACAGACACTTTCCGGGCTACGATGGGATTGTTTCGATAAACCTATCGTAAGGTGAAACTGCATTTTAATACAGCAAACCTAACCAAATAAATATCATAGGCTAGCCTGGCCTGGCTTATTCATCGTTAGAACACTTAAATTTGGGCAAAATCATTATCACAAAAACTATTTTATAATAGTGTTGAATATGAAATGTAATTTATTGAATAATGTACTGAAAATGAAAAACAGAATGGAATTGGAATACAAGTCGGAATATCATAAAACAGACCATTGTAACCCAGGGAGCGTCTGTAGTTGCAGCCAGTTTTGTGTATTCATGTCTGGTAATAAATGGCACAAATGGAGATTCATACTGCCTGTTTCCATCTGCCTTGGCTGAAACTGAAGAACTGACGATGAAAACGCCAGCCTTCGTCCGCCAGAAGAAGAAGACCCGAACGCCGGGGCCCGCTACCACGCCTGGCTTCCTCAAAGTGGTGAAGAATGCACAGTATGTGGCGCCTGCACTCTGCAGCTGGCAGCTGGCTGTACCCATAATGCCATGCTTCTGATGGGAGCTCACCATTCTCGTCCAATGGGGCATCCTTTTCAAAACTCTGTGTGCCCCCCAGGGAGAACCCCGCTGCCCAACCCAAGAGGAAGCGGCAGGCTCCGGCTGCCAAGAAGGAGGCGGGCTTGCCAAAGAGCTACCTCATGTCGGTCTTCAAGCATTTTGCCAAGACCAGTGTGTCCTCAGACGTCTACCCGGTGCTGAAGGAAGTGTAAGGCAGTCAGAGTTTGGGGTGGGCCATGGCCTTGCCTTTGGCAGTAGGGGGGGCTGCCCCACCGCCCGCCCTGCCAGGGCAAGCCTGGATAAAGGAACTTTTTTCTACCCACAATGCCTCAGTGATCATCTGGGTGCTCTTTCCCGTTGGTTTCGTCACATGTATGCAATCACGATCATGACTGTTGCTAGCAAAGCTTCACAGATCATTGTGTATTACCCAACCAAGCTGGGTGTATCCTGCCATATCGGTTATTTATTAAGCAAGTAGTGGTGGTTGCACACAACTCTCAACTCCAATTAGACACAGAGACAGCATTTTTGATCTCATGTTAACTTTGTTCTCTTAGTTCTTCCTCAGATCTCATTTGTTACACACATAAGATCTGTAACTCACTGCCTGTCTGAAAAGGGGGACTCCAGCACAACCTACTCACCGTTCTGCCTTTAACCATGGTTTCAGCGTTTCCATTATTTAAGCCCAATTCATTCTTCACTTTTCCGCGTGCATTTTCGGGCTGAAGACGGTTGTCCACGTGGCAGCTTGTGTTCATATTAAATTTGACCGAAGATGTGGATTTTCGCGGTCGGTGCTGCATATGTCAGTGATATTCCACCAGAGCAGGAGAGGGCAGATGTATTGAAAAAAACACAAATACAACTAGTGTAGTGAAACGGTATGGAATTGGTGCGCTTTTTAAAATACCATACACCTTGGTTTAATGTCTGTATAGTGTGAAAAATTTAGATTTGCGGGTACCTTCTCTGACCCTCCTCTGCAAAATCAATAACTATTCTTCCTTTACCACTGATCTGTGAAAGTCCATGCTGCCACCTACTGGAAATACCTAATCAATTATCTTGCACATGCGCAGTCGATGATCATGGATGCATAACATTTCTGCTGGGCGTAAAAATCTGGGCTACACGCACACCGACTAGTCTTCTGCAGCCATCCCTGATGACAAAATTTATGTCAAGTCCCCTTGTCCACTTTCAAAAGTACACGCGGGGAAAAAATTATGAAATGGCCCTTACTCTGAAGTGCATTGGTAAATTTTAACGCAGAGCTTAGGTTGTGACGGCAGAACTCCCAGTTGTACTAGTCATGCCTGTAACTACCACAGTACTTCCATAAATATCAGTATGAGCCAATCCCCCCCCCAGATGCAGACCCCTAAGAGCCAACCAGTGAGTTATCACCGTACTTCCAGAATGTTACCTCTGTTTGACTCAGGTTTGCAGGTCCGGGGTGTACATGTTCTCATTCAGACCCTCTGATCTATTCCACAGCATGGACAAGTTTTTCGATAGGCTGTCTGATGACCTGGAGGTGTATGCCAGGCACGCCAAAAGGAAGACTATTGAGGTGGAGGACGTCGAACTGCTCCTGAGGAGGTCTGTTCCCTTTCGTTTGGTCTTTTGCTAAAGAATGCCGCAGTTTCCTCTGAGATTGTCTTGTCACTCTCACTTGACATCCATTATCCTCTGTTTCATAATCTGTACTGTAATATGATAGGTGCAAATGTCAAGGACTCAGTAAGTTTGGTAGTGCAACGTAATGTTTATTTGAGGCATACAGAGGCAATGGCTGTGTTTGCCACCACTCAAACCACACATTTGTGTGGTGCCCCCTGTTGGTCAGACAGTCACTACACTAGAGGTGGTAGGGGCCCCAAAATGACCTTTTGTGTGGAGCCCCAGAAACAACAAACTGGCCCCTGTACAGGGCTCTGGCTAGGCCTCCTTCATATAGGAACCCATTAGGGGTGCTTGCTGTGCTTGGAATAAACTGCTTCTATAAAAAGACCAACAATCTCATTAAGTCGTTGGAGGCTTTCTCTGTAATAGTCTTTTGTCATCTAATAGTAATGTTGTGCAGACCAGCACCCCCAGAGGCCTGGATGAATATTGTGTGAAGTTTTTGTTTTCTCGTCCCCCTTTCCAACAGACAAGGGTTCGTGACAGACAGCATGCCGGTGAACGTGCTCATTGAGAGGTACCTCCCACGAGAGTACAGGAAGCTGCTGATCCCTGTGGCAACCAGCGGGAACAAGGTTGTGCCCAAGCCGAGGAGATGAAAAGGCATGGTTCTGCTGGTCCTGGTCCCCATTCTGATCCTGATCCTCCTCTTCCTCACATTCCATGTCACAACTCTTCTGTTCCTGAGCGTCTCCTGGCTGTCCCCCAGTGAAAATGCATCAGACTTGTCCAATGATGCACTAAGCCAAGTAGTTCCAAAGGACAACTGCTTGCATTCAAGCCTTTTACATGGATGGATATTGACTATAGCGGATTTGGGAGCAATGGCTGTCCTTAGGGTAGCTGGCATATCCTGTTCTTGAAAATACAATCTCTGTTATAAATGACTTTCTATTGGGCTAAATTACTCAAGTAAAAATGCAGGGTGTTTCTTAAGTCGATAATACCATTATGTACTGTGGTAAATAAAATCTTTAAGTGAAATTTGTCTGACCTTTTCTGTCCTGGCCTATAACCAGGCTGAGGCCACTCACTATCCTAACCAGGATAAGCAACTCCTCTGTGTGTGTGGAAATGACATGTTCTCCCTGTGTCGTATGTGGCCTGGCATGGAATTGGGCCCTTTTCAGTAATGTGTCCGCTGCCTGTGATGGGCTCCAGGTCCTCCAGAAAGATTACAGTAACACGCTGTTTAATTAATGACCTCTGCTGGTCATTAAAGGAATAGCATGTCGCAAAATAACCCTTAACCGTAAATCTGTGCAAGCAACAGTACTGTCTTGTGAGAACTTGTTTCAGATAACCTCGTTTAATAATATCTGTATTCTCTGCTAGGCACATTCAACCCTTTTGAATTGCATTAAACTTATTTTACTACAATGAACATTACAAATTAAATATACCCTGTCCCATCCAAAGAAAAATTATTTGGAAAAGGGGAAGGTGTTTTTTCTTCTTCCATAATGATCATCTCTGAAAGACACATTCGGTTCACATTCTGCTGCTGTTCACAAACAGCTGTGATGGAGGCCAGGGCCTGTACTTGGCAGTAGTTCCTAGCATGTTAGCATGGGTCCATGACCTCATTGTTTCTCTGCCAGCTGAAGTGTCTTTCACTTGTTAGCGTTCTAGACTTGGTCCCTGAGCCCAAACTGGCTGGAATAGCAGCGAGAGAATCCTAACAGAGGAAGCCAGTATGGTAATCATGTTACAGTACCACAACGATTGCAGTCCATGTGAAAGGCACCTCAAAATAAATGTTTACCGCCACAGGCTGTTTTTCAGTTTTTAGGGAAGGCAGAACTATAGCTATGATAAAAGAGACTTTGATGACCTCCTACAGTGTTCTTAATTTTTTGATAAGGATATGTGGTGGTAGGAGTGGTTAACCTGAGTGGAAGGTCACCCACTTCCTCTCACATGACAAAAGTCTCATGATGTTCATCTAAGTTACTAATATTGAATATGTTGCGGTGGCTCAATGAGTGGCACTGTGGTCTACCACCTCTGGGTTTTGGGTTCATTTCCCACTGATGCCCCCTCCCAGCTGAGTGTATATTACTTTCTATGTTTTTTTAAAACCGTTCCAGTCTAAAAACATGCTGTTTAGGTTTCCCATAGCATGTGAATGTCTGCGAGGTGATTGGCATTCTATATAGAGACTTCCATCCCATCCGAGGTCTCCCTGCCTTGTGTCCTAAAGCCACCACGACTGAAGTAGTAGTTACGGAAGAGAGATGACATTTGGAGTCAGCCAATGGTTCTCTTCAGGCATGTCTGGAAAGCCCAGTTTTAATGATTAAAATAATACAAAAAAAAAACATTCAATTTAGTCAGATAATAGCTAGCCGTTTTATGGGATGGAATTAACTTTGGAATATACCTAGAAATATATCCACGATACATTTCTTAACCTCGTTCAGTTCCAGATATCGTTTGCTTCAAGTCTTACAAGTATAATTGTGCAGTTCCCTACACAGACCCCTAACGTCATAGTAAACATTGTCCACTTTATAACGTTTTAAACTAAGGTGAAATGGACCGTTTTGTTTATTGTCTTGTAGGCGTACATGAAAGTGGTGTATTATCGATCACAGTTTATGGCGTATTCCAGATGAGACGGAGCGATGCGGGCCGCTATTGGCTGGCTCCGTATGACTGCGATGCCATTGGTCACGTCCTGGGGTGGGTGTGGCCAGGCTCGTCTCCAGCGGTGCTGCTCATCTGCGCAGCCTCGCTGCCTCCAGTTCGCGGCGGAGCTCTGGAAGGTTTGGGACTGCATCGCTTCACGGCCTCTTATACGGATATCATCGGTGACGCTGCGGGGTACTCGCGATTAGCCTGCACAACGACTGTCACGGTGAGGATTAACCCGACCTTCTCCCAGGCGAACTGGGACGGCAGCTTTCCCCAAATGTGAGCTGCGCGCCGACGGCCCGAGGCAGCCGAAGGGTCTTCCCCACCCACCTCTGCGGAGCGCTGACACCGGCCAGGGAGAGCCGCCGGCAGCTTGGAACACAGCCCCACTGGAGGTACAGTGACACTGCCTGTAACAACTGTAAGATACCGTGTCTTGTTATGTGTGTGTTTCATCGCCGTAGCGGTAGGTATCCCGATAAAGCCGCCGGAAGGTAACGCGCATCCCCCCCCGGAGACCCGGCTGGTCAGGCGCAGGCTGTCTGGGGCATCTTCGGCGCCGCTCTACGTCATTTATTATCTCCTCTGTATTTCTGCACAAGAAAAACAAGCCGGATGGGAGTCCGGGAATAAGGTTAAACCTCTCGAACCTAATAAGACACGTGTCCTCCTAGACGTCTGGTTCCCGGTGTCGGTCCGGACGCTGATTTACTGTCAACCCGCGGCGCGCCGGTTCGCGTTTTATTATCACCGGAAACCGTATCGTAGTTCCTGTTTAAAAAGCCGGCAAAAGTCAGTAAGACACACTGCTTAACCGGTGCCCAGCGGGCCGGCCAGGTGGTGTCGGCCGGTTCGGTAACCCCTGATACGCCAGTAGCAGCCAATCAGATACGGCTTTAATTTGCATACTCATGAGCGAACCTTCCTCTCTGTTTGCTGGCCCATGTGGTTGTGGTGTGTTATTATTTCTTGCTGCTTTGGTTTTAGGAAAAGCCAGGCAAATATACTGCGGAAGGAGGAAGAAGGTCAGGAGACAGTGCAGGTAAGACACGGTCCGGCATTTTCACCCTCCAAGCGCCGCCTGCTAGTCTTTTTGCACTTTGTTCCCCAAGCTGGACCCTGTATAGACAACTGAGCCAGCGCTTATTTGTGGATTTTGTGAGTAGCTACTGATAATATCCTTGGTCACCTGGCGCAGTGCTCAGACTGCTGTGTGTAGCTCAGTGACTATACACCGTGGGTGGGGTGGGATGGTATCCAGTGTACCATGTAATATCATAGACCAAAATATTTAATAATAGTATTAACTGTGGAATACTAAGCCCAGGGCATGCATGTCAGAAAAAGCTGGATTTACCACGGTGAGGTTCTCTTTTCTCCTTGCTCTGTGTCTCCTGTATTTACTCTTGTTGGGGGTGGTAATGCTCACGTCCCCCTTTCTTCCTATTACAGTAGCAGCTCCCGTCCATTCCCATACGGCCTCCTGGCGATGCACTGCTGTCTGTGACGTGCCGTGCGGGGGGGGCCATGCTGCCGGGGGTGGGTGTGTTTGGGACAGGCAGCACGGCACGGGTGCTGGTGCCGCTGCTGCAGGCCGAAGGCTTTGTGGTGCAAGCTGTGTGGGGCCGCACGGAGGAGGAGGCGCGGGGGCTCGCGTGCGAGCTGGGCATCCCCTTCTACACCAGCCGCACGGATGACGTGCTGCTGCACCCTGACGTCGACCTCGTCTGCATCAACATCCCGCCACCCCTGACGCGCCAGATTGCTGTCAAGGCCCTTGGTGAGAGATGTGCCGCTAGGCAATCGCCTGCCCCTGTGTCACACATCACATGTGTGGGGTTATGTTGCTTTGGTGGAGAGATACACGTGTGAATCAAGATCTTTATTGGCCAAGTGTGATAAACATACAGGGAGTCTTGGTGGGTGTGGTCCAGTGTAACATACAACACGCAAGGCAATTTAAGACAAATAAAGGGTGTAAATTTACAAATAAGTATACAATTTTATACACAACAGACTGTCTACTTACAGTCAGGAGTAGCATGACCTGGAATAAGGCATGAAATGGTAAATAAATTGTGTATATAAGTAAAGTGATTTTAGGCAGAGTTATAGGGTTAGTGTTGGAGCCTGGCAGGGCCACAATAATGCTCTGATGGCTAGTGTCATGCTCTCCTTACATCAGTGGCGTTGTGGTGATGTCCTGCCAGGCGTACTGGCCCCGCCCCTCAGGCACAGCTTGTATAAACTCTACACTGGCTGATTCAGGCTGATAGTGTGCATTCCTGGCTGTGGCGTCGCCCTGCTCTCATTCGCTTTCCCTTCCTGTCCGGGGGCAGCCCCGCTCGGCTCACAGTGACCGCATGGTCAGACTGTGTGACGCTGCGTAAACTGGAGTGGTGGGGGAAAATTCCCGAACCCGTGAGGCCTGGGAATCCTGGTAGGGGGAGGTGTAATAAATAAACAGTAAACAAAGCCAGGATTGAAATCAAGTAAAATGTTTTCATATCAAAATATGCAGGCGTTTAATGAAACACAATAGGATTTGTCGTGAAGCCATTGTTAAAGTCTCAATTCTGTGAGTTAGACATTGGGAGAGCTTCCCTTCGACATGTTCTTGCATTAAAAGCAACTTGTTTGAACTGTTTTCGGGCCGCCCCATGGCATGGGGAAGTGGGGCGGGGGCTGTTGATGCTTACCTCTTCATGCACAACATGACACAACCTGATGTGGATTTATGGCAGGGCTTTTGGCCGCAGTTCGGCAGATAAGGAGCTCAGAGAGGATTCATTTCCACACGATAATTGTCTGGCTCTTTAAAAATGGGACTGTGGGTGCAGGTGTTGTTTGCGGTTTGTGTGTGCCTTTAATTCTCATGCTTTTGCCTGGAGGATGATGTATGTATGTGACAGTAGCATTCGTGTGTTTTTGTTGCGACATGCTGCTTTGTGCCCGGTTCAGTGCGCTTTTCTGAAACCTGCGGGCTGGTCTGCTTGCTCCTGGTTAATCAGATTTGGGAAGCCTCCAGCTCCTCCTTGTTATATTTACCAAGGGAGAATTCCTCCGCAGTGACGCCGGCTTCCTGCCCTAGCTTCTGAGTGCAGTTTAGAGAGCCGTGCCACTGGCGGTCGCATCCACAGCCCAGCAGTTCATATGTGGCTATGGGCTGGATTTCTGATATCTGTGGAGGCATGTGCAGGCAAGGATGCATACTTATTGGCACAGGAGTGGACGGTGTTGCAGGAAGTCTGCAGATATGACCTTTTTCCTCTTCCTGTGTGTGGGGATCTTGTGTTCTGTTTATCATTGGGCTCTGATTATCAGGCCAGGCAGGCAGTGGTGTGGGTGACTTGGGGGAGGTTAGGGGAGCAGGGCAGTGAGAGCACCCCTTGGTGTGTCAGCAGAGGTGGGGGGGGTTACTTATGGAAATGGGGAGGGTGTGGTGGGACAATGCTGTGAGTTAGACACAGCACAAGGGGAGGAGGGGACCCGGGCAGATAGGTAAGTTTCTTGGGTGTGGATCGACCTGGTTAAATCACGCAGAGTGCCTGAACCTGTGTGCCCAATGCAAATGACGGTGTGTGTATTGGACTCCACCAGGCGATTTGCATGGTTAACCTCCCCTTGGGGGTCAGGATGGCATTGTTTCCTTACTGTTGCTATGGTAATGTAACTACTCCGTAACTACCCCATAACTACCTTAGCAGCAGCATCAGGCAGGACAGACTGGTAGGGCCACATTTCTGTGTCTTATGTTCTGGATGGATATTCTGCGATCAGCCTGTTTTGCCTTGGTGTGGATCATCACAGAGCGTAACGGCCGGATTTCCTCCCAGGGGAGCAAGCCTGAGGTGGAAGCGCATTGTTCTGGGACATGGGATGGCTGATTGCTGCCCTTCCTGTCTCAGGCCACATGTGGGCCAGACGGAAATTAATGCACTCCCACTGGATGTAGACGTGCAGTGCAGTAGGTAGCTGATCCCAGATCGGATCAATTGCTTATATCCCAGTTTCTCTATGGCTGATCTACTGAAGATCTGAGTGGTAATATTTAGCGAATCATGTGCATCCGTGATGCAGCATCACTCTCTTCCAATTGCCAGTGACCGGGCAGTGGTTATTGTGGTAACAGTACGTCCAACAGACAGCTAACTCACCCTCCTCCTTCTTCCCAGGGATCGGTAAGAACGTGATCTGTGAGAAGGCAGCCACGTCGGCGGATGCCTTCAAGATGGTGACAGCATCGCGGTATTACCCACAGCTCATGAGCCTGATGGGCGGCGTGCTGCGTTTCCTGCCTGCCTTTGCTCGCATGCGCCACCTGCTGGCCGAAGGCTATGTGGGCGAGCTGCAGGTGTGCGACGCTCGCGTCTACTGGGGCAGCCTGCTGAGCGACACCTACGGCTGGACGTGCGACGAGCTGATGGGTGGTGGTGGCCTGCACTCCATGGGTTCGCACCTGGTCGACCTGCTGAGTCACCTGACGGGCCGGCGGGCCGAACGCGTCCATGGGCTGCTGCGTACCTTCGTGGGACAAAACGGAGCCATCCATGGCATCCGCCGTGTCACCAGCGATGACTTCTGCTTCTTCCAGATGTTGATGAGTGGACCTGGGGGCGGGACTGGGGGCGGGGTATGCTGCACCGTCACACTCAACTTTAACATGCCAGGTGCCTTCGTGCATGAGGTCATGGTGGTGGGCTCGGCCGGCAGGCTGGTGGTCCGCGGCAGTGACCTGTACGGGCAGCGCAATGGTGCCTCCCAGGAGGAACTGCTGCTTATGGACCCGTCAGGTGCTGACCCGGGGGATGCAACAAGGGAAATCCCTGCCCCCTACCTGAAGGGGATGGCCTGCATGGTGCAGGCCCTGCGGCTCTCCTTCCAGGACCAGGAGGATCGGCGGACCTGGGACCTCCGGCCCGTGGCGGCAGCGGCCTCCTTTGAGGACGGCTTGTATGTGCAGACTGTGGTGGATGCCATCAAGCGGTCGAGCCGCACAGGCGAGTGGGAACGTGTAGATGTGATGACGGAGGAACCCGACGCCAATCATAATCTGTGTGAGGTGCTGCAGAGGAATAACCCCTGAGGGGCAGCTTCGTATGAGCTCCCCCTGCTGGACATGGGCTCCCCTGGCCCCGATGCGTACTCGGGGCTCTGCTAAAGCTGCACCCAGCTGTCTCCTGCGAAGACGCCTCTGTCTATGTGCCGCTCTGCATGTTTGGATATCCTGCAGGCCAACCGAAAACCTCCCCAGAGACCGAGGGGTGGAGTTCAGGGGCGGTGCCGACAAGTCACGGACTGGGGGTGCTAGATCTTCAAACGCATCCATTGTCCTCTAAGGGTGGGTCTTCTGGAAAGATCCCCGGGGGAGTCCGTGTGGTTTATCAGATCCAACAGAACTGTGTAACTGGATCGGCGGAGTGTTTGTGCTTAGTTTCTCGCTGTCTTTAAGGGAAACAGGGTTCATGTTTTTCATATCTGTGAGCTTATGTTGCCATGCAAACGTGGTGTTTAATTGCCCTACTGTCTGTGCAGACCCCAGCCCCTAGACCTAACCCTAACCCTAACCACCATGGCCGATTCAGGTGCGTGCATCAGGGGCCCTCTGAGAGCTCCACCATGCACCTTCTCTGTGACATCACTGGGTTCTACACTAGTTAGTGTTCCACTGTTGCCAACAAACATAATTGGATGATTTTAGGATTGTGAGTTTTTTTCCATAAACAAAATCAAAATGTCGGAGCTTGACTACTAATTCTATAAAATGCCTTCAGTTGAAACAGCATCTTAATTCACCTGATTGCAGCCATAGCTGGTACTGCTTGTCACGTCACTGAATCTACGCCTGTTTATTTATATGAGCAAATTGAGCCCCTGCTTTCCCCGCTGCGGTTTAGGAAGCTGCTAAATGGAGGCACGGATCTTTGTCTCAAAGGTCTCCCGAAATGCAGCGGTCCTGTCAGAAACATTTCAGGGTGAGTTACAGTGTAGTCAACTGTATAAGCGTAGCGTGGAGCAGAGTGAATAGAGTAAAACTAAAATCTCCAAGGAGATCTCGCTTAAATATTACTGTGGCCAGCGATGCGTTCGGACTGGATTGTTCTACTTCCTGCCTGTGAGTAGGGCGGAGGGTGTTTACAATACCAATGACAGATAACCCTTACGTACTGTACGGTAAGTAAATAGGATAATATTGCATGTTTAAAAAATTAACATTCCATTATTAAAACTTGGAACTTAACCTTTTAGGTTCACAGATTGCCTAACATACTATTGAAAAGTGCGCTGGAAGGAAGCAGAGGTGCTTATCGTTGTCATAAGCTACGTATTAGTCTTGTATTTTTTAACATTTTGCTTGAGGGACCCAGGTGGTAAGTTTTTGTGGAGAGCTGAGGCTTCCTTTGTGTTTTTGGTGCTCTGGATTTCACTGTTTTGATGATTATCATCCCATCAGCAAGCCTTTCCTTTATGTATCATGAATGTACAGCGGTCAGATGCACTGCCGACCCGGGTCCGAGAGGCGGATGAGCCTGTGCTTTGTGCTTGAGTGCTTAAGTGTCAAAAGTACATAAACTGGTAGTAGTTTGGAAACACTGTATTTATTTTTTTTTCTCTTATTATTCCTGCTGTCTGCTCTGTTTACTAAGTTTTAGTGCTAGAGCAAAAAAATCTAAAAGTGTTGATTTTGATATTTATTTGTGCCTAATAGGGTTAATTTTAAATGTTATTAAGTGTTTTTAAGACGTTTCATAAAAAAAAAACTTTGAATGCAATTTTGTTTCAATAAATTTCTCGACTACTGTACCGGAGTTTATCCGTTACTGATTTGTGTAATGTGACTGTTTGTGATAAGTTACAAGGTTTGCATTTTATTGCTGATCCCTTGCAGTGACGATTTGCTCGGATGCTCCTCATGCTGTTCGCTTTCTTTGGGCCACATTTACATTGTGACTTAATAATGACTCAGGAGGGAGTGCACCTCACACATGAATAAGGGCAGATTAACGGGACATCTGCCGCTTATTCAGAGACACGAGTGCGAGCTACGATCCAAAAAAACTGACTGCATAATCTTGTCTGTGGGAAATTACTTCTGAGAGTTTGCCGGTAACTGCACTGAGTGTTCCAGCAGTGCATACCGTCTATTGAAGGAACCTTTGTCGTGCTCTCTAAGGTATTCAGACATTTAAATGCTCCAGGGTTATGTAAATATGAAGTGCAAATGTATGCGTGCTCTTTCACATTTTACAACAGTTTTAGATGTCCACAATTTAATAACTATCTAATGACCTAATTTAATAATATAATTATCTACTTCGATTACTTGATTTGCACCATGATGTCCATATTCAGTAGTGTACAGCCAACTGCATTTGAGCCACGTGTGTGGGAGGTACTTCCTTACTTTTCCTTGGGTTTAAACACATTGCCTGCTTGCTTGACGAAACTCGACCCCAGCGCTGGAATCCCGCACAGCCGGTTCAGCACCTTTCTCCACTTTTACCAAGAGTTTTATCACTTAGTTAAGAAAGTTGTTTACTTTTCAGTCTTTTGATTACATCTTACACAAAATTCATCTATCTTCCAGTTATATATCCCATTTAGAATCACAGGGGGCCTGAAGCCTATATCCCTTTAAGTACAGGGCATAAGGCAGGGGTACATGCTGGATAGGATACAGGACACACACACAATCATAACACTATTTTCAGCTTAGAGATGCCAAGTAGACTAACTGCATGTCATTGGAATGCAGTAGCAAACCCATGTGACACAGAAGAGAGATGTTATTTAAAGCCCCACCACTGGATGTGTGCAGTAACAGTGATACCCACTGAGACACCATGCTACCCACACAAGGTTTTATGAAATCTAATAATAATAACGGCAGCTCACTGGATCGTACCATGACCTCATGCTTGCCAGAGTATTTCTTGTTATCCCTGAGCCTGCGGCATTTCCAGTGGGCATTCCAAATTCCTGCCTACGTCTACATGCATGCCTTAGTAGAGTGTACACTGGCATCCAGGTTCTCCTCTGCCTTAGGGCTCTTGCTGTCCAGGTTAGGCAAGGATGGATTATAATAATGCCTAAAGCATACCTAACAAAATTATTAAAACCAAAAGCTTTCCACATAAACATCAGCACTTTGCACAAGTATTTTAATGTAAGCATAAACAAATGATTTTGTTGGATTTGTGATCTCTTTCTGATTATCAACTACTTTTTGGGAAAAAAATATAATGACATCCAAAGTGACAACACATTAGTTTCCTTTTTAAAACCTGCTTATACTACAGTCTGTACCAGGTTAGAGCAAATCACACTCACGGAGGGACTTCTATATGCTGCCCCCTAGCAACGTGAAGTGACAACATATTCCACCACTTATGAAAACAATTTCTCTAAATCCCACATAATTGCATAATTCAAACATTATTACACGAACAAGAAAATTAAATTCATAACAGATTACTAACAACTGCCTCTCGCAGGGCTGAACCCCACACTCCCGTCTGATGTTAACATATGACCCGCCTGGATGATGTGAGTGACTAGGGCAGTGTGGGCGTTTCCACTCAATTCAATTTCTGATTGGCTGAAATGACAATATGTTTGCTGTACTTGCTCTTCTATTGGTTCAGACAAGTGTCAGTCTCACGCTTTTTCTCCTATTCGATTCAGCTGAACGAATCGCTTCCTGAAGCGAATCCGCACGTACGGCTCGCTGGGAGGATTCGCTCGGGAAGACTCGTCCTTCCCAGGACTCTCGGTCCCGTTTCTCCCCCTTTCCGGGGAATGGCGTCCAGAAAGTGGAGCGCGGTGTGGCTGTATTACCAAGACGGAAAAGATGCGAAAAAAGTAGTTTGCCTCATATGTTTGGAGACCATCCAGCATCATGGCAACACCAGTAACCTGCGCAGGCATTTGAGATTAAAGCACCACGCCGAGTATGCCGACCTAGAGGCAAAGAAAAAAAGAGGCGAAGCGGCCGGAGGGATCAGGAAGCAGCCCGTACCGGGTGTACAGTGCGGCCATTACTCAGGTAGCGGGGCGCAGGATACTTGGTGATTCATGCGGAGACCGGTGCCTGTGAGATCACTTAGTAATTAGTAACTAATTAATAACCAGTACTTAATAATTTCATTAATAATCAATAATTAGATTTTTGCGTTTAATTATTTGTAATTCATCAGTAATCAGCAGGCAGCAGGACGCCGTGCCTTTAAGCTCACTTAGGAACCATGAGTTCATCTGGTGGTTACGGCTAGATAAATTAAATCGCACAATGTGATCATGCAAAATAAATGTTTTCAGTTTTAACTCAAATAGCAGAAAATTATAAGATGTATTTTTTCTGTGCAGAAGTTGCTAAATTTATGTTCTAGCATTAATTAGTTGTGGTGACCCTGTGGCCGGTGGTCGGCTCACCCGTTTTTTCCCAACAAATAAGGGAAAAAACAAACAAACTAAAAATCAGTCACTGGGTAACGTGTAAACGATGAGAACAAAGTATTTTGGAAATTAAATGTATTTTAAGAAACTTTCCCAGTAGTCAGCTCTGGACTGTAGTAGATCAGATGGCTAACAGTACCTTACCATGGACTCTGCATCACACACATCCATGACAAGGGGTTTGGGAAATGTGGAAAACCAATTTTTTTAATTAAAATTTTACAGATTTAACACAACCATGTGTATTGTAAATAATGTAAGATATGACAACTAAGTAGGCCTATTATTTCCCCAAAAAATTTCAAATGTATTGCAAATATAAAGCAGCAGTAGCTTGTTGGATGACAGTACTAAAACAAAAATGTAGGAACGGCATATTTGTAACATTTTACAACAGAGCATTCAGTCAGTGAGGGTGATGAGTATGTCATTAAAAATCTGTTAGATCACTTGGTTTTGTAGTTAAGCACGTTGCACAAAATAGCTGCCTTTATAGTTTACTACTATTACTACTATTGTATGTAGTTTTTTTTTTTACCCCTTTTAATCAAAAGAACAATTCTGTTTCTTGCAGAAAGCTCTGATTCTGTGGTAGGGGGAGGAGCCATAGTACAGAGAGTGCTAAAGAGAGAAGAGTTTAACGATACAGCCGGCGGGATCGGCGATGAAGCCCCATCTCCATCCAGTGTGGTATGGCTGTGTTATCAAGTGGGGCAGGAAAGCGGCTCAGCTCTCTGCCTGTTGTGTTCAGAAAGTGTCCTGCACTGGGGCAGCGAGAGCAAACTTCTTAAACCTTTACAGAACCAGCACCCTAGGGAGTACAGCGATGTGGAAGGGAGAGCAACAGGACAGAGTCCGGAGCAGCGGGTAACTGGGCCCACAATGCACTGTGTTTTGGGGCGGCCATCTTTGCAAGAGGAAGCTGGCAGGAGCCCTGGAGGAAACACAGGTGATTTTGCAGAAAACTTTTCGTTGGCTTCTCTGGTAGGGGCAAGTTTTGTTGTTTCTGGATCCCCTTCAAATAGTCACTTGGGGACCCCAGCCCTTATTTGTATTCAACAAGTAAATAGCTAGCGAGTAGAATCAGAAGATCCTAGCTGGTTATCAGAACATGCTGCCTCAGCATCTTCCTAATAAACAATGTGTGCATTTAGTGTGGTGACTGTTTGTGGCCAAAAGGGGGCCCCCAAACCTTGGGGGCAAATGGATGGTTTGAGTGGTGGCAAACATGGCCACTGTTCTCAGGTTGTTTTCTCTTGTTCAGATGTTCTGAATGTCATAACGGTGGGGCAGTCGGAGCAGGAGCAAATAAGGAGGGCCTTGGAGCAGGAGGCCCGGGCACTGCAGCGAGAGAGGGAGCTGACGGAGCAACTCAGGAGAGCCCAGCAGCAGGAGGCACGAGCTCTGGAGCAGCAGCGGGAGCTGACGGAGCAGCTGCGGAGGGCCCAGGAGCAGGAGATGAAGAGGGCAAGAGACCAGGAGACCCAGGCTCTCCAGCGAGAGAAGGAGCTGATGGAGCAGCTGCGCAGGATTCAGGAGCAGGAGGGCCGAGCTCTGGAGCAGCAGAGGGAGATGATGGAGCAGCTGCGGAGGGCCCAGGAGCAGGAGATGAAGAGGGCCAGAGACCAGGAGGCCCAGGCTCTGGAGCGTGAGAGGCAGGCCATCGAGCAGCTGAGGAGGGCCCAAGAGCAGGAGGGCCGGGCCATCGAACGGGAAAGGGAGGCGC
>JAAGVU020000008.1:20686215-20702122 GCA_011763525.2 Mormyrus iriodes
TTGCTATAATAATTGTCTGCGGAACAGCTGCTTTTAACGGGACTTAATTTATGTTAAAGACTAAAGTAATTAAAGTACATTTAATTAGTGTCAACGTCTAAAGGCAGAATATTTGGACAGCATTATAATAAATAACAAAGGAGGAAGGTGAACTGATACCGACGTCCTTTCCCCCCAGATTTTTAAGGATTAAATTATAATGTACTACCAAAAATAGCAAGTGCGCCATCCCATGTATAAAAACACATAACCTTCATAGGAATTTGTTACTCTTGTATTTCAAATATATAATACTGTTATTTATTGCCTGCGATTCTGCACTTCATCTGAATTCAAATGATTGATAGACAAATGTTTGATTTATTCATTAGAATTTTTAAAGGGCTTTTAACCTATACACTTGAGAACAAGGGCGTACGTTTGGTTTCAGCACTGATAGTGACCAAATCAGCTGCGAAACCCCTGCCCCTAAACTCACACGGTGTCCCCACCGCCCATACCCAAATCTACGCCCATGCTTGGGAAGAATATCACGGAAGGCAGAAATTTCTCCCATATACGTGCTCTGTAAAGCAATATCTCTACACTGTACTTATGTTCCATATGGAATAAGCGGTTATAGAAAATGGATGGATGGATGTACTTATGTTAGAAAACCGGTTTGTCTTCACCGTATGCTATGTACGGCCACATTAAAATGGAATCACTCCATGTACACGCAGGAAGTCGTTGTTGCAAACTCTCACACTTTCAGACTTACGTCCATACAAGAAGTCTTACGGCAAATCTATATTATTTCATTATAAACTTAAAATTAGATGCACCAAAAGCATTGGGGTAGTTTGTAACATGGTATATGTAAATGCTTCCTCCTTGAGACTCTCTCCAACCTTGGTATAGCAGAAACAGCATGGAAATGGTTTGCATCCTATCTTGATGGCCGAACATTTCAGGTAGCATAGCTAGGCTCCCAGTCAGCCCCACGGAGACTGACCACAGGTGTTGGAACAGTGATGGAACAAACTTCCTCTTGCCATCAGAATAGCAGAGTCCCTTACTGTCTTTAAGCGCCATCTGAAGACCCACCTCTTCAAGGAACACCTTGGAGGCTAACCAGCTTATATATAAACTTATGTTTATATTACTTATATTATATTTTTATATGTTATTATATCATAAAAAACCTACTAACCCGTTAAAACATACTCTTCTTATCTCTGCATTAATATCCTTTTCTTTAACAGGGTTTTTACGTGCATAACCGAGCTGGCAGTAACTTAGCCGGCTGTCAGTTGTTATTTAAGTCTAGCTTTACAGATTGAATAATAGTTGTAGACTACCGAGCACTGTTGTACGTCACTCTGGGTAAGCGCGTCTGCTAAATGCCGTAAATGTAAATGTGCGCAGACTTGAATTGAAAATCTCACGGCAGCCACCTGACTGAAGCCAGCAACCCTGGGAAGTCCATCTAATTTGGTATCGCATATAATATGCTGAGATTTAAATGTACTTTTGCTCAGGGAAATCAGATCGGAACGTACTATTTTTATCCCCCGAGAAGAATTTTTAAAAGTGCCTGGGATAACAGCGTGACCTCCACGTCAGCAGGGGGCAGCACATTTAGCCCGGAATGCTCGAAACTCGAACCTGTTCATGACAGACATGGCGTCCCGAAAGCGAAGCGCAGTGTGGCTGTATTACCAACCCGGCGAAGACGCCAGCAAGGTGGTCTGCATGATATGCCTGGACGCCATCCAGCACTGCGGCAACACCAGCAACATGCTGAAGCACTTGCGCTCGAAGCACCACGCCGAGTACGCCGATGTGGAGGCGAAGAAGAAGGCGGAGGCGCGCACCCCGCGGGAGGCCGCGCACGCCGTGCCCGCCGCCTCCACTGCAGCCGCCGCGTACCCAGGTGGGGAGCCGCTCTGCAAGTGCGGCCGCGTCCGTATCGGCAGCGTTGCAGCGGATATTGGAAGTTCCTGCTTGTGCGTCTTTTTGTTTTTTGGAAATTATGCTTTTTCCTGGGTTTAAAACTTCAGGTGATCTCATCCATCATTAATGTATCTCGCATAGACACTTGGGACCTACGTTAATGGATCGGTCACAGATGAATACTATAGGCAAATCGGATGCATAACCAGACTGCTGCTTTATGCGGTTCATACGTCACATCAGTATAATGATCGCGATCGCATTAGATCTGCTGTGAGTTGCAGTGCCGAGCCGGCCTGACCGGAGCTCTCACTCCAAGGTGCTGCCTATCCGTTTGGACGGTGGTCATGGTCATTTCTGTAAAACTTAATTCAACAGTAGGCAACAATAGTTCCAGCAATTTATTGATATAGTGCTCTACCAATTTTTGCGCCGTGTGAGCTCGTTGAAATAAATTCACTGCATTTTAATTTTCCATCAGACGAAATGGCTTAAGCGCCACCAGGAGAATTTTAAAGATGGTGTTGTTCAGCATTGACACTTTTCCCCGGAGACACGGTGCAGTTAAACGAATCTAAATGTTTAGTTGAATGTACAAGTGAGGAGAAACCCAGAAGATTGAGTGAGTGTTATGGATAATGCATTGATTTAAAAACTAAAACTACCTCTGAAAGTCATACATCCATGGCCATGTAAGTCTGTTGGGTGCATCTGTCTGGTGCTGCAGTTGCATGAGTTGCATTCTTATGGTTCTTGTTGCCAATGTGCTTCTTCCAGAAATGCTGACGATTGTGGTAGATGACTCAGAAAAGGAGCAAATAAAAAGCGAGGATGACCGAACTGGAACGGTCAGTGGCATCCATAATGGACCCTCCCGTTCCTCTGTCTCGGAGCCCAAGAAGGAGGGGGCCGTATGGGCGTATTATCAGGAAGGGCACGATGGGATTTCTGCCCTCTGCCTGCTGTGCACAGAAAACGTTTTGTATCGGCGCAACGAGAGCCAGCTGCACAAGCATTTGCGCAAACGGCATCCCAACGAATACAATGGCATAGAGGGCGGGGCCTCGGCAGTCGGCTGGGAGGAGACGGCGGCAGGATCCATGGTTCACTGCTCCCTGAGGCGGCCATCTTTGCAAGATGAAGCTTGTGGCATCAGTGGAAGGTTCCCCGGTGAGTCAAGTATGTTGTGAGAGACTGCGGCAGTTTTCTGTCCGCTTTTGTTAGGAGGGATATTTCAAATAAAGCATTATTGTTATTCCAGCTATGCACAGCAGTGTTTCCCAACCTGGTCTTTGGGGATCCCCAGACAGTCCGTGCAAAAAATTCTCAATTATTAATGATAAATGCCCAACAACACAAACATTCATCATTAGTCAAACGATGAACAGGCACACTATGTTGTACTGGGGAATTAATGCATGGAAGTACTGTCTGTGCTTAAGGTTCATGGGAGGTTTATTTATACAAAAATGGTCTAAGGGCAGAATGAAAAATAATTGGTTCAGAGAGGGAGCGAATTAGATTGTAGAGGAAGTGGGTCCAAACAACTAGAGGAGGTGGGACCAACCAATCAGATGTCTTACTCCTGCCTCCTATAGTTGCTTTGACCTACCTCCTCTAAAATCTAATTGGTTATGTCTCGGAACCAATCATTTTTTTTGTTTTGCCCTCAGAACATTTTTGTGCAAGTAAAACTCCCACGAGCATGCTTAAGGTGGCAGTGCAGCAGACGTAAACTGCTGTAAACACTATAGAGGGGTAAACTGTATTTCCCAGTAATTCGCAAGATGTGGGCAGCACGGGGTAGTGTGATGTTCAGAAGTCTGACCACCTGTGTGAGGAAGCTGTTACGCAGCCTGGCAAACCGGGATGAGATGCTGCAGAAACAGGGGGTTTATGGGAGGGGTGGGAGGTGGCATTCACAGACCAGGAGACTTTGCAGATGCAGTGTGCGGAGGACGTCCTGCACAAAGGCTGGAGAGGTGCGGCCTGCATGTGGAATTAAAGAGAAATAACCTTGTATGATTGGTAATCCTTACAGATATACTCGAGGTTATAACGCTGGGGCAGTCAGAGCAGGAGCAGATAAGGAGGGCCTTGGAGCAGGAGGCCCGGGCACTGCAGCGTGAGAGGGAGCTGACGGAGCAACTGAGGAGAGCTCAGGAGCAGGAGGCACGAGCTTTGGAGCAGCAGCGGGAGCTGACGGAGCAGCTCCGGAGGGCCCAGGAGCAGGAGATGAAGAGGGCTAGAGACCAGGAGGCCCAAGCTCTCCAGCGAGAGAGGCAGGCCATCGAGCAGCTGAGGAGGGCCCAGGAGCAGGAGGGCCGGGCCATACGGACGGAAAGGGAGGCGTTGGAACAGCTGCGCAGGAATCTGGAGCAGGAGCGATTGGTCTTACGGAGACAGGAACGAGAATGCAAGGGAGAGGGCGGCAGCCGAGTATGGACGACACTGGGGACGCAGACTGACGATGCTGACCCAGAGGAGGTGCTATTGTGAAGGGGGAGGAGTGTGGGTAGTGCCGAGACGGCTGGCGTGCAGGGGAGGTGCGGGCAGAGGATCATGGGTAAGCTACAGCGGGGTCGGCTTCCCAAATGTTTATTTTTCTTTATAAAAATGAATGTATGTATAGTCATAGAATATCTTTTTTTTTTTCTTTAAGGGATTCCTTGTTATATAGAGGATCTAGAATAGGGTCATATGGACCAAAAACCGTATCTCAGTATTTTTAGGCAGAATAGCGATACACGGTATATACCTTGGTATTTTCTGTGAAGTGGGCTAAATGTTCAGTTATGAGACCGAGCTACATGTGAGATATCACAGATGCATTATTTTTTAAAGCAGTGCCTGGTCAAAATGAGATGCAAATAGTTTTTCCCCTGTTTGCAAATATACAACTACAACTATTCAGTATAGAAATGTATGCCAAAGAAGTCTTAAAATATTGGCAGGATTTATTTTTGTCTTTATCAGTGTTGCATGGGTCATATAAAGCCCCTATGACATAAGTATTACCCTTCACTATATCCACTGACAGACTTTTTACTGAGTTTGTGACATTTATGTCAAAACAAAGGGTGAACATTTAGGAACAACAAAAAATCTATTTTGCAAATGGCTCTAAAAACAAAAACCTGACAGTGCATTCAATAACTGGAAAGATGCCCATTTTAAGGTATTGGCCTTCAATGAAATAAAACCAATACTGCAAATTAGAATATTTCTATTCCCTGAGCAATTTTTTTAAAACAAAATAAATCCAGTAACTGTTTCCAGGCCTCCCGTCTCCATCAGCTTCCCCGTGAGACTGAATGTTTTGATTTTGCTGTGAATTCTGGGATTCTGTGCAGCATCAGGGCCAAAGCTCTTGCGCTGTTTACAACCAGGAGGGAATACATTTACATTTACAGCATTTAGCAGACGCTTTTATCCAGAGCGACGTACAACAGTGCTCAGTAGACTCACTACATATATTGCCCAACCCTAGTTTAGAAGGCGAGCCATGATATGTTTATAGATGTTACGTTACCTTTTTTTTTTTTTGTTGTTGTGTGAAAACCATAGTGCTTATTCTCATTAACTGAGCTACTGTAACCAAAAGTCCAGTCAGATGTTCAGACTTCCTTTTTGTATTTTTGTAGTGATTTGAAGTCACATGACCCTGGAGGTGCCCAGCCTGCCTCCCTATTGGCTCGTCTGTCTCCGCATCAGAAAACCTGGACTGCCTGCTTATGGATCCAGCCCACCTGTGCTGACTTTGACAGCGACACGAAAGTGAGGGTCCGTTCACTCCTGTCCAGCCATCATCTAGGGCCCATATCAGTGTTTCCAGTTTACCTAGAGAAGACACAGGACCGGACTGGAACATATCTCCGGTCACTATGAGAACCAGTTGGACGGTGCCCGTTATTCTGTGAGATGCAGTGTAAACGACGCTCTAGTGTCGGGTGCTAAAGGAGGCAGCTTGAGGCAGAGTGTTCTTACAAGGGCCCTTCGCTTGTGTCACAAAATCCCACACTGTGGCCTATTTAGGAATGTGTTAAGAAGAAATAAGAGGTGAAACACGAGAGACCCTGCAGACCAGCGAGTCAGCAAGTGCCACGACATGGGAAGTCATGTTTTAGAAAACAAGATGGTGAAAGATCTTTACTATAGTTCATAATTGTTAAATGTCAAAGCTTTTCATATCAGTTACAATTTTCAAAATACGATGCTTTAATCCATAAGTTGTACAGAAGCAAAAACACGGTTTAAACAGTTAGCAGCCTCTGTTTACACCCAGCAGCTTTTTAAAATTCCCAGCTGGTCACTGTAACCTTGCTGCTAATCCCTCTGCAGAACCGTCGGCCGGAACGTCTGCTCGTGAAACACTGAACCTCTTTCGTGACAGATTACAGGAGCCTGCCTTCCCGTGGTCTGTTTTTACGTTTGCAGGCTGTGGCTCACACTGCCTGTGTCTGCCTCAACATTTTTACAGTCAGACTGTATTTGTATGTGGGAGACGGGGTGTTTATATCCTGAAATACACAAATCTGTAATGTTTTATAAAGGGTAAATTTACAAAATGTACACACCAGGTGTCAAGTGTAGGACGGGCTTATCTTCCATCTCTAGGACAGAAGTCTCTGTCGGAGAATATATAGCTTGATGCTGGATAGAGCTAATGACTGTTACCCCCCCCCCCCCACCCCCACAATGTGAAGAGTTGCTGATTGTTGTATCATAGGTCTCCCTCTCAAGGTGCTAATCATACTTCCCCCAAGGGGGCGCCCCTGTCCACATGCCTGACTTTCTAAGGACTGCAGACTGTGGAGTGACCTAATGCTCTGGCAGAATGCTATTCATTCTGACCCACTTGTGGCCCTGTAGCTGCTCTGTTGAAAACACTGTACTCACTCTACTTGAATATGCAAGCATGTAATAATGGGATCTTCTCTGCCATAAAAATGTGAGGTTTACATTTTCAGATTCAATGGTACATTTTTTCCAGTTTATATCATGTCTCCATTTAATGTGTGGTTAACATTGTTTTTATTCACTTTTGACTGTCTATAAATGTTTTCTAGCCGAGTTAAATTTACTGCATAAGTGAATGGACTTTGGAAAAATCATATTTTGAAATTGTCCCATGAAATCCTTTCACTTGTATCTCTAATCTAGTAATACTGTAAAAAATGCCACTTGAATACACTTTTCCATGCATGTCTCATGAGAAGGGGTAGTGTTGTGAGTAGCACAGTGGCCTGAAACCTTCAGTGTTCGAATCCCACCTCTGCTCCATGCCTTCACAGGGTGCACCCCAAAACAGCAGTTGTGCTGACTGGCATCTGTGTATTGGTGATGGACTGGCATGCTGGCTGGCTGGCTGGAGTGGGGGGGGGTTTCCCTTATGCCCTGTTTCCTGGGATACAGTCCAAGAATGTGTGTTATATTATTGAGCATTTTATTTTCATTTAAGTAAATAAATCCACACTGCTTATGTGTATCAAGGCAACATTAGAAAGTACCAGAATGACACTGCAGGATTCCTGATCTGGGATACATCATGCAGTTTAAGCTGAATGTCCTGCATAAACACAAATGAACCAAACTTTGAATCCCAGGGTCAGCAGAGTAATTTCACCATTGGACCCTTGAGCAGGGACCTTAACCTTAGTTGCTTCAGGGGTAAAAGTGTCTACTAAGTAAAATGCAAATTTATTAAAATTGTCAAAGCCAAATGAAGTAGTGACAGAACTGTACAGCTCATAATAATTCACTTTGGAAAAATGCACTTTGTAATAAAAAAAAATGCTACGAACTTGATTCTTATTGGTTAGACTGAAGTGTGACTGATATCACAGAGTTCATGAAGAGCCCTCAAATGTCAGCGTGCAGTTGACATTTCAGGGTGTTTTATCTCCAGCGCGTGCCAGTCACCGTCACCAAGGTGGGGGTCACAGCGTCACGTTAAGCTGTTGCGGCTAGGCTATGTCTGCTCATTGTGAACTGCTGACATTCTGAAATGGACCTCGGGGTCAGGGCACTCTCGTCTCCAGAGAGAGGAAGGGTAACTGTGCGTAATGCTAACAGAGACTGGAAAACGATGTCACAATCACAGGTTATCTGGTCAGCTACCTGAATGTTGAAGCTGCATAATTTTTATATTCATTTACATACTCAGAACATTGTGACAGAAGACTTTGTGGCATAAAAATAAACATAATAACCATTCATAGTGAAAACTGCATAAAGCAGGTACATCTGACATTTAATAAACATTTTAAAACGTCACTTAACGTAGATCCCATTAACCTCCAGATTTTTTTTATCGTTCTTTTCAGTGTGGGGGTGCTCCTATAATACTGAGATCTGTTACAGCTGTTCCCCTGAATGGAAGGATTTCTGACCAAAAAATGATAACTGATCAGAGTAACCCTGATATTGTACCCCTAATCTGAGTATTAAAGCTGACTAAACAAATTCATTTTAACATATGGTTATGAATTTTGTATGTTTGTAATGTGCTATTTACCTCGCCTGTATGTCATTTTGCACAAAAATGTCTGCCAGATTAATATATATAAATGTATGCAAGACAAAGTGGATGATTTGTATGCAGGGGCATAGCTATAAATCTTGGGCCCCCACAGCAGAATTTGCTGAGTGGCCCCTGAACCTGCCAGGGTATCCATGCCCCTCTGACACCTCTGCTTGTAGGCGGGATACTATTAGATGCCAGAAAACATAAAGGATTTGCAAGTATGCAGTAGGCAATGATCAGTAACATATGAAATGTGGACCATAGAGGTGCAGACCGCAAAAAACTAACTAATGAAGATTTCCGCAATGTATGAAAGATCATCTATTTCCACTTTAGAGCAAACATTTTAGATACCTGACAAGGGAATGGACAGAATACTGAGATTACTCATACTAAATCCATACAATCATACTAAACTCATACCAAATTCATACTTATTGTAAAATTCAGTGTTTCTCAACCTAGTCCTCAGGGACCCCAGGACCATGCACTTTATTACCATGTTACTATCAGACAGTCTGGGAGCAAGCAAAAACATGGATTGGGGTCCCCAGGGAGAGGGTTGATAAATGATATGAAAACTCTTGACATCAAAATAAATGTGGCAAAAAAACCCTAGACATTTGTTAGACATGAAATAAAGTCCCCGTGCTAAATGCACATAAAAGACTGACATCTTTATCTTGAGTCTACCCTTGCTCAAGCAGGTGCTTGTCTCTGCCCCTGCAGGTAGATGATATGGCCACTTTCTTCTATGATTCTGTATTTCTCTCGTTTCCTCTTTCCTCCACTTGGACATATTAGCATAACAGTTACAGTAGGCTTTGGGATTATCTAGGTCTAATTGCATTTTGTATTGCAGAGAGCAGGAGGCTATCACGCAAAGCCATTCAACGCAGGTAGTCTTCCATCCGTTAAGACCCTCCATTTAAGCCGCCGATGCCCCACCCACTTCACTTCTTCAATCCCATTGGTCCGGTGACGTAATTTCCGGAAGTGAAGCATCGGAAACGCTTTCAGGAAACTCAATTCGCTGTTTTCATTTTCAAATCGCATGTGTTATATTTAATTTTATGTGATTCAGTTAAATAAGCTGTTAGCAATGCTGTCTTTGGACTTCCTCGACGATGTGCGGCGAATGAATAAGCGCCAGGTACGTCGCTGGCCGCCTCGCTTTGTCTTGGTTGCAGTTTATGACACGTTGCCTTATGCGAACCTTTTACTCTCACTTTTGCAAAATGCTATACAGTCCGGATTATGTATGCAAGTGAAGCGCAGCATTTTGCAGTATTTATCAGTATGGACATGTGATCACAGTGTCCCTTAGGTGTCTGTATTTAGGTCTTGTTATTATTTTCAGACTGGGTTATGATGATCCCCTATGGTACGAAACGGTAACTAGTGGTTCCTTAAGATTTCCGTTGAACTGCTTATGATAAGGACAGTTCAATCCAACCCACCGTAAACGTGCATAAACGACAGATTGCATTTTTATAAATGCATTAAGATATTAAAATTTGTCAATTTTATCTTTAAATTGCAGTGTAAACCAGTATGTCTTACGGAAATTGGTACAATTTCATTACTTTACTAAGTAGGAATATATATTAAATGATTAATTTTAATTATCTTTTAGTTATCGATACAGCCAAGCTTTGTACCTTTTTTGGAGTTGGAGTTTTTTTTTAGTTTTTGTGATGCATGGTATAAGCAGCTGGCTATTGAGGGCATTGCTTACAGTGTTTCTCGCAGGGCAGGTAGATTTAACAACTTCATATAGGTTACAGCGTAGCGGAAGTAAAGGCCGCTGTTCCATAGGTGGAGTTATCTATGATATTTTACGTTAGATTTTCGGTACAGCAGTCATGTGCTCCATCCTGTGTTTCAAGGTGTCTTGCGGCAGGGGCCGTCCTTCAGTTAGACAAATCTGGCATAATCACGCTGCTGCATTCCTGCGAAGACTGATATGACGAGCCCCAGTGTGGGACAGGGGACACAGGCCCCTACGGTCCTCTACCAGGCAGCTGATGCTTATTCTAACTCATTTGCTACACGTGTTATTGAAGAGTTTTTAGTCAGGAACTAGGTTGTACTTGAGTTCCTCAGTGCTGTAAGTAGTGGCATTGGAGAGAGTTTGAGATTGAGGGGGGCACAATTTAATTTAAATGCAATCATCTTTTTACTGGGGGGGATGAATGAAGCCAAATTAAATGTTTGGGGGCACATGTCCCCCCTAGTTCCTACGCCCCTGGCTGTAAGAAACCTGTACCTCCTATCAGTGCTTTTTTTAAAAAAAATAATGCATGACTTTGACATAATTTACTGTATGTTTGAATGCATTAGACTGTCTAAATAAAGACTAATGTATTTAAAGTAATGAATGATTTTGTCCTGTTCAGCTGTATTACCAGGTATTAAATTTTGGTATGATCGTGTCCTCTGCCCTGATGATTTGGAAAGGCCTCATGGTGGTCACTGGCAGCGAGAGCCCCATCGTGGTCGTCCTCAGGTGAATTCTTACGTGATGTTGTTTTAAACCAAGCCAATACGTGTTGTAGTGCCCAATTTTACTGGGATGCCATTCTGCCACTGCATATAGTGGGAGCATGGAGCCCGCCTTCCACCGAGGGGACCTCCTCTTTCTGACCAACCGCGTAGAAGATCCCATCCGAGTTGGAGAGATTGTGGTCTTCAGGATAGAAGGGAGAGAGATTCCAATAGTACACAGAGTGCTTAAGATTCATGAGAAGTAAGTTCCTGCCAGTACTCTGGAAATATTATTACTAATCTGTTTATAGCATGTTTACATTAACGTTTTCGGTGCAGTGGTTGATAATGGTTTGAAGCCTCTTCTGGGTGCACATGAAGTATTCTTTCATTATTTTCAGAGAGAATGGGGATATTAAGTTCCTGACTAAAGGTGATAACAATGCAGTCGACGATAGAGGCCTGTACAAGCAGGGCCAGCACTGGCTTGAGAAGAAGGATGTGGTGGGGAGAGCCAGGGGGTAAGGCTTCCTCTGCTGCTGGGAGAGTAGCAGTTGCCTGTTAAATATTCTGTTCTTTAATATTCTCGATAAATGCTGGCGAATATATCTCAACTTAGAATATGTGTTATGTTTTGCATTTAGAAAAAGTCATGGACCTCGTAACATTTGATGGTGACGTTTTCTTCTAGGTTTGTGCCATACATTGGAATAGTTACAATCCTGATGAATGACTATCCTAAATTCAAAGTAAGGAGCCTCGTTTTCATAGCGTAACATTGCGGATTCTGGAACCTCAGTGCAGCCCTCTGATTGAGCCTTTTCCTCTCTTTGCAGTATGCGGTGCTTTTCCTTCTGGGTCTCTTTGTGCTCGTCCACCGGGAATGAATGAAGCAGATGATGGAGCTGAAGAGTTTATCACACACGCACACACACGCACACACATGCACATCCCCGTGTTAGCTTTTGTGACATGTGTAATCTTGTTGTCACTATACCTACAGTTAAACAGGCAAAATGACGAGGCATTTGTCAACATTTTTACTATTTCACTCAAAAAAACCATGTTTAAGAACCTCTGCTTTTGCACTGGGAATAAAACCTGTTTTACAAAAGTCTCTTGTAGTTACAATGCTTTAATTCTCCATTGTACCAAATTGCTTTGTTTTTCTGTTGTTTTTGTCTGTGGTTGACTCACCCAGCAAGGCCCTGAGCTTTTTAGTAGGTATAGAAATAAAAAAAGTGCCGCCTTTATTTAAAATCCATGGTGTGGATTAATGATGGACAGATAAGTTTATTTTTTTGAGGGGACTTTCAGCAGATAGTAAATTCCATCAGATGACTGCAATAACAAGTAATCCAAGGGGAAATGCAGTAATTCAGAGTCTACCCAAGTAGAATAAGTTTTAATGTAATATGCAACTTACACACAATATACAAGTCGGAACCAGATTTAGACCTGCAACTGCTATCTTTTCTCATGGTGATTCCCGCTTACAGATGAGTCAATGATCAGTCACCCGCACAGTCTCCACCCTGACTGGTCACGGGCTCAGTTCTCCAGGTGACACAGAATCAATCTTTGGCGGGAGGGGTGTGTGTGTCGATGTGAGATCAGAAGATGGGCTCAGGTGCTGCTGATAATGGAATACATTGATACCTTCTGTACTTTTATGGAAGCCCTGATCTGTTTCTCTTGTGCTGTGGGGGCATCAAAGTGTGAACAGTACTGACTCTGCTGACTGCTGTTATTTAAAGAACAAACAAAAAAACAACCTTTATCCTCTGGGAAAAAACCCAGACCCAAAATATGCTAGGCTTAGGGTCTGGAAATTTCATTGCATGGCCACCTGGGAATTGATGTTATCATACCTTTGTGTGAAACAGTTTTCACTGTTTCAGAATTTAGTGCAGAGCAAAATAAGTGAAACAAAAATCATGTCTATAATTTCTAGAGTAATTCTTTGTGGCAAATAGGACCGTATTCAAACACCGTTATGAGTCCATTAACACTCCTCTTAAAATGCCAGTCATTTATTAAACTCTGAGAACTGATTGTAACTGCAATTAAATTAAGGTGGGATAGATATTGGTAGAATTAAACGTACATATAAATTCTAGTTATATTTAGACAAAAGCAAAGATGGCTGTTAATCATTTTAGAGTAAACTTCACTATTAAATGATTACTGATTACTACTAACGGCGCAGTATGAGATTCTGAAACTACCGTTGTTTTTTCCCTGTGTTTTGGGAGGCTGATAAACGTTTAAGAATTATCTATTTTGTTAAAGTATTGTGTGTCAGAAATAAATTTCATCTCCCAGCAGGGACATACTCAAATTTTCATGAAGCCTCTTTAATTGTGGAGAATTAGGCCTATAATAAGGTGGCATATTCCTCACACCGATAAATGCGCCTGCAACAGGTGAGAAGGGGAGAGGTTAGTCTGAGTTCCACCGTCCGTGAAATACTCTGGAAAAAAAAGCCGCGGCTTCGTGTCAGTCGTGCCAGAAATCCCACCCAAGTCGCGTCATATAAATACCGAAGCGGAGGTGAAATACAACGAGACGGTACATGGCCAGTGTAAGCCCGTCATCTGCATATAAGGAATTCTCCTGACGTTATACGGGCTGTTTACAAGAATTATTATTCAAAAGAAACGAGGAGACTGAAAGGGGTTCTCTCCACATCAGCTGTACCTTCATAAAAGATGACTACAGGTAACTGGAGCGCTGCTTGTCAGTTTGGGTTCCTGTCATACCTTCTGCTCGTCTCGTACATTTCGGTGAGCAGCTCAGTCAACCTAGATTTAACTGAAGTCAGAAATAAAGTTTCGAAAATTAAAGTGAATCCACGGGGCAATCTATGGGCAACAGGTAAGCATATATTACTGAATTATAATTATTATTATCATACATCATTATTATTGCAATTAGCAGATCTTTGTGTTTTTAACGTAAATAATCTTGAGGTCAGTCCCAAGGGTGTATGTATGTATCCCATTTGTTTAATTACAGGTTTTCAGTATAGTTTCTGGTTTAACTTATTTTTCTTTAAAAATACTGGATAAAAGATTCAGTCATAAGCTCGACATATTACCGCTGTTCTGCAGGTCATTTCATGGGAAAGAAAAGTGTTCTGGACGCTTCCCCGCTAGAGTCGCCCGCTGAACTGCAAACCGACGCGATGGAAGAAGCAACGAAAGCAGGCAAACTCGAACTCCGGGTTTTACAGGAGCCGCTGGAAACGGCACAGCAGACACAGGGCAAAGAGTACCACGGCGACCAGGTAAGTCACTGAAAAAGGAATAGTACGAATAAGGTAAACATGTTTATGAAAAGGAAAACATGGAATTCCCACCGATATCATGCTGATAATGATGATGATGATAATGATTATTATATTATTATTACCGGTTTCAGTGCAACGCCCAAAACCAAATCACTGGATGTATCCGGAATTATTGAAGGGTATGATCCCCGCAAGCATATCGCAGTCATGGACTGATTGACGTCACCTGAGGGTGCACAGAAACTTGTGGTTTGGTGACTCCTGTATGTTGCTAACGATCACTGACATTTAATTGCAATTAAATTAACTTTTTTTTGTTTGCAGAGACGGATTTTTAGGAAAGCAAGTATAAATAAGTCCATTTAAATTCAGTGTTCCTAAGCTGCTCTTTGGAGGCAAATCGTTAAATGACGTTTTATGTGTTATATAAGTTAAACGTGTAAACATTTGTAGGCTATACACGCGGTTACTACATCATTATTTATGAGTAGCCTATACCTTCTTGAGGGAACGGTGAAGGACCATTTAGATAACATTTCCAATCTTAGGGTAATGAAGGTACGAACGATTTTATTAAACTAAGTTGTATTAACTGATAAACCTTGATGTTTCTAAAATAAGCAGAAATCATTGTTTTATACGGGTGTTCAAGTACCACAAAGTTTATTTGCTTATCACTAAGCTACGGAGCCCCTAAAGGGACTGGGCTGGAAAATACTTAAAATTTTTGCGTTCTCTCGCAAACGTCGGTAATAACAATTCCACGGGAATTAAGTATTAACATTATATATGTGTATATTAGACCAAATTTAAAGTAAAAATGAATAAGGAGATCCATTACTGTTTGATCTGTCGGAACGGCACAGCAGCAATTCCGTGCCCAGCATTGAATGTTTAGGTCACAAGACAGGATTGCAGGAGAATGCAAAACTGTTAAAAAAATATTTGGCAACCCTGTTCTCTTAGGGGGTCCGTATGAAGCCTATCCGTTTTTATGTGGTAAATTGTAGCCCTATATGATTGTATATAACGTTGTACATAACATAACGTGGGTTTAAACAATAGAGTAAGGTGGGCTGAATATGATAGATTTTGAATGGATCTATAAAATTAAAATGGTTACCGACTTTGAGAAAACATGAACATAGTTTGTAGTTTATTTTTCCGATCCCATTTATTTCAGCTGGTTGGTGGTATTCGAACGCTTTTGATTTGTGATTTTGAGCCTGTGAGACAACCTGTTATATTATCTAATAATGATAATCAGGTGTTACTATATTGGAAAATGTGTTCACATAATTCCGCTCCTCACAACAGACCTCTTTGGAATAGCAGATATATATTTTATGGAGGAGTAAGACTATACTCAAGATTGGATGGAAAGGAATTTTTGGTCTATTCTTCATCTAGTGGATTATAATGGTGATTTGTTAGACCACAGTTAATTTGTTCTAAAACAATACATTACTCGTTCAGTTAAAAGATATTTTGCCGGCCCGTGGCATAGGCAATATAGGCAAATGCTAAGGGCGCCATCCATCCAGGGGGCGCCACAAACGGAGCAAGAAAAAAAGTGTAACGTGTAATGTGTGAAAAGAACAAGCCCACATGAATTTACCTGCTTAGCAAAGCCTATTAAGTAGTAGTAGTAATAATAATAATGATAC
>JAAGVU020000008.1:20702222-20725710 GCA_011763525.2 Mormyrus iriodes
GACTAGGCTGCTAACTTATGAGGGGGCGCTGACTTGCCAGCCAATTACACTTTGCCTATAACGGAGGGGTGGGGGGGCGCCGCAGGTGATGCTCGCCTAGGGCGCAAAATTAGTTTGGACCGTTACTGAAAAAATATAATAACAAATGTATTAGGTTCGTCATTTCAAAGGTTCTCTTCCCTCTGAAAATTAAGCAGCTTTGTTTATTGAACGAATTTTCAAAACCACAGATAAGTCAAAACAGTCAAAATATGGAAACAATATTTGTAATTTTTGCTGCTTCCCAAAATGAAGGACGTTCATTTTAAGATAATTAATGAGTCATGACATGTATCCTTATAAAGGATTTTTAAGACAACATATGTACATTTTGTGAGAAAAATGTGGAAACGGAGGACCACCTGTTTTATTTGTGTGATGTTATTGAAATGCTTTTGGGTGACTTTAAATAGTTGGCTGCAAACAAAATAAAAATTCAAAGTTTTGAGTACATTCATGTAAAATTTGGTGTTTTTCTACAGGATAAAGACACTTAATACATTTGCAATAATCTCATTATAATTGCCAAATTTCATATTCATAAGTGTAGATTTATTAAAATTACTCCAAATTTTATAACTTTTGAAAATGACTTCAAGATTCTTTAGAGTATTAAAGTAAATGAACAGCAATAATGCCAAGAGATTATGTGTGAAATTGAAATAGTTTTTTCCGAATGAGTGATCCCCTTCTGTCTTTGGTTGTTTTTATGTATATATACATATATTTTTATTTTTTAATTTATGTTACAGCTACTGTTTGGCTGCTGTGAAACTTTACATATACAGTGTTAAATTGCTGTGTTTGTTTGATAAGCATCAATTAAAACACGACAACATCATGTGGTGATGTGTGTCGACAATATTTCGGGCCTATCTCGAGATACCGCAAAACGTAGGCTATATAATGTATGGTATTCAGACAGTATTTTTCAATATTACAGGAGATACACTTGCTAATGAAGATTCTGGAAGGCTTCACCCAAAAGAGAAGAAAATGACAAATGATCCACAAATGATGGCACACCTTTAATCTGTCCAGCTGTCCAGGCTGGATTTCTGCTTTGCTCACGCTGCTGGAATGATTTAAATGCATGTATATTTGTTCCTCCATGATGTGTGTTTATGCTTAGTCTTCAAATATCCTGTATTAATACACCACATGTGTAAAAATCCCCTTTTAGTGTTCAGCTGTTTGTCTGCCTGTGCCCATGTGCACGCCCCCGTGCCTGTGCTGTCAACATGAACACCTATCCCCCCTGCTTCTTTGCACCTTTCAGTCAACATTTCATTTGGATTATTCTACAATTAAACAAATAGAATGCACAATTTTGACTTATTATAGGCCTATATATCCTATTTGTTCAAGACTTATGTTTGAAGTGGATTACACAGGTAAAAATTACTTTACACAACATGATTACTCTAAATATTTGTATCTATAATATACAAAATGTAAACAACCACGTCTGTATCCCCCAGCCATGTCCTTGTTAATTATTCACAGAAGGCATGCTACATCACAGTCTGATTAATGCTGACATATTTATCAAAACAGAGCTTTAAAAGATTCATTCATTAAAAGACTCATGCGAGATATGTTTTTCCGGTTCGTTTTAATCTTAGGAGCTATATAATTGCACTTGAATTGGACTGCTTGGGTGACATCAAAATGAATGTATCTGTCACGAGGCCCATGACCATGAACTTAGGCCTGGCAGAAAACGAAGCCAAGACAATGACGTTTTGTAAAGATGCTGTAGTTGTATAAATGTGTTACTACGTCACGTGTCCATTATAATTGAGAGGCATGGAGTCATACTTATGGGGTTGTCGTAAATATGTACAGAAAATAAAATATTTCAATGATCTAGATAATTAGATGTTGTGTCAATACATTTTGATTCATGTATATTGTTTTAAACTATCAGTTTATCTTCTGAAACACATACGCAATACCATGAACAATATGTATTGTACTTGCTTCCAGAAATGCATTGTTTTTTAAATACTTCCTGTATACTGTAGATTAAATATATAGACACAAATTAGATATTTGCATATATATTGTAGAATTATATTTACCAATAAAAACAGTACAACAAAATCTACTGCAGCATAGTAACCTTTGGGTATGAATATCGTTAATGACAGATGCTACATATTGCTGATAGGGTCCACGCATAAAAGTGTGAGCATCAAAGAGCAGGGCTGGCTTATTTAAGACTTTGGCCTTACAGGATCCCCTGAACTGCGCCTTTATCTTCAGTCCAACCTGCAGGTAGTTTAGGATGAAGACTGACTTTAATAAGATGCGATGACCACACTGATGTTCTGAGGGGCAAGTGTAACATTACTGCTTTGTTCTTCATCCACCTCATTTCCTTGTGCAAATTGGCATGCCGGTACAGGGCTGTTAGCATACTGGTCTTTCATAGTACCAAAATTAATAGCAAGACACGCCATGACAGTCAGCATCCATGTGTCAGTCATCTATACTAAGCACCCAACCTGTCTGCTGACTGATGTTATATCCTTCTGAAAGCACAAGCTTAAGTTATGTTACTGCTGGACTCTTTGCAGTCCATGATCCCTCACAACCTCTCATGCTCACTTTCATCTTGCATTTATTAAAAAAAGGAATATTTTCAGAAACGATACATAGCACAGATGTTACAGAGAATCACATTTAATTACACATTTAAATCTATTTTAGGACATAATTACATCTGCTTTTGGATCTGGATTCTGCCACTAGAGTTAATAACCTCTACCTCTTTGTTTCATAGTGATAGGAGAACACTGCTTTCAGATGCCTCTCACTGCTGCGACAGACTCCCCATTCTTACTCCATTGGGTCAAACTAGAAAGTTGTGACCCTCTGCATTAACATAAGGTCGTAAATAAAGTTTTCCCTCAACTTTAAATTATCTCCGCTGACACTGAAATCTTAACAGCAGCAATTAAATGACGCCATGCTGACGATTTACATATTACGCACTCGGTGTCACTCACACCTTCGCTCTTGAGGGGTCAGGTGTGGATGGAAAAGACCACAGACTCTGTGACATTTCGCCAAGGCCACAGGACGAACAACATGCACACTTGGATAAGAGCTCACGGCTGGAATGAACAGTGTGTGGGATCAAGCCAAGATGCTAGGCCTGTGAGGTGCAAGTACTACACACTGGGACACACAAGTTACATGAAATTAAGATATTTCTATCAATTTATTTAGATACAGAAGGCTTCAGTCATGAGAATACAAAGATCCACAGAAAAGCTCATGGATCTCCCTAATGAAGTAGACATTACTTAAAAGACTTAATGCTACATAAGAGTCAGATGTTTGTCTCTGAGACCATATAAAATTTAGGATTCAGTCCACTACACAAACCTATTTAGAAATACTGAGATCATCTGAAATGATTTGTAATAATATGTAATATAGTTTGTTATATATAGTTTTCCGTGGCATTTCCATTCATAAAAATCAGGCTTGTGGATACACAGCAAAGATTGAATTACCGTAATCTCCGAGGAGTTAGCCGCCATCCCCGGTGCTTAAAAGGACCCCGCAGCTGGCATTTTCAGCTCATACACATCATTCAGTTTGTGACCTCTGACGCATCAAAACACCTGCATGCTGTCAGTGAGCCAAACCGAGATTGTTTAAATTTCAAAGGGCAGTTTACGAACCCCCAATCTAATATCATTTGAAGTTTTAATTTCAACTTTTAATATTAAGTTTTTTTCATTTAAGCTTTTAATTTGAAATCCATCATTTGCTCTTTAGTTCTCGCCCTTTGCCTTCCGAGACACCGTCTTGTGTGCACTGTTGTACTTCTGACGATCGTTTCTGTTAAAAGAGGAATGGGGTAACAAAGTATCTGTGTAGCAACCCTGAAATCTGCTGACAATGAAAATTAAGAGCAAATAAATATCTATATGAAATTTAGCCATATTTAAGCCAGTCTGTACGATGTGAAGCAACAGACCAATCGGTGCACGTGACCTGTTCTCTCTGGCTTGTTACTGGCTGATCTCCATTGAGTACCTGCTCATCTTCACTTTGTTCCTGCAGCCCAGGCCTCCTTCCCAGTGGCTGGTGTAGCTCCCTCTGGTCATCATGTTCCCACAGCCGATGCAGGGCTTCTCATTGCTGTATGGCTACAAACCACAAGAGGGCGCCAGTCAATCAGAGGCCACCATGTCAACAGGCCGGTCTTGGTCCTCTTTAGCCTCAGTCTTGGTCAGACTAAGAGGGACCTGCCAATAAACGGAAGGCTGCTTGCCTGCTCCTTGGCGCAGTGGCCACACAGCATCCTGGCTGCTCGCTCCATAGGGTGGTCCTGATCCTCGTCATGGCACAGGTCACATGGGTAGGTACGACCGCAGCATGGGAACCTGGGATACAACAGATGGTGTCATTTCTTAAGCTCAACTAAAATATCGTCAAACGTGTGGTTGGCCTCAGCCATGCTGGCATGCCAGTGCCATGAAGGGAAGCGGGCACCTCAGCCACCGCTGGCTCTGTTTGAAGTGCCTGCATGTGCCCTTTCCCGGCAGGGGCTTCCCGTGCTGAACCGCTGGGTCTCTGGGGTAGCGGCTCGCCTGCTTCTTCTCTTCCTGTCCTGTAGGGAGCATCAGAGACCAGCACTGCTAACCAGAGAAGACGGCAGCATTTTCCATCCATCAATCCATCCATCCATCCTCTAACAAGTAAAGGGATATTGTGAACCTGCAGCCTATCCCAGGAAGCACAGGGCTGGCTAATACACACACAAAGTCTGCTAAAGGGCTGTAGAAGCCGCAAAGTTTGTTTTGTTGATCATTTTTCACATATTTCTTTGCCGATTCGGTATTATTCAGCATGTTATTGGTTAAGACCGCCGTCAATCAGCAGTGGGTGGGTTCTTGTATAGAGAGATGGGAATGCCTCTTTAGGTACTTTGGCAGTTTGGTAGAGGAACTTCAATCTGTTTATCTTGCTGCCAAGCGGGAAATTGTGCAGTTTGTAGTATTACATTTGTGTTGTGACTTGTTAGAGTGTTAGAGTGTGCAGTTAATGGTAAGTTCAATTTAACTATGTACATAATAATGTCCTTTACCCGTTACCGGTTTAAAACCAGCTGATTTTGTTAGGCTTGCAAAGTGATGTGTCTGTATGTCAGCGGTAATATGCCACCTAAAAACATATTAGCCCAGTTATAACTTATGTTCTGTTATTATATAAAACCCTCCTGTCAAATTTTATTCTAAAATTGTAGAATATATTTTATTACACATAAATTATTGCTTATTTCATGAAAAAATCAGGGTTGTGTTACCTAGTCTATGTTAAACGTTTTGACTGTTTGTGGAACTGACTCCTTTAGAGATTCAGCTCCCTGTGGCCAATAGTAGCAATGGGGGAAATAATCCCCTTTGGCCACTACTGTTACTAAAGTTACCTGTAAATATGTTCTTGGATTGACATTTTTATATCTGTATCTAGTGCATAGTTGATTATTGGATATGTATATAATGCAGTATGTAATGTATTTTTATTCCAGAATCTTTACAGACACACTCAGACACAAACACACAGTGCTATAACAGAAGTTGAGTGTCTGCTTTGTGCACAATAAGAAGCTAGAATGAGCATCTGCCTCACTGATCTAACCAGACACCCCGCAGCTGTGGCCTCTGCCTGACAAACGGCCTGTTAGATACTTGAACTCTGCAGTACAGAATGGACAACTTAAAAGAACCAGTTTGCCTAATTCCATGTTTTTCAACTGTGGGAGAAACCACGCGCGCTAGTCAGGAAAGGGGGGGGGGGCACGTTACTCACCGGTTTGATTTCGAGTGCGTGGCTGGATGTACTGGAACCGCGTTCCCTCAACCAGTATGCTGAGCTGACTGTGGCAGTGGAGACAATTTACTTCCATGTTTTTTCCAGATGACAAACTCTGTGTGAGACAGCAAAGAAGAAGGTAGGCAGTGAGACCATATCAATGACCCTGAAATGTCATGGCAGAGATAACACATTCACACAGTCTCAGAGAGGAGAAAAAATTGTTTATACAGCCGTTTTATTAAACCACCGGCATAACTGAACTTTGATACTATGTTTGATATATAAAAGGTGACATTTCATACTTATTTCTCCTAGGCCATAATAATAATAATAATAATAATAATAATAATAATAATAATAATAATAATAATCATCCTTAAGAGCATAGTGTCCATAAGGTCTGTATGGGGAAATACGTAGGTATCTACATCAAATAAAGACTTTGGACGGAATAGTCTATATGTAAGATTTTAATAGCTATATTATTATTATTATTATTATTATTATTATTATTATTATAATAATAATTATATTATCATTATTTATAATAATAATAATAATAATAACAATAATAATAATAATAATAACAACAACAACAGTAATATTATTGTCATCAGTATTTAACAACAACAACAACAACAACAACACTAATTTATCATCATGTATACCTGCAGGGGGCCCTCCTGGGAGCATTCGAGGCAGCCCACCATCAGCTCACTCTCCTGTAAGACCAGGTCCACGGCAACTGCGTTGCTGAGGTCCAGGTAGCCCAGGACGTCGCAGTAGCGGTGCAGCACGCTGGGCCGGAACGCCGCGCCAATTCCAGCATTGCACCTGTCACAGTGGGCGGAGCAGGGCAGCCCCTCGCTGACGGCCAGGTCCGCCGTCACTTTGCACCTTCGTGTGATATGCAGCAGAGAGGTCACCGAGAACAGCCCGCATATACACACCTTCCGACAGCAGGGGGCAGTGTGGCAGAGCCTACCTGCTGCACTGCAGCGACAGGGTGAGCCGCAGCGCCCTCACCGTGGCAGTGCCCTCGCCCAGCTGCAGACCTAGCAGCTTCACCTCCGTGCCTCTCCGCGGCTCTGCACTCTTCACGTTCTCCACAGCTCGGCCGCCAGCCTCTTCCTCCTGCGGAAGGACTGACACTCCCTCCTCCCATGTTTCATTGTCCTCCACATCATCATCATCCTCCTCCTCCTCCTCCTCTTCATTGGAGACACCCGCTGCAGGCTCGCAGAGCTGGTCCTTGCAGACCGATGCTTGGAGTTGCTGGTAGGAGATGAACTGGATTCCAGATCGTTCGGCGTCTATGTCTTTTTTCAGCTGAAGGGGGACAGAAGATGGGGGGGGGACATTTTTATTAAATTTTTTTAACAGATGTGAAAACACGGCACTGAACAAGTATTAAGTCAAACCAACCTGCCGGGCACCCTCAGTGAAAAGCCTCTCCAAGTTACGGTCTAGCCAGCGCAAGAACGGCCGAAACACCAGCTCCACCTTCCCCATCAGCTCATTGGTAGCATGTCTGGCCAGCAGCCACTCCTGAGAGGTCTGGCATACATGCCTGTGTGTTAGAAACAGTGCGTCTTATTGGATAATGTCCATAACACAAGCCACATCTATGACCTAAAAAATGGATTTCTTTTACCTCCCCATGACGGAGGGCAAATCCTGGTCTTCTGGAATGAGCACAGAAAAAACCTGCAACAGTTTTCATACAAGCGATGTCAGTATTCTGCATTCTCATCTAAACACGTAATAGTTTTAAGGACGCAGTAGGAGCTTTGTCTGCTCACCTCCTGGGGATACCGCTCAGGGAAGCTAACCATGACATGGACTTCCTTCAAGTCAAAGGGCTGCAAGATCAACAGTGTCAGCATCCTTTAAAACATAGCATACACTAGATATATGCTGCATGTGCCCCTTATTGTTTTAGTTATATACATTTGGTACAAAGACCTATAAAGCAAGGAAGACAAATTAAAGGACAGTAAAGATGGATGACCTCTGGATTATTAGGGCCACTAAAAGAGGAACTACAGCCCTGAAACAAATCAGCATAAATATTCAAAATATTTTATACCTCCATCCAGTAAAGACATGTTTCACTGAAGTTACCAGGACTAGAGTAATATATGACGGATGCATGTTAGAGAATTATAAAAAATTATACTGATCACAGATTGTCACAGAAAAACGAATGGGTGTCCTTCAACTCCTCTTCTACGCTGATTCGAGAAATGCATTCAGAAATTCACCACCACCCATAGTTTTCAGTGACATCACCATTAGGTAATACTGATAGAATATAATTCCTTATTAGGAAGGGATGGGTATATTAAAGTTTAAATTACGAAAAATGATTTTGATTCTATATGTGATCATTTTAAGACTTTACAGAAGAGCACAAAGTACTGCAGGTCTGTTTTGCCAGAGTTTACAGGCTGTAACATGTTCGGACATGTTGAGACAGGATCCTGCTCTCTCTCTGATATGGAAAAATGATATCAAGGCAAGGGGAGTCCCAGTATGCTGGCTGACTTCTTTTGGAACCTTAAGAGAAATATTCTTGCAGCCAAATACAGAAGAGAATCATACAATTCTACCTTTAAGAGTCACTGCCACAATGCAGAAATATATATGTAGCGTAAATTTTGTCACTCTAAATCCTTGTGCAATGTGTAATTGTGTACACGGTTTTTCATAATTATGTCTATCGCTATAGTTTTTTTGTTTACTATTGCCATTTATTTCTATTGGCTGTTGCAATAAGTAAATTTCCTCGGTGTGGGATCAACAAAATCTTATCCTAGCCGACAGGGAAATTCCAATTAGATATTTGAATTCAGCACAAAAAAACACTAAGATTCACCTATTTTGATTTGTGTTACAAAGGACAGTAAAAGCTTGTTGACCAGTGTTATTTATGTCATGAGTATGACTGAGGAAATTTGGCAAATTTTAGTACCAGGCCCCCTGACTAAACCTCAGCTGTCCATGTATATATGTTGTGTGACATGATAAGATATGGGATTACCCAGTCGGGGTCAGTGGGATGCATGATGAACCTGTAGAAGGTGAGCTGGCCGTCCTCCCGCTCCTGAACGATCAGTTGGTCCCTTGGGAAGCGCTTGGTCAGCTGGGTGATCTCTGTGTCCCGGAGCCGCCTGGCCACTTCCTCCGTGAGCTCGCTCAGTCGCACGTCCTGAATGATGCTGGGGGGCTCAACGGGCTCCCTGGGCCTGGGGTTTGGCTCAGCCACAGGGGGCAAATCATCAGGGTGCCAAAAGCGGCATCGGTCTTCCAGGGCGCAGTAGCCAGACAGGAAGTAGCGGCACGGCCGGGTGCTGTGACCTCGCCTGTGCGGAGCAGTCCTGGGGTGAGGCAGGCGAGGGGCCTGGGTGCAGCTTTCAGGCCCTTCAGAACCTGGCTCCACACAGCCAGCAGCCGTCTCCTGCAGCCCCTCCGGCATGTTATCCACACCCTTCAGCGCCTGCTTGCCCTCCTCTCCCTGGTGGAGAAAGTAACACTTCTCCCCAAACTGGCAGTTCTTCCCTTGGGAGTAGAAGCGGCATGACTGTCGGTGCTGGGGCGGCCTTGGCTGCCTCTTATTCTCTTTTTCGGTCTCCTGAGGACAGTCCTCACTGCTTTTCATGCCTGATATCTGGAAGTCCGCAATAGAAGCATGGAGACATTTCTTTTCAAGGTCCGTTTTGTAGGCGTAAAACACGTGACAAGCACGGCAAATATAATGCAAATTTAATGACCCTTGAAATGTCAAAGGTAAATGTTCCTGGTTCTAAAACATATTTGTATTCTGTCGAAATAGCTAAGTCTGAACATATGAATCATCATAAAAGTTATAAATTAACGTAACACCTGAAAGATCTTCACGGAGCTACGTTAGCTAACATATCCATCCATTTTCTATAACCACTTGTTCCATATGGGTCGCGGGGGGTCCGAAGCCTGCGGGCGCAAGGCAGGGAATAACCCAGGATGGGGCGCCAACCCATCGCTGGGCACACTCACACACATATATGCATACCTATCTGCAATTTGGCAACTCCAATCAGCCTCAGCATGTTTTTGGACGGTGGTGGGGAGAAACCGGAGGAAACCCCGCGACGACACGGGGAGAACATGCAAAGTCCACACACATGGAACCTGATCCCAGAGGTGTGAGGCAACAGTGCTAACCACTGCACCACCGTGCCACCCCTGTTAGCTAACATATCAAAAAATTAAAATTAAACAATCGCTACAGCGCTTAAAGGAATCACTTCACCGATCACTTTACACAAATCACTTAACCTGTTGTTAGCTTGTTAGGTTAGTTGTCTCGTTACCAGATAACCACAGACAGTTACATAAAAACCTCGAAACTAGCAATCAGCTGCTACGCTTGTCTGACAATAAACAAACATTACTTCGGACTGGAGGTGTCTTTCTAGCGGGATGAGGAGGTAACGTTACTACTAAACTGCACCAGCTGCTTGCATTCATAAGTCAGCTCTTTACCTGCAATTCCGCTGTTTGGTGAAAAATCTGGCGTACTTCGGACTATATAACAAAGCATCATGGGAAAAACCAGGGCCCTGACTTCCGGTCTCAACACTTCACTGTAAAAGTCAACTAGTAATAGATGTAGCAGGGGATCCCCATCACCATCATGACTATGTGTGACTTACCTGTAGTATTTATTAAGAAACAGATTATATACTTGAAATTATTACACTGACTAAAATATATGTAAAATAAAATCATTACACTCACACAAATACCTTCAATTCGATCAGCTTTAGGGTATCGCAGGGGCTGACCGGGTACTCAAACTGTTATGCCATGAAAATGAGCTCTTATCGCCTAAAACTGTGTGTGTGTGTGTATATATATATATATATATATATATAAACTAGTGTATGTATATATGTATAAACTAATGTATGTATATATATATATATACATACACTAGTTGATATACAAGTTATGAAATAAACATCTTTTGTCATTTTTTAGTTTTATTACAGGTTCAATTTAAACTGTGCGCTTTGCACCATTATGTATTAATAGTTTTCATACATGATAATATATTATGTATGAATACATTGAAATTAGCTAGCTCTAACTCTAGTAACTAAATCTAAGCTTATCAAATGCACAACAGTTCAACATAGAGCAGTAGATGAAAGCAATGAGTTTCCATGAGCTCCCCCTGTAGTAAAGCAACAAGTAAGGTTACAGATTAATAAAAGATAAATCAAGGTAATAAAAAACAAATAAAACAAACAACAACAACAACAACAATAATAATAACAATAATAATAATAATAATAATAATAATAATAATAATAATAATAATTAATAATGATAGTCTGCTGTATAAATAACATAAGAAAAAAGGAGAACCGCGAGGTTGTCTTGCTGTGTTTATGTTTACGGGTTCACGTTTCCATCTTCACCTTCACCCACTTCCCCGTACATTAACCCGGCACCCTTCTGCCCGGCTCTGCTGCACACACGCCGCCTCCAGTGCACCTTCCCTCGGCGGGGGCGTCCGACGCGGCGCTCAGCGGAGAATTTCCGGGGTAACGGACTGCTGCAGGCAGACAGCCATTTTATAACTATAGTAATAAGGCTGCTGTCAAAAATAAGTCGTTTTTCTCCGCGCGAAATGGGTCAGTGCGGAATCACCTCCTCGAAGACCGTGCTGGTTTTCCTAAACCTTATTTTCTGGGTAAGTGACAGCATGCGGGGTCGGGCCGGGGTGCGCATCTCGCTCCGGCCGGCTCTGGGGGTTTAATGAGGCGCTGACTTTCGCGTCTCCCCTCGCATATCGGCGTTTAAATAACTACACTTCACGGTAATAATCTGCCAAGCTGAAACCTTGAACCATTGCCATTTTTGGCCTTTTATTTTTATGTTAAGTAGCTGATATTTTGACACTTTTTGCCGGGGTCTAAATGGCATTTGATTTGGGTGTTAAGTACAGAAATCCGTTTTATTTTAGTGCATGTTCCGATCACTACATGTTTCGGGAACTGCTGATCAAGTGCGCATTTATTTTGGAGACGTGTCAAGTGACAACCGGTTTGCAGGGTTTCGCCCCGTCTCATTTTACTGTGTTATGAAAGACGTGTCGTAGTGCAATGTGGTTGTACCATGACGTTATCTGTCTGTCATTGCAGGTATGAATACGCTTGCAAAACCACAACTAGCTATGATCAGGGGTCAACACCACGGAGAGTTCTAGCGGAAATTTTGATCAAAATGTTTTTTTAAGAAGTAGTCTACAGTTTTTCTTCTTCAGTCGAAACATTTTGCTGCTGACAAAGACGCGACTTGCCGCGGACACGATTGCCCGTGTACAGACACGTTGACGATCCCTGGCTATGTAATATTAATCATAAAAACCTATATAGGTTGGATAAAGTATTTGCCAATGTAACTTGCAGCGCAAAACAAGTAGCCGAGAGTTAAATATTATTGTAAAGGTATAAGGTTGTATAAAATGTGAATAGTGCAGACCCTTCCAAATGCATAATTTAAGTGAATCGGGTAGATAATGTTTATTTCACATGACTTCTTTAATGTGAGTGTCCCTAACTGTAGTGAAAGTGGTATTTTGGTCTTTAAGACGGGTGGAACAGTTTGTTATACACCTGCAGGGCTATGGGTACAGTTACTGCCCCCACTAGCCTTCTTTATTAAGTGAGTTGGTGCCTCTCACCCACGGCTCACTGTTCACCAAAACCTCGTGTACGGAAGAATAGACTGGAAAGATTAAAAATGCCCTCTTGCATAATTTCCACATCAGAGAGCCTAAAGTAAATAGCAAATAATAGTGTTGAAATAAGCTATTGCTCAAGCAGTGAAGTGTGCTGAATCTATGCACGTTTCTAGTGAAATGCACAATAAAAATTACTGTAAGGATGTAACATTTATACTGCAATATATAACACGTAGGCCTATAGAATGAAGTGGTGGAAGGTTCCAGATGTATCTGACAATTTATGTTTAATGCTCAGATCCCTCGATAAATTAAATATGCATATACATAGTTTTTCCCTTATTTTACAGGCAGCAGCCGGAATTCTGTGTTACGTCGGAGCCTATGTGTTCATCACGTATGACGACTATGATCATTTCTTTGAGGACGTGTACACCCTCATCCCCGCTGTCACTATTATAGCTGTCGGAGCCCTCCTCTTCATCATCGGTCTCATCGGCTGCTGTGCAACGGTTCGAGAGAGCCGCTGTGGCCTGGCCACTGTGAGTGACTCCTTATATTTCACTCGAAAGTATCGCTGTGCCAGATCCAGCTGGAATTTAGTCCGATGATGACCCATATCCACAATACACACTGTGTAGATCTGGGGCGTGGCCAGGGTGTGCAAATGGCACCCAAAACGTCAGTTTGCACACCCAAATTAAATAACATTTTTGGCACACCCAAAGAAAAATTCCTGGCTACGTCACAGGTGCAATTATCACCGAACACTTAAAAATGAATAGTCACATACGATTCTGGTATCTGTCCGCACAACTACTTCTGTACAAAATGCATATTGTCTAAACTGGCTTCCAACTTTTAAATTTTTTTTATTAATATAATGTGTCTCTCTTCCCCCTAGTTTGTCGTCATTCTCCTCCTGGTATTTGTTACGGAAGTAATTGTTGTCGTTCTTGGCTATATTTACAGAGCAAAGGCAAGTCATTTACTCAACTTCGGTCAGTGTTGGAGCATTTAATTCAAATGCGGAAACCTCTCTAATGAAATCTTTTCTTTTTCTGCCAGTGAGTAGGGTTTTTAAGTGCTTCTATAATATCTGATAAAATTAATGCATTTCCTTGATTGTACTGTGGTTCATAATCAGTTCTTTTTTGTATGTTTATCTAGTTTGCAATCTTCACTGGTAAAAAATTGATATGTTTAAGAGAGTTCACTGCTTACAGTAAGTGTTCTCAGGAAGGTCAGTAAGGTTATTTGGCTTTTTGAATATCATATTCAGTCCCTAAACAATTGCTTGACTATTGTGATGCTGTGCATACTGTGCATATGTCTGTAATGGTAGCAAAGTGAATTACAGCAATGCCCATGTGGGATTGTGCGACCTTAATGTAATATTGGTGTTTTAAGATGAGCAGATTATATATTTTTTTGCAGGTGGAAGATGAAGTAGATCATTCGATTCATAAGGTGTACAATGAGTACAATGGGACAAACAGCGACGCCCCAAGCCGTGCCATTGATTATGTACAAAGGCAGGTAGGAGGATTTAAATCACATTAATGTCTTTTTGACATGCCTCCTGTTTCACGGGTGGATATCCATGTTTAAAGCGTCCTTTTTACCACAGCTTTACTGCTGTGGAATTCACAACTATTCCGACTGGAGGAACACCCGCTGGTTCAAGGAGTCGAGAAACAACAGTGTTCCGGTCAGCTGCTGCAAGGCCAGTGTCAGCAACTGTAGCGGCTCTCTGACCCGGCCCGGAGACCTGTACCAGGAGGTGGGTGCTAGTTCAACCCTGTCCCCATGACGGCCCCGGTGCGCTTCACCACCTGGGCTTGGCATGCAAGCTTTAGGTAGACGGTGATATAAACATTCTTGCCGTTCCCAACTACATCAAAGCTATTCTTGCCTTTACTCCAACCGAAACAGCCATCGTCAACATAAATGTTCTCCATAAAGATTGTAACTGCTGACACCTGCTGATGATTTTATAACCACTTATATTCTGACATGTTTAGAGCCGTAAGTTACAATGTTGGAATCGCTGTTTTCTTTGAGCTTTCTTTTGTTTTGTAAATTTTGGATTCAGTGTCACCAGAATGACAATAAACTGAAAGGAAATTAACGTCTTTTTCTTTGTAAAGGGATGTGAAGCTCTTGTGGTGAAGAAACTGAAGCAGATCATGATGTATGTTATTTGGGCAGCTCTGACGTTTGCTGCAGTACAGGTAAATCTGTTCACAAAGACATTATTATCCCACAAGGTAATAATCTTAATTAATTTGGATTACGTGCAGTAAAATTAGGTCTGCAATTAAAAGCATATTGGTAAAGCAAAATCCATAATATTATCGATTTATCACGGTAATAATTATTAAAATTGTGCCGGTTAAGCAAACGTGTTGTTACCAAGCTAAATATACGGTAGACCTCATAATCAATAAAACAAGTCTCCATGGAGCTAAATACAGGTAATAATTTATAAAACATGTTGGTTATACTATCAAGCTAAATGTGAATTACAATTTACAATATTTAATAAAAATCCACCTTTTTCAAAACATTCATAAACGTATATCATTAATGTAGACTCTTACTGCTGCGGTAAGGGTGAACTTGAAAAGAAAAAAAAAACACGATATACCATGAAACCGCCAGAATCTTAAAAAATACTGTGATACAAATTCTTGGTTATACTGCACAGCAATAATTGGCATATGTACTATTTATATTAATATTTGTTTTAAATGAATATGGTTTGTAATGGCAGGTCTGTTTTATTAAAGACACACCATGTGTGTAATTTAAAATCTGCTGATTAGCTTGATACTTGCATTATTTGAGATGCATTATATATTTACATTTTTAAATGTGATAGTGAGTCTTGTGTCTGGTAGGCAGCGACCTTGTTAATAATGAATAACATAATTATTGGCAAATTAGCTTATGAGAAGTACTTATGAGGAATTTCTTTGTCCACTATCACATGTACTTAGTGCGATGTAGTCATGCATTATACTTGCAACTGGACAGGAGAGCCAGCACGTTGCAGGTTTTAATGCGCCCGGTGGCTCTGTGTCGCAGATGCTTGGGATGCTGTGTGCCTGCGTGGTTCTGTGTCGCCGGAGCCGTGACCCAGCGTATGAGCTGCTCATCACTGGGGGGACGTACGCCTAGAGAGCTCTGGGTCATGTGACCGTGTGGGCTTTCTGCCACCATAAGCTAAAGCGCGCCGTGCACAGCGCAGGATAGCTAAGACTGTGCACTGCTGTTGGGTAAGGCAGCAATACACTATTCATGCCATGCCTTTTTAGTTAATATTGCAGTCTCCATAAGATCTTAAGCATAAATAGCAATGACTTTTTTTTGTCCTGTGTTTTATGAAGCATGGCAAGCAGAAGATAACGAGGTGATGTTCCTTCTCCATTAATTTGTACTATGTGTATGTTTTGAAGACGTTTTGTAAGTACTCAGTATGAGCTGTAAATACCCCATCCTTTATCAGGTTTGTCATGCTACTGCAGAGTCGATTTAGCCCATTACTGATGTCACTTCCTGAGTAATAACATGATGTAACATCCTTATAGACATAGACTTCTGCTTGAAAAATTACTGACTGTTTGATTTAGTGATGAAACTAACTTGAGGCTCCTCTAAACAATGTGAATGAAGTTTGAGAATAATCTATGCACTATGTATTCCATTCAGAGGTGGATTATTATTATTTAATTGTTTTCTCTTCTGCGCAGTTGTATCCTTTTGAGAAATTAAGTTTGACAAATAGTTGTGTAGAATAACAAAATGTGGTTATTACTGTAAATAAGTCTGACCTCTTTCAATAAAATAAATGTAGACCTATCGATGCGTTTGAGAACATCTTTGTGCCGATTGTTAATTTGTGGCCATTTCCGGCCCAGTTGGTTTTGGTTTTGTTTCAGCTGGACTTTCAGTTACCAACAACACCTCATATCAACGTTAACGGCATGAATTTTTTAAGTGATCCAACCGTGGGTCTTCATTATTGTTATTAAGAACAGCATTTCACAAGTGCAACACAACGACTTCTCTTCAGTCCGAAACTTAACAGTCCCTAGTTGTTTGTGGCGTCCTTCTCTTCAGAGGGCATGAGCATATCTCATCCAGTAAAACAACGTTAAGTGTGCCATCTGTTTGCCTGACTTTGCCCCCCATCACCCCGAAGCCGCATCCCAGCCACGCTCTGTCTTCCACACAGACCTCGGTTGGTGGCACTAACAGAACAGTACGATCCACTCACTGAAAACGGGAACCTAAATACACTTTAAAATTATGTCACTGATGTCATGTGGGCATAGGGCGGTGTGAACATGTCATAGAGGCTGTTAAGATCGCCTTACTGTCTGATTAACAGCGGAGAGCCGTGGCTTAGGGAATACTGAATGATTTATGTTTGTTGACCTGTAAAAACAATCCATATTCTTATATGCCTGGACGAAACAGAAGACGTGTAAGGTCTGAAGTCATGTTATTGTAGCTGGGGATGAGAGCCTGATGTTGGCACTGCTTCTTCACGCCGTTCGTTTCAACCTATAATGAAACATAGCCCCTCCCACGGCTCCCATCATGCTTTGGTCAGGTAGCACCCTGGGACGAGCCCGGCCTGGCCATTCCTCTTCACCTGCCACCAGCCGTCCTCCCCCCGCTGTATCACCATCACTCGCTCCCCTTTCAGAATCGTCAGCTCATCCTGGTCCTGTAAACAGAGACCAACATCAGCAGGCTGAATGCCCCCCACCCAGCGCTCCGGCAGTCTCCCGTAATGGGTACATTACACCCCAAGGTGCCTGTCTCCCACCGCGCTGCGTTTAAGCTCTAAGTGTGGGCGTGTGTTAAGCCGGAGCCACGGAGCCCTTTCGCAATGTCCTTCCACAGGTGTTGCGACTGACCTGCGCTCTGTAGTCGAACAGAACTTGGTACTCGGCTTCTCTGTTAAGGGCCGTGACAGACGCATTCATGACGTTTGGCTTCAGAGCTGGGGAGTGAGAACAGAAGAAGCAAAAAGGCACTTTATCCATTTGCTACTTAGTGTGGGGAAGGCAAGACGTGAACACAGAGAGGGCATCAAAATGACTCGGCAATCAACAACTTCTTAGCTCAGTAAGCCAATTTTTTCAGCTATTCTGGCATTATAACTCATTACTGAACTCATTTAATGGTTTAATTGGGAATAATTTAACTGGGCAGATATATTTAGTGGATGCTGGCTACAGTCTTGCAGGATGGCTCATTAAATTAATGATGAGGTGATTTGTCGCCCAAACAATCCCGTAACACTCAACCAGCTGAAATATGCTGCCTTATGGAAAGGGCGCTGTGGTAGAAAACGTTTGGGAAACGCTGCCGTAAATTGCATGTTGATCTAAAGTATTGTTAGTACTGACCATTAGATGATTGTATTGACTGTGAAGCTTCAGCGATATTCAGCCTTGACCCTCCATTTCCTTGCAAAAGATTAGAAAGCCTAGAAATTAAAATAAAATTTCATTAGTATTTTAACATATATTGGAAATCAGGATATCTGATGTGGTTTTATTGACTAAATTAATATTTGATAATTGCTGAAAACGATTAGGTAAACTTTTTTGTGTTAGAGTTTGTATTTATGGACATGTATGAATTGTATACATGTATGTACATATATGTATACATGTATATATACAGACGCTCCCAGGTTATGATGGTCCGTGTTAAGATATTTGGACTTTATGATGTGTTTCACTTTCAGTACATTATTCAATACATTACATGAAATACTAAATAATAACACATTATTATGAAATAGACTTTGTGTTAATGATTTTTCCCAACCGTGGGCTAATATTTGTGTTCTAAGCAAGTTTAAGGTAGACTAGGCTAGGCTATGATGTTTGTTCGGTTAGGTGTGCTGTATTAAAATGCATTTTCGCCTTACGACAGGTTTATAGAAACGTAACAGATAGTAGAGAGGACCTCTGACCTGTTTATTACTCCTCCCCCTCTTCCCATGCGGGGGGTGCCATTGCTGTGGGCTGGCCCATCCCTCTCATAATAATTCTCAAAGGTAACGGGGGCTAGGGGCACAACCATGAAGTCCAATGAGCACACTTCCCGCGAGCAACCCACACTAGTCCATTTAATGTGCAAAATATTGACTTAAAATGTTTAATATTCTAGGTGAATCAGTCATGCAGGTATGGGTATCGACAATATAGAAATATTAGTGAGGTCTTACTTAACATGCTTACTTAACTTTTTTTATGAAACAGGGTCATGTGGTTATTTAATGACTTATTAATTAATGGTTAAAAAGTCACTGTAAACTAGACTAGCAATTAGTTAAAAAGATCTGTTTAACCGTGTTTACTCCACCCTCTGTAGAGTTAGTGCCAAAGCCTAGGCCTGTTAAGTGGTTAACAGGAAGTGGTGTCACATTTTCTACATTATACCCCAGCTCTGCACTGCTAATGTATAGATCAGCTTAATGCCAAATGCATTAAAAGCACAAAACCTGATGCTGAAGGGGGGTTGTATTTGTGACCAAAGAAACATGATAGGTATGAAAATAAGGTTTCGTCATTTCTGGCACCACTTCCATTATTAAAGCTAGGTTTTCTGGAATGTAGTAATACTGACACAGTAGGTAAATACCTGGTGGACTTGAGCCAGTCATTTTTGTTCTGATGAAGCAGTTGTTATCTGTGGTGGTATCACACTGTTCCAGAGTCTTCCTAACGTCCTCATAATACTGTAAAAACAGTCTTAAGTTGGATACAGTCACAGTTCTTCTCAAAACAAAATATAATTGCGATATCACAGTGTCTGTGGTTTTATTATCGACCTCTTTCACTAGTCATCCATTCATGGGCACAGAGCCCTGACCCACAAAGCCAGATGATACCCCACTGACCTCGTCATCTTTGACGCATTGCATTGAGAAATGGTTGCAGTGCACCCACATGGTGTTCCTCAGGAAGCTGATTCGGTCCACTTCCTGTTGCTGGAAGACCTGCGACCCAAACAGCCCAGTGAGCCTCAGTGACCTTCATCATTGGAACCAACAGAGTAGGATACCAGCGAGAATCTAGCCCCTAAAAAGGAGCACCAGAAATCTTTACATCTGTGGTCCCTAAAATGACAAATACCTCAAACATTATGCTATAATTTGTATTTGTATTATTTCATGTATACATCTGAAAATAAAGAATGTCATGATGTGAACATTTGCAGATAACCATGTCATAATATCTGGTGTTCTTTTCAATTGCTTTAAAATCTATGAACTTTCTACCGGATGAACATCATCTTACTACAACATACATCACAAGTGGGCCAAGAATGAGCAAAGCAGACAGGAAGCAGCGAGAGGGAAGGCGGGGCTACCTCGCACATGCTCGCATATGTGCACTGCCAGTCCTGGCGGACCTTCTCCAGCTGGGTAATGTTGGACATGTATTGCGTCTCTAGAGAAGAATAAGGGGTTCTTCATACCGTTCGCTTCAATCTGTTAGCCTTGTATGTGTTTTTAGGTGAGAGTACAGGCTTACAATAAGCCACAAAAAACTGCTAGTGGGTTTTTGGCCAATTTTCAGACTGTGTCCTGAGGTTCAGTGCTGAAAGTGGAACAAACCGGGCTCTCGGTGGTAAGGCCATTTGTTTGATGAGCATGTGAGTCAAGAAAAACAGAGAACAGCATGATTTTGTGATGTAGCTAGTCTCTAGTCTCTCTCTTCTCAATGGCAATAACATCCAAATTCAAATCTAGAAGCCTAGCTCTGGTCTTTGGTGAGCCACAGGGATGATACCTGCACACCAAGCGGAATGGACAGGCACAGGCCCGGAAGCTGCCGCCCTGTCCCATAACCTGCTTTCCAGGACAGGAGTTCAGCTTGTCACATGCTGCGGTGTCTCACCTGCCTCCACGGCTACTTCCCTGCACTGCCGGGCCTTGCTGTGGACCTGATTCATCACAGGAAGGGAACATTCATACAGAAAGTGTCATAATGAAATGCAGACTGGGAACAAAAACAACTCGCTTCTGCTTTGGGGAAAAGAAAATGTCATGAAGTGCAAAGCATCTGAAGCCTTCAAAGCCAAAGTCACAGTTACGGTGCACATGCTTTTGTCCAAAGTGACACGGAAGTGAGGAAAGCTTGGGGTGAGCCGGCCTCACTCAGGGGCCCAATAAGGGGGTGATTACTCAGCTGACTCTGGAACCTTCAGGACATAGGCACAGATCTCTAACCTGCTTGTTATAATAATACTTGCTAGGAAAATATCTGTTTGAAATAATTGTGTTTGTTTTTTTTTTTAAGAATTTTGTTTTACATTTTGTGTAAGGTGATACTTAACAGCCAATCAAACGTTTCCACCATCAGCATTGAATTCTTTAAGAAACAGGACCCATCTTGCTGACCCCAATAGCCATAAGCGACCTGCCTTTTCCGCCTGCCTGGAGGTGGCGCTGGAGGCGCTATCCACCCGCTCCATGGTTTGTTCGGCCTCATCCATTTCTCGGCACCGTTGTTCATAGATCTTCTTGGACTGCAGGGGAATCAGAGCACTTTACAGATATGTCTTTGTCAGGAAGCAGAACGCATCTTGTTTGAATCACGAACGCATGTTTCACAGCATGCAACAGCAGGCTGTTGCAGCGGGAAAATCTAGAAGCCTGTGAGATTAACGATGCAAAGCTATAGAAACTATGCTACAGAGTGGAACAAGAGGCTCTGTTCATGGTCATGCACATAAGAGCATCATCCACAGAGGGCAGTCAAATCTAGATGCTCATCCATTTCTATACTTTCGCAAAAATTCACAAAAGTGTAATTTTTGTGATGACAAACTGTGAAATTCATTTAAAATTTAATAAAAATTCTGGCTGTAATTTTAAATTGTAATTTTAGTTTTTAATTATAGTGTCAACTGTAGGTAATAATATTTCCTGTTCCTCATAAATGTAACATATTTCTGTAATTCTCCTGACAGTGTCTCAAAACAGCTTTAGGTGCTATCTCAGGCTGACCCCTTCAGTTCCACCAGTCATCCGAGAGGAGACTTTGCTCCTAAAATGGCACCGCTCACCGGTAGATCACCATCAAGGATAATCTAGGTCCTAGCACAACAAGTAAGTGCAGGGAAATGTGAGTGCGTGCCAACTCAACGGCAAGTGGATGTCATTGAAGCAGAGAATATCCCGGAAGGTTTCACGGGTAAGCGGTGCAGGGCTGTACAAGATAACTGGTCATGGCTGAAGTGAAGGGCTGCCCTCCCTGCCTCTGTTTGTCATCAAGTGTGAACTAGATGTGGTTGTATATTGGTTTGTTCTCTTTTTCGGAAGGTGGTTATTACACTTATTCCACTAGTGGAAGCTGTGGACATGTGAACATGTGTATCTCCATAATAAACTGGACTGGACCAGTAACACAGAACCATTCTAGGGCAATGTTTCTCAACCCAGTCCTTGGGGACCCCCCCACATAGTCCACATTTATGCTTCCTACCAGCTCCCAGCCAATCAAGAACACCAAATACCTAGTACAGGTGTGATGGGAGCTAGGAGGGAGCAAAAATGTAACGTGCCTGGGGGTCTCCAAGGAAGGGGTTGAGAAACAGGGTAAAAGACAGGGTAAAAGACTCTAGGGTAAAAGACAGAATAGAGCAGACCTTATTTCCAGAGGAGGCTCACATCCTGCAGTGCCTACAGCAGGGTGTTACCTTGCCACCTTCTGCCATTATGGTGGTCTGGGGTGTAACATCAACTCTGGGGAAGCCTGCTGTCTGAATGCGCTGATTAAAATAGCTGAAGTAGCCCCTAGGTACACTGGAGGTGGTGTTAGCAGAGAGGCTGCAGATATCAGATCTGCTACGCTACACATCATTCTGTAAATCAGCCCCATAAATGAAGTGCACCATACCACGAGGATCATAAGTGTTTAGGATGCATATTCTTCTATGGCCTTTGGTCCACCATTTGAAAAACAGTGCCATGCCATACACACACACACACTATATGGACAAAAGTATTGGACACACCTCTTAATCATTGAATTCAGGATTCAGGTGTTTCATTCAGACCCATTGCCTCAGGTGTAGAAGAATTAAGAACTTATGGACAGGATTACAAATATTTGTGAAAGAATGGGCCGTTCTGAAGAACTCAGTGAATTCAAGCATGACACTGCCATAGGATGCCACCTTGGTCAATTGTAAGTGGTATTATTGCAAAGTGGAAGGGTTTAGGAACAACAGAAACTCAGCCATGAAGTAGCAGACCATGTATAGTAACAGAGAAGGGTTGCTGAGTGCTGAGGTGCATAGTGTGTAAAAGTCACCAGCGTTCTATTGACCCAATAACTGCAGAGTTAAAAAACTTCCACTAGCATTAACCCCAATACAAAAACTGTGTGCCAGGAGCTTCATGGAATGGGCTTTCATGGCTGAGCAGCTGCATGCAAGCCTCACATGACAAAGTGCAATGCCAAGGGTCGGATGGAGTGGTGTAAAGCACACTGCCACTGGACTCTGGAGCAGAGGAAATGTGTTCAGTGGAGTGACGAATCACACTTCTCTGTCTAGCAGTCTGATGGATGAGTCTGGGTTTGGCGGGAGCCAGGAGAATGTTACCTGCCTGACAGCATTGTGCTAACTGTAAAGTTTGGTGGAGGAGGGATAATGGTATGGGGTTGTTTTTCAGGGGTTTGGCTACGCCCTTCAGTTCCAGTAAAGGGAACTCATAATCAGTAACGATCCAAACTAATTTTGTGCCCTAGGTGAGCATCACCAGCGGCGCCCCCCCCACCCCTCCGTTATAGGCAAAGTGTAATTGGCTGGCAAGTCAGCGCCCCCTCA
>JAAGVU020000008.1:20744679-20768569 GCA_011763525.2 Mormyrus iriodes
TTGCACATGCCATAACCCCCTTGCACATGCCATAACCCCCTTGCACATGCCATAACCCCCTTGCACATGCCATAACCTCCCATCCTGGACAGGGGTTAAGGGACCCCAGGATATGCGGCTGAATTGCACGCAAATGCCGCATACTTTTGAGGAAAACGCAGACTCCTGCTTTGTGCAGTGTGTCCTTCTGCAGAGCATAATGGCCGCATGATCCGCCAGCCCGCGAAGCTGAGCAAAGTCATTTTTTCTGCGGTCTTGCTTTGTGTCCCATCCTGGGCCCTGTGCTTCCTGGGAGAGGCTCCCAGCCGAGCGTCACCTGTGCACTCAAGTCGCGCTTAACGTTCCTTGGCCCAAGCACACTTTCTTCATCATCATGCCACTTTCTGTGGTGAAGAAAACTGTAATCGCATTGCACAATGAAAATGTTATTTTATGATGTATTTGGAGTCATTTCGGGCATGAAGACATACAGATTTATCTAACATGCAATGCTGCGATTTTCGTGTAATCGTGCTGCACACATAAAAAGATAGTTCCGTATTTTACCCAATATCTCTGAGTTTTTGTGTGTTGCATCCAATTGTTCCTGGATACTCTCATCAGCGCACATTTTCAGCGAACACTGCACCTCTGCCGTAGACCAAAGTGATCGCTTTGCTACAATGTTTGTCGCTACCTGTCGCTACCCGATCTGTACAGTGTACCCGATCTCTTCTTTCCCGGTCCGATTCATGTACACTACTGTTCAAAAGTTTGGGATCACTCTTCTTTTTTTTTGGCCATTTAAAATAACCACGAGTTTATCAGAAATACCGTGTAGATATTGTTAATGTTGTAAAGGACTATTGTAGCTGGAAACGGATGGTTTTTAATGTAATATCTATATTGGCGCACAGAGGCCCATTATCAACAACTATCAGTCCAAAGGCACGTTGTGTTTGTTAATCCAAGTTTATCATTTTACAAGGCAAATTTGATCATTAGAAATCCCTTTTGAAATTATGTTAGCACAGCTGAAAACTGGTGTGCTGATTAAAGAAGCAATAAAACTGCCCTTCTTTAGATTAGTTGAGTGTCTGGAGCATCAGCAATTGTGGGTCCAATTAAAGATTCAAAATGGCCAGAAACAAAGAACTTTCTTCTGATGCCCATTAATCTATTGCTGCTCTGAGATATGAAGGCTGTTCCATGGGAAACATTTGTAAGTGACCCCAAACTTTTGAATGGTACTGTATAGTGTACATGTGCACATGCGTGTGTCAGTCGCATCATAGACGTCATGTCTGTGTCTCTTTCACGATTAGCCGTCACATTAGATGTGTACTGTGGCCAAGTCCAACTGAACTGCTTGAATAGGTGGGCCTGGGCACAGTACGAAACCATCACACTAATCAAATGAAATGGACTTTGGGGGGGTCAAACGTGCTCAGGCGTGGTATGGATTGCCTAGTGTGAGTGCACTGACAGAGTCTACTCCATGTGCTGATGTACCTGCCTGCAGCTATGCGCTGTGGCTCAGTCCAGCGCCCGGCCTACGCATCCACAGGTCTGACTGCAGGACCATGTTTCCTGGGCCACCGAGATGACTAATCCTGTTTAGATTTAAATGTGATCGTGTAACAGAGTCTGCTTTTTAAGCCGAGCTGTGGAAGTGACCCATCAGTCTGCCCCCCTAGATGGCAGCGGAGCAAAGTACAGCCCCTCCACCCCTGGGTACTCGGTACTCATACTACCTGTGCTGGGCCTTGGGGCCATGAAGATCTCGTGACCAGGGGGGAGGGGGACTTTGTCTTGGGTGTTGAGCCCATTCTCTTGGTTTGTTCTGCTCCTCCCCCATTAACAAATGAGTGCACACCCTCCCAGCCGGTAACCAGCCCCACGCACATCTTTCACTAGTTGACTCGTCTATTAACTAAAAGCATCGTGGAGCTTTACTCCCCATTATCCCTCCCCGCCAGCCCCCGTAAATCATGTGCCCGTGTCCCAGTGGGCCCCGGTGTCCCCGCTGCCATCCCCAGGGGGCTCTGCATTAAGAGCATGTCCCCCCACCCCACCCCAGTGTGAACTGCTAGATCCCCGCAATATAAAAGTGGCTTTTTTTAATGTGAGGCTTTTCCAATCTCCGCAAGCTTGCGTCCCGGCCAGTTACCGTGGAGATGCTGTCCCACACTCGGGCTCATTTGAAGGAGACGAACTGAATCTGCAGTATTTTTACCCCGCCATCGATCTGCCCGTCTCCCTCCTTGACCTTCAAAGCGGGGTGGGGGCGGGCGGGTATCAGTGACCGCGCCCCCTCCGTCACGCCGCACAGCAGCACTGAGTCCTCTTTGTGTCGTCAGCACCTCCTCTGGCGGTCGAAGGCCCCCCTCCCCCAACGGAGGTGAGCCGCGGGGTCTATTGATGTCCAGAGCCCCCGTGAGCCCGGCTGTAGGATAGTGTGTCAGCGGGACGGCGCGGTGGCGCCATCCATCCTGCTGTACGCGCCAGGGACCAGAATTAATTACCAACCAATCGAATTTGTTGCAGCCAATTGGTAAACTAATTGGTAATTCCAGCTGTAGGCGGAGACTTGGCGGTGGGCGGAGCCGAGGCCGGGGGCGCCTTGCTCTGAGGCAGTTTTGTTCTCCCTGTACCGGCTGAACAGAGTGGCCTTGCCGGTGGGGGTGGGGGGGGCATGGCAGTTTCACGCCAGCTGTCTGTCTCATCGCCGTTTCCCCATCCGACTTGGGGGCTCAGGTTACGGGCCGATCATCTAGGGGTCCACGAACAGCCCCCACGCCCCCCCCCCCCCTCCACTTGAGGCCATTAGCAGAAACCTACTCTTCTAGGGTAGTCAGGCCCATCCTTTGTGCTCCTTTTCGTGAGGGGCTGGGGGGGTTATCCCAGTGTGGTTATGTATCCTGACAGGAAACGGCATCCCCTTTATTGCCCCCTGTCCTGACTTTTAACAGGATGGTGTTTAGGGACGAGAAAAATCCCCTTTTGGTTGCTGTAGCGTCCAACCCCCATGCGGAAGCAAAGCGGATGCGGCAGCCGGAGACAGTCTGAGGACATCAGCCTTGTGAAGACGGCTTGTCCTCCCTGCTCGTGCATGAAAACTGTGATGGGCTTAATTAAAAACGACTAGAGTTAGTGTTGCCATTTTGCATGAATGAGGTGCCCAGTGATGGTGACCCGTGCAGGTACAGGGGCCTGCCCTCTCTGGACCTGACCTCCTCTTCCTGACTTTCAGGAGGTTCTCATGATGTTGGACAACTACGTGCGTGACTTCAAAGCCCTGATTGACTGGATCCAGCTTCAGGAGAAACTGGAGAAGACCGACGCCCAGAACAGGTCAGGCCACGCACCTTGGACTCCCGTGGCCCGTTGTCACGACGACAGGCTGTAATTTGGAGCACCCTAACACTCTGTTTCCTCTTAACAGGAAAACTACAAGAACCATAAATTGATTAAAGCGTAAAAAAGCTCTTAAGCGGTTCTCGGTTTGAGTGTCCGCTGACTTGGTTTACTTACCAGTGGGAACAGTAAATTATACAAAGAAGCGAACAGCTGTGTGTTGTCACATGATGTGTGAGGTCACCTGATGCGGGGTGGTGGTGTCACACTATAGCCCTGTCACATGTCTGTCTGTCTGTCTGTATCTCCACAGACCCACCTCACTGGCCTGGGAGGTGCGTAAGATGTCCCCAGGACGCCACGTAATTCCCAGCCCATCCAGTGACCGCATCCTGCCATCTCCCAGCGCACGCCGTTCCCTTAACTTTGGGTCAGTGGCGTTGCTGTATTGCGTGTCTCTCTGGAGTTGGCGCTGAACCCGAGGCGGCATTAAAGGCGCATTAATCGCGGCTGGGATCCGTTCCGGCTTTCCGGGGCTCCTCTGCCTGCTTCGCTAAGAAATGCGTGTATGAAATGTGATTTTCGCCAAACCTGCTTCCTTATTATCCGGACTGGTGGCTGTTTTGTATCAAAGTTCGATTAAAGGGCGTTCAATATGGCTGCCATTCTGTAACTTGACACCGCAGGACGTGGATATTGTTTGCCGCCGCCCACCCGCCTTGCCTGTCCGTTTTCCTTCCCTTGGTCAAGACACGGAGTTTTGAGGAGGCCATGAACACGTGTGTCTCCTCACTGCGTCTCCTCACAAGAGAATCCTCACAGAGACTCCCCACCCCTGGCTGAATGCTGTCCACTGCTCCTCTCGTTTAATGTCTTGGTCAAGCAGACATTTTACTTAAACAGCTGATCTTGCTCAGGGGCCAAACAGTGAAATCACTTTGCTGACTGATCACAGGCACATTACCGTAACCCACTAAGCCCCACACTGCCCCATCCCCTTTCTGTGTTATCAGGGACCTCAGTCATGTTGAGGCTTCCTGTTTCTGTTTCCTGGTTCTGTTTCAGTTCTGGGGTACTGCAGTATGGCTTGTTCCCCCGCCTCCCTGTTAGTTCGGGTCAGGAATCCCTCCTTTAATACTCCTGACTGGGCTCTATTCTCCCCGCCCAGGGGTCCCCCGCCAACGCTGGCCACCGCACGCCTGCCCCACACTGGGCCCAGCTGGGCTGACCGTGTCAAATCCTCCCAGTCGCTGACGGTCCCCAGTCAGGGCGTTCCCCGACCCAGCCTGCCGACACGGCCCGTGGAGAAGCCGGGTGAGTGTCTGTCTGTCCCCACTGCGTGGAGTCTGTCACGCCCCCTTGTAGGTGGAGCTGTGCACAGCAATTAAAGAACTGGTCTCGAACCAGCACCTCCAGTGCTATTGGAGCATAATTAGGAGTTCTGAAGAGTATGACCGAAGATCCTTGAGGGTTAATGACAGCGGAATATAATGGACCCTAACCATCATTATGGTGACTATTATGTGACTGGCTGTTATGTGGTTTGATTAGCCGCGTTTAGCCTGCTTGTCTGTTTAATGCTCAGCCGAATTTAAATGAACCGTATTTATATCTAGCTTGATGTTTCCTGATGAGTGCACCGCAGCCTCCTGCTCAAGGCCCTGCTATTATTGGGATAATCTCCTCTGCAGTGAAGGATGCTGAGGGCTGGGAGACAGTGCAGCGTGGGCGTCCTGCCCGGCCGCGCTCCGCTGCCGTGGTGGCCAAGGTTAGCCCTGTCCTGGTCCACAGTGCCCCCCGGGACGACAGCGACAAGGAGAACCAACGGCACAGGCCCACTGATGCTGGGGGCCAGGACCCGGAGCTGACGGAACCGGTCAAGCCGGTGGACCCCCCTGTCCAGGAGGAAAGGGTGGGCGACGACAAGGCCGACGGCACCCAGGTGCTTGGCACGCAGGTCACTCGCCCGCTAACGCGGTAACGGTTCAGCATGCTGTGGATGCTCGCTGCTAACATTAGCATGACCCCCCCCCAAATGTGGGGTTGGTCAGAGTGGATCGGGGGAGGGGAGACCCTACGTGCTATTGTGTTTGTGGGTCTTTGCTTCACATGTGATGCGCACCGTGGGCCTTTAAGTGTACATGTCCCCGCATGCTGACCCCCTGGGGTCCCCCTGGGGTGCATGTGTTTAACCGCCGCCTGTGTTGGTGCAGCCCCCATGTGACAGCGCGTGGGCCTCGAAGCCCCGTGAAGACGAGGCTCCCCCCGGCCCCGCCCCTGCCCCCCCCAGCATGGACGCGGCGGGGGCGGGGGGTGAGCCGCCGGCCCCCACAGCATCTCCTCCAGGACAGACCCCTGCGCCTGCGGCTGTGAAAGCGGAGAGCATGCTGGATCCCGCAGAGCTGACCACTGTGAGTGCTGAGAGATGGAGGAGGGGGTCGGGGGGGGGGGGGAATGAGGGCCTCAGAGCCGAAACAAATTCAGCAGAAAATTAGGGCCCCTTGCCAGCATGAGGCGTGGCGATGGGGCAGCGGCGAGGCCAGGCCAAGCAACAGGACCCCCCCCATCATGTCACTGGGGGCGGCAGGCCAACAGCTGCTCTGTCCTTGGGGGGCGTGGATGTGGGGGGGGGGGGCGTTGTCTGCAGGGAGTACACGTCTCGATGGGTTGCTGTGGCGGTGGAGGGAAGCACGCTCAGATTGGGGGGGCTTAGGTTTCTCGTCCTCCGAGGCAGCGGCGTGCAGATCGATGGCTCGGCTGAGGTTACGCCCCCCCCCCCCCCCACCCCACCACTGCTGTCATTATGGCCCGCTGTTCCCACCCGTTTGTGTTGGTGGGTGGGGGTGACCAGGTTATCAGTGAACCTCCAGTGCTGTCTGAATAGAGCAGCCCCACATTCACGCGGTGGGTTTATAGACCCTGGTGCAAAAGTCTGACAGTGACTGTCCAGGTTTGCAGACATTAACGCCGCCGCTGGGTGTGTGAGACTGAAACAGCCTCTCCTTTTATCCAGAGCCACATTTATCATCGTCGTCCTGCTTCGCCTGACACACACTACCGTTAATGGGAACGTGCATCTTATACCAAATATCAAGTTCAGATCTGTTCACCATAAATTCGATCTCCTTAAAGAACTAGAGCAGCCTTTTTCTAATTGTTTGTTTCCCAAAATAAGCTTAAGTTTTATAAATGTACCTGGAAGTTTGGAAGTGTATAAAAATAGTCTTTCCGTGCTGCTGGCTTGGGTCTGTGGAATGGGATCAGCTGACACGGGCTAGGGTTGCCATGGCGACGCAGGGCAGCTTATGGCGTCTTTCTGTGTGATGATCCCCAGGTAGGACAAGAGAGCGAGCCATCTCTTCGGCCAGAACCGCTCGACATTCTAAAAAAATTTTAATCGTCACATCAATACAGGTTTATTTACCTGTAGGAAGGATAAACCGAGTTTGTTAGAAACCCGGTGAGATCGTTTAGGAATCACTGTAGCTTAGCTGCAGGGTCAAGATGAGACTGTGTGGGCACCTCCAGCACCACCGAGTCAATGTCCTGCCTCAACTTGTTAATGTGAGCAGTAATGTTCCATCACAGTGTAGAACAGCCCATCTTGTGGGGGTTACAGGGGACCCTGTCGCAGGGCTTTGCATCGAGGAAAGTTCTGGATAAAGCTGTAGAAAGGGGGGAGGGGGCTCGGTGGGGTGAATGTCACTGCTGTGTGTGTTTTTCTACACCATGTTGCTTTACGGGCAAATATAGGTGTAATATAGGCTTCAGCAAATATCTCAGCATAGCACAGGTGATCCGCCCCAGCGCCAGCAGTGGTACGTTCCACTAGCAGAGCTTTGGGGGTTAATTAAAGGCAACCCCCCCTACTCTCCCACCAGCTTCACTAGGACCTCTTACACCTGCCTGCTTGCTTAAAGTATCAAGACAAATGACTTTTTAATGGCTTTGGGAGAAGCGCTATCAAGACCCAGATCAGAAGTGTGTCTCAGAGGGGTTTGTCTTGGGGGACGGTGGAGGTCGATGGCGACTCGCTGGGTGGGCGGGCGGGCGGCTCGGGTAAGTGGCCGCTGTTTAGGCTGCGTGGCCTCCTGGTGTTGAGAGAGCAGGAGAGGGAGAGTGCCATCTCACTTCCCGTCAGCCACGTTTATAGAAAGCCCCCAGCAGTGAACTGTGAGCCTGTCACTACAATCACAGCCAGTGGCCTGCAGGGGGCACTGTGACTCACCCGGAATCCCATTCTTCTTCACCATCTCTTCATCACTAGAGTCCTGCATGATGGCTTGTGTGTTCCTCGTGGTTAAGAAGTGCATCTGGTCTGTAGTGTCGAGTGTGGTTTGTGGTTTATGGTTTTGTTTTACCGAGTAGCATGGATCGTTCAGACTAACGGGAATGAGACCCGCGGGGTCACTATAGCGAGTGACGTGAGCTTGAGGCGTGTCCCGTCTTGCAGCCACAGTCCATGGCTGAGGTTCTGGCCAAGAAGGAGGAGCTGGCCGACCGCCTGGAGAGGGCCAACGAGGAAGCCATCGCTAGCGCCATCGCCGAGGAGGAGCAGCTGAACCGTGAGATTCAGGCGGAGCACATCGACCTGGAGGCTGACAACGAGAGCGACTTCTCCGTAAGCTCCGGGGGGTGGGGGTCACGGTCACTTATGCTCAGCGTGTAGTAACGTGCTAATACATAGCCCTGAGTCACTTATTGTGCACTCTGAATTTCCCTATTAAAAATGCTGCGCTTATTTAACATTAAAGTATTTATAATATTAATTATTAATTGTCTTTCCATTCTACATCTTATTGGCTTGTATTAAGACTGGTACCTTCTCTTTAAACAATGGTGTCTAAAGTGTAGGGCAGTAGCAGTTGGGGTCTAGGCACCTGTCATGCTTTCCTGCTCATCTTCCTCATCTTCCTCCCCCTCCACCAGACCGGCATCGGGGGCTGTGGGCTCAGCCTGGACTGGACCGAAATGCTCGCTGACTACGAAGGTGCTGGTCTCTCACATTCCCTCATCCCATAAGCGACCAATTGCTGAGCCGCCCAGCCTAACCACAACTACCTTTCAATCTTGAACTTGTCTGAATCATTAGGTTTTGAGCTCTTCTGTCTCTTATTCTTGCTTTTTCGCTTTCTGGGCTGTTCTTCACGCAAGTCTCCCTCTTGACAGCCCGTGAGCCCTGGCGTCAGAGCACCTCGTGGGGGGACATTGTGGAGGAGGAGCCTGCCCGCCCCCCTGGCCATGGGATCCACATGCATGAGAAGCTGTCGTCTCCGTCGCGCAAGAGGTGAGAGTCCATGGGGCCAGCATGGTGGGTTTTACGGGCCCTTTGTGTTCCATTAGCTGGGACGTTGAGACTTAAACAGACAATCAGCACGTTTTATAGATCTTTTTGGACCACAGACCCAGAGGGCGTTAAAGGGAAGATGGAGGCTGGCTTAGGGCTCTGTGAAAGTGGTAAGCAGCCAGTAGGAGAGCACCCCCTAATGCGAGCTGGAAGCCATCTTCCCCATTCTCACCGACAGGACCATCGCCGAGTCCAAGCGGAAGCATGAGGAGAAGCAGCTGAAGGCACAGCAGCTCCGGGAGAAGCTGCGGGAGGAGAAGAGCCACAAGCTGCAGAAGCTACTGGAGCGGGTGAGCGCCCCCTTCTGGAGGGAGGAGGAAACACACCTTTGGGGCACGGCGGTCAGAACCCAGAGCTCAACACCGTTTCGTCTAGGAGTCTTTCAGAAGTTTTTTATTTTGCTCTGTAGGTCCTGGAAAGAAGAAACTTGATAAATGGTTATATTGTCCGCATGAAAAAAAGTGTTTGTGGGGATGGCTCCTAGCGGCCCGATGAGCAGTGGTGTTGATTGGGTTCACTGACCTGCACGTGATAGCTGTCTGAGAGATGTCTAAGTGTGGTCAGTAAAAAGCCAGCAGCCTCCGTCTGATCCCTGTCCCTCTGCGGCCCAGGAGAAGGAGGTCAGAAAGTGGAAAGAGGAGCTACTGGACCAGAGACGTAAGATGATGGAGGAGAAGCTCCTGCACGCCGAGTTCAAGCGGGAGCTGCAGCTGCAGGCCATTGTGAAGAAGGCCCAGGAGGAGGAGGCCAAGGTGAGGCGGGGCCCCCTGGCCAGGCAGGTCACGGGATCCGAATGGGCGTCGCGCTGGGCCTGCCCCGTTATCTCTCTGATGCCGAACTGAAGGCCCTGGTCTGGTTTCACTGTATTTTAGCAATGTGTCTTTTGTAATAAGTACAATAATAAATATAGTCATACTGCTTATGTTTAGCGTTTGTCTGCCTATCCGGTACTGGGTACAGGAGCCAACCAAAGCAGTTATGAACCAGTAAATGGCAGACCACACACACACACACACACACACACACACACACACACTCACTCTCTCTCGAACACCATGATGAATTTAGAAATGCTAGTTCACCTCTTTTGACTACAAGAGGAAACTCACACCATACATAGAGAACAGGCAGACTCAGCACCCATGGAGCAGGGCTGGGATCTGAACTGCCAACCCTAGAGTGCAGCGGCAATGGCGTCACCAGCTTGTGTGGCTCCCCCCGCAGGTGAATGAGATCGCCTTCATCAACACCCTGGAGGCCCAGAACAAGAGGCATGACGTGCTGGCCAAGCTCAACGAGTATGAGCAGCGCCTCAATGAGCTTCAGGAGGAGCGCCAGAGGAGGCAGGAGGAGAAGCAGGCCCGGGACGAGGCCGTCCAGGTGCGGCAGGGACGCGGGGGGGGCTATGAGACAGGGCCACAGAGGTAGGTGACGGTCGCTAGTTCAAATCCCAGGATCGGCAGAGTAACGTGACTGTTGGGCCCTTTAGCAAGGCCATTAACCCCCAGTTGTTCCAGGGACTGGTTGACCCTGCATTCTAAAAAAAAAACGCTAAATGAATATAGGTGTAATTGTACCTCTTGTACTGTAGGAGCGCAAGCGAGCCCTGGAGGCGGAGAGGCAAGCACGGGTGGAGGAGCTCTTGATGCGGCGGCGGGAGCAGGAGGCCCGCATCGAGCAACAGCGGCAGGAGAAGGAGCGGGCAAGGGAGGATGCTGCACGCGAGCGGGCCAGGTGGGGGTGCCGGAGGGAGGGGGGGTGGAGGCAAGAGCCGCATAACATCAGTGCGGCCCATTGACGTGCGCTGTGTGTCTGCGCCGCAGGGACCGGGAGGAGCGTCTGGCGGCCCTGAGCGCCGCCCAGCAGGAGGCCATGGAGGAGCTACAGAAGAAGATCCAGATGAAAGTGAGTGGGCCGCTGCTAATGGCTGCTCCCTTCACTGCCGAGTGTAGCCCCCCTGAGCCTGTTCCCCCACTGCTGCCCCCTACAGCACGACGAGAGCAGCCGCAGGCACATGGAGCAGATTGAGCAGAGGAAGGAGAAGGCAGCGGAGCTGAGCAGCGGGCGGCACGCTAGCACCGACTACGCTCCCAAACTGACGCCCTACGAGCGCAAGAAGCAGTGCACACTCTGCAATGTGCTGGTGCGTCTCCTGGGCAGGGGGGGCTCGTCATGTTTTTCTGGTGGGGGGGGGGAGGTTTATGTGTATGTGGTTTATGTTTATGTACATCTACAGTCATGCGGTTCTTGCAGCATTTATGGTTTGCGGTGCTGGTCTATTCCTGCCGCTGTGCGACTCTCATCTTCTTACAGACCATAGTACCGATAGATACAGGTCAGCAGGTACAGCAGCAGACAGTAAATAAAACAAATTGGATAAGATAACGTAAGTTAAGAGAGAACATTATTGATCCCGTTGAGGGAACAGAAGAGACAGAAGAGATCAGCACAGCAAAGGACAGGTTAAGTAGAAATAAGTACAATGCATATTTATTGTCTGCTTTTACAATAAAGAATATGTAATCAAATCAAATGAAATTAAAAAATGAGTGCAAAAATTGTACCACTCTGGTAAAGACCATGTAGATCAGGTGCCGTGCAGGTGGCATATGAATATTCAATGTCTGTTCGGAATGCTAGTGCCTTTGGAAGTCAAGGCAGTGACATAAAAAAAATACACGTATAAGCAACAGGCTGCCACAAGCAGAGGTACATGACAACGGCGAAGCCTGCGATGCCTTAGAGCAACGCTTCCCAATCCAGTCCTCGGGAACCCACAGACAGTCCAGACAGGAAACAATGCCTTACAGTTGTCCGTTGAGCGGGAAATTGGCGTGTGAGATATTTAAATTTTGTTCATGGATGCTCTCTAGCGATTTCCGTAACACTGCCGCTAGGTGAAAGGTCAGCCCCCTGGCCTGCTTAATTGCCTGCTAGCTTTCATGCTGATGATGTCAGTCAGGTCACCCTGTGGTCTTACGTTTCCCAGAACGTGCCAGTTGCTGCTTCAGCATGGTTTTGATGCTGTGACATAATCAGGAGCGCCGCTAGAGATTTTGGACCCCGTGAAGGTATATCCTATTGGGTCCCCAACCAAGAGCGGTCCAGTTACGTTTGGGATTGTCCTAACTTCCCCCCCTTTTGTGGCAGCCCTGGAATATCTAACTGCCTTTATTAGGCAGAATTCTCAGTCTTTAGATGCAGAGCTGGTCCTCATCTTTTACATTGGGGGGGGCGGGGGGTGGGGGGTGATGGGCCGCAAATCTGTAGCAGACCCCCCTACGTCACGCCTGCATCCAGGGCGCCAAAGATCAGGCTCCATGGTAGATCTCTGGGCCACTGTGAGATTAAAAGTACTCAGCTGGGTGGCAGAGGGACAATCAAATCTTGTTGAAAGTGTCAGCTGACCTTGGCTTGCGTGACACTGTGGCCACCTTCAAGTCGGCACGGCACTCTGATTAATCACGCCGTGCTGGTCATTGTCATTCTGGCCTCACGTTCTTTGTGCTCTGCGGTGCTTCTGCCTCTTCTCTGGGATTTCATCACATGACCTGGTGGTTCATTTCTTTGCTGGGTAAATCGCCCGCTCCCTTCCAGGCGAGCTTCAGCATGGCGGGCTGATATTTAAACTCGTCTCTTTATGAACCTTTGGCATCAGGCTGCAGCGGAGAGGAGCAAGAGGGTTGGATGTGATGTGGCAGCTAGTCAAAGGTCAAGGTATGTTCCTCCAGGCCTGGGCCTGGTATGACAATAGAGACCCACTCAAACTACCTGCTGGGGCTCTGGAGCTGAGAGAACCTAGCAGAGACCAAAATGGTTGCCTCCTGGCCTAGATGGTACTTCCCACTATAAACCACATGCGATGGAGGAGCTGAATTTTCCAGGTGAAGGAGAGCTGCAGCTCGGATGCGGACAGAATTTCATGTGCAGCTTGTAAGTGTGAGCATCTCCCCATCGCTTTTTCAGATCACCTCCGAGGTACACCTCTTCAGCCACACGAAGGGACGGCGCCACCAGCAGGCCGTACGGGACAGCAGCAGCATCCAGGGTCGCGAGCTGTCTGACGAGGAGGTGGTAGGTAGCGTGTCCGGAGATGGCTCTTTCCGGGAGCCTGAGCCATCAGTGTGTTTCTCCAGGTCACAGGCTGTAGTGTGAGCTTCCTCGCTGAGGGAAGCTCATTAGCAGTGCCACCTGTGACCTCCGACCTCTGACCTCAGCCTCCTCCTCACTCTACTTATGCCCTAGGGCAGTTGTGGCCCCGGGATGGACGTTTCATACTGACGTTTGTATTTCTGACTTTCTGTGGTTACAGAACCGTAATTTCCTGGAGTTTCAGCAGGTGGTTTGATGGTGCTTTTAGAAAGACCCTCCAGTGTGCACAGGACATAAGTGTGGCTAAAATCACATGATCGAAAGCCTTTAAACACGTTTCACTTTCATGCTTTTTTTGTTTGGAAGACTTTGTCTTATCTTCTGGACATGTGCAGGTGAGAAAATAAGCTTTTATTTTTTAGGGTGGTCTTTATGTTCCCTAGCAAGTGCTGATGTCACCCTAACCGGGAAAGCCGATAGGTCACTGTCAAGTTCTGGGTGGCTAACATGTTTGATGATGTTTTCAGTTATAATGTTTATAGTTTTGCTGTAGTTTTTATTTTCAGTGGGTGTGGGGCTTGGGGGCTGTTTGATGGACTTGAGTTGCGAGGCTGTTATTGTGGGCCACATGTGAAACATGAGGTCATGTACATAAATCCCTGCTGGGGCCCACACCCTGATTGAAATTGCTGTGGTGGGAGCAGGACACTTGACCCGTCCTTTCCCACTGTCCCCTGCTGCCCTCCAGACATTTAGTTACGAGGACATTCCCCCCAGACCACGCGTCCCCCCCCCCACCCATCCTTGGGACATCTGGACACTCGGGGGCACCCGAAACATACATTACTGAAGTCACATCAAGGCCTCCTTTCCCTTCCACTGAAATGTCATGAGCCGTGGTTGATTTAAGAAGGGTCTTTTAGACTTTTCAACACGCATGTAACCATGAGAAATAAGAAAAAATTACAGATAGCACTGATAATAAAAAATTAGCAGGCAGTGTTAGGAGCTCCGGAAAGATCTTTGCGTTCTGTTGACACTTTTCCGTCGCTCCGAGAAGATGCCAGTCAGGCCCAAAAGCCCCAGAAGGAAACAAATGAGCATTTGTTCCTCCATGAGAAGGTGTCACTCCATGCCTTTGTCATGACAGAGCAGCTGATAAGAGCAGCTTTACGGCCCCGCAGGTGTCAGGATCTCTCGTGTCGTCCTAGTCAGAAACAAACAGTGCCATTGTCACCCTGCCCCGCCCCTCATTGTTCCCCGGATCCCAGGTGGTGACATCCTGCCCCAAGGTGGCTGTGAAACGCCTGCAGTCATCCATTCAAAGTGCTTCTTCTGCGGACATCACGCCAGCGAAGTGTGAATCCTTGGTCAATAAATCAATTAGTCAGTGAAATTTTTGTGAAATCTGCAGTTGTACTCTGTACGTTGACCAGTAAAATGCTTGGTTGCTTAGTTCCAGGACTGTGAAACAGGGTACATGAGTGAAAATAAACAGTAGATATTAAACAGCATACATTAAACCATAATCATTAATATCCATAAATAATGTGCAACTGGCAGTAAAGAGACAGGTGGCAGTGCAGAGAGTCTCCGAATAAGTCCATAGTTATGCAAGTAAGCTGTACATGTATATGCAGGTCACTTGCTGTCAGCAAGACTCTAAATTCTGTCAGAAATTCAATGATCAGTTTTATTCTAGTCGAAGCTGTGGTTTGTATGCAGATAGACGGTGGATTATCATACGTGTGTGCGGACGAGACCTGAAGGGCCGTTTGAATGAAGCACAGTGCTACGAAGCAGAGGTTCCTGGGTGTGAAATCCCCCCGCCCCAGTTCGCCAGAAGGCCATCAAACAGAGGTCGTTCTCCTGAAGGTGCAGAAGAAACAATCCCATTAAGGCAGAGCCGGGAGACATGGATCGCCTTTCAGGGAGATTGCCGAACATCTGCCTCTCCAGCAGGAGCGGGGCAAGGTCCCGGCTGAGGGCCAGAGAGTCGGAGGTCCGGGGGTGGGGGGTGGAGTGTAGCCAGCCGCCGGCAGTATGGCTTTGGATGATGGGGGGGCGGCTCTGTGTGAAGTTGATGAGCACTCCGCTGTATCCCAGTCTTTAAATGTTTATAGCCTGTAAAGCATCCCACCTTTTTTCATGATGCGTCGTTTCAGCGTTATCATGGCGAAAGCGCCATCACTTGCCTCGATATACACATCGCCACCGGGCCATAAAGCCTGAGCCTGAGCGTCCCGCACTTTTAGAGGCGTGTTTCTCAGCCCTGCGCCTGTTAATCCAGCCCGTAACGCCGCACTGTCATCATTCTCCGTCCTCGTGGCTGCTTGATGTTTATTGGGGTTCTCTGGTCACCTTACCTGTAATGAGAAGATCGAGACTCCGCGACTGATTCCCCCTCCCAACCGCCTTTAATTCATTACACTGCCCTAATTGATGTGTGGCCTTGATTGCAGGACGGGCTAATAGAAGAACCCTAAGAGCTTATTTACCCGAAACTTGGGATTTGGTGCCCCCGCAGTCATTCTTAAAGTGATGAACATCAAAAAAAGTTCATCTGAAAAGCAGAATTTGCAGATTGATCACGGCGCCGTCCAATAAATGACAGGCGCCTATATCCAGCCAAAAGGAATTCCTCATGCAGGTGATTTGGGTCACGGTGCGAGTTTGTCATGGCGATGACAGAATAATGAGATAATTGGTAGCTGTTTTTATATGCTTTCATCAATCTTTCATTTTTTCCTCTTGGAAACGTCAGAAGTATCTGATAAGCTCCCTCCTTCACCAGGTTGAGAGAGGTCTTCCCCAGGCGGCTTTGTAGGGCGTTCAGAGGAACTTCGGGGCATGTATGACGCTCCTCATAATGACAGAGCGCAGTGCCTTGGAGCCTGATGCCTTTGAGGGTGTTGGCAATGTTTGTGTTGCTACGCTTAAGCCTGATTTATGGTTGTTTGAATGCTCTATGCAGAGTTTACGCTGTTGCCTATGCAAGTGGCTTATGCCACTGTGAACATTTGTACTTGTGTGTGGTTACATTTGTGGGGAGGTGTGCGTCAGGCTGTGGCATACCAACGGCATTGATTCTACGAGCAACCATGAATCAGTCTTTACTGAGGAAACCCTCATTTTGGACCATCACTTGACATCCCCATGTTGTCAGTGACCCTCTTTGTCCCATTTACCATTTAGGTAGGCTGACCGGTAGGTGCCGAGTTCTCTTCTAAAGTCCTTTGTCCCATACAGACACTCTCTGTGAGTGACAGATACTCGTCAGACTGCTCCAGTGTCCTTGTCAGAAAAAGATACTTGCTATTTCAGGCAACTCCTCAGATGTATGTTGTGGGTTGGCCATGAGTATGGGGGGGTATTGCGGCAGCTGCACAGCTTGCTTGTTGGGGTCGGGGTCACGTTCATCCAGATGATTCCCATTAGGTGATGTTGGTCTCCATCTGATGTGGGGGGTTGGGGTGGGGGCACTCTTAGGGTCTGCGGTCTGGGTCCATCCCAGTGCCCTCTCCATCTTATAATCTGATAACATGTTTATCTGCTGTCAGACTGATCCTGAATGATCATGCAGCTTCTCCTGGTTCTGTTCTGTCTGGAAAATAATGTGCATCAACGTTGACTTGTTTTAAAACATAGGTTTCCTGGCGGTGTTAAAGACCCGCACGATAACGATGTGGTGATAAGATGCAACTTTATTGATCCTCGTGGGGGAAAATTCTTTGTCCTGTAGGATCGAGTAGGTTAACCTAAGTAAAAAGACGATAAAGGTCACACTATAGTAAATCTTATCTTGTCATCGTATATTCTCAGGAACAGAATTCAGCCGCTTTGCTTTCCGATCCAGGAACACCTGTCCTTAAAGAAATACATCGTGGATGTGGTGACAGACGGCACTGTCACCGCGGAGCCCGCAAAGGATGGCGAGGAGAAGCAGAAGGCGAGGAAGCGGGCAAAGAAGCTGCGAGCTCGCATGAACTCCAGGTGACCCGCCGGGAACACCGCTTCGAGGGGCGAGGAGGACGCGGCCGGGTTTATGAGTAACAAGCCACGGAATGCGGGACGTTATGCGCTCCGTAGCCGTCGTCAAAATAACACAGATGAGCCTAATTTATAGGCACTTTCTGTGATTGCGGAGGGAAGCTGGAGATCGATCGGCGGCCCTCGCCGTCACCTGTTAAGAGCTTTTCTCATAATTGGCTGCCCGAGTGCTGCCAAAACTGCAGCCTCTCGCTGTGTACAATAGTATGTTAAAGTATGTGTAAACCATGCCTGTTTTCCTACCCCTGCGCTATTGATTTTTAAATGAAGTATCAAGGAAAATCAATAGTAATCAACAAATAGAGGGCATCACACTTGGGTGTCGCATCGCGGGGCTTGGGGTAATCGATTTTGTTGTCTGTCACAACAAAAGGAGGAGGGAGAAGGAGCTGGAAATGGAGGAATAGAGTGAGTTGTAGGATGGGCCATATATCACCGGGGCAGAGAGGTAGGGAGTGCAAAGATATGGACATGGGCTTGTTTGAACTGTCATGAGGTCCTTGTGATGTCCTGTTCCCTCTGCCCCTTTGTGATGACCCCATCTTGTTCCCTCCATCCCCTCATGATGATGCTGTCTTGTTCCCTCTGTTCCCTCATGATGTCCTTGTCTTGTTGCCTCTGTCCACTCGTGATGACCTCGTCTTGTTCCCTCTGTCCGCTCGTGATGACCTCATCTTGTTCCCTTCGTCCCCATGTGATGACCTCGTCTTGTTCCCTTCGTCGCCTTGTGATGACCTCATCTTGTTCCCTCTGTCCACTCGTGATGACCTCATCTTGTTCCCTCTGTCCACTCGTGATGACCTCATCTTGTTCCCTCTGTCCACTCGTGATGACCTCATCTTGTTCCCTTTGTTCCCTCATCATGACCTTATCTTGTTGATGGCCTTGTTATCCCTGTTAGCGAACTGAGAAGGTACTCTGGCAATGGCCTGTTAGTGCAGGGAATGTAAGTTGGGAACAGCAATCACCATTCTTAGCGGCTGAAAATCGTTGGAAGGCTTTTATGTCATCCGTCCCTCATCTCGATGATTAGGGTGCTCCCCTCGTGCTTGATTCCCCCCTAATTGCTAACATTCATTTTCAGGAACTTTATTAATTTGGTAAATATCAGACCCTGTTTGGCACCTATGTTCAGCATGTCTGAAATGTTTTTTTTCTGTTTTCTGGAAAGTTGCTGGCCTTGGGTTCAAGCCTGCCATATCGCTGGAGCAGTACTGACCTGATCATTAACCTGTCCTGACATCTTTAGGATTTGTACATGTGTTTTACCTACCAGCAGGCAGCAAAACATGGTTTTCTTAACAAGACATGAGCTTCCAGCATCTCCTTTGTAAGAGGTAAATGCAGGGACAGGTCATGATAAATTGAACCTTACTTGTGCATAGTAAATTTCTGTTTTTCCCCTTCTTGTGCTAATATCACTAATATTTATAACCAGAGGCCATTTAACTGGGGCTGTCGTAGCAGATGATGTATCGCTTAGCAATTGGTCCTCGGTTAACCCTGAGGAGCGTAAAGCTGTCATAGAGGCGCGGTTTAATCTGCGCACTGATGAAGGGCCCGACGCACTCCTGGCTGCTCCATGGCCATGTGGCTCCCCTCGGCGGCTGTGCACTGGAAAATGATCTTTAAATGAAGGATGATGCTTTATTTGCCACTTGTACAAGAACAGGTACATTGGAATGTGTTTCTGCATATCCCTTCGTGCTCCTCTGTGAGACACACACACACACACACACACACACATATATAGAGGTGAGTGTAAAGCTTGAGCACAGAGTCAGCCGTTTATCCGGCACCCCTGGAGCATTTTGGGAGGTTAAGGGCCTTGCTCATGGGCCCAGTGGAAATATGGCTACTCTGCCAAGAACTGGATCTAAAACGGCAACCTTCCAATCACAGAGACAGGGGCCTAACCTGGTGAGCCATACAGCGCCCCCTTTTGGCCGCACAGAGAACTGTTTACTCATACCTGTTATAAACCTACCTCTGTGTACTTCTGGCAGCTGGGCGAAATGATGTCTATAAATTGCTCTCGATGTGCGATTGTGACTCTAGGTCCTGTGATGGACTGGCATCACACCCGGAGTGTACCCCCACATAAGGCCCTGTGCTTCCTGGGAGGGGCTTCAAGGTCAACACGTTCCTGGAGTGGATGAGCAATTGGAGGATGGATGGATAGCTGGATGAATGTGTTATTCCCCAATCTGGACATTGTGTATGCTTCCGCTTGGTGCCATAATCTGCTGAGTAGCCTGTGGTTGGTTTTATTTCAGGCTCCAGCCCTGTTCCACTTGTCTTTGTCTCTATGTCCCTTATGCTTTGTTGATATTGTAGATTCCGATACCACTGATGGAGAACCACCACGGTTTATCAGTGTGATCTGCAGGTTCTAATGTATGCTGCGTGTCAGCTGTCCTCAGACGTCTTGTTGCGGTTTGCCAGAAATGTGGTTTCATCTCACCTTGTCAGCTTTCCACGCTTTAAACTGAGCTTTGCATGGACTCGTTCTTCGTGCCCTAGATGCCTTTTCTGCTCATAAGATATTTTATCGGTCCCCTGGTAGAAACCCGCAGATTCCATCCACTTTTTCGTTCTCGACTTGCATGGCCTGCAAGTATTGCGTGAGATTCCAGCGGGACACAGGCTATCCTAGCCGCCTGGGGCTGGCGCCTCCCACCTGTCAGCTCTGCCCCATGGGGAGGGGGTAGTTATCCATCACTGTGCCATTGTGCCCTAAGTTCACAGTTCTGCTTTGACTAGGAAGTGTGCTGTGTCAGGTGGGAGTTCCTCTGCCGCGTTTAGCGATGTCCCCGGGGGTGGGGTGGGGGGCGTGTGTACCCCTACTTTGACCTGAGACGTTCCAACACACTAGACACCGGAGGCTGTTAGATGGAAGGTTCCGGCTTGCCCATCAATGTTTATGGTTTGGGATTTGGGTTCTATCCACGGGGCACGTTTCCTGGTGTCGGTTTAGGTCCGCTTCAGGTACGCCGCGTTCCATGTTTAATGATGTGAGTTTGCTCTTAGTCCGTTCAGTCTGAAAGAAGATCCGTTATAAATTTTGCTTCTTGGACCGCTACTCCATGTTAGTTGCTCTAGATTTTTAGATTATATAAAAAGCACTCTCGAGTGAGGCACTAATGTTGTCCTCTTCAGTAAATTTCACTTGTCTAAAATTCTAAAAATGGCATTTTCGGGGTGACTGATCAGCTAAGCAGCTTACTTGCTGATGGCAATGCTTGAGTGCAGGCTCTGTACCTTAAGCACCACGGGGTGTCACGTGGGAGAGCCGTCATGATGCCATCATGTGTTGAGCTGGAGCTGCCAGGTGGTTCACCCTGAGTGGTTCTTCATTAGAGGAAAGCAGAATTCTCACTCAGGAAGGTGTGGACCTCAGACGAGCTTCTCTAAGATCTGTCAGCAACTTAAAGCAGCATCTTCTGGAAATGTTTAGTGTTATCTGCTGGCCACTGACAGCTGACTCCTCCCGTATCCTGAAAGCTGTCCTTATCAGCAGGGTTCGGGCCCAGAGGTCGAGAGCAGCGACCTTCAGGGATGAGGAGTGTGAAGTGTGCGCTGATATCCCCCAGGGCTTCTGGCGAAATATTGCAGCCTGGTCTGATAAGTCCTACTGGGAGGTTTTTTGGAGAGTAGTGGGTCCTTTGCTATCAAGATGGCGAGTTCTCAAAATGTATAAGAATGAATTTTTGAGTTTGCCAAGGCGGAGTTAACAGCAAGAAGAAGCTGCCTTGGCCAAACTAGCAAATGGTTGCTTTCTGGCTTGTTTTTGGGGGGGGCGGGGGGGTTGTCTCCTTTCCTCTTTCAGCATGCTCAGCTGTTGTCATCGCTTCTCCTCCCCCTCCACAGGGCGAAGGAGTACGAGACCTCTTTAGAGGGCAAGATGCAGGTTCCAGACTCACCGTATAAAGCTAAGTAGGTCCCCTTCCTCCTGTGCCTCTTACTTCTCTGCCTCCCCGGCTGAGCTGAACCTCAGCATCTCCCTGTGCTCCCCCCCAGGCTCCAGCGTCTGGTGAAGGACTTGGGGAAGCATCTCCAGGGACAGGACAGTGGCCAGTGGGCCAGCAGCAGGGTATCGAGCCTGGACAGGACACTGGGGGAGATGAGTCGCATCCTAGAGAAACAGGTAGCATGTCCGTCCATGTCCCATGTCCCGTCTGTGTCCCGTGTCCCGCATCCCATCTGTGTCCCGTGTCCCACATCCCGTCTGTGTCCCATACATGTCCCATGTCCCGTTTGTGTCCCGTGTCGCACATCTTGTCTGTGTCCTGCCTGTGTCCCATGTCCCGTCTACATCCCGACTGTCGCCCATGTCCCATGTCCCACAACCTGTCTGTATCCTGTGTCCCACGTCCTGCCTGTGTCCGGGCTCCTATGTCCCATCTGTGTCCCATCCATGTCCCATTTCCTGTCCGTTTCCCATCTGTGTCATGTGTCCCACGTCCCGTCTATGTTCTGTCTGCATCCTGCCCTTATATAAGGAAAGTAGACAGAGGCTGGTTTGTCGTTTCTTGGGCCCCACTCAAAAAAGTCACTTTGGGTCATTGCAGTGACTTTTTCTGGCCAGCAGGAGGGTTCCAATGCATGGGGCCCCATACTAATGCATGGTGTGAGTGGTGGTAATGACTGCTGCTGAAAGTATGTTGGACACAGTCAGCATCCCCCCCTCCCCCCCGCAGGAACTGGAATGTTCCGGTGACATGAAACGTAGTGGGATTTGCCTATCAGTTAAATCGCCAGACCAACCGACCATGAAGTGTCTTCAGTCCTCTTCAGGAGAGTTTCCAAAGTGCAGTTTCTTGAGCTTTCAGTCGACATGATAATGTCCTGCTCCTGCGCCGTGATGTCCTCCTTGACATTTGGTGCATCTGTATCAAACCCCCCCTCCTTTTTTTTTTTTGACAGTTACCCCCACCTTGACACTCAGTGCATCCATGTTAGAGCCACCCCCACCCCCCCTCACACACATCCTTGTGAACCAGTTTCTATGTCACTGGTCATGTGGGGCCAGCGCCCTCTCCGGGAGGCTGTAGGTCCGGGGCCCTTGTGGATCTGTTCCAGACTGTAGATTCTGCCCTCCCGGTTACTCGTAATGCAGGCCAGGCTCCATTTGAAGGCGCACATGTTATAAATTGGGTGACTCCTGCCTGCCTGGGGACAGCCCCACATATCTGACATGCGCCTGTATTTTGCGGCCCTTTCGTGTCAGGATATACTGATTTACAGTACAGCTTCTCTTTGTAAATGTAGCATTTCTGCACACTAATATAATCCGATTTACAGGGAGTGATTGGGATGTGGGGGGGGGCAGGGGGAGTAGCTTCCATTAAATAGCCCTGGGCCCGTGGCATTTAGCGAGCGGCCTCCGGTTACTGCGGCGAGTGTCGGCATCTCGCGGCCGCATAAGCAGGAAGTATGAGAAACAGATGTTCCAGTTCGTCCTCTGAAAAGATCAGAAGTATGCTTTTTTTGTCGAACCTTACGCAACTGTTGGGCTCATCGTGTAGATAAACTGGCCATTTATTTTACGTTAATCTTTATTAACTTTTCGCATCTCTGTGGGTGTAAACCAGCAAAGGTGTACTGGGAGGCACCATGCCAATGAGGACGATGTAATTGTTGAGTGCAGGCCAACCTACAAAGTCATTTAGACTTTTTTTTTTTTTATAACCTGTACTTTGGAAAATGTTCCTGAGCTACTTAGGAGCAAGCAGGAAGACTGCAAATGTTATTATTATTTCCGAACTTCTAATCCGCCCCCACCTACCCATCTTCTCAGTGTTTATAAAGCCTCCCCCACCGCATTCATCCCCTGCCTCTTATCAGCGGCACCGTAAGCGTGCTGGTGTGTGTGTCAGTCCTGCTCATCCCACTCTCTCATGGAGACTTTTCTGCCTGAATTTGGATCAGGAGCTGTTGTGCCCGGTGCCGCCCATTGGATCGACGCAGATGTCCAGGGAGTTCAGAGATCAGCGATTGCTTCAGACGGCTAGTCATAGAAACTATAGAAGGCCAGGAAAAATCATTCAGGGAGAGTTTCTGGTGGTGGTCAGGCTGAGTGTGAAGTGCCCCCCCTGCATGTGGTGCTCGGGCTCGTTACCACTGACAGCTTGTCACCGTGGTGCGTCTTCATCAATAAGTTCAGGAAGGAGCAACTAGGCCGACCACCGTATTTATGAATGGCTGCAGCGAGCGGTCATTGTCCCAGCAGGGCACAGGTTGGGGGGCTACTGGTGGCCATCATTGACGCGTGGGCGGGGAGAACAGGCCGTTAATTGATTTCCTGGGGAGGGAGTAGGCGTAGGGAGGCGTCATGAGACAGGCGGCTTGTAGAGCCGAAACACGTCCATCTCAGAGCTGAAGAGAAGCTCTCCGGGGTCTCAGTGCACATGGGGACGCATTAAGGGGATGTGCGGAGAATTTAGAATGACCCTCCGTCCTCGCTGTGTAGTTTGTTCAGTCTGCCCCCCCCTGCGAGGGTTACGCCCTCTTTTTGTTAAATAAACACGCACCGTGAGAGCACTCAGCCCTGTCCTGCCCAGCCCAGCAGCACTGCCTGACTCCTTCACTGGCCCATCTGACTTTTCTTTTCTCTGAAGTGTCTGATTTTAGTCTATGCCTTCTCTACCTCTCTCTCTGTGGGCCATACCCGACACCCAGATCTCCGAGACTCGCAGGCTCAAATCAGAATGCTGACTTTACTGTCTCTGGTTAGCAAACTTCCTTTCATTGTTATTTCTCATTAGATGCACATAATGGTAAGATTGAGAGAGCCCTGCCGCCTGGCCCTCCGGCACTATCGGTGGATGCGCTGCCGCCTGGCCCTCCGGCATTGTCGGTAGATGCGCTGCTGCCTGGCTCTCCGGCATTATCGGTAGATGCGCTGCCGCCTGGCCCTCCGGCATTATCGGTGGATGCGCTGCCGCCTGGCCCTCCGGCATTGTCGGTAGATGTGCTGCCATCTGGTCCTCCGGCACTATCGGTGGATGCGCTGCCGCCTGGCCCTCCGGCACTATCGGTGGATGCGCTGCCGCCTGGCCCTCC
>JAAGVU020000008.1:20768845-20800848 GCA_011763525.2 Mormyrus iriodes
TAGATGCGCTGCCGCCTGGCCCTCCGGCACTATCGGTAGATGCGCTGCCGCCTGGCCCTCCGGCACTATCGGTAGATGCGCTGCCGCCTGGCCCTCCGGCACTATCGGTAGATACGATGCCGCTTGGCCATCCGGCATTATCGCTAGATGCCCTGCCGCCTGGCCCTCCGGCATTATCGCTAGATGCCCTGCCGCCTGGCCCTCCGGCATTATCGCTAGATGCCCTGCTGCCTGGCCCTCCGGCATTATTGGTAGATGCCCTGCTGCCTGGCCCTCCAGCATTATCGCTAGATGCAATGCTGCCTGGTGATGAATTCTCTCATTCATGGGACCCTGAGGAGACAGTCAGCCAGGAAGGATTGGACAGCTCAGGCCTGGTTTGCTGGACCGTTTAACTTTCTTAGTAAAGGAAGATTCATTGTCTTAGCTCAGAAACTTGGACTGTACTCAAAAAATTGCAATCGGTCATATTTATAAGTAACCTTCTTGTTTTCTTTCCCGGATGTCCACTAGATGGCACTTCTGCTAGCGATGCGCACCTTCCTGGCCTTGACATCCCTTCTGAAACAGCTTGTTGTACTTCTGTGACACTCTGTGTTGTTAGGGTTAGAGCCCCAAAAAAAGGGGAAGGGGCCAATGTTTAAACATTCCTTAGCCGTGTGCTAAGCCACTTCGGCCGTGGTTTCTGCGGTGCAGCGTGGGGCTCTGCTCTTTTCTTCACCGCTGGCGTGGTATGGAGGTGTGGGGTGGACCACCCTACCAGATTTCTGTTTGAGGGCTCTCTGAGGGGGGTGGCGGTGTTTGGAAAACCAAACCGACGCTCCTGTTCATTTAAAATGATCCGAATTTGAGTTGTGTCCATGTTCTCTGGTGCAAGATTGTTTCATATGTTTAAATTAAGACTAGATTTAAATGATGACATGTTTTTATTACCCTTTGCTCCACGAATTTGGTTTGTCATGTGTAAATCCCAAAAATTATTAAGCATAAGCCATACTTGCAATGTGAGTACCCTAATAAAGGTAGGATTCCTGGTAATTTGTTTAACATTTTTGACACTTGGATGTTGCATGTGTGCATTTCCTCATCAGCTCAAGAGGAGACAGGTAATGGGTAGCGAGAGACAGGGGAGTCCAGAATCGGCAAACATTAGACTACTTAAATACGCACCCCCTTGTTCCCTGGACAAACAGAAGTAGGCATGGTGGTCTTCAATCGATCGATTCGATCGCTCTGTTGACGGGGCTCTCTTAATGTGCCTGCTCCGGGCTTATCCTGACACTGCCTGGTGTCCTGATCCTCCACCATGAAACCACTGACTGATAAGCTGGCCTTTTTTCCGAGATCGACCTTCCATTTTCGACATGACGCGATATTCCGAGCCCTAAACTCTGTGTGTGTAAATGCAGGCCGGCATGTATGATTCACAGCTGAGCAGCAGCTTGTCATACTCCCCCTACGGAATGCGCCCTGCGCCTGCACTCAGCAGACAGCCAGGCAGTGGCCCCGTGTGTGCCATTTGGTAGCGTCCTGAGGGCCCCCTGCAGGCATGAGCTGGACGCCGGACTCTGCTTCCCACAGCACACAATGACAGACACTGCATGAGCTTTCAAGCTAAACTTGGAGTTTTAAAGGGGTGTTCTATTAAATCGAGGCTTTTTAATGCAATGGCTGCAGCAGAGTATAATCTTGTTGTTTCTTGAAATGGCTTTTAAAGTCCCTTTCTGTAGCAGGGTGACATTTCCGCTCTTAAACTCACTCACTGGTATGCGCCTCTCGGGCCCTCAGCTTTATTCCCTCTGCGACCATGTGCCCTCTCCTCTCCGTTAGCCATCGACTGTGCCCTGTTGCATGTTCCTGTTTACACATGGACCGGCCTCTGCCTCCCCTGAAAATGAGTCATGGGATGATGACGGTATTTATGACCGCCAGGCCTCTGGGGAAGTGGGGATATTTGTTTTAGGAATGGCCGAGTGTCTGTTTTCTACTTAGTCACACTCCTGACGGCTGGCAGTATCGCGGGGAAATAAGCTCAAGCCCCTCCAGCACTGGGTCTCCTGCTCAGACAGCTTTGATGAGACCGGCCTGTTATTCTTGCGGTCGACTACGATCTTGAGCCTCGGCGGGCACCACTGAACCTGGACTTTAGAATAAACTTTGACTGTGGATCCGTTTCTGAAGTTTTTACAGTGTCCTAACCCTCCTGCCATCTAGTCCTGTAAATTTCAAACCGTCTCAAAATATTTAGAGAAACTGTTTTTGATGTGGTTCATCTATGTAACTGTGTTTTGGTTTCTCACTTAACTGGATTGGTCCCTGGCTGAGGACAGCCCGGCTCCCGTCACGGGTAGCACTAATGCGTTTGCATTTTAGCGTGCAGCCGCGTGGACCTGGGGCAGAGTAGCCCTGGGTCGGCCCCATGACCATCCCAGCACCTCTAATGAGCCCCCAGCCAGTTGTTCCCCATCTGTTGCCTGGGCTCTGAGAGGGTGGGAGTGTACTGCCCCCCCCATATTGGGCTAATTAGAGTGCTCAGTGGGAGGTGAGTGCGGCCCACTCCCCACCCTCCCATCAGCCCTCACATCAGCAGCCGCTTGGCCTTTGTGTTACCTTGTGTAATGACAGTCACACGGCATCATAATTGGATGAGATTCCAGGGCTGTGTAACTCAAGTCGCCGCCTCTCCTCCTCCTCAGACGCGCGTCTTTCCGCGAGCGTTTAATCACAGTTCCCGAGGCCGAGTCTTTAATCCCGTCACTCAGCTTCTAGTTAGTCTGGCACTGGCAGCGCCGGTGAGGCACGCCCCGCCCCGGAGCCCGCGCCTCGCCATTAGCAGCTGCCTGTTGTTTTTAGCGACCGTACGGGCTGCTTGTGCATGGAAGTCACTGGCTCAGACAGAAAGTGCTGTCCTACACCTCTCCTCTGCTTCATTTTTACCACTGCTTCAGCATGATTGGACAGGGCCGCTTTCTAACACGCCTGTGTCTTTTTTTGTTTAGTCAAGCCGCTAGTGGATCGGTCATGAAGGCAGAGCTTAAACCGCGGCCGTTTGGCAGTTACCTGTGCTCGGGCCTTCTCACCAGCACCGGCCGTCTTTGTATGTCAGTGTCTTGGGAACGAATAAGCATTTGGGCTTCCTGCGTTTGGCTGAACAGCTGTACGCAACTAACTAACAACTAACTAACAACTAACTGTTGGTTTGTTTGTTTTTGTTTGCTTGTTTCCCCTTAATATTTATTATACTCCTTAATATTCCATTTCTTCAGGATTGTATACATGTATTTTTCTTATTTGTTTGCACCACGTTTTCTTGTTTGCACGGGGTATTGTCTGTGCATCTTGCTTATTTTGCATTTTATGCATGCTCGCCTGTGCTCTACCTACTTGCTGCTGTGCGCACAAGAATTTCCCTCTGGCATCAATAAAGTCCATCTAGTCTAATCTAACTTAAGCATAAATGAAACGTGTTGTAGCAGTTTGTAGAAGTACAATAAGCTATGTTCTGTGAAGGGTATTTACCGGTTGTAGCTGAGGTACACCCGCTGTTATGTTTGCATGCACTCTGCATTGTTCCTGTTTGATTAGTGAGGCCAGTAGCTAATGAGAGGCTGCTGACCGGGAGTCAGAGCCACACCACCCAAAGGACACGAGTGTGGCGGTCCTCACTGCGGGACCTGCTATTCTCTGTGGTGTGATTGGCTAAACCCCTCTGGCTACTAGACAATAAAGAGTCATGCAGGTGATGTCAATCCATCGTAGGAATAAGAGTCCTACTGCCCTCACCGCCAGCCGTGTGTGGGGCCCCATTGGAAGACCCAGCCCATGAAACTCCCAAATCTGAAGAATTCCGGCAGAGCCGTGGGCTCCTCAAAGCCCCTGTCCTTCCTTGAATGTTCCAGAATGTTCCGCGCACGCTCAGGGAGATTCTGCCCGGATTTTGTAACAGTTGATTTATACGGCTTTGTTGCTGCAGTCTGTGGCTTGCTGCCAAACCTCAGACATCCCCCCCTCCCCCCACAATCCCACCCCATAACAAAGGAGAGATATTGCGGCTTTCAGGGGTCTTAGCTTTTAATTACACTGCCTAACTTGCTGTCATCCGATCAAATGTTAAACTTGTAGGAATTTTAGGAAGCAGGTAAGTTCGAGTGATGTAAACAGATCACTTAAACATGCCTGTTCGGCGTGACACAGCCGGATTGTACAGCAATTACTCCTGGCGATTTAAGCGGTTTTTTCATTGCACATGACAGTTTGGGTTCCTGTTACCTGCATATCCAGCAGCTCAGAGCAAAGTAGTTAAATTAAGTACAGAAATGACAGCGGCCACATTCTCATAATTCCGGATGCTGGATTGTTCAGGAGTCGGTAAATAATGCAACAAATGATAGACCATTTATGTAAAAGACTGGGATGCTGATGAACTCATAGCGAATCAGCCATGAGGTGCGTGGAGGCTGTGCATCTTTTGGGGGTGGGGTGGAGGGACCCGTGCGAGAGCCCGGTAGTGCTGCTCCACCTTTGGGAGTTTTGGTTTAGTTTGTTTTTAGTTTGGGAGCAAAGCAGTTGTGTTTGTATGTCATGTGGTTCACCTGATCACCGTATCCCGGGAACAGTTCCCTCATTCCGATCTCCGTTTCCGTGGGGTTTTTACTTAAGAAGTAATTAGCATTCTATTAAACATGTGGCCTGCTGAAGGGTTTTTTTTTAATGATTTTGTTGTTTACTATTTCTCCCATTTTCGAACTCGATTTTGACTCTGGTTCCGGAGCGATCCATGTTGGGCTTGGATTCCGGGCTGCATGTGTACCTACCGTCTTGAGTCCAGGGTGGGGGGGTGTCTTGTACTTTTGAGATTTAACAGAAATGCTTTGGGGATCACTTTGTTTTGGGTTTCACTTCAGCTCTGCTTTGGAAATGGGGGGGAGGGCAGGGGGTATAACCCGATAGCGGGCCCGGCTCGCTGCCGCTCACTGCGCCTCTTGTTCTCTCCCCACAGAACAATGCGGATCAGGTGGCGTTCCGGCTGGGAGGGGGACTCCAAGCCCTGGAACAGATTCTGCAGGTAGCCGTGGTGGCCTCCACCCCCACGGCGGTCCCACGCATCCCGCTGAAGTGAGTACCAATGCTCCACCCCTGCCCCCGCCCTGAGGAGGGGGGCTGTAGTGAGGGTTAGGGTGACAGGTTGACACCCCCCCCCCATGTAGTCTTTCATCAGATGACCCTCAGTGACCTTTAAAACAAACGCAAAGATACAAGCACCGGAATCACTGGTGAGCTGGGCGCCATCACTCCACGCTTCACCAGCGGGGTGTTTCTCGCTTCTGAGTCGCGGTCTATGTGCCTGTGTTGTTTGTATCCGTGCTCTTTTACTGACTGTTAGAAGAGCATTAGTGACTGAAATACCCCCCCAAAAAAAACATAGTCACCCACACCTCTCTGTGAGCAGCGAATTTGCTCCCTCATTTCTGCCTGCGTGCGGGGGCACGTCTGCCCCTTTCATCTAGAGATGTTCTCCTGACATGTTCTGGAAGACTAGGGGAGGAGACACTCTTCCTGAAAGGCATATCTTTCATGTTCAATCAAATGCTGAAGTGGTCCTTAGTCAGGATAAAGGAATGGGCTGGACTGCTCTCTGCAATAGATCAGCCCTGTGCCTCGACTTGTTGGAAAAGACTCACATTCTGGTGTCACTGGGAATGATCCGGTTTGGCCAGTCATTTATTCATCAGGTTAAAATGGTGACCGGTGTAAACAAACTGCTAGCCTTACCTTCATGATTTCCAAGCCTTTACAACCCCTCCAAAACTTCCCTGGATTAATATTTTTGTCTGGTGAGTTAGAGAGTAGTAATTTAACTCGTTTTTAATTACCAAAGTTGTTTTGGCTAAATACTTATCTCAGCCACACCACTGTTTTAGCCTTATAGTTACATTTAAAAAAATAATTTTATTTCTGGTTCTGCCGATTCCATGGAAATGCTGAGGCTGTCTTTGCGGGGGGGGGGTGATGGTGGAGAGGCTGAGTTGGTGGCTATCCCAGCCAGGCACGTAGGGGGGTACAGTCAAAGTACCAGGAAGGGGGTGTCTTGGGAGGATGGAGCAGAACATGAGAAGATAACGGCAAACATTAAAGCTGTGTTTGAACGTATGTTTGGTGTTTATGACCTTATGGCAATTTTTTATTTGTTTGTTTGTTTGTTTGACTGAGTGAGGCACCGGCCTCTTTTCCAATGACATTAAAAAGCCAATCCCCAGGTTCTCTGAGCCCTGGGTCGTCCTGCTCTGTCGCCTGCTCTGGCTCGGCCGTGCTGCACTGCGAGGTTGTGGTGTATCTGTGTCCCGTGTGCCTGGATATCGACCAGCTCCCTTCCTTTAAGCACGTCGAGTGATTTACAGAGGCAATGCCGGCCGGGACTCTCTGGAGCGTTCTCCTCAGCGCGGTTCATGTCCGTCTTGTTACCATTACATTAACGAGCTAATTATTCTCGCTCTGATGATAATAACTCGCCGCGCGGCTCTGGAATTCTCCCAGGAAGGAGGACCGCCGGCGGATGTGAAGGTCGGGTGTCTCCGGCCAGGAGGAAGCTGCCCCGATGGGGCCAGATTACGCATTGCCCTGTGTCCCAGACGGTGACCCTCAGAGTCCCCGATAAATAATGACGTGTGGGCAGAATTACCAGCAGCGGGGGCCACGCTCTGGGCTCTTCCTGATTGATTTCTGTTTGCGTTTTTGAAACGTTACCCCTGCCACAGGATCCTTTCTGTTGAACCGACAAGAATTTACATGTTTCTGCTGTTGTTTTTCATTTTAATGTTTTATTTAAACCTCAGGAGAAGATGCACTTATGGTTGGCACCCTTGGATTTTGAAGGAAATGTGGGTGTGTCTCTGGATCTTTTAAGCCCCTCCCTCCAGCAGACAGGCAAGGGAAGTCATTTCTCTAAGAATGGAAGGTGTCACCTGTCCTTTGTGGGGGTGGCGGGGTCTCCGTTCTCTGGTGGGTGGCTTCCCCACAGTAAGTCCCCCACCGGGCAAACAAGGGTTATCCCATCTAGGGTTGCAAAGGGGTGGGAAATTTCTAATAAATTTCTGGAAACCTTCCAGAAACTTTCCATTCTATGGGAAGTTAAGAGGGGAAACTTGGAAATATTCCAAGTTAGAAACTTGCCCTCGAAATTAATGGGAATTAATGGGAATTAACTGGAAATTTGGGTTATATCATACACAAACACAAATATAAACACTTTGTTTTGTTATAAGCAGACATACATGCAAACATTTCTAATACGAATTTTAAAAATTAAATTTTTGACTTCAGCTGCATTTGAATGAAATCGGGTTGTTTTTTACCAAGGTTATGCTGCAACATGTTTTTTTCCAACTGCTTTTAAGTTCCCTGTTATAAGCTAACCTGCAATTTGCAGATTTTCAGTTTATTCCCATTAATTCCCTGTGTATTCCCATTAATTCCCTTGGAAAGTTCCCAACTTTGAAAATTCCCAGAATTTTGCGACTCCCATCTCTGTGTGTCCCCTGGCCTTGTCCCCTGTAAGGAGTGTTTGTCAGCATTTGCAATAACCGTGTTTGTTGTTATCAGCGGAAAATATTTCGAGGTGTGTGGAGAAGGTGCTTTAAGGGGGGTTGGGGGGGACCATCACTGCCCACATTGAGGACGGCTGGTGAGTGAAGGCGAGTCAGACCCTGGGTCTCGCTCAGCAGAAGGTGTGAGGCCTGCAACCAGACCTCGAGGGTTTCAGTAGAAGATCAGGGAAGTTGGGGCCATGTGGAGGATGCTGTAAGATTGACTGTAATGTTATAGAGTAGGGATCGTTTTTCTGAGCATCTGCTCCTCAGCCCCAATGTCCTGAGGCGGACTCTGGGGCAGAGTGGGGGCTCCCTTGGAGTTATCGGGGGGTTATCCGCTGAAATCAGAACCAACGTGCAGTGATTTCGGACTGCCGTTATCGGCCGCGATGCTGCCAGCCTGTCCCTGGACAAGGTTTGCTCGCGGAGTTGTGGGATGGGTTTTTCGGTCCTATCCATGAGATCATAATGAACGGTGACCGAACGAACTGGAAGGCCACTGAGGACTTCAGTGAAAGGAAGGATAAGTTCTCTTTTCTGCTTCTTCCTGCTTTTTGTCCTTTTTGGTTTGCTTCTAGAAAAGTTTCTGAAGTAATTTTCTTGCCTATTTCCTCTTGAACCGTTCGTAGCTGTATATGCTCTCTCAGCAAGTGATCCTGAATTCCGTTCAGATCGGAAGGATATGATGATTTTCCTGTATCCAGTGATGTCCTGTGCGTGTTTCTGTCTTTCACCTGGTGTCCCGCCTGCATTAACCCCTTGCATCCTGCCCCACTGGCAAGGTTAAGCTGTTTCGAGGAGGTGAAGAGATTACACGCCTTATTATCCCCATCTCCCGTTCCCAGCGGGCGGGCGGCGCGGGCCAGCTCGGAAACATAATCTCTTGTCTACAAGATAAGGTGCTATTATGCAGAGATTAACAATATGGCCGTTGTTTGCGGTCTGGGCGGTGGCGGCATCCGCGGAGTCGGGTTCTGTGGGTGGATGTGAACCCTGCCAGTGGGCGGGGTGATGTGACCGGCGTGCGGAGCGGGGCGCGCCCCGTAATGTGAGTATGGGGGTCCGCTGGCCGCTTCCTCCCAATCTTTGCCAGGGTGGCTGTTAGCGATGGGAAAAGGGTGGTTATTTTCAGGGGCCATGAGTGGCAGGACCGAGGTGTCATTTGATGCGGGGGACTACCTACAGAGCGCCAGTGTGATGGTGGGTGGGGTTAATGGCCATCCTCGGGAGGCTCTCTGCTATCAGCAGGGCGGCCTGGACACGAGAAGCCTAGGGGCCAGAGAAAAGCTGGAGCTTCTGCAGTGTGAGACAGTGTGAGATGGTGAGAGCGAGTGGCTGTCTGGGCTTGTTCTATAGGCATATCAGCCCTGTGTTTTACATCCATGAATTTATGTAATATTTTATGTCATTCCAGCAGTTCTGAAGGAGCACAAATTGATCATTATTCTGAATTAAAATAACTAACATTTATACTCTAGATAATGTGGAACTGGTTTTATAATGTATAATAATGCTGATTTGGTCTCGTGGCATAGCCCGTCTGCCCAGTGCCCAGACTCCATGCGCCCTCACAGAAAGGCCCCTCTCGCTCCTGTCTGCACAGTGTGGCTCTTCTGCGCAGTACCCAGACTCCATGCTCCCTCACAGAAAGGCCCCTTGCGCTCCCGTCATGAGGGGCTCCTGTTTCCTTGGTGACAGTCGACAGCTGTTCTCCTAATAAGATTAGAGTAAGAAATGAGTTGTGCACTCTTTAATCTGTCACCTAGCAGCGCCGGGCTCCTGGATCAGCCAACACAACAGGGGCAGTTGAGGTTTGGGGCCTTGCAGAAGGGCCCAGCAGTAATATGGTCACTCTGATGTCTATGGTCTCATGCTCCTAAGTTCTGTCCAGCACACTGTAGCTGGGAACGACACAGCAGGTAGGTTTCCCATACAGCCTGCAAGCTGAATTTGCGGATGGGGGACCTTAGGAAAGGGACTAAACTAGAGCTATGGTTTCGGAAAGGCAGGGAGCACTGGCGGGCCTGAGCACGGGCAAGGAGAGCGCATTTTACTTTGGCTTTCTGGGGGTTTCTGTGATTAGTCAGTGAAATCTCACGACAGGGCAGAGTTTTCCTTCTGCTGACAAGCTGGCTTTGGCTGAGTGGCACAAACCTTTTTTTTCAGGCAAATCAGTCGGCCGCCCCGGGGCTGGTCCGCTGCCCAGAATGCACAGTTTGGAGGGCGTCTCACGTTACTCCTGTACCCTCGCTGAATAGGGCCCTGTATTATCTCTCCACTCAACCGTGCTTCTTCCATTTTACACCAGCTAGTTTTCAAGACCCAACAGATAAGTCTTTCTCCCCCATCAATGGCGGGAACACAATGTGCTGTTCACTGTGTTTGTGCATTGACGGGCCCCATGCACGGCGGGCAAATCTGGGCCGCGGGGTCTCGGGGCCCCGGAGCCTACCACGTCTGGCCTAGGCCCACGTCCAGCAAGGCGACTGTGTATTCTCGTCCACTTTCCCGCACTGACAGACGCCCGTCTGCATTGCAGGCATACAGATTTTATTACACGATCTAGAGAGATTCTGCTGAGGATTCATAACAGATGTGAAGGTTCTGGTCGATATCAAAATGTTTAAGAGTTAAATAAACATGGTCTACTTCAGATTCCCTCTCTCTTGGACGCCCCCTCTGTTTCTGGTTAAAACCCGCCTTTGTCAGGAGAACCAGCAGGGAGAGACGATGGCAGCGGCGGCGGCAGTGATGGTAGAGCGATGGCGGTGGCTGCTTTATCTGCTGCATTTATCTGCTGCCCGTGATGGAGGCTCCTCACGTTTGTTTATTCACTTTCTCGATGCCCTCTCTGAGCGGGGGTGTCCCTAGTCCGGCCTGTCGCGGGCTTGCGGCCTCTGGCCGACGCTGATGGCTGCTTGTGGTTCCTTAGTGGTTACTCGTAGTCCTGAGCCTTGTAGTTCGGGGCAGAGACCAAGCTGCCGTATCTGTGACCCACCGTGATTCCCGGTGAGAGCCTCTTCCTCACGGTCGCCGTGCGTCTGTAGCCGTGTCTGTGACCCACTGCGATTCCCAGTGAGAGCCTCTTCCTCGCGGTCGCCGAGCGTCTGTAGCCGTGTCTGTGACCCGCCGCGATTCCCGGTGAGAGCCTCTTCCTCGCGGTCGCCGTGCGTCTGTAGCCGTGTCTGTGACCCGCCGCGATTCCCGGTGAGAGCCTCTTCCTCACGGTCGCCGTGCGTCTGTAGCCGTGTCTGTGACCCGCCGTGATTCCCGGTGAGAGCTTCTTCCTCGCGGTCGGCGTGCGTCTGTAGCCGTGTCTGTGACCCGCCTTTATTCCCGGTGAGAGCCTCTTCGTCACGGACAGTGTTCGTTTGTAATTGTCTCACTTTTTTGTCTGTATCTTCTGCCCTGCAGGTCACTGTGTTCAGCTGTCAGCACGTACTCCCTCGCCTGCTTTGCCTGTCCCGCCAACTGCTCCTATGTCCTGTTTAGCAACAAGATCGCCTTCCTGATGGACCTCCTGTTACACCAGCTCACGGTAGGAGTGCCCGGGTCCCGACATTCACTTAACACGCTTTTACCCAAAGTGACATACGTACGTTTTTTTTTATTTTTTGGAAAATAGGGTCAGCGATTGGGGTTGAAGGGCCATGCTTAGGCTAAATGGTGACATTATTCTGCTGATCACAGGAATTGAACCAGTGACCTTCTGAAAGGCATAGCAGCCCCAACTTGCTGACCCACACAGCGCCCTCTGTGCCTGTGGTCGATTTGAACTCAAACGAGCGGAGACTATTGTGGTCTATCCGTGGAATGCTGTTGGCCGCTTGTCGCTTCTGTGGAACCACATGGGATTCCTCAACCCGGGCAATCCGTTAATTCAGAAATTTGTGTCAGGAACGTTTGAGCACGGCTCGAGCCTCACCTGCTGGCTCGCAGTCGCGCGTCCGACACAGATTCCTCGGCCGGCATTCCCGTGCGTCTGCGCAGTCAGCTGCAGGGGCCACGTTGTTTAGTAAATGTATTACCTTTACGGGGGCTGCATCCTGCGGTCTTAGGTTTCATCTCTTTCAGAGCAGGGGGGGATCGTGTGTTTAACAGAAAACATGCCTCTGTGGTTATGCTGATCGGTGACATACTGAATGGTGATGTAGTCCATTTTTTTTGGTCAGTAGATACGCCCAGAGCTCAAGGCTGTCTAAAAGGGGCAAGTTAAGGAGTTTTCTATTTACAAGCTTTTTTTTGCTGCCATGAAAGGTAACTTGTGAATGATATGTGGTAAACAAAAAAATGTCCGGAATCTTCTGGAATTTCCATCTTTGCATCTTTTCAATTTTTCTGACCTTTAATAAGAACCACTTGTCAGCCTCTGGCCCTTCAGCTACTGCTGGACACGTGCATGTGAAATCTGCAGATGTACGTAGACGCAGAGACAGAGAGACAAAGAGACAGACAAACACACAGACACCCAGATGCACAGTTCGTATATTCCTATCTTTGTGGGGACTCTCCATTCATTTCTATGGACATAACCCTATCCTAAATATGACAACCTTAACCCCTACCCAGCCCTAACCTTAACCATAAGTAACCAAATAAAATGCAAGACTTTCGACATTTTTAGTTTTTTGATTTCATTCACAGATTTTTTTTAAGAATTCAGGTTTATATTGTGAGGACCTGGAAAGTGTTCCTACACGATTAAAAAGTTACAGGTTTTTACTAAATTGTGTGGACATGTAGTAAAAACCTGTTGTTTTGACCTTGAGTTCAAGAGAACTCAATTTTATAAAAATCTGTAACTTGTGTCCAGTCGTTGTCCTGGTGCGAAGTTATATTCCCTGATGAAGTCCCCTCTGACTGTTTGGGGCGTCTGGGAAATCGACTGTCCGGAGAAGAAAAGGTGAACGCTACCATGAGTCCTGTGTCATGCCAGCAGTGAGTGGGCTCCCTCAAAAATTCTGCCCAAAAACACTGCCATGAATAAAGAATGCTATCAAAACAGCCTCCAAGAGCAACTACTCCCAACAATCCAGGTGCAATTTGGTGATGATCTGTGTGTTTTCCAGCATGATGGAGCACCAAGTGACAAGGCAACAGTGACAACGTACTGACTCAGAGATCATAACAATTCTTGATCCGTGGCCGGGAAACTCCCCATATTTTAATCCCCCTGAGAGCCTGTGGTCACTCCTCAAAAAGCAAGTGGACAAGCAAAAACCCACGAATTGTGATCAAATCCGAGCTATAACAAGGCGTGGAAAGATTGACATCAGTCAGGATTGGGCCCAAAAACTGATATCCAGCATGCCAGAGTGAATCACAGAATTATGAAGAGGAAGGGTCAACATTGTAAATACTGACTCTTGGAATAAACTTGCTGTATTTGCCAATTTTAATGCCTTTGAAACTCATGAAAGGTTTATTATCGTTCTTCACTATACCATAGAAATATGTAAATATATATATATATATATATTTAATTTAAAAAAATAATCTAAAAATGCTGAAGCGGCAAAGTTTGTGAAACAAAATTTGTCACTGCCAAAACTTTTGGCCATAACTTTATATATATACTCTATAGTGTGTGTGTGTGTGTGTTTGTGTCCTCGCAGGATGCAGGGCCCTGTGATTATGTAATTGGAGGATTTCACAGCATCCACTCGCTGGGCGTCTCCAGTCCCTCTCTCCCCCCAATCCCTCTTTTCCCCATATCTCATTTCCACCAAGACAGAGCCGGTGCCGATGCTGGTGCTGGGCTGATTCTCACTTGGTGCCTTTTGAGAACCTGCCCATATTTCCACTGGTTTCAAAAAAGAACAGAGCAGAAATGTTACGTAAGCAGAAATGAGACTACAGTATGCATCCATACGAATTCCGTTTTTTATTTATTTACTTTTTCATTTATTTTTGATCTGTTTCAGATTTTAAGTTTTTATGAGCTGTTGAACCAAAAAACATCTAAGGAGAAGAACGTCTCAGTTTTCTGTGTATGCCTGTGTATGACTACGCTCTGTCCCTACTGCCTGTATTCACTTTTGTCTCACTTTTGACTTTTCTGCACAGTCTGTGTTTTTAAGTGACTTTATTCTCTCTTTCTGTTTTGCCGCTGTCTTTTTAAGGATCGCTCACCTACGAGCCTCTGCTATCCACAAAATAATGGACGCATTGTCTGTCCAGTTTTGCCTTTTTACTGGTTGTTGTTCATCAGACACGAGATGGTCAATTAGGATGCTCTCCCCAGGATTGATGGGTCAAGGTGCCCTCCCTGGGACAGATGCAGAGCATCCCCTGGTAAACACGGTGGTTACCGGAGCTGGCCGTCAGGGCCTAAAGGTTCACCTTACATTCTGGAAGTTGTCCAAGCTGCTCCTCACATGCCTGCTCCTGGCACATGGCCGAAAATGATCCGTCACAGTGAGTCTTAACCATCACCCTGTTTCCTGCAGCTGATGACGAATAAAACGGCATACGGTTTGGAACTGTGATGACCTGTAGGGGGCAGAGCTGCTGCTGCTCTGATGTTTTGGCACCTAACTGATGTAAAGGCGCCTCTGTATGGATACACGGTCCATTACCTATGTCACCAATGTCATTCAGCGTGGCAGCTGTGTTGACGCATTTTATGCCGACAGTCTGCAGCCATTGTTTGTGTCATTAGCGGGGTTGATGCATAGAACTCTCCAGCCTGTTCACTGGTTTAAAAAAAAATGGAGCGAAAATGTTACGTATGTGGATATGAGAGTAAAATGGTTAGATGAAATGTTTGTGTTTTTTACTTTCGATAATATAAAGGAGTACTGGGGTCACATTGAGGGGAAAAAATCTGGGATTTCAAAAATATTGTCAAATTATGGGAATAAAGTCATAGCCTAATATTACAAGAAAAAAGACATAATTTTAAGAGAATTGAGTTGTAATTTTACTAGAAAAATGTCATAACACTATGAGAATAAAATCGGAATTTTAGGCTACGTGTTCTTTTAGAGGGGAGGTATTGGAAGGGCAGCCTGCCACTTGCACTAATGAGGACTCTGAAGTTATAGTTTGTAAAGGTTTCACAAATAAACAGAGACTTTTGGCACATCAGCACCACATTTTCATTTATGGAAAAGTATTGGGCCCCCCTAGGAGGAAAAAATGCCAAAATATTTTAAGATCAAAGTCAAAAGTTAAACGGTAGAAGCCTGTCAGTCACTGTGAGAGACTTGTAGGAGGTGAGTCGTCTTACAGGGCGACACCATACAGATGTCTCATATCCAGCTGGTTTCTGGGTTCATTCTACACAGAATGAAGGCTCACCCCTCCTTGAAGTTGGCTTCCTAAACTTTTCAGCCCAGGACCCCAAAATAACAGTGGCAGAGACTCATAACCCCCGCTAGGTCTCCAAACTTTATTGCAGGGCGAGCTACTGAGCTACTGGTACCATCGACCGGTTTCAGTTAAGTTTAAAATGGGATATTTTTCACTCTGTGTTTATAGGCGTGTTCTGCAAATCATCTCACAACCCCACACCCGGGTAACCTCTGTGCTAGAAGTTGTTATCCATCGAATTCAACTTTTACCTCAAAACTTATTACTTCAATCTTATTTCGAGTTTTTGCTTGGAATATTACCTGCCTCCCCCAGCCCAGTATTATTATTAATTTATTTATTTAACCTACAATGTCGTACAGAAATAACTTCAAACAGCATTAATTCACAGCAAATGTTCTAAAGACGATGGGCACAGTAACACTTGGTTTATTTCTGTTTTTTAGCATTGATTTGATGGAGATGTAACCTTATTAGCATTATTGACAAGAATCCTTTATACCAATGTTTCCCAACCCAGTACTTAGGGACCCCCCATGTTTTTGCTCCATCCCAGCTCCTGCTAGGTAGGGAGGGAGCAAAAATGTGTACTGTCTGGCAGGGAGCTGGGAGAGAGGAATAAACGTGGACTGGCTGGAGTTGCAAGAGGACTGGGTTGCGAAACATATGACGTTTTTACAAAAACTATTAACTACTAATACAGCAGTTAGTACGATTATTTTTTGTTGTGCAGACCCCACAGTTAATCAGAAGAAGGCCACCATAGCCAGTCCCACTAACGCTGACATTATGGTTCTAAGTTCTTAAACCAGCTTTTCTGTAGTGCCGAGCTGGAACCGTGTTTTTCTGGCCTAGGGCCAGTTTTTTGAAATGGAAACGCGCAGAACCAGTTCCAGATTGGGGAAAAAGCCCGGCACCAGCACCCCATTGGTGGACATGGGGTATTAGATGTGGGGGGAATGGACTGGGACTGAAACGGAAATCTGGATCTAGAAATGTTTGCAATAATTGAATAAGCAGCTTGTGCTGATCGCTGACGGTCTGGTTGGGTTGATGATTGTACAAGTCAGTTGATATCCAAGTATGAAAGGTTAAGTGTGTTATAAGATTGAGCAGATAATATTCTGAGATAGAATGAGGGCAAATATTTCACTCCCTGAAGGTGAGCTCTTTAATGGTGGCCTTATTGGTCTCCCATTGACATACGGTATACTGTGTTTATGTCTGGTGTGTGATGTTTATGAGGGATGTCTAATTGAAGTACCACTTACTCTTGTTATGACGTCTATGTTCCCTGGCTTGCCCAGCCCTCACCGTCTCTGTCTATGTTCCCCGGCTCGCCCAGCCCTCGCCACATTTGTCCATGTTCCCTGGCTCGCCCGGCCCTCGCCACCTTTGTCCATGTTCCCCGGCTTGCCTGGCCTTCCCCGTCTCCATCCTCGTTCCCTAGCTCGCCCAGCCCTCCCCGTCTCCATCCGTGTTCCCAGGCATGCCCAGCCCTCACCGTCTCTATTTCCATGGCCCTTCCAGCTCTACATCCCGGATGAGGACAGATCAGCGGCAGGCCGTAGCCTGAACAGGCAGGTGTTCGAAGGGTTGGCCGTTGGCTTGCTGCAGACCATCGCCACCGTGCTGAGGTACCTGCTCCCTCCGCCTCTGGACACCAAGACGCAGGGTGGAGAGGCCTTCAGCAGCCGCGTTCAGGACCTCATCAGGTACTCCCTGTAGCTACAGGCCCCCCCCCTCCCCTCCAGACTTCCCCCATCTCTTTTCTCTGACTTGCCTCTCCCGCGCATTCAGGGCTGCCGATGCAGACATGCATCCTCTGCGTTTCATCATTCTAAAAATATCTCCTTAAAATTAGATGTCTTTGTCATGGAACATATTTCATTGGATGAACTTTAGATTTGTGGAATTTCTTGGCAGTTTCAGTCACCATTCGTCACAAATGACGCCCCCCCCACTCCCTGGGGCTGTCTGTGTCTAGCTAACAGCAGGGGCTAGAAGAAGATCTTATAGGAGATTAATGCTCCTCTGGTTGGCTGCCAAGGGTTTTCCTTTTTGGGATGGGGGATGGAGTGACCCGCACTGCAGGTCATGTGGGCCGGTTCGGGCCAGGCTGCTACCTCCACATTTGGATCAGTGCTGTTGCTTTCAGGGGTGACTTTTGACAAAACCTCACGGGTTCCAGAAGGGACACCACATCCCGGGTCTGCTGAAGGTCGCACGAGCTAGCAGCCAGAGTCCGCTTCTGGAAATCTGCGCCAATTCTTTGATCTCGATCCTTAAGGGAGAAAAAACAACAGTCCCAGCCTGGGGTAGAACGAGGGATATAGCCGGACTGACAGGGATGTGAGAAAAGGCAGACAGCTTCCCCCTGTCCACTCCGGCTGGTGCGGGATGTGGTGAGTCACCCTGCCGGCACAGCTGCTCCGTCTCTGGGGGCTGTTTCCGAATCCCGCTGATTAATGAGCGCTTTACACTCGCTCCCAGGAACCTGGAATGTGATGCGTCACGGTGCGGCTGTAAACCAAGGCGTATGAACACTTAGGACCTTTACATGGTTGGCTTCATGCATTTACACAAATAGCGGTATGAGCTGCCTGGTGATATTGAAACATGTAGTATGGTGCTGACCCCTTTTTGATCGGCTCGGTATTGATCGAATGCGACCACCTCTCCCATATTTGTGGAGGAGAATAAAGTCATAACAAGGAGTTAAGTTCAAGTGACAGTTGTTGACCTTTCCAGGGAAAGGGTGACCTGTCATTACTTGCAGTTTGAAGCAGTTCCTCTGGGTGGCGATGGCGAGTAATGGTGGTTCAGGTTCGAAACAGAGGCTTTGAAGGGCATGTTTGACGTTCTAGTAGGCTCCAGTGGGAGGCCGGGCGGATGGAGGGAGGTGGATTCAGCGACCCCTCTTAGCTCTGCCACCAGGAGACACGAAGACAGAGTAATGACTCAATTAGGCGTGATTAGTTATGCAGCAGGGCGGTGGCTGGAGAGCCATCCTCAGGCCCGTCGCCGGCCAATAAATCAGCTGCGTTACTGTGGTAAGTTACGGCGGCTGGCTGCCTCTCAGAGGAGACGCAGCGAGGGGCCCTGTGTGATTATGTGATTATGCTCAGGGTGGCGGGATAAATATCATAACAAATATCACAGACCCGGGTCCCCCCTCACAGCCAGCTTTGATTCGGTGGTTGTGGGCTGCAAGTTTATTTGTCGTATTTAGATGCCGGATCATGACCCCACCTCACCCAATTCCTCACCCCTTATGCTACTCAGGTACCTCTCTCTGTGCTGTGTGCCTCTTGCCATCACTGTACACAGTTTTCCCATTTACCCACTGCTTGTCTCTCGAGCGCATTTCCATGTACGCGTGTAATATATAAAGCTGCTTCCCATTTTGCGTTATCTGTGCTAGCATTATTGGTTAGTATTAGCAGTTAGCGGGAGTGGATGATGACTGATGTACCTCCGACCCCCCCCCCCGACCCCCCTGTTCTCCAGCTATGTGGTCAACGTGGGCCTCCTGGACAAGTTGTGTGCCTGCTTCCTCTCAGTCCAGGGCTCTGGGGACGAGAGTCCCAAGATGGCCACCTTCCTGTCCCAGGCAACGGCACTGCTACACGGCGTATGCAAGCTGTGCTTCACTGTGACAGGCCGGTGAGTGCGGCCCCCGGAGCTGTCACTCAGCCCCAACCACACCTCATCTGTGTCGTCTCTCTGTCTGTCCATCTGTCCCTCTGTCTGACCTTTTGTCTGTCTTTCCCTCTGTCTGCCTGTCCGCCTGTCTGTCTCACTTAATCTGTCTTTCCATATGTCTTTCTCTGACTGACCTTTTGTCTCTGTCTGTCTGTCTGTCTGTCTGTCTGTCTGTCTGTCTGTCTGTCTGTCTGTCTGTCTGTCATTGCAGGACTGCTTGTTCTGCTCTGATTTTAATGCTGGTCTAGCGGCTATGAATCGAGGCTGTGTTCTGTCCTCATTCTCTCTTTTTCTCTCCTCCTTCCCAACTGATCAGTCAATCTTAGGTTGCAATTTGTCACATACTCAGTTATACCCAGTGCAGTTATACTCTGTACAGTTATACTCAGTACAGTGGTTGCCTAGCTCCAGACTGTAAAACAGTGATCATAAGTGTAAAGAGACAAAACATTAAACAGTAACCAACATTCATGTAAATGTCATCATTTGCCTTGGACATTGCTGTGAGATCTCCCTCCAATGCTCAGTGGAGTGGTGGCTTTCGAGTGGTGAAAGATGATCCAGCATCCGCTGGCTTCCCGGTACGCTTGTGCTTCACGTTGTGGGTTAGCTTAGCTTAGCTTACCTTTGCGGTGTAATGACAGCCTATTGTTTGACAGCCGTGTCACAGAAGGGGGAGGGGGCTGCTCCTGCCATCAGCAATCGATCCCCCCGGACCGCATCCCCACCTCTCCAAGCCACAGTGCTTTGACCCAGTTGAGCTGCTGAAATGTGGCTAATATCCATCAATCCTGTGCTTATATTGTTGGACTCAGAGAGTAGTTGACTGCTGCTTTGTTGTATGTGGTGTTATCATGTGCTTGCTGTGACCCTGTGATTTTTCCATGAGCTCGCCGCTAGTGTTTGATTTTCCTGTAAGCTTGCCGCTAATATGTGAGCTTCCAATGAGCTTGCTGCAAGTATGTGATTTTCCTGTGAGCTTGCCATTAGCATGTGATCTTCCCATGTGCGCACCGCTTGTATGTGGTCTTCCCATGTGTTCGCTGCTAGTATGTGATCTTGCCGTTAGCGTGTGATTTTCCTTTGAGCTTGCCGCTGGTATATGATCTTCTCGCGAGCTTGCCTTTAGCATGTGATCTTCCCATATGCTCACCTCCAGCGTGTTATCTTCCTGTGACTTTGCTGCTAGCATGTGATCTTCCTGTGTGGTCACTGTTAGCGTGTGATCCGCCAGCGAGTTTGCTGCTTTTGTGTGATGTTCTCGTGAGCTTGCTGCTCTGGCGTTATATTTGTAATTTATTCCTGAGTGCACAGTGGAACTTTCTCAAGCAACATCTTAACTCAGTGTGCACATTCTCTCACTCCGTTCTGTGCATGTTCAACTCGGCCTGCATGCGCATGCTGGTAAACACCTGCGCACTCGCTCAGTGTCTCCCTCGCTCTCCTCAGCATCTTTGCTCTTGTGCGCTCAACTCTGCCTGCATGCTAGCTCAACTCTGCCTGCATGCTAGCTCAACTCTGCCTGCATGCTAGCTCAACTCTGCCTGCATGCTAGCTCAACTTGGCACAGTGTTAGTTTTGTACCACGATTATTAGCCAACTAGAGAGCCCAAAGTAGCTAATTTCTGATTGGTCAGTCTGCTCTCCAGTCACTACACTTCTTGACAAGGTGACTGGAAGAGAAATATTGCACCGTACATGGAAATGTGGAAATAATTTTACCTACCAGACAAAATAGGATAATATAATAACAGGCTGGATATCAAACAGGATGTCAAATAATACGATGACTGGGGCTCGGTACACAGTAATATTGTTACGATACCCAAGTACACAGTAAAACACTTTTCAAAATGAACTTCGATGTAATAATTCACCCATGGCATATCGATATTTTCAGGATTTGCATCCTATTTTGTTCAGTTGGTCAGAAAAAATAAAACAGGAAAAAAGGGAATTATTGTACTTTTATTTTATCCTACCTATCGGACAAAATTGGATGTGGTGTGGAATTTGTGGAATTTGTTTCTGGAGCTGTGATTCTTGTTATATTTATGGGGTTTAAATCCCAGGGTCAGCAGAGTGATGTCACTATTGGGCCCCTCGGTGAGGCCCTTAACCTCTAGCTGCTCCAGGGACTGGCTGTCCCTGCTTTCTCAAATATGTATGTAGCTTAGGAGAAAGCACCTGCTGCATAAATAAAACGTAATTAAAAAGTAAATTGGGAAGTCAGTAGGTGAGTTTTTGAGTCAGCTGTTGGTGTGTTTAAGTATTCCGTGAGACAGGATCTGTCCTGGGAGACTGTCTGCCTCACGGAAGCCGGCTGAACCCGAGCACCTTTCGGAAGTCGCTCCGTCTCCGATGTGAACCACCCTCCCTGCTTAACGAGGCTCGTTAGGATCAGTTGGTGACCTCCGACCTCTGAGGACGCGTGGCGGAGGCTCAGAGCGGCGAGCAGGCCGACCCACCCGGTCGCCATGTTCTGCGTGGCCGGTCAGCTGACTGCCAGCCGTGGAGCTGGGATCCCGGCGTTCCGTGAAGTGTGACCGGGAGCCTCAGATGCAATGAAGGCTTGCTATTGTTCAGCTGCTGGCATGAACAGCCCATCCTGTTCTTGGCATGCCGGACTGACATGGATATGCATAAGTGGTGTTTGGGATCGGAAATCGGAATTAACGGGGCAGAGGGGGTGGGGGTGGGGGCCTGGTATTCCAAGGAATCTCTAAGAAGCTGAAGCCATGCCGTTCAGGTGTGCCTCGTCTTTTTAACGACGCAATTAATGATCGTGCACAAACGGTGCGGACGTTTCCACATCCTTATCGGGTAATTAGCTAATTGGGAATTTGGGTTTCCTTTGCGTTTTCTTGGATATAAAACAGTTTCACTCCAAGAAGGATTTGGGCTCTCGTGAACAGGGCTGTGAAATCGCACTGTGATTACTGAATTACCAGGTTCCATCATAAATGCCATTTATAGAATCCCGATTTCTGATCAGCAGTGACAGGGTTTGCCACTGAGGTGAGGTGTGGGTGCCCCTCAGTCCCCAGTGCGCTGGGTGTTATCTGGGTCCTATATGACAGGCGCTGGCAGCCAGTTGTTAGCATTGCTGTGGAGCCTCTAGCTGTCAGAATGAGCCATGTTCCTGCTGAGCAGACTCCAAGGGTTCTCTTTCAGGCCTTGGGGGATTTGGGGGAGTCTGGGTGCAGATTAAGAGCACCATCTCTGCACCCCACAGAAAGAGCACCTCGCTTCGAAACCCATGTGTTTCCACCTTCGGTTCTACAGTAACCGCAGCGGCTTAGATCCCATCGAACGCACAATGAGAGGCGAGTGATAATCTTTCCGGCAACTTCCATGCCAGTTTGAAATGAATATGGCCCTCTCTGGCAGCCGCACCCACCTGTCCCTGGAGCCCCACGCTCGAACCCGACAGGCGTGCCGCTCGCTTTATTGATATGCGAGAGGACAGCACCGGTCAGCCCCAATGCGCGGGAGCTGCAAACGGCGCATATCCTGCTGAAACGCTGACAGCCGCGCAGCTCGGGTTTCCCGCCGCTGCCGCCTGCGGTTTGTCTGGCCGCTGCAGGCGGGCGGCTCTGGGCTCCATCGCCTCTGTCAGCAGGTGGGGGAGGGGGGCGCTGCTCTCAGCCACCCCCCTCCTTAACTTCCTGTTCAGTGTTTCACATGTTTTGTTGCCTGAGATCTCCCAGTATGCTTTGTGGCTCTCCTGACCCGCGCCTCTCCCCTCTCCCGCAGCTCTCCCACCGTGTTCGACAAGCGGCCGGAGCCCACGGGCCTGGCGATGCTGCTGCGGGGCACCGACCTGCTGGGTGTCCTGCACATGCTGTACTGTGTGCTGCTGCACGGTGTACTGCCCGAGGCAGGCCTGGCCACACCCCCGGAGGCCTACCCTCCTGCCGTTGCCCATGTGGCCCTGCAGAGCGTCCGCTTCCTCAACGCCTTCGCCCTGCTGGACCTGCCGGCCTTCCAGGTGCAGCTCGTACATCCTGAGCCAATCAGGACTGGGGTGGTGGGGGGGCAACCTCTCGCTCATAAATTCTGCACCCTCTGATTTGAGGTCGTCTGTGGGGAGCAGGGAGTCGGAAAGGAGGTGTGAATAGACTGGCCCCATGGAACGAGGGGATGTTCTTACAGGGGGAGTGTTGCATAGAATAGGAGTCTGTTCCTTCATTAACATCCATGGGGAAATTCTCTTTTCATGTACCCCACCTTGGGTTCCATTAGACACACAGACACACATGGAGGTGAGAGTAAGTTTGGGGGTCACAGCGCTGGGTCAGCCAGTCCCTGGAACTGGGGTTAAGGGACTTACTCGAGAAACTTATGGTAGCATCAATTTACTAGCCCTGGGATTTGAACCAGTGACCTTCTGATCACTGGCACGGAGTTCTAACCTGCTGAGCCTCACAGCCCCCCCTGAGCCCAGCTGCTGTGCTCCACTGTGGGCATTACACCCCTTGGGGGTAGGATGAGTGGGGTTCTGTCTGCTGTTTCGTTTAGACGCCCTCTTCTCTGACGACCCCGCCATGCTTTATCTCTCACTAGTTGATGGAAATCCGTTACTCCGAGGCGAGATGCAGGCAGGCGCCGGCAGTCGTGGGATGTAAACAGTGGGCAGGGCTTTGGCGGGTGGTGCTTCACGCCGTTATTGTTGTTTATGCGGCTGTTTAGATGCCGTCCTCTTCGTTTACTTCTCTCCTGACCTTTGGCCGCTCTGTCACGTTTGACATGTTTAACAAATACTGTCTGTGAGTGTTCAGATAGCATCTTTTCAGGAGGGAAATGGGCGGGACTGGGGACCCTCAGAAAGGCCAAATCCCAGGAATAGGCTCCACTCCAGTCTGAACTATCCCCTTTGGCCCAGACTGAAGTATCGGACAGTACGTTTGCTGCTCTTTCTCTGGCTTTGTGATGTCTGTAAGTTATTGCAGGCAGTGTGTGGTTTTTCTGGGTAGGACTGCATTCGGAAGGTCGCTGGTTCAAATCCCTGGGTCGGCAGAGTGATGTCACCATTGGGCTCCTGAGCAAGGCCTTTAACCTCAAGTCGCTCCGGGAACTGACCCTGACCCTACTTTCTCCAAAAATGCATGTTGCATTGTATTAAAGCATCTCCCAAATAAACAAAAATAAAAATAAATACATTTAGTGGGAACTAGGGCTGCGCAGTATCACATTGCGATTATATGGCGCATGTGCAGTTATCACCAGGGCTTTAGGTGATGGGCGTAAACATTTGTCCAGACACCAACTTTTCGGTACTATACAGACATTTACTTATGCCCACAATTTGGTAAGCAGGTTAGTAGTACGTCTAAAGTATTAATGAGAGACATTTTGTGATGCCCAAAAGTTAGTAATCTGTATAAATTCAACATTTCGTTATGTTTAATAAACATATTGGACTTTAAACTACAAAAAGTACCATCGCACGAAGACAATATCTCCTCTTTGAAAAGACGTCATGGCTGCTGAGCTGTCCCTTTCTTCACTGCCACTTCAGTGCTTATCAATTCCATGATATACCAGCACGGTAGTATATGGTGTGCTCTGCTTGCCCAATTAAACAAACATAAAGATATTCCAAATTTATTCAGATTACTAACTTTTGGGCATCACAATACACATTTCATTAATATTTTAGGTGTACTACTAATCTGCTTATCATTTTGTGGCCGTAAGTAAACGTCCCTATAGTACCAAAAAGCTGGCAGCAGGGCAAATGTTTATGCTTGTCATGTATAGCCCTGGTGATTATTGCGCATGTGCCATGAAATCATGATTATATCAGGACATGATATCATGTAGCCCAAGAGGGAAGTCAGTAAATGAGTTTTTCAGCCAAAATTAAGTTCTGCTCTAGCTGCTTTTTCCTTGGCAGAGGACCAGCTTTCTGAAAACTCTGCCTTGTGTTATTAATTATTTTTTTCCTCATTCCTCGTGGACCCGCCATGTAAGCCGGGCGATCCCCTGTCCTGTCCCGTCCCGCCCCGCCCTGCACTAATACGCTCTTGGGGGCGTCCAGTCTGTCCTAGGTGCCGAGGGGCTGTCCCTGGCCTTCCGACACATCGTCAGCTCGCTGCTCTGCTACTGCTCCCAGCAGATGGACGAAAGCCTGCTGCACGAGGTCATCATCTGCGTGGGCTACTTCACTGTCAGCCACCCGGACAACCAGGTACCGCAAGCTAGGCAGCTTCCAGAAATTTCCTGTACCCTTCGTTGCAATGTGATAGGAATATAGGAATAATTGTGTGTGTGTGTGTGTGTGTGTGTGTGTGCGTGCTTTCACACACGCAGTGATGCCCTGGTCCTCGATGACGAGTTGTTAGGTGGCTTGTTACCTGCCCGCGTGAATAACTCGCTGGATGGCATAACACTTTTACACACGAATATGAATTCATGAATATACCTTCTGAATATTTCAAGCCCCCCCAGCCTGGTCCCTCCCCCCACGTGGCGCTCTCATTGGCATGCTCTGTCACCTCGAGGCTGCCACCGTCGCGGCCCTCGTCACTTAGGCGCTGCTGTTCCCGTGGCAACCTCCATAGGGGAAGCTTAGCGTTATTAGCGCGTCCTTGTGCCTGTGGGCCACTTGGCGATTTACGGGCAGATTACAGATTCTAATAAAATCTTTGTGGCCTTAATCAAAGAATCTGCTCCTACTTTATGGCACGTCGACCCTGCCCCCACCCCCCCCACGCCACCTCAGTCCAATTTAATTATTCTGATGTACGTAATTAGCATGTGCTGGCATTGTTCACTTCATTTGCATATTATATTGGATAATTGAATGAGGGCTGATAATTAAATTGGGGGCTGTGATGGATGAATCGGTTTTGTCCACACGCAGAGAACTTACTGGAATGAGTGAGCTGGGAATAGCGAAGTTGCATATTCATTTATTTCCAGCACACTTCGCTGATTTAAAAAAGTCATGTTGCCGGTATAGTCACTCTCCAGGCGTCGTTCTGCCCCCGGGGGCGGGTGGAACGGCGACGGCCGGAAAGGGAGCTTTCTGGAAAGGCTTGTGACGTCCAGTAGGACACCAAGATGTAAGGCCTTTCGCCCTGGGAACATACTGACATTCATGCAACAGAAAAATCTCAGGGAAACTTCTAAGTTCAGAAAAAAACATGTATTTAGAGATTACCCATTGCTTTATTTATTTAAGCAGCAGGACTAAATCCCCGAGATGTACCAATAAATAAATATGGCTACATATTTTTAGTTCTGAAACTGAACAATTTATAATGTTTTTATGATCAGTGAGCCCCCCCCTCCCCCTCCATTTAGGCCAGAGATGGTTCTGAACAGTGTTGCATTGCTGGAATTTCTCTACTCTGGGGGGTGGGGGGGTTAAGCAGGATAAATGTTTAGAGGGGAAATCTGGGGAGGCTTCAGCATGTCACATGGTAATGTAAGCGCTGGCAGGACTAGAAAGGACCTTTGGCGTGGTGGGGGCGGGGGCGCGGCCGGGGGCTCAGCCTGGCAGCACCGGCTGTGTTTACGTGCTGGACGGGGAGCCACCGTACAAGGGAGCGACATACGAGTCACGCTCCAACAAATTTCCGTTGGGGGGGCACATGTCAGTCAGTCTCCTGGCTGGATCCAGCAAACGACAGTCTCTCCTGGGATGGCAATCGCCTGTTCGAGATTTCCCTGCACGGACATGTGCCTGTCTCTCATTATTCGCCAGCCTCTGCTTGCTCCCCTGCTATGGCTTGTGAATGTGCCCATGAACAGTTCTCTCTCCCCCCGCAGAGGGGGGTAAAGTTCTCATGCATTTAAGGCATCTGGAGGCCTCGTCCCATTAGTGATGGTCCCGTGACCAGGCCAATGGCACTTTTACGGGGTTTGCACAGAAACCGAGGCATTGAGACGCCGGGGGGGGTCACCTTCCCTGCATCCCAAATGCGGCCGGCTTCGGCCCTAACCTCCAGGCCTGGCGTTTCTCCTGCAGCGCTTCTTCATGCTGCCGGTGAGCATTGCCCCGTCACCGTGACGCTGACAGCCGTTGCCAAGCAGCAGGGCCGGTTTCCTGAAGAAGACGGAATTTATGATGGCGGCTGTTTGTCACGGTGCCCATTTGTGTGCCTGCTGTGGGTCTGCAGGTCAGTTCTGCAGACCTTTTTCCCCATGCCCTCATTTATACACACATGGAGGGCTCACTGCAGATTAGCATATAATGCCTGTCAGGAATGTCCTTAAAGAGAGGCTCGGTAATGGCACGTGGAAAGGGCTTCGGTGGGCGGCTTTACCGAACACACGAATCAGTCGCCCCCCGCTGGCCTGAACGGGATAGCGTTGCGTGGGGGGGGGGGGGGGTTGCCCAGCAGTCAGACGCATGTTAGCACCGCTGAGTGGGTGGATAGTAGGGGCTGCTTAGATAAGTCACTTCCTGTCAGGGGGCTGTCGGCACCCCCCATGTACCTGAAACCTGACTCTTATCAGTGACTCTGCTTTCTGGGTACTTTATTCCAATACAAAAGCTGGATGGGGGGGTCTGTTTTGTTTTGCGCTCTTGAGTCTGAGATTTGTGGCCCCTGCTTGGAAGCCGATGAGTCCTGGGTCCTCAGTTGGGGGGGGGGGGGTGGTGGTGTTTTGAGGAGCAGCGGGTAACAGGAGCTGTCCTGCATCATCCTGTCAGCTGTGCATTTGGTCTCTGGGTTGGGGGGCTCCTTGTTTCTGTGCCGATCTGTCAGGATGTAATGCTTTCATCTTCTGAAGCTTCTTCATTAAACTCGTTTTCAAATTTTACTGTTTCTTCGCTTATTAAAAGCCAAACTCTTATTCTGCCTTTGCTGGGTACCTTCTCTTGTGTTACAGACTTCCATCGCGGTTCTGCCGAACAGGCCCCCCCCGTGGCGATCATTAAGCCCCCAGGACCCCCGGGGGCGTCTGTGTGTCAGGATGCAAACTTTACCTGCCCCCGTCTCCCCCAGTGGAGCAGCTTGGGAGTTATGTAATGGAGGGCTGTAAAACGGCGGCCTGTTTGAGGCACAGGCCGGCCCGGCTTCAGAGAGGGTCCGCCTCGCTCGGGCGCTCCACTTTTATGGGGGCCCCTGTAATTTAGGGGCTGATTCATGGCCCCAAAAGCCTGCCATCCTTTTTACTGCCTGTGACTCTGAATGGGCCCCTCTGTCAGCAGCGAGCGACTCGCTTGAGTGCAGAGCCTCTTGCCCGGAACGCTGAGAGCTCATTCTCCTGTTGCAGAAAGGAACTGGGAGGTTACCAGTGAGAGATGTACACCCCCACCCCCTTATGGGGCATTCGCCAGGCTGTGCGCCTTACTTCTGAGTCTCTAGACATTATTAGTTTCGACCGTTCGACCGCTGCTCCTTCCGAGTGCTTTGAGTCCCAGTATTGGATCCCTAGAGGAAATCCTTCCAATTGTTTTATTTTGTTTCGCATTTTACATCTTTGTCTCCCTGCCTCGGTTACGGACGCCGCTATTGATGAATGTCAGATTTATTAAGCAGTGTGGCTGTGTTGTTTTATTCTCCAGGCTAGTTCTTTAAAAAGTGACGATGAAAATGTCGTTAAAGATGAATTCCAGTTGGGTACAGTCTTTCATGAGGAAACGACAGGATTAAGAGCTTAGCGGGGATCTCCAGACGGCTCCATGCGACGCATCGTGGCTCGGGGTGGCTTTGAACAGCGCTGTAGAACAGTCCAAATGGGGCTCACTTTGACATGATAAACACCTGAATTATCGGTTTGTTTATTGTACCCTTAAACCCTAAAGTGCGTTATTAAACGGGAAGTGTATTGGGAGAGTATTGTTAAAAGTGTTTTAAAAATCTTGTAAATCTTGTGAATTTATGTCACGCTACTTGAGATGCTTCTGCCTGGATTCCTGGTTTCAATTTGGCTGGAAGTTCCTCCCTTCTCTACCTGTAAAGCTGCTGTTTTTTCACTCAGCTACAATTTACTGTTGTGACCTCTAGGTTGTCCCACAGCTCGCCCAGGCTCCAGGCTCACTGTACCTCTCCACCCATCACCCCCCCACCCCGTTCTTCTCCACCAGGCTGCTGTAATCAGACTAGTCTGGGTGTGATTTGATTTTAATGTTGGTCAGCCGGATGTGATTGTGTGAGTGTAACACTGAGGGGGGGGTGTGGTTAATGGTATTGTTCATCTCCTAGAGTGGCAATGACGCTGGCCCCCCCCCCGCCCCCCGGGAAAGTCCAACCTCCTTCCCGGCCGCTCCTCAGTGGATTGGCCGGCAATACACAGTTGCCCTCTGAGGTTACGGGCGAGTTTTAAAATTAGCCTGGAGGCCAACGATGTCTGCATGGAAACCACGTCACATTCACGTCACTTCAGAAAGATCTAACAAATGCTTCGGCTTCGAGCGGCACAGTCACACTTTTGTGGTTTGTCACCACGAGCAATTCTCCGGGTCTACCCTTTGTAGCTGTGGATATTCTGTGTGTGATGCTGACCTTTCTTTGAACCCTTGACAGTGTTTCTGCGCGGTTTGCGTGTGTGGGTGGGGCCGCATGGTGCCCCACTCCCAGCTGACTCGCACCCATGCATTGCAGGCGATTGTGCAGTCAGGCCGCCAGCCCAGCGTCCTGCAGAAGCTCTGCCAGCTGCCCTTCCAGTACTTCAGCGAGCCACGCCTGGTTCGGGTGCTCTTCCCCACGCTTATCTCGGCCTGCCACAACAACCCCCAGAACAAGGTCATCCTGCAGCAGGAGATGAGCAGTGTGCTGTTGGCCACCTTCATACAGGTACGGTGCAGGCTTGGCGCATGTTGCTGGGACCTTCTCCAGTGCGGAGGGACTTTCTGGGTCTATACTGGCAGTACTGTCTCAGATCCTGTCATGCCGTAACGTCGTTCAAAGTCCCTGGATATTCAGTTTATTTCTGCACATGATACAGACACTAGGTTCCCGCAGCAGAATCTCTGTCTGTTTCTCATTGCTCCCCAGCCCCCGCCCCATTTTTGAGGTGAAGCACTAACTCACTGTCATCTGCTGTGGGCTTATCACTCAGCGGCCTGAGCTCCCAAGCACAGAACCCTGTCACCTGACAGGACGCTCTGCTTGTCCTGCTGCCTACAGGGGGCACTATTGATTTACGGTTTTCTGCCAAGTGTTTTTGTTTATTCCGAGCAGATAAACTAAATGCTCCTCTTCACGTGCGATCATTTATCTGTTTTGGAAAACATGCAAAAGTCTAAAACCTTTTAATGATCAAATGTTTATCAGGTATGAGTTTGCTTAAGCATGTACTTTTATGCTAGCTGGACGTTCTCCGTGTGGATTTTATTTGCCGCCTTTTTTGTGAGAAGTTAAGACACGCTGTCATGGTGTCAGGTTCTCGCAAGAGCCACCATTGTTCCCTCCGATCAATAAAAACACAGCTTCTCCGCATTCTAAGGAGATGTTGACACTGACCTTTCATTATCTGTGTAATCTAAGATTAGCTGTGATTAAACTGTTGTCTCTCCAAGTTAACTGGGCCATTGGCAAACCAAGATAAATCAGTTTTAATGTGTCGACACGGAGGACCTTGGCAGAAAAGCACAAATACACAAACTAGAAAATCTCAGTGTCGTGTTCAAAGGCCTTGGCTGGACCAAGTGCAAAATCGCGTGGCATTCGGTCATTGTTTTCGATTCCATGGTGGAAGAAACGGAGTGATTCAGCGTCACTGAAGGTGACACACATGTTCCGGGAGATTCTGTGGAAACCCGATGCCCCTGGCGCAGGATGACGCCCTTTTGGGTCGCCGGCTCCTGGGCTGGTTTTCTCTGGAGCTGTGAACATATGATGTCTCGCTATAAAGCCCTCAGAGATCCATCTTCCATCTGTTCATGGAGGATGTCGTTTTACGCTAGCTGAGATGTTAAGTTGATTTTTTTTTTTTTTTTTACCCGTAGGACTGCGCTCAGAGTTCAGGCCGCGTGGAAAACCGGATATTGCAGAAAGAAGGTGGGTTTTTGCTGCTGTTTCCTAATTCTCTCCCGTGGAGACTTTGTCCTTCACTGTCGGAAAAAAAGGGTAAAGATTTGTACCTTCGCTTGTCACTGGGGCTGTACCCTCAAGAGTCTGCCAATTGTGCCCTTAGCTGTAGGTAAATGTACCTTTTAAGGTACTGAATTGGACTCTGGGGAACATTTTTGGATCATTGGGGTACATTAATGTTGTTGGTACCTTGGGGATGAGGGTACAGCCAGTATAAAAGTAAAAATTTACTTTGCGGAGCAAAAGTAAAAATTTTACCCTCTTGTCTGAGAGTGTTCTTTGTCCCAATAATCGACCCACTTTGTATGAATGGTTCTGGAAGTGTACTGTGATTTAAACGCATCAGACCTGCTCTGATCCTGGCGGCTGGCGGTATGTTAGCGACTTCACCGTATTCTCCTCTGTGGTTTCTTTTGTCTTTCCCTACAAAAAGAAGCGAGATACCTGGAGCCCCTGGAGCTGTCCAGCCGATTCCCCCGCGAGCGCTGGGAGGAGGCGCTGCAGTTCTTCCTCAACAAGCAGAACGACTGACACTTGGACAGGCCAGTTGGCGGCGGCAGGAATCACACTGAAGGGGGAGCGCATGTCTTCGCTTCCCACCCGGGCCTGGAGACGTGCAGATCTGACTCTCTGCTCTTTCCGTTACTTTGAGATATGCAGGGGTCAGTCTGAATCCCGGTGGGCGAGAGTTTTGGTGCTCTGCAGGCTGTAGACAGCTCTCGTCTACTGTTGGGGGAAAATCATGGGAATTGTGGGGGGGGGGGGACTTTTACACACTGGTCTGCAACTTCAGTATGGGATTGTACAAACTTTACTACCAATATCCAGTGATGTTCTGCCAAGACCTGGGATCTGGGTATGTATATATAACTGTTTTGGTATTCATTTGTGTAATTTGCACAATTGGTGTGTGTTCACTGTTCATTTATTATGCTAGTAAATTTTGGCAGTAGTGTGTTTGGTTTTCTTTGTTGAATATGCCCTGTTGTGTTAAATAACTTCAGTAAGTATAAATTATTTAGTTAACGTTTCTATAATAAAATAATTTATTTCTGCACAGTGAAACCTTGTTTGTTGCATTGTTCAAGTCCCAGCTGTAATTAACTTGCCACGTCGGAATGGTGACGGTCGGGACCCTGTGGGCGCCTTATGATGAGACCAATGGACCGTGACCTTTTGGGGACCTGGGATGTCATGGGATGGGGGCAAGCCACCCAGAACATCCAGGATGGACAGCGCAGATGTTGCCCTCTCCACCTGCCTGACTACACCAGTGTTTCTCTCCTCACTTTCTGGGCCATTGCAGTGAAACATCTTTCAACGTGTTTTTTTTATATATATAAAAAGTTTGTTACTCTGTCCTACTTAAGTGACCCGGAGTCTTTAGCTATTTGAACTCCAACCA
>JAAGVU020000008.1:20800948-20829993 GCA_011763525.2 Mormyrus iriodes
TTAAGCCACATCTACGAATTAAATGACCCCCCTGTAGATTGGGGCCCCATCTTCATAAGCAAAGCAGGACAGGATGGTTTTGGCTCCTCTCAACTTCTTTTGAGAATTTACTGCCTTTTCTCAAATTTTACAAAATACATTTCATACAGTTCTTTGGTCCGGTTCCTGGGAAATGTTCACCGTGCCAAGATTTTAAGCTATTTAACAAATTCAACAGTGACTTCGAATTTTTCCTCATGGTTGTAAATATCATTTCCTGTCAGCTTCCAGCTGCTTGTGTTTCGGTACCACTTGTACAACTTTAGGGTCCTACCTCTTTTGTTTATTATTGTTGTTGTTTGTTTGTTTGTTTGTTGTTTGATTGTTTGTTGTTTTTGTAAGAAGAAAGGTAACGAAAGAGTCGCCCCAGTGACACGGGCTCGGAAGCCGCGGGTGTGCGGAAGGAGTCGCCGGTGCGCTTTCTCTCCCAGAACGAATCTATATTTCATATAATTGGCGATGCCCTTTTCGTAATTTATTGTAATAATAAATGGCTTCTGTATGTGCTGTGGGAATTTATCTTTCCTTTCACCATGGAAGACTCGTGGGACTAAGTAACTGCTATGTTTCAGTTTGCTCTGTTTGATGATAATTATAAATACAGACAAATACAATAGTTTTCTAAAATATAAAGTTTTAAATAAATTCTTCAGACTTGTTTTATTGAAATCTATGCGTGATAAATTTTCTTGTATCATATAGCCTGAGCACTGTAGCAAATGTTCCGGCCACATTCAATCCCCTTAAAATAATATAGCTGTGACCGAAAAGGATAATTTACATTAGGCTGGAGTCAAAGTATTCTTTAAAAAATATAGCTGAGATTGTTCATATTTTAACTGGCTTTATAGGGATATTGTTCGCTTTGTAAACTTTTGAAATATTTAGAAACATGCTTTGGTGGCTGTGCAAATCTGAATATAAATTTAAAAGGAAAAACAAATCAAAGGAGAAAGACTATCATAACGAGAGCTAGTAAAATGATTTCATTTAAGTTTAGCATATGTATTAATTTGAAATGAGTGGTGCATTCTGCATGTATGTATGCGCGCGCGCTTAAACAGGTATTCCAGACGCTTTTTACTGATCAACAAAGTGTCACAAACGGATTGTGAGAACTACTCAGTTGTAAATCATTAGCAGCCTTATTTTTGTTTTATTTATTTTTTAGAAAAATGTTGTGTTGCCTACGGTCTGAGTAAGGAATTTTAGTAATTTTTAAGCATTTGATGGCTGTTTTTTTTATTAAATAGTCATAATCTAAATATATACAGACTACATAAAAGTTTCAAGTTTATTTTATGCAAGTTGCAAATACAATAATTAAATTTTGCTTGATTTAATAGAAACTGATTTGCAATTAAAATGCACATTCCTGCGCGGCAGTTTATATCAGCTACCGACTGTATGAGCTGATTTAATTAATGACGTTGCTTAGCTCTTATGAAATCCGATAGAACTTGGGCTAAATGTCTGATGTATTCCTTGTAAATGCAACATCCTTAGTGAATTTATAATTCCTTATACTGGCAGCCTTGGACAGTCGTTGGATACTCATTGATAAATATCTCCAACTATCTGTAATCTTTCTTGTATTTTCTCTGAGATTTGGTTGGCCTGTTTAACTTTGGCCACGTTGTCTCCGATTTCATCTATTGTATTCGTACCTTTTATTTGAAACCTTTAAATATACAGCGAAATGTTTCATTTGACAGCTTTACTTCTGTAAAAAAAAAAACTGCTTGGATTAGATGCTGCGTTACAAAGCTTGTTAGAAGAGCCCACGTATTTTAAACCTCGGTAATTCGGGTCTGTATTCAGTTTCCATTAATGTCCTAAATTGAAGTTTTTTTGGCGGGTTACCGGACATCCAAACTCCTGTCCCGAACAAATTGCGGCAGCCTGAAAAGTCACGGCAGGCTGACCTGACTGCTATTCCCAGCCCTGACACCGATGCCATGAGAATAAAGCGCTGACACGACAGCGTGTCTTTGCGCATTGAGCTGCCTTTTAATACACCAGTGAGTGAAAGAAGTGCGTTTGTTGAAGCTTCATTCAATGTATCGTTTGCAGGTGATGCCAGCAGAGATAAGAAGCCGCCAAACCTTGTCCTCTGTCTAGACTTGTGACTTAACAAGTGAAACTGGATTTATCTCAAACCCGCCGGAGAAGACAATTAAGTTGGTATCGCTCAACCACCAAACAGGCTCTACAGTACTTAAAATTACTGTGAAAATGTAGCTACTTTAAAGTGTAAAAATCATCACATTGTCTGTGTTCTGGTTGTATGCACTTGCCATAAACTCTCTAAACACAAAGCTATTTGCTATTTTCAGATTGATTCGCCTAGTCCTCCTCTTTTTGCTTAGCTTTTTCCAAATTTTTATGCATATATAATACATGAATACAGTTTATCTAATTATAATCATGTAGTTATTAAATTTTGCAGTTTGGCATGACATCGTCAAAAAAATCCTCTAATTTTGTAAAAGTAAGGGTGAGTTTGTCAAAGACAGGCCTCGACAGATATAGGCCTATTGACGGATGAATCATAACCTCCGTCTCTTAAGTCTTTATTCGATATATTCTTTATTCGTAGCTACTGGGCTTCGAGAAAGTTTTACTTTTCAAGACAGTAACCTACTTACGATAAGGGCTGGCATTGTTTAAAGACGGGGAGTTTTTACTAACAGTGAAACTTTTAAATAAAACCTACCGATTCCCCCTAAATCCACATAAATATATGATTGCCTACGATGAAGAACTTAATTCTTAACTTTGGTCTGTTTCATGATTTCGACGTGAAGACAATATATTACCCTTTCAGGCGTATCAGTGTTTTCCAGACTACAAATTACAAATTAATTACATATTCCGATTCGTCGTTATTCAATGTCATTACGTACGAAATAGCCGGAAAGCACAAAACTGCTCACATTGGTCTTTTCCATTCCAAAGCTCTCGCATGGGTTTCTCAGTAATTCAGTTTATTAATAATAATTATTATTATTACTATTATCATCAGTTTTTGATCTCTGTATGAACGGTAGTTCTCGCAATAAATAACAATAACTTACTTTTGTTCGAGAGGCACAAACAATATGTCCTCCGACCATTAAGATAAAATATTTCACAACAAGAATATGTTTTAGAACACCTTCGGAAATCATGCGCCTTAAGACAAACACGAGGATCTGGAGACTCAATGGCGAAATATATAAAAATGTGTAAGAAATGAGACACAACGATCACCAATGAACGAAAAATGCTCAGCACGGATAGAGTTAGTGGCTCCGAATCAGTGTTAGGAAGACTGGTTTGTATATCCTTCATGATATCTTCTGGGGTTGCAAACGCAGCTGGCGATGCGATTATGTTGAGATACTTCTCCACCCAAATCCTCGCAATGATGACTTGCGCGGTCTTCATTGAAGATAGCGTTGGCTTATGGCAGATCGCAAACAGTGCATCTTCCATGACAAATCTTGTGTAAAAGATCTCTGGGAGCTGGTCTGTCGTCATGCAGGGCATCAGGAGCATGCTGGCCAGGGAGCATCTCGGTGAACTTCACGTCTCCACGGGGCTGGGCACCATGCTATTCGGAGTGTCCGGTAACTGCGACGACAGGGACGTCACGTCGCTGCCCGAGGAGTTTCCCAAGGAGCCCGACTCTGAAAAAGATACCTGCGACATGGAAACGGTTCTTTAAAAGCACGGAATATGCAATGTGAACTGGCGTTAGACGTGCAGTTAAATGATAGGCCTACTGAACTTAAAGTAACTGCGTTTTACGCTGGTTTTGGTTTTTATTCGGCAGAAAATGTCGGAAACAGAATTATCCGAACTGCCCAAATGGCACGTATCTGATGAGAACGAAATGCATGAGCAACACATTCAGGTACCGATGTGTTCAGTGCAGGAGGACCGCCGTGCTGGACTGGGTCAGGTGAGTAACCAAATCTTTACGGCGATAAATGTCAAATCGTAATTCAAAACTAGAGGGAAAAATAAAATCCCACATATATGCTGATAAGGCTTTCGCCCGCTGTACAGGTTCGGTTCCAGATTGTATCAAATGGGGGGGGGGCATCTTTGGCTTTAGTGGGGCATGCGGAGCATTTCGTGGGGCATTGCCCCCCCGTGCCCCTGCCTAGAACCGGCCATGCCGCTGTAGTTGTGAAGTGGAGGGTTAATGCTCACCAGTTGCTGGAAGGCGGGTTGATCCAAGTCACTTTGCAAGGCAAATTCACTTAAGGCTTTCCAAGGTGGCTGGTAAGTTTGTACCTCCACCGGGTTACCTTGAAGCGTATTGTCATGTCTAACTGGACTGCCTGCCACAAGAGGTGTACCCGTCAGGCCCTGCAGATTCTGGCAATGGTAAAATATTTAAAAATGACTCATTAATACACGCGAAAATATTGCAGATATTTTTACATTTCAGATACATATTGGATTATAGATTAGCAATGATAAGCCTATTTTGTAATTGTAAAATAAAAAGTTTTTGTTGCTAAAAATGTGTGAAACACTGAAAAATAACGTTTTTTTAAATTATCTAATTCAAACAGAAAGACGTGTCCCATGTCTTAAACGTAAATAAACAGGCCTACTCTTACTCGGCCTGACAAAAATAAATGAAAATGTCAGAAATCATCAAAATAGCCTCCAAATGTGATGCCAGTCTCGTAACGTTTATTTTGAGGAATAGCCGTCCAACTGATCAAGTTTTACGAAAAGCATAAGTTCGGTCCAGTACTAATACTGTACCATGCGCCAATCCTGAATTTACACCTCGTTACAGTTTCATGCAATTTACAAAACATTTACCTTCTGGAAGAAATTTCATTCAGAATAATGTCATGACATGACTGTACAAACAGGCCTATTTAATTTAACGGTCCTGTATCTCAACAAGTACTAATAACTTAAAGGTCAAGGGTTCAGATCCTCGGGAACACGCATAAACTGTGTGCCTTTCCCCGTAGTGTAGGTCGCGTCAGATAAATGTACTTTAACAATGAACAATAAAAGCGCAACCGTGTTACATGGCGGTATATGTAACTTATCTTGAATGATAACGATAAACTTCATGGTGGAAAAAATTAAAACCACAAAATTTACCCTTAGGCAGGCATTCCTCACTGAGTAATGATAGGCGTGGGGTATTTAGGAAAATGCTTACGGTTTTGTCACAGTGCTGCTGCTGCTGAAGCTGCTTCATCAGAATGGACTTCTTCTTGTCCTTACAACGTTTATTCTGGAACCAGACCCGTATGACTCTCGGACTCAGGCCCGTCATTTCCACCAGCTGCTCCTTCATCAGGGCGTCGGGTCTCGGGTTCGCGTTGTAGCACGTCCGGAGGGTGTGGAGCTGCTTCTCATTCAGCACCGTCCGTACGCGAGTGGTTTTCTCCGACTGCTTATGGACGTGATTTCGATGGGGTGTTTGTCTAACCGACACTGGATCTGCTAAGAAAAACCATTCGAAATGGTAAACGTTTTGTTTTAAAATTGGTTTTCAATCATTTCTAGGGCTACATAATACAGTACGCTGTGTGACCTCTGCCATATCATACTTTCCAGAGAACTGTTTGTGGTAATAGCAGCGGGTGTAGACCCAATAACAACGACAGGATTAAATAAAATTAGTATAGCGATATTAATAAAATGTCAGTAATTAATGCACTGTCCAGCTACAGGAGTCCCTTGGTCTGTTTTTTTTTTGTTTTAATAATTTGCCATATTTCGCATAATTGTAATATCAAATTTATGTTGATTTTTATGTTAATCACTTTCCTTCCTAATAAAATTAATGAAAATAAAACTACACGCCACATGCCTCTGTAGTATGTAAACATATTTTTCTTGTAATTCTATCACATATTGCATATGCAACTGATGAACAAAGCAACGAATTTTATAGTAAATATGAATAACTGGCATTTTGTCACCATCTGAATGAATATATCAGTGTGTATGACAGTATGACATTTGAATCGACAAAGGGAAATTCGGATTCGGACCGGGACTTAAGCTCTGGATAATATGTTGAGCAATACACCGAATTATATATTTAATAAATTCATAAGATTTATTCAAACACAGTGACAGGCAAACAACACGTGCTGCGGCTAGTAGCGAAACAGCATTCCCATCTGTTTCATTTTTCACTACTGTGTACCTTTTGCTGTGACCCCTTAGGCCCAGGAAGTGGGCAGAGAAACAGCGCCTCGGTTAAATCGGCCCGCATATGTAACAGAAAACAGTTGTTGTATTTGTGAATACCTCGTCAATGGCACTTCAAATGCACATGGCAGCTTGCATTTTAGTTAAAACTAAATTTAACCTGTCTGGTAATAATCGGTTAAATAGACATTAACATTTTTGAGGAAACTTCTTTTTAAAATAACTGCCGAATAAAATACTAAGTGCCGATTGTGTAAACATTGCCGTTTAAACTAATGTTTTTTACACGTTTTATGTCGAAGATAATATTCGTATTCCTATAGGTCCATGTATTTCGATAATAAGCATTATTAGCACGATAAACAATATTTAGGCATGTTACACAATCCATTTGTTATAGAATCTGTAAATGTATATATTCGACTAAACATTACCCATTCAAACACAGAGCCCTATTTTAAATAGGTCTTTAACTTATACTGAAAGCAAATATAGAAAAATTATACAAATATAATGTAATATTTTACAGCAAGTGTTTAGTTTGAAGGGCTCTTAAATAAAAATACCAAATATATTGGCATTATTTTTTCATGATTTCAAAGTGTTGTCAATACATAAAATGGCAGCCTATAACCAGCCAGAACAATAAGAAGTAACGGGTAACCCTACCTGCCATGTGAAGTGACCTGTTGGAGTGAATGTGCTCCGGGCTCATCGGGCTTCCGGCGGCGCTCCGCTCCATCAGTAAACCATGATCCGCCCGGCAGAGAAGCTCTTCATCCCGCAAAGAGAACTCGTCGCCTGGCAGAAGCTGCCTGCTGCACACCGAGCACCTGAAACACTCGATGTGATACACACTGTCCCGGGCTCTCATGACTAAATCGCTGCTGCTGAAGCCAAGGTTACATTTACCGCACTTGATGCCAAACAACCTGGAGAATGATAAAAAAAGACTGGTTTAGTATTTTACAGGCTTAGAAAGTGACTACTTGATATCTGCATTCTGTTTAACATAAAACATTGTTGAGAAGTATATTTGTCAAATTGTTTTGACAGAAGACAAGACTCATATGCTTTGCTGCTTATGTATGTGAAATCTTAACTCCATTACGATACATTTTATTGTATGGCGGACATCAGCCAAAATAATAAAAGAGAAATATGTGGAGGGCTAGTGACTCATCTGGCGTATTACGTTATATGAACATATTAGAAAATAGATACCATGTGTATGATCCAAATGCACGGTGAGAGAAATGTGATGTTATTGGACTCGTCCCATTGGTGGAATAAAAACACGAGCGTGTTCCCACCTTGCATAATCTCTTTTACAGTACGTTTTGCCGTCTCTAACAAAGCAAGTGCACGTTTCATCCAAGTACTGATTGCATTCCGCGCACTTCAAACACGCGGCGTGCCACTCCAGGTCAGGCGATACTCTCAGTATGTACTGGTCCTGTATCTGACTCCCACAGCCGACACACATAGCGATTGCAGACTTCTCTGTTGGAAAGCAAAATATATCCATTGAACCTCCAAAAGTTCAAAAATATATAATGATTTTTAACGAGGATTTATGTATCATTCACGGTCAACACAATTTGCAGTTTATTTCCATGCATGTTGCTAGTTAATTGGATTATTTTTTGTCTTGTTTTATTTGGTATAGCCAATAAAAACGTAAAAACCTACCATATTCTTGCAATATCACAAAGATATATAATTGAATGCCTATATAAATTCTTATCGCAATTTCATTTTAAATATTTCAAATAATCAGTGCACAGAATCCTAGGTGTTTCACTGTCAATCGGTAACAGCAGCAACTTTGCTGGAAAAAATATAATATGTAGATGTAAATATGTAATTTTACTTACTTTTGGAATGATCCCCCATATCACCCAAGAAAGAAGAATTTAAAATAATATCCACCATACAGGACGGATGAAGGAGAGAACGACAGATGCAGAAATGAAGAGGGAAGCCGCGTGCCCAATCCCTTACTGCCTCATAACTTGTATACTCAGACTGGAGTACGGGTAAGAGCCTGCAATGTCTCACATGCGGCATGACGTCACATGCACACTTGGACCCAGACGGGTCAATAGGGGGCAACAGTAGACCTGGCAAGTGATTGGTGAGGAGAGGAAAATTAATCTAATAAGTTGGTTCTATTTAAGGAGTACATTTTCCAATTCATACTTTCCAAATAATAACAATAATACGGCAGTAGTCAAAACACGTAATCTGCGTAAAGGAAAAAAATATCTTGCATACCCAGTCTTGCTTGTACCTGACATCTGTACTTTCACAATTCGAAAACATATACACGCACCACACTTGTTAACATGCAGTATTGATGTACATGTCATTGGAAATTATGTGAACAATGGGTAACGTTAACATTTGCTGCAAAGATTCCTGGCACATGTAATATTATTATTATTCTAAGAATGTCAGAACCCTTCGCTGCCCTGGCATCGTTCTGAAAAAACGACCCCTGCTGGATGAAAGAAATATCCATATTCCTCCGCTCCGGTCAAAAATCTCAGCAGTATCTATGAGGTAAATCTTTTACTTGTTAAACTGCTTTGAATGAGTCATACATATTTAAAAACTATAGTTCTAGCAACAAAAAAGAAACGTCCTTTTATCGATACCATGGCTACGTGTGTTTTATTTCAGCGAATGTTGTCCCGCATCCAGCATTTTAAACGCGGGTTATGAATTTCTAAACATAATTTCAAGACGAGCCTTTTCACTCTTATATTTAACGTTTATCATGGTATAAGCATAATGATTATAAAATAGTGTAATTTTAAGCTGTCACATTTTAATATCGTATTTATACCCCTTTCTTCGCGAGATATTTATCTAATAACTCGGTCCGTATTTAGTTCTTATATCTTCGTCTTATATAGACATGTTTTAATGCCAATAGTCTACAATATTGTACCCCCTGAAAGATGCCTGAATCATTAGACCCATTTATAATTTTTTCGGACTATGTAGCCTATACTTGCCACGTTGACTCCTGTTTCGATAGATATTAAATATATCGAAGCATTGCAATTAATTTTATAAACGGTCTGATTAATCAAAGAAAAGCTTTCACGTTGAAACACTTGGAAATAAATGACATATTCTGACTACTTTTGTTTCAAATATTTTGTTCAGTCACTTTTCATTTTGTATTTCCAAAAGGAAACTATTTGATGATGAAACGCAAGAAAGCCACAATCACTTCGACGAGCCAGTCGCGATCGCTGTAAGTGCATTGTTTTATTCGAAGGCTGCGAATTACGTTACAAGAATCGCAGTTTAATTTGAACGTTTCAGTTTTTTTTTAATGTCACTTGCTGTCGCCACATTTATCGAAATCCGTGAATGGACTAGAAACACAATGACACGCTATAACTCGCAAAATGTGACAACAGATTTAAACGTTAAAATGGCATGCATTGGTGTTATATGGTTTAACACCGGATACATTTAAAATCCTAATGCACACCAATAAAAGACAACGTCCTTCTGAGAAGCTTTAGTAGCCTATGGTCATTCGCGGCCATGTATGTATTAATAGGCTACACAGCGACAACAAATTCGGCGATTATGTTTGTATGAAGCAAAATTAATACAGATTTTCATTAACAGATTAAACTAAATGTTCAAGCTAAATCCTGGAATTAAAAACAAATTTAAAATAATAAGTAAAACAAGGAAACCAATCTTTGACCACGCTGTTTACAAACTCGCGTGGTAGGAAATAGCTTATATAAGGAATCACATAAAATCTTACATGCTATTAAAAACACAAGAATAATGAACTTTTGTTCGCATTAATTTTCACTTTAGCATTCGTGTTCTGGTAACCACATTTCAGACTACAATCAAATTAAATTTAACCCTAATGTGATTTTAATACATTTTTAAACTTGTAGGCTATATGAAAACTATCAAAACTATATCAAAACATTGTTGAGAAACGTTTGCAAAGCCCAGGGTATAATAAATCCGATTAAAGTCATCCATTACTAAACAGATAACAAAGTCAATATCATAAAATCAAATATTTATGAAATAGGTTTAGCTGTTTAGCCCCTGATTACTTATATAGCATATATAGCTTATTCTTATATAGCTTTCTATGGTTTCTCTCTCTCGCGCTCTCTCTCTCTTTCCCCTCTATCCCTGTTTTTAAGCTTCATCCGTCTTAGTATGTTGCCACCGGTGTTGTTAATCATCGCTGCAGGAAAGCCTCTGGAAAGACGATGTGACTTTGTATTTTATTCTCTACATGGTCAAGGGGCGATCATCCAATACACAGGACAAGGACAATAAGACCACATTAATAAGTTAGGGATTAATGAAATATACCCGATGTGGCGTATTTAAGCACTACGCTGGCCTGTGTGAGCTCGTAACGAGCGCCTGGTGCGCTGCGCTGCACTTGCCAAACAGTGGTAAGTGCAGCCGCTCCAGACAGACTGAAGCCAGAGGAAGACTCCTTGTCGGTGTTTGTGCGAAGTCCAGAATCGATTCGCAATGTAGAAAACTACGAGGGCATCGGCTAGTTCTTCAGTAATTGTAGCTCACTTAAACGCATTTTGAAAAACACATAACATTTCATTAATAGTCTCGCCGAATATGTTAAGAAGCAGCATTTTAAATGAATTTATAAAACTAATAGTACGGACAGTTACATTATAACAATTATAACCTGGTGTAAACATTTTTTGTGAATATTCTCAGAAATTGATTATTTACGTTCAAAACCTTTATTATCTCTGAATATTGTCGCTTTATGGAGCTTACCCAACACTCTTCTATGCCTAAAATTAATATCTCGTTCTTGGAACTTGTAAGTGCAATTAAAGTAGTGTAAATTGGCATTGTATAAATGAATAGAAAATGCTTTTTGCAAAGTAAGACAAAAAAAAATATTATATGAAGTATACAGCGAAGATTTTTACTTAGAATTCTCGGTAGCCCATCCATCTGTCCGTCTGTCCGTCCATCCATCCATCTTCCAGACACTTATTCTGTACAGTTTCGCGGAGGCATGAGGATTGTCTCAGGCGTTTAAGCAAAATTCCTTGCGCAGTTATAAGTAGGCCTACACGGGAGCCCAGGCTTAGTGGAAACGCGGTGTCACACGTCCAGTGACTGGAAACACTACATGAAAAACATTTGGAAGATGACGTTTGTTTTCCTCGTTACACTACAGAAATAAAGAATAATTTCATATAGGAACATGATACGACCATATTCTGATATAGCTACATGAATATCTAGTTTGTATGGGTACTGTCCCATTACTTTGAGGCAAGTTCATCTAAGTGTGTTTGAATGTGATGTTCCTGTCTGTTATTGAGTCATAGAACCAGCGGCGAAGTTTTAAAAATCCTAAAATAAAGTTATCTATTTAATTTTTAATATAGCTCATTCACTTTCCTGCGTTTAAAATGATTTACTGCATCTTTGATATATTTCTTTAACATATTAAAAAGAAATTTACATTGTTGTTATCCTCTGTTACATGTTTTGTAATTTGTCATGTGTATAGAGCTGTCACCTTGGTGATGTAATGGTATTTAAATTGAATTACAATGCATTAAACGGTATGTTGTGTATTGCAAACCAACCGGCATTGACTAACGCAGGATATTAGCCTCGGTGTTCCCGAATAGCTGAGTGCACTTCGCATGATGCATGTCTGTCTGGTAGATTCCGTCTTAATTTATTAGTAAAAACTCTTGTCATTTCCGAAGAACACTTTTTAAAATCAGTTTTTGGATTTGTTTTTTAAAGTTAACTTTCAATTTCTGCATTGCTCTATATATGCAAGGCATTTTGAATTAAACTAATTTCCTTATTTGTTTCTGTAATCGTGAGAATGACAACAACAATCCACATGTTCCTCTAGTTATACCGTAGAAGCGCCTCCAGAGTCGCCAGGTGGATCGTCTTTCAGATATATTTTAAATCTCATTGCCATCATTCATTGTTCCTTCGATTTATTTTGAAGATCATTTGACCTTTTATCTCTGTTGCAAATATTCTCGTTCTGCGTACACTGACTTTCTTCATGACTATTTCAAGCTTAGGGTCAGTGGCAGAGATTATGCGTCAAAGAGAAAAAAAACATCGGCGCAAAATTCTGTGTGAATCTGTTCCTTTGTTCCGATTCTCTGACTTCTAGGTTTATTCTGGATCACTGACAGTAACGGAGCGTGATTGCAGTCTGTCCGAAAATCGCCATGTGGGATTTAAATCGGCCGGGGCATTCCTGCGCCTCGTGGAATCCTACGAAAAACATTTTGAAAGTCGCTTTCTTTACAAGTATTCAGCAGCGTGTTGCTTTAGATCGCTCAGTTATGTCACATCACGAACGTTTGTTTGGGCAATTTGGATTTTCTCGTACTCAAGACTCCATAACGTTATTATCGGTATGCTGTCATTCATCTTCACATACCCGTATAGGCCTACATAACCGCGATTCCGCCCACATATATTGTTTTGGTCTGTTATTACTTTCCCATAGTTATTATTTTCAGAGATGGTGATTTGAAGCTTACCAGACCAGCTTTATGTAAGGATTGCTTTGTTTTCTGATTTGCAGAAGGAAACGTTGCCAGCAGACGGTTTTTTCACCGTAGTGTTGTTGGTTCTAAACAGGCCAGTTCGATTTCGCCGCATCCCGATCTGAAAAATGAGTAAAACACGCGCGGTGTTTATGCGTGCGCGTGCCCAGTAACTGGGAATAGTTATGCCATAGTTTGCCGGACGTCTCTCAGGGTTGTACAATAGGAGGAGGTGCTCTTTGGTAATAAGATTGGACTTTCCCATGTCACATCAGTTTTACCTTAACAGAAACATATGTTTTCCTTTTCATATGTCCAAGAAACTTTGATGGAACACATGAAGCATTTAATCGAGTGGGTGGATGGATGGATGTACACAACTTTAGCAGAACGCCATAAGGCAGCAAACTTTCTTGTGACTCGAGTTTGCACGTTTTGCATATCTTCGTCTGTTGTAATTGTGATGACAATGCTTCACATATATAAATACAGATTTATACGACACCAAAATACAACATGTGATCCGTGAGATATTTTAATCAATGATCATATGCTGTTATATGGACCTCATAATTGATGCTGATGTTTCAATTGTTGAAGGTCCGTTCGTTTTCTAGTTTTTGATATATAACCTAGATGATTTTATGGATTTTCTTGCTGGTATTCACTGTGTAACACCTGAGACCACCAGTCATGCACTTTAATAAACAAACAGGACCGGTCAGGAATAAACTGTAAACCCATTCCAGCATGCATGGGAACAAGATAAAGATCACTTCACATACATATCGTACTTCAAAACCGAACAGCCTTTGAAATTGAATAAGATTTAAAAAGTTCATTTTCCATTAACCTTTTCAGCTGACATGCTTGCTATCATTCATCCATCCATTTTCCAGAACCGCTTATTCCATTTTTTGGGTCGCGGGGGGTCCGGAGCCTATCCCGGAGGCTGCGGGCGCAAGGCAGGGAACAACCCGGGATGGGGCGCCAACCCATCGCCGGGCACACTCACACACCAGTCACACACACATGCATACCTACGGGCAATTTGGCAACTATACACATTTTGAAAGTTATTTTTTCTGATGTATTGCAGTGGCATTCCTTCACATCCGTCACACTATTTCTATGAGTTTTCATATGTTTAGCTCCATACGTGGAAGGGGGCAGCGGGTGGTCTAGTGGGCTAAGCCTCTGTGCCTGTGATCAGAAGGTCGCTGGTTTGAGGCCGGTCTCGGTATATCTGCGGGTCCTTGAGCAAAGCCCTTAACCCCTGGGTGCCGCTATGGGTGTCTGCCCTTTGCGGCCAGCTTGCTCTCACCGACAGATAATAAGTTGGGGGAGGCGTAAAGAGAATATCCCCATGAGAATCAATAAAAGGGCCTTTTTTTAAAATTTATTACGTTCAAGTTCGGAAACTTCGCAAGTCTAAGGTTTTTGGACAAATTAACTTTTGTACAAGACTTTGAAAACTGTAAGGAAAAGAAAATAAGTCTTTATCCATGATTATATGAATGAAGAACTGTACTGTGGATATGTAATTCATTTCATAACATCATACAGAATTCACATAATATTAATTTTCGATTGCTGCCTGTGGGTACATCTGCAGTATTGCTGGATGAACTCGACACATTATTGTCTTAACCGATGTAACTGTTGTCTGTTACGTTTTTTTAACTGACAACTTGTAATTCTTAGACGAAGAAACATTTTTCAAGCCAATAAAAGTCAAGTATGCAAGAACATGGGTCCGTGTAAATGAGGATTAGCGCCATTCAAAAATAACGACGTTACACTTGGTGTCATTCCTGGAATGCAGTTCACACTTAATCGCACATTTGCACCTTTATGTTACTTTATAAGAATGAATGTGTTTTCAGTATTGAGGTTAAAAGAATAAAGCAATTTGCAAATTGCAAATGCAATCAATGAAAACTAACCTCCATCATTAATATTTATATACACTATAAAAAATAAAATATAAACCTACGTAGCGTCTACATGTGTACATATATAATGTACATTGTTACTTTGTAAATTGGCCGTTGTTACGGTATTTTTTTGCATTTGTGGGAAAAAACGGATTAATGAGACGTTGAAGTGACCACAGTATTTAGTATCTGTTACATTGTACCCTGTTATATTGTATCTGTTACAATGATGTATCTATTAATCTGTTTACTTCAAGATACTTCACGATGTATTTTCTTCTCCTCTTGTGTAAAGCCGACTATTCTTATCAATATTCCAGTGTATCTACAGCTAATAGTGTGTACATGTAAATATCTGTACAGTGGACAGCAATGCAAGCAGCGTGTTTAGCTTTACGTTAAGCCACGTGCAGTTTTTCCAGAGTTGGCCTGTGCTGTGACACCTTACGGAAGGCGCTGCATGTCAGTGCGGGGCTCACAGCATCACTTAGGGGTGATTTATTAACAGGCCGACAGATGGGTTGGTGCTCGGGGCGCAGCTGGGGGGCGGTGGTCCAAGGATGCCGGACCGGTGGTCTCCGCTTCTCTTGGGGCATGTACATTTTTAAGGGATTGCCTGTCCAGAAGTAGTTTGCAATGGAAAACTTTGGAGAAGTGTTTGCATGCGGCTAGGGACCGAAGAATATGCCGATGATTTTTTTCCTTTCCGACTTGACAGGGCTTTCATACTGTATTATCCGGCCGGGCTTTTAACTCTAGGAGAACCGTGTTCACAAATTGATGCTCTGCTCCTCTGGGGTTACTGCAGAAACATTAAATCGTACTGAAATATTCATATGTGAGTGCATTTAGCTGAAAGCCATTGATGTGCTTCTCCCAAGAGGGAAAATGGAAATGTTGCCGGGCCCTTAGTCTGGCAGACACCACAAGCACTCTTCTTAAGAGTAATTACAGGGGCTACCCGGTGAGGGTCCGCGGGGCCTCGCTACTGGGGCGGGGCTGATGGGGATGATTTGGTCGGTATTAGTCTTCAATCTCAGGGCGTGGATTAGCTCTTTAGAGATTAGGGTGGTAAACGCGATCAGGACGAATCTCAGACCGCCCGCAAAGTACACGCAATTCTTTGTGGAAACGAGCAGGTCATATATACAGTTAGAAAAGTATGGATTTGTGCTGAGAAATATCTAATTGATTTGAGCAGAACAATGTCTTCCCTCTGATGGTACGTAGGAGTTCAGCAGTAGCGTATTTTCATAAAAATGTATGCTATGTGTGGCTGATTTTAGAATGCACTGAGTAAGTAGATCCTACTGATCCTGGAATATGTTTTTGGGAAGGGTATCTGGGTACCGCAAGGCGTACAAGCGCAGCCTGGCTCCAGTCTTGTAATGGTCTCCCACAGGTTAAGCTTCCAGTTATTGCTGTGACGGCTGCTATGGAAATGAATAGGTAGCGGCTCTTATTTACAAACATTAAGTTTCCACTTTTAAAATTATTTCCAACATAAAGATCTGCGCTATCACACCAGGGGCAGCGCCAGGGCTGTTTCAGCCAAGCATTAGCTCCCCTAAAATATTCTTTACCCCCCCCCCCCCCGAATATATGTACACTAATTAGTTTAATTAAATAATGGGGCGGATATCTATCAAACCTTGTGACCCTCCCGTATCACAAAGATTACATAAATCAGGCGTGTTTTCCGCTGGGATCGGGCGCCTACAATGTGTGGCTTTAACCGGACGGGTCCGCTATCTTTCGTCCGTCTCTCCTTCATTATCGCCACCCACCGCCGACTTTATCGTGAACGGCTGCTTTACTGTGTCGCCACTTCAGTTGTTCTGTTCTGCTGTTATTTACAGTGTTTCTGCGTTGAGTGTTAGTCATCATTTGTACTGTAACAGAATTTGCTGACAGATTTACCGACACTAATTAAAGTAGCAAAGTAACCGGTAAGTTCATACGTCTAATCTTCATTTGCTGTTCTGCAAGACGGCGTTCCGTCTCGCAAAGATTGAATAAGTGAAATATATACTATTGAAAGACCGTATAAAATGTTCTGAAACGGAGGTTTTGCGAATGGATGAATACTTAAATTGGCTTCATATTTAGACACCTCAACTGGAAAGGTAATTGCAGAAACACACTGCATTAGATAGGCACTTTAATTTGTATGAATGATAATAGACTCCTTGTAGTTGGCTTAATAAATTATCAGGCTTCTCTCCTTGACACTGAAAGCTCTTGGATGCATATAAGCGCCGCACTTGGTTTATTTGTGGAAACCTCGCAGTGGTTATGTAGGGGGTAATTTAAACTTCGCCTCCACGTCATGTAAAGTCTCTTTCATAATAACTTATGCACAAATATTTCTGGCCATGACTAAAATATTATTAATGTAGCGCTTTTAACTCCAAATTTAGAGAACGCGAAAATACCTGAAAGTCAAATCTGTGCATCCGATTTTATTTTGCATTAGTGATTTTTGCTATCTGCATTTTTGGTAATGTGACAAACACGTGCAGTTTGAATTTCAGCATTATTAGTGTTGATAGTCTGTCGCATCTTGTGGTTTGTTTGTTAAACTTCAACAAGCGCATCAGTTAACTCTGCAGAAAGTCGCATGAATCCACGCATGGTAACATGCCAGTGTGTCTAGATGTAGGCATCCTTCAGCCTCGTTGCTCTGGATTGTGGTGTGTTTATCCCTGGGTTTGGCCTCTGTGCCTGTTATTGGAAGGTTGTCTGTTCAAATCCCATTATTGGGAAACTAGTTACATTTCTTTTGGCCCTGGGAGTAAGGTCCTTATCCCCCTGAAATGCTCCAGGGATGGGAACCATGACTGACCCTGTGCTCAGACCCCAACCTTCATTTGTCCCTCCATATGTCTGGGAACATCTTTAAAAATGAGACTAAGATGACAAACTAATGATTTACAACAAAGTATCTAACCAATGCATTCCAATACGCTTGCACAAATAAAACTTATTTTCATTCAGTCCTTCACAGTTTTCAATACCCAAATCCTGCCCCTATTTTCAAGTCCCCTGTAATTAATTCTGTTTTCAATCACTTGTTTAAGATTTATAATTATATGGAAATTAATATATTGAATTGATAATTGATAATTGCAAATATTGAGTACAAACACGTTCATTTGCTGTTTCCCCTGTTTGACTGTTATCTCACACCCTCAGGGTTGGGGATTTGAATGCTAACTTCTCTTGTGCCCTGTACTGGCTGGGAAAGGCTCCAGGCCCCACTGTAGCTTTGACCAGGATGACAGGTTACAAGATGGTTGATGGAAAATGGTCTCGCTGCATTCTCAGTTATGGTGTTGTGACTTGACCAGTGTGGGAATTTCTCACGTGGTATGCTGGTGAGTCTGCAGATTAGACTGACATTAATTTCACTCCCTGCTGTCTCAGCAGAGTGACCCACTTTTATAAGGACTGTGAAGGAGGGTGTTTCCCCCTCCCTTAAAGAACCTGCTTTATGAAAACGTGAAAGGTGAAGAAAAGAAAAAAACTCTTCTGTAACCATGACGACAGCCTGCTGAGTGGATGACGTGCTCTCAGCATGTTTTAAATGGGTAGCTGAGAAGCTTTTCAGGAATCTATCTATAATTTACTTGTATTTTTGCTTCAGAGAATCTACAGTGAGTGCTGTGACCTGGATGTGCCCGGAATATATTATGCAGATCATTTTTTACGGTTATAATTCTGAAGCGTACCCTTTCGCAGAGCTTTCTATTGCTTATTTATGTGGTTGATGGGCATTTTTCATCGACTCACTGTCACGTGGTATCATAAGTCAGAGTGTATTGTACAGTTATCCTCACAACCTCCATTACAGAATGATAGAATTCATTAATGACGTGAAAACTTCTTTATAAGTTAGTTTAGCTAACGTATAAGATATTTTTGTTACAAAATGCAGCTTTCTAAACCTATTTCTTATTTTCTGTGCAGCTCCTGTCTACTGCCTTTAATAAGTGTGCGATTTGAAAGTTCAGACCATCAGTGTTCAGTGGTCAGAGGCCTGAGTGTGCTAAGCTGCTGAGTTCCAACCCCGTGTTATATATATAATCCCTGTTAAATATGTATATATGTATATATATAAACACCATCCCATAAGACAACTTGTATTGGATATTGTGTGAAATATACAATCATTTTAAATTACAAGTTTAAGTAATTAAATTAAAATCTATTGCTTTGAAATCAGAGGCTGTTCACTAGATTAAAAATTTCCTACTAGTAAATTTAGGTAGATAATGGGATTTGCATTTGAATTTTGGTGATTTGCATTGAAATAGGTACATATATTGAAATAGGTGTCATCTGAACAATGCATGCTCGTAACAGTATTAGCTAAATTTTTAGCCTTATAAAACGCAATATCCCACAAAGACCCAGCGTATATTAGAGGGCTGGAATAATTGAGGCAAGTAATTCAGCACTTATATTTAGAAATGAAACAGCCAAAAGAAGTGCCCATACATTAATTGGAAGCACAATTAAAAATAGAAAAACATATTTGCATTTAGCTTTGATTTAAAGGAATGTTCCTCCATTTAAGTTTTAAAGACAGAGTCTCCTGTCAGCATCTGTGATTTATCGTTGGTTCTTAGCTATCTGTTAATGGCATCTGAGTTATAACTTGGCTATTGAGATGTTTCGTCACTAGGGGGCGATGTGTTGCTCACGTGACCGCTTACTTTGGATGTGTTTTCCGCTGTGGGCGGAGAGCCAAATGGGTTGGGCACATTTTGCACTGGCCCGGAGCGATAAACCTTTGGCCAGCAAGCACAGACATTTCAATAAGCAATAGACAAAACAACAATTACAATGCCTGATCAATTTTGCATGAGGTTTTGTTCCGCCTAATGGGTATGCAGATCTGTTTAATTATTGAGGCCCTCAATCAGCCGGCCAGGAATTCAGCCTGGAGTGTGCTCAGGTTGGGATGGCTGCTCCTTGAACCGGTACAGTAACTGAGAGTTAACAAGTGCACGGGATAGGCTTCCAGGAGTATCTTCTGTTACTGTCCACCTGAAATTGACATGATCAGCTGATTCCAGATGCCAATCAGGATGCTCTCCTCACCACTGGCTTGTGTGTGTTGTAGAGCAGTGTTTCCCAATCTGGTCCTTGGGGACCAGTAGACAGCTCATGTTTTTGCTCCCTCCCAGCTCCCAGTAAGGAGCAAAAATGTGGACTGTCTGGGAGGGAGCAAAAATGTGGACCGTCTGTGGGTCTCTGAGGACCGGGTTGGGAAACACTGTTGTAGCGGGTAGCCCGACGGGTCTACATTGTGTGACAGTCCCATTGCTTAAGTAAACTCTAAGCATGACTGGCATTAACCAGCAGCAGCTCTGGGACGGTGACCTGGTAGTCATCGCATTACAAGCGGTTGGCTTGCTGGTAACAGTTTCAAATACTTAATAATTATGTCACAAGAAATAACAAGCCGCCTTTGTATCTTTTTAATGTGTGTGCCGCATGGCTGATAGTAATTTTTTGTTAAGGAGAAAGTATGTTAGCATATCAGTAAGGATATATCAAGAAGGGACTAGGGTTAAACAGCCATTCTAAGGGTATTTTCTCAGTACTAATGAGAAGGTATACTAAGTGAGGAAGTTGAGAGAAGGTTAAGGTTTATGAAGCAAAGATACTCCGAGGCTGGAGACTCAGAAAACAGCAGACCGAGAATACCGTTTGTATGATTAGAGACCCTGCTCACATAAGCCCACTGGCAGCCTGGAGGCCATACTAAAAGCATTTGAAACACATTGTGAATCTTTATTCTTCCAATCAGCCCAGTTTTGTACACAGACAACTGTTGAATTTTTGAACTTTCTAGACCTTCCTACGCTTGGCAAGAAATAAATGACAAACTAACTTCACCAGTAGCAATGAAGGAAGTAGATAAAGCTATCTCTAGCCCGAAAACCACCAAGTTAACTGGTACTGACGGTTTCACCCAGAATGGTATAAAGTAATGAGAGAACACTCTGTCCCTTTGTTGGAGTCTTGCTTCGATTACATTATGAAAGAAAGCTCTATCCCCCCCTCTTGGAGGGAGGCCTTCAATACAGTTATCCCTGAGGATAGAAAAGGTAGGATGGACTGTAAAGGCTACAGACCCATCAATGTCTTAAACACTGAAAAACTGTACGCTGCCGTCTTATCAAATAGGGTGGACTCTGCAATGCCATTGTTAATAGATGAAGATCAAACTGGATTCATAAAAAAACAGACAAGCTCAGGATAACATAGAAAGTACCCTACATATCACTGAGCAGACGAATGAGGAAAAGACCAGCTCTATTACACTCAGCCCCGATGCTGACAAAGCTTTCGTTTCGGTTGGATTGGAATATCTATACTTGGTAATGAGCAGATTTGGCTTTGGGCACTCCACTCTTCCCCTATTGCCAGAATAAAGGTTAACGGCAGCCTCTCTAATCCCATAACTCTGCAACGAGGTTATAGGCAGGGCTGGCCCATTAGCCCCTATCTGTTCAATTTATTTGTTTTAACCTCTGTGCCAAACAATTTGTGAGGAGACAAGATTAAGGGGTATATTGGTAGGCAGAGTGGAATGTAAAATAAGTCTTACGCAGATGATGTACTGATCACAATCATGAACCCGGACTCAGGCCTTCCTTTGTTAATGAGAATGCTGGAAACGTATGGAACGTACTTTGGGTATGTCCTTAACATACACAAAACCCAAGTGTTAACCTTCAATTATATCCTTATAGACACTTTCATTGCAAAATACAGTTTTAACTAGTACTCATCCCAAACCAGTTACCCGGGAGTAAATTTGCCCAAAGACCTGTTCAAGTTGTTTAACATCTATTACAAATGCATTAATAAAAAAATATATAATTATGTCAATGGGTGGGGCCTGCTCCCTGTGGACTTTGGTAGTAGAATCAGATCAGTTAAAATTAACATTCTCCCCAGATTACTGTAGCTGTTTTTATCGCTCCCAATAGATAACCTACAGAAACAGATTAGAGAATGTAATAAGCACATTTCGCGATTCATTTGGAATGAAATAGAGACAGAGGGTGAATCTTTCTACCCTCCAGCTGCCGGAGGCGAGGGCAGGCATCACTAAGGTCCTCTTACCTGCCAGCCCAGTTGAGACCTCCAGTTGTGGACTGGTGTAACCCATCTTATCACGCTAAATGGAAGAATATGGAATTATCTTTGATAAACATACCAATACAGTTACTACTCGGCTTCGCTGGCAGGGAGAAGGAAATGTCACGGACAGAGAGCCAAAGGGTGAATTTCTCATTAAAAGTTTGGACGGAACTGGTCAAATGTTTCCAACTCCCCAGAGAGGTTAAGTTGCTTGGATGGCCGGTACATGACCCCGACTTTACAGCTGCTTTGCTAGATTGTAGATACAAACAGTGGGTTTATTTTGGTATCGCAGCTGTGTGTAAGATTGTTAAAAATTGGGAACTTTATAGGTTTTATGATCTATTTCAGCCATAACGACTGGGCAGACGAATCTTTTTATGTATTTGCAGCTTCGTAATTATTTTTGGTCCTACAGCAAGAGAATCTTCAGCTGTTATTTGGGTATTTAATGACGCTTACAGCTCAGGACGGCCTAAAGGTCTTGTAAGCAGACCGTGTTTTGCTCTCTCATCCCTGAATAAGGACAATGTGGACTATGTGCAGCGACACTGAGAGAACATTGAAATGTCTGAAAAAACATGGCTGCACGCCTGGCAGATAGAGTCTTCTTCTACCAATTCCCAGACCTGGAGGGACTTTTGCTGGAAAAACTTGACTTAACGCCCAAACAGAAGCCTAAACAAACTGGCAATAAGCTGTGATGCTGGAGGGAGTGTGGAGACTTCATGGCTGACCATGCCCATGTTTTTGGGTCTTGCCCTTCAATCCAACTCTTCTGGAAAGAGGTTGCATTAATTATTTAAAAAATTTGGGTTTTACTATTAGTACAATGTTCACATCCCTCTACCCTGGGAATATTCCTGACGGGCTGAGTGCAGATGATACCTATCTTTAAAAGGTCTTTCTAGCAGCTGGTAAGATAGCCATCACAAAATACTGCCTTCAAAAGAACAGCCCTACCATTAATCACTTTATGAACATTGGGAAACACCTACATCTTTTCGTGCAGACGACCTATTCCGAACAGGGCTGGGAGAAAAACGGTGAAGAAAATGGTACGTTTATTTAGCAAAGGAGACAGATTCATTACAATGCATTCTTTTAGATGAGGTATATCTGCCCCATTTAACTGTCTTCCCTATGACCTCATGATCTCCCCCCTCCCAATTTGGTGCTTAGATGTTTGTTCTCATGTAGTAAAAATTTGCATAAACACTGAAAGTTAAAAGTAAAAAAAAAAATCAAAGTTTTAAGCCTAAATCCATAAGTCTAATTCATACTCGGAGATAGGTGCTTAATTAGGGCTTTCTGTTTTGTACTGTACTGAGTAGACTGAAAAACAATGATGTTCTTAAGAGTTTTTTAACAAACAACAAGTGATAGTTTTAATACTCAGCTTCTGATTTTAGTAACATCTAAATTGTTTTGTTGTGCGCTCACACATTTTAAGAATGTGCAGAAATACATAAAAGAATTCATATTGAATTTGTGTATTGTTTTGTACTGTGAGGTAATTTCTGATCTATTAAGGTTTTCATGTTTACAGGTTTTTGATCAATTTTTTTCATGTTTTCCTAGAATATTAGGTGTGGCATGTAAATGTGATTACGTTGTAGTATATTTTTAAAGTAATGCTCACTTGCTTTTGTACATCTTGAGTTGGGTAAACAGATTTATTTCAATGAATATTATTTAACATCATGATTGCAGATATCATGACTGTAGACATATCACTTTTACATTTTTAAGATGCATGAAGATTATTTGGCCCTCTTATCCTGCATAGCAGTGTTTCCCAATATGGTCCTCAGGGCCCCGCAGACAGTCCACGTTTTTACTCCCTCCCAGCTCCCAGGAGGGACCAAAAACGTGGACTGTCTGGCAGGGAACTCGGAGGGATCAAAAACATGGAGCAACTGTGGGTCTCCGAGGGCCAAATTGGGAAACACTGCTCTACAAGATCACGAGGAGCCTGCAACCTCTACCGCGAGGCATAGGGCGTGAGGTGGGGCTCACCCTGGATGAGATGCCAGTCCGTCACAGAGCACACATAACATGGGGCACCCGCACAAAAAAAAATCAGAATTCTGACATTTAATCTTGTCAGAGAGGGAGCCCTGATTCTAAGTCGTGAGCTAGGCAGGCTACCACTGAGAAGTATGAGATGGGGAGGGAGACGAGGGTTTATTAACCTCAGGTCGCCCCACTAGAAGCCTTAGGTGGGGGAAGCGGGGGAATCTATCAAACAGCGCACCTCTGCAACACTGTGAATATATAGTTTCACAGACATATCGTTGCATTTTCTGGTTTATGCAAAATCATTAACAATAATATAAAGCCAGTCTGCACACTTCCAAGGTGAATTTGTTTGGTTTTGACTCTCGGTTGACAGTAATGTGGGATGGGTAATGTATTGATGCTCGAGTGCCAAATTATCACAAAGAAAAGGCTGAAGCCATCAGGTGCCCAGTTTAGGAAACAGAGGAGACAAGAAGAGCAGAAACATGCACAAGACAAAGACATGCAGCTATTTCATCTCTTTATGAGTATATTACGCATAGAATGAAATAGGTTAGTATAAAAATAGAATTTTTGTTAGCCAATAGGGTAATAGTGAAATAATTCAATTCTCCTCATTTTTTTATTTATATACTGCAATTTGCTTCTGTTTGTCTGTTCCTTCTATTTGATATTCATGAATCTTATATTGTAAATATTGTTATGTTTATATAGTTTTAAATGTTATCATTATTTATTTGTATTGCTCCAAATGTCTTAATAAAAATGACAGTTAGTGCTGAATGGTCTTTTTTATTGTTGGGGGGGGCAGCTGAAGGTGGGGTTTGACCAGGGCGCCATACGAGCTGAAACTGCCACTGCACTCGCACATGAACAAACAAAAATCACACACTGTGAGTGAGGTAGAGACTCGCTGCTGACCCTATCATAGACACAATTTAGTTCAAATAAACACTCACTGTTCTTCTGCAATAAGCAGGCTACTGATTCAGGCTACCACTGACCTGTCAAACCGGTTTTTGTCCTTAAATTCGCAGTGAAATTATTGTGTGGTTTCATAGAGTTTGTGACAAAGAATGTAAAACAGATCAGAGACTCATCCAGAATGTAACCATGGTGATCAGCTTTTCTCTAATTGTCAACAATTACTCTAACCTAAAGGCGGTTTGTAAAGGATTTAACACACAATTACAATTTCCCTTTATTTAACAAACTTTTATTTTGATCAATTGACAACAACTGCAGTCTTGAACTCGCTCCCCCCATATTAGGAATATAAAAGGTCTGTAAACATGAAAGTGCACAGGGTTTGTTTGCCGGACGTAAAAGCAGGTCGTCTTAAAGGTTCATGCTATGAGCATTCCATTCCACTGCATCATTCCTTCTACAGTACTTGTCCAATAAAATTCGAGAAATGTTTAGTTTTTTTTTTTGTTAACCTCAATCACCTGCCTGTCTGGTTAAGGTCTGGACCTGAATGCGGTTACCCTCTCTTGGAATACAAATGTCAATATCTGTAACGTAGAAAGATCAAGGTTAGAAATTTACAGTGAATACAACTCATCCAATCAAATGTACCCTGCAGTAGCCAGATCAGAGAGGACTGTACATTTTATTATATTTCATACAAAGATAGAAGCCAGTCCCCGCCCATCGCCAGACCTGCCCCACAATCCCAAGAGAAAGAAATTGTGTGTAAATGCAGTCATCGTTAACACTGCCAATTACGCTTATTTCAAAGCATCAGCGTCACCCCCTTGCTGGTATTACATACTTAATGCTAATACATACATTAGCTTCTGTTTGGGACTGGTTCACATTGGAAATTCCTGATTTTTGCTCAGTGCTGGTTCCTAAAATGCCCCATCCTGTCATCTTCTCCTCAGACAGTTGTGCAATTTGGCCTGGAGGTGGCACCAGTGCCCTGCTCCTTCCCACCTGCCAACTTTAGGCGTCAGGCAGCTGGCTGAGTGGGGCATTGACGGGCCCCAGGAACCTGTACTTCTCCTCCAGCGAGGCCTTCCTGGCCTGCAGGTGGATGACGGGCTTGGTCTGGAAGGTGCTGAGGCCCTCCTGGTTCCTCTTGTTATAGATGTTTACCCGGTGCTCCAGTTCTGGGCTGGTCTCGGCCGAGCCGGCGGGGCTCGGCAGTTTGAGGTTCACTGGATCCAGGCCCTTTTGGGCCAGGCAGGAGTCCTCGGAGAGCGAGGACAGCAGCTCCTGGACCACGGCGCTGGGGTCGCAGCGCTGCCGTCCCGAGGAGAAGGGGCTTGAGAACGGAGAGGGGACTGTCCTCTCTGGCAGGCCGCCATCCACCGAGGCCTCCCGGGTGGTGCAGTCGGTGGTGGAAGCCAGCGTCTGACTGCTGGAGCAGGGGTTTGGCGTGGAGATGCTGCAGGAGGAGCGGCACACGGTGGAGGAGGCATCACTGGCAGAGGTGCCCGTCTGCTCCGGGTCCACACTGAGCAGCACCGATGACAGGTGGCGCGGGTTATTGGGGAGGTGGACGTCGATGGCCGTGGTGGTGATGATGTGGGCCCCAGTCTCCGGGACATCCACATCTGCATGGGGGGGGATAAAAACACCCAGGAGCTACACAATACCTACCAAACAAAGCAAGAACCTAATAAGACTATGATTCAAACCAGCATACAGTGCAACATTCGGAACATCTTGGGAACATGCTAGTAGAAAAAAATACCCATTAGTCAACAGCAAGAAACAGCACTGGCAGGGTAAGACAAGCTGCCGGTCTTTACTGACAGATAGGGGGCGCCACCCCACACTCACCGCTGCTGGGCTCGCTGTAGTACTGCTGGATGTAGTTGTTCATATCATCCCGACTCATAGCTTCTGAGGAAAGAGGCAGAAGTAAGTATGACACCTGAACAGGCATCATATCTAAATATCTATCTGAGTATGTGTGGTTATTAAGCCTTTCTCATCATCCCCAGGCCATACCCTGCAGAATGAGTGTCTTTGGGCTTTAAAACGTCCCACGCTCCCATTGTGCATCTTTATTTTGCAGCTAACAATATCCACTCTGTGGTGCTGCACTGGGGAGCATTCTTGCCTCACACCTCTGGGACCTCTTTCCTCTGGGTTCTCCGGTTCCCCCCCAGTCCTAAAACATGCTAAGGTGAATTGAAGTTACCAAATTATCAGTGTGCCCTGCCATGGGTTGGTGTCCCATCTTGGGTTATTCCCTGCCAAGCACCAGTTGTTTCTGGACCCCTGCAATTCTGAGTGGGACAAGTGGGCACAGAAGATGGATAGATATCCTTGCTCTTCATTTTTAGCTTTATTTTGCCATGTTATTTTATTTTTGATGCTATTTTAATCTTATTTATTTTTATCGTTTATACAATGTGTTTTTCCCTTTTTATGCATTTCCTAAGTGCTGGACAGCGCAGAATCCTGACAGGTCATTGCATTGATTTTTACTGTTTTTTTTTTTTATTTTTATCGGGGAAGAAGCGCCCCCCAACCCCCCCGCCGAAAGCATAAGCAGGACGAACACCCCAAGGAGGATCGTAAACTTCAGAGATGGGGGGTCACGTACAGACCCCCAGTAGCTGGATAAGTTTAGGGTAACAGAGCTGTAGGACCTGATGAATGTTTCACAAAAGCTCCTTCATGGAGAGACACCTGACCGCAATCTTTCAGTGAGGCACAGCCGGCTTGAACTGGTGATGTGAAGCGGGTATTTAACCCATGGCTAAGAGGTCTGCAGTGATCTGTAATTGTAAGAGATTGTATCCTCTGGATATGAACAGATATACATTTTGAGAGACCTGTTATTTCACTTTGGGGTGTCGGGGGATTTTTCTGCCATCTTTGGTAAGAGGAGGGGCCGTGTGTGGGTCTCTGGGATAGGCGAGAACCACCCAAATCCCCTGCTCTGCCTGACCAGCAGCTTACCCCATCCTAAGTGCTCTCTTTCAGCGCGGTGTTTTGGAAAACGCCGCACTTGTTTCTGCAAGCCAGATTTCCCACAATCCCCTGGGGGGCGGTCGTGTGACGGCTCTGCATGGCCTGCTGTGGTTTCCAGGTGAAGGGAACAGATGTTGACTGGTGAGCTCCCTCCCTGCCGAACACGGCCCAAAGCACAGAGCACTCTGTACCTGAAATAGCCCTGCCCGCCGCAGCCTGGGGGGGGCACGGGCTTCTGTATCCCGCCTCCATGAGACCTTAAAAGCTTTTTAGCTTCTATTGATCCTGACGGCTGCAGGCAGGGGCTGCCGTGTGCTAATGTGGGCTTTGGGGAGGGGATGCCCAGGGGCGACTCTGTTGGCTAAACGGGGTGCGGCTTCCGCCTTACACTAATCTGATGTCACACCATTTGTAACTTTTAGTTTTCTGTGACCGCGTACAAACCTCAAGACCCAGCTTAGCCCTGTCAAGAGATTTGGGGCAGTTCCTGTTAAACCTTGAATGTGATCGTCTGCCTGGAATTACCATTTATTTCATGATATATTAAGAAAAATACTATTAATTATAAATGAATGGTGACTAGCTATTAGCCTCATGTCACATATAATAATTCTAATATATTTATTATGAAGCCAAATTCCTGGTCCAAAAAACCCTCAACTGGCTGTTTGCTGATATGAAAATTGATTACTGATGTGGTCTGATTATACTTGGGGACACCGAGGAAGGGGGGGGCGCTACCTGCGGGGGGCCGGGCTTCCCGGACGTTGTCGTGGCCCTCGTCGTCGTACTCCCCGGGGGTCAGCCCCTCTACCATCTGGAAGCTGCTGCTCTGCTTATGCCAGACGTGCCGGATCTGCATGGCTGCCTCGCGCTCAGCCGCCAGGTCCAGGTCCTGCTGCGCCAGGTGGGCCCGCAGCTGCCGGATCTCGAACTGGCCAGGGTGTAAGTGGAAGGGACATAGTCAGAGCCTCCCGACCCCACTCCCAGCCCTGACATCGACATCCAAAAGAGCAGGAGCATTCCATTTACTCAGATATGACTTATAATGTGTGAGAAACTCCTATACACACTACATAACTTAAAACCACCTAAATTATGCATTTGCATGGGGCCCCCTGTTGGCCACAAGCAGTCACTACACTAAATATTAAATAAACACATTCCTTATTTAGGAGATGCT
>JAAGVU020000008.1:20830093-20843904 GCA_011763525.2 Mormyrus iriodes
CCGGGATAGGCTCCGGACCCCCCGCGACCCGGAATGGAATAAGCGGTTCTGGAAAATGGATGGATGGATGGATGAAGCAGCATGTTCTGCTAACCAGCTAGTTACCTATCTCATGACTCTACAAACTAGGGGTGGCCTGAAGTGACTTTTTGAGTGGGAATCTGGGAACAACAAGCCTGCCACTGTCCACAGAGGACAGGTATTTTCCTTTATCTCTTAAACCCTTACACCCCCACAACTGAAATCTGATAGAATACAGACCACAGTACAGACCACCAACATAGTCATTATCAGTAATGTTAAGTGGACAATAAAAAATGGTGGTCCCCTAGGGTTTGATTAAACTCACTACATGGTGAATGTGGAGCTCACAAACACATCTGATCCATCCTGCAGGGGATCGTCAACATAGGCATACAGGCCCACGGAGCCTGACTGAGCACCGCCGTTGGCGTGAAATGTGTCTTAACATTGATTTTTGGGGCATCGAGCCCTGGAGCAAAGGCAGTCGCAGTGTTCAGCAGCGTGGAAAGCAGGGGCTGTGTGTGGCAGACGTGGTACTGCCTCGCTGGGGTCAGCCATGTTTACACGTGTACTTCTGTGCTGTGGGACCGTGCCTTGTACGAAATGCAACTGAGGGTTGGAAAATTATTATTAAGCTTTGATTCAATAATATTTTATATCTTTGTCATTATCATTCCACATATACAGTGTAATCCACATATAATATGCCCCAGAACTAGGCAGAAGTCAACTCCATTTAGTTTTTCAGCTGTATTTTTACACATTGCATAGAACCTACCTCACATGCAAAATATTGGTATCTCTCTTCATAAACACCCTTGGATGTGTTAACTAACCACATTACATGGGAAATGTCATTTCTGTCATATACAACGCAAATTTCGTGCTACAAGATCGGCCCAGTACTTCGTGGGGAGACTTAAATGATGTTTTACTGACCTCTGCTGGTACAAAGTAGAATTACAGTCAGTTAATACTAAGTTGTCGTTATATTTTAAGTGAATACAATAGTTATGTGAATAAGTGACAAATGATTAAAGTATCTAAAGTACATATCTAATAATTACATGTAAAAAAAATGTAATATAATTATTAAAAATCTTTCTAGAGGTGGCACAATGGTGCAGTGGTTAGCACTGTTGCCTCACACCTCTGGGATCGGGGTTTGCGTCTTTGCCATGGCTCCGTGTGAGGTGTTTGCGTGTTCTCCCCATGTCGTCATGGGGCCCCCTCTGGGTTCTCCAATACTACCCCCCCCCCCTACAATTCAAAAACATGTTGAACTGGAGTTACCAAATTGCCTGTAGTTGTGTATGGGTTGGCACCCCATCCTGGGCTGTGACAGTCTCCAGCAACCCTGAATTATACAAGTGGATACTGAAAATGGATGGATTGAAATATATTTTTTTCGTGATTCTGATCCAATTATTGGCATCTTAGAATTGCCCGTAGTGATTGTCTGTGTAAATGAGGGTTTGCGATTGTACCGGCATCTCTTCCAGGCTGAGCTGCTGTGTCCTGTGCTGTCTGAGATAAGCTCCAGACCCCCTTGGGACCACAACCAAAATTAGAGGTTGGAAGATGGATGATGGATGGACAGACAAATGGATTTTGACACAGGCATACATCCCAGTTAGTGCAACAAAGCTGCGACCGGACGTACAGCCTGCTCCTGACAGATCTGCGTCAGCCTCTCCAGGTGATCCTCCCGGACTGCCTTGGCCTTCTCGTACTGCTGGATCTCCAGCTCCATCTCCACCTTCACCTGGAGGACGTAGGCTGAGGTAGAACAGACCGGCACAGGTCACCATTCATAGCGTCAATGACGTATTTCCCCGTAAGGTGCGCTGACGGCCAGAGTGCGCCAAGAACAATGTAAAAGACACATCCAGTCATAAATGACCCAAAACTACATTCACACAACGAAATATCTATGCTAGATTTGTTATCTTGTGTTCAATCTTCACACTACGTATGTAGCGGTTGTCTTTGAGGATCACACAGAGCTCGACTTAAAAGTAAAGCCCTGAAATTCATATAATGTTGTTGTTTCCTGAGCTAGTCCTGGAAAAGCCAAATCAAGGTCATTACAGCAGGTACGTTCTTGCTATACACAGAAAAATTAAGAGAAAAAATCAAGGGATCACAGTATAAATTTTTGTTTCACTAGTTTCTCAATGTATGGCTATGCGCCTGTGTAATATGCATTTTTTTGCAAACTGCAGTCTGGCTGTTCCCTGCTTCTCATCAATGAAGGGCTTCTTCCTTGCTTTATGGGACTTCAGTCCTACTTCTAGGAGCCTAGTTACAAACTGTCATACCAGTGTACTTCACACCACTTAATGTTTCCCATTCTTTCTGAAGGTCATTGAGGTCATCCTCTGATTCATGAGGCACTGCCGGATACGGTGGTAGTCTTCTCTGGCATTAGAAGGTCGATTTCGCCTTCTACCTGTCTGGTTTCTGGTTGTTCCCAGTGTCTCCTGCTTCACCTTGTTCTTGTGTACTGCTGTCTTATAAACTTTGAAGCTGGAAGCAGCCTGCCTTGCGGTGTAACCTTCTGCCAGCAGAATTACGACTAAACCAGGACGTAACATTGCACATTCATAAAAAATCTGGGGTGGTCTCTTAATTTTTTCCAGAGCTGTAGATACACGAGTGCAACTAGTGTGAACTGACATGGATGAGTTAGAGTTGAAGGTATGTTTCTGATCTAAGGGTGCCAGCTCTGTGTAGAAAAGCTGGCTGTATCTATTGGTAGAGAGACACACTGGGCACACTTTGCATCATTCACACGTGTCTAGCATGTGAATCAAATGCGAATCGAGTTTGCCAAACGTTGATGGCTTTATAATGTTTTTTAACCATAGTAATACAGGATGGAAATATGGACTAAATTTCTGACTTTCTCTGAAAAAATTGCTTTACACGACACAAAATGCATAATTATCTCCATTAAGCAGGTTTAAGTGGCAGAAGGTGGAGCAGGCAATGGTTACAGCCCCACAGTCTCAACACGAGGTGATTTAGTGCCAGCAGATCGCTAGGTCACGCTGGGGCTCTAGCTGCTGTGACAGGAGCATTTACAGACATTTACTCACAGAGACTATTCACAGAGCCCATTACACATGGGTAGGATGTGGATGGGAAGCGCTGCCACATTCCACCACAAGAGGGCAGGGTAGGGCACTGGTTTTGCGCTCAGTAATAACGTCTGCATGAAAACTGACACACGAGGGGACCTGTTTCCCAGCACATTACATTGCTGGTGATAAGGTACTGGGGAGAAACAACTGATCGCAAGACGGCTGATTTCACAACTTTGCATCCCAGGAACTGACTGTAATATACTCCCCTGTCCCCAGCGCCCTATTAATCTTATCAGCTATGACAGCTCCTACTGCTGTGGTTAGCTTATTACTTTAATACTGATACAGCTTTAGATTCACAACTGGCACTCTGGCATTTAGCTGAAGGCCCAGCAGTAAAATCCTGGGATATTGGCCGGGTTTAAAGGGAGCTATGTTTCAAACCCGTTCCGCTGGCATTTGTGGGCTTAGGATGCCTTGCTTAACTGTTTAAATGTGAGATCCGGACATATAGCTAATTTTGGCCCAGTGGTCTGTGAGGTGGGGCTTAACAGCTTAGAGGTGGAGGTTTCAGAAGCCTGTGTAGTCGTTCATCCAGGTGGTGGCACTGCCGGTACCCGCGCATGCTTAACCTGAGCGATAAAAGACGCAGCACCAGGTGACTGGCAGAGATGGCCCCCATAGCGCCCCCTGGCTCTCACCGTCGATTATGCGCTTCACTCTCCAGATGCGCAGAGTGATGATGAGGCTAATGGCGTCCCACGGGCTGCTGGGTCCGTTAGCGACGGTGGAGGCCACCATTGGGGCCAAGGAGAGGACGATGACTGCGCCATCGAACACCTGCATGCGAGAAAAATGCATCTGTGACGCATACTGACTGCGGACAACCTGAAAGGCCTCAACTTGAGCATGCGCCCTGCATCACTGCCCATACTCAACGACATTAAATGGGCCTCTCTGCCTTCAAGTTGTTGTTGAGCCCCTCGTGTGTTATAACCACCACCAGCTCCTGCTCCCTGTCAATTTATCTGGAGCTCCTCTCATATATTATGAATAGTTAAACACGGGGTCTGTTTTTAGGCATATACATTTTTCACTTCAGTTTATTTTTATATAGCGCCTTTCAAAACACCATTGCCCCAACGCACTTGACAAGCGTGTGTGGTAGTGATGGCCAAATGAAGCTTCCTGAACCATTTGCTGTATTTTCTGACCCCACTAGATGGTGCTCTCTGTTCAAAAAAGGGCTTAAAGCATGGCCCAAAACAAACCAAGAGCGCCATCTAGTGGGGCCAAAAATACAGCAAATGGTTCATGAAGCTTCATTTAGCCATCACTAGTGTGTGGCCGTCCATTACTACGTCATGTTAAATGTAAAAAAAGTGCCTCAGCTAAAAGTGAATTCCCAAGATGCAGATTTCATTTAGTACTGCAGTTCCTCCCTAACAAAGGCTGTGATGAACCTCAGTGCAGCAGCCTCTCTGGGATAGGTGAGCTCCCAGTCCCCCCAGGACCCCTGGTAGCATCTGTCCACGGGGATCCCATGGTTCTCACCTCAACTTTGTTCTCAATGTAATCCCAGATGCCCAGGACCACGATCCGGAACACAGTCTGAGAGCGAGAGATACACACAGATGCGTGAAACACTTTCAAAGACTTTGACACACTGATGTTCCATCTGCACAATTCATCAGCAGGAAAATCTGATCAATATGTACATCATATTCCCCACACGTGACACACCCCACTAATGATTTCTCTGTAAACCTGGTAATCCATACCTCGGTGAAGAAGACAGAGAGGATAGCGAGGCTGATCCAGTGGATGATGCTGGCGAACTGGGAGGCGTTGGCAACTGGCAAAAGAAAACAGGGAGTTTGGGGTTAACACGCAACAGCGATAACCAGCAATCAACAGTCATGCTCAGTGGCTTAAAGTCCATTCATGCTTCATGGAATAATGCTAAAGCATTACAGGCTATTAAAAAATATAATTCAAGGCCACAAAGAGACCTTTTTCTTAGGTAACATCAGAGGTGGAATGTTCAGGTCCAGAAAGTACAAATCCAGACCAAGATTTAGTTTCAGCCAATCAGCTGAGTTCTTTTTGCTCAACTGGTTGGTTAAAAGAAAATCTTAGTCGAGTTTTGCATTTTCTGTACCTGAAGTTTCTACCTCTGGGTAACATACATACATACAAGACTGATGCCTACGAGTCTGTATGGACTGACACTGAAGAAGTTTAGCATCTATGAGCCGGAAGGCACTGACACTATTGCTGCGCCAGTGTGGAAATTTTGACTGATACTGACAAACGATATATTTTTGTCTAATACTGCTGATACCGATGACTGGCTAACCTTACTGGGGGAGGGGTTGTGGGTGGTGAAACTTGCCGACACAGATTAGCAGAATGATGTTAAATTGCTTTTTTCTATGTAAGACGAAAGATTGATCTAAGGGCCAGATTTACATGTCATGGTCCAATACTTTGAGACGGTGAGTGAGCTGGCGAAATACCTTGTCCTACACTAATAATAATAATAATAATAATAACAATAATAAAAGATTCTTTTATTGATCCCCATGGGGAAATTCTCTTTAAGCCTCCCGCCAGCTTGCTATGTGCAGGTGAGTGTAAGCTGGCAGCAAAGGGCAGCCACCCGTAGCAGCACCCAGGGAGCTGAGGGTTAAGGGCCTTTTCAAGGATCCGCAGACATGCTGAGGCGGGGCCACTATGGAAAATGACTGATTGTCCAATGCGATCATCTCCATTATTTCAGCACTTGTGTCTTCAGCTTTGGTGCCAATGATTTCTTACTTTGAATATTACTAAAGTTTAAATATCAGTTGGCAATATTGGCCAAGATTGATACATCGGACTCATGCCACTATCTTAATTTTTAACGAATATCGGCAGATTCTGGTATGTTAACTGATATATTATGCATCTCCAACTGAAATTGAAGAAGTTTGCTATCTGTGAGCCTGGAGGTACTCACACTGAAGAAGTCTGGTATCTATGAGGAGCTCCAAGGCCAGGAACATCACTACTAGAACCACACAGGCCACCAGAAAGCAGTTGAAGCCTGCACTCAGTACACAGACTTGCCAGAGTGCCACCCGGCGTCCACAACATGGCTTCAACCAGTTGGATCTTGAGTTGGACAAAAATCACACACAGCACAGAAGACAGAGGGTTAAACATTCATCGCAATTCCGTAATAAAACATTTCCAAGACAAATTATTTACAATGTGTGACGGCAAATAAATATAAGCTAATCTCAAAGTGACTGGCTCTCACTTTTGCAGCAAGTACAAATAATTTGAAAAGATAATAATAAAAATATACACTGAATCATTTATAATTGCAATATTTGGTATTTTTAAAGCGTATACAATTTGAAATGACATCGCTATAGGAGTCAGAAGAGGGCGGTGTACTACATATAGTATGGTAGTCTAAAAATAGAACGTGAAGAGAAACTGAGCTTCAGGATAAAATGGATGAGAGACAGCAAATAAAGCACATTTACAACAAAATTATTTATATCATCGCCCAGCCAAAGTGCGCAAAACCTTGAAAAATAAATAAACAAATATACAGGTCTTAATCGTACTACTCTGACCAGGAATACTGATTTCTTATATAAAAGAAAATGAACATAATACAGCATATACAGGTACATATAATCCAAGGATCGGTCCTAACTTTTATCTTACCAGATGTCCAAGTACTTTTCAAATGCCGATTTTTTGTGTTGAATTGCAGATACTGATCCACAGAAGAATTCCTGATTATCCTAGTTTTGTCTTCCCTTACCATCCGTAATTGCTGATAGCCCCGCTTGGATCAGTCTGCGAAGTCTGACCATCCCTGGTGCATTATAGATGGAAAACGTTGTCCTTACCCAAGACTGGCCGCGGAGCCTGACAGCAGGGGGCCCAGCTGGAAGGGAGCGCCGGCCGCTGCTGAGTCCCCGGGGCCCCGCGCCCTCGCTGTCACCCGGCGCGCCTGACAGCGCTAACAAGCCTCAGTGATCCCTCGCTCCTTTCCAAATAACGCGACCGATTTGTTCAAAAGCGCAGAAGGAACAAATGTAACTTTAAGATATTCCCCGGCTCTTCAATAATGCAGCCACCATCGCAAACAGAGGAAGAGGAGGTACTTTTTAAAACCATACTGCTCATAGGGAATTTAAAGCAGGTCTTTCCGCCCCAAACGAATCTCCTAGCTGCGTTATTTAATGCATCGCCTGCCATCGACCCTTTAGCTGCGTGTTCATTAATTCAACTTGCGAGTCTAAGCCGTTTAAATTTTTTAACAATGACCTGACTGACTTTAACCAGCAGTACTCTGAACAGAGTTTAACATTAACTAAAGTTAATAAAAGAATAATACAATAACCTAATTTAATTAGTCTTATTAAAATGATATATGCCGTGCCATACGATGCCTCTAGGTAGGACGTATATAATTATTTTTATATGTTGCACGTACTGCTTTTGCAGACTATTTAGCCTCCATCTTTAAAGATAATCTAATGGATCTGAAACCAAAAGGTCTGCTGTAACTGAGCCAGCCACTGCTCTTGGTGCATCTATAACACAACTTTTCATTACGATCAGAGCTGACTGCGGACCTCCAACAATCTTCCCCCGTCACTTTAACTGCCAGCGGTTGTACAGATTTACAGATTGAAACAACGGGATATTTATTGCTTTAATTAAATCAACGATTTTAATAAGAGTACAGCTGTGATCTGTGAAGTATCTCGATGAGCTGCTGGACAAATAAATTATTAACAGGCACCTACAGTATGTAATTTGATAGCTTTTACTTGCTCTGTTGTATTTGACCAGTACACTGCTAGCCTGCTGTGTTCTTAGCGGAGCTATGCTAAAGTACATTAGGCAGTACCGCCTGGGCGGATTAAGAGATAACAGGCCCTTGGGTACGAACCTTTCGAGCCACCCCCAGCTGACTAAAGGGGCCTTGGGGGCCCATATACTCCAGTTGGCCAAAAACTAGTGTAGTATATAAGACAGCCCTAGGCCTTATTAAATAACTAGCACTGCCATAACTACAGGATGACTTAATCTAAAAATGGCCACGGACTGTCTTCACAAGGTGGGGGACATTGTTCGGGGGCTCCCAATGTGCCATAATCCACCCATGACTGTCACCAGCTAGGTAAGCATGGCGAGTCACAGTCCCCATGTGCCTGGGATGTAGGGCTGGTGGGGGAGCTCCCCATGCTGTGTTTGTGCCAGGCTTGATGTGTTGATGACAGATTTGTGATAAGGTCGCTGAGAGTACCATCTCTGATTGCAGAGCCACACAGAAAAGCTGGAAAGATATCAGGCAGCTGGGACATTTGCTTTTTGAAATGCTGTTAAAAACAGGGGGCAGAGTGCCCCTTTTTACAACCAGAGCACACTGCAAGACAGGCACAAACTGGAATGAATCTATCAGGACACTTTCAGGTCTACACGACAGCCAGACTACGGCACAAATCCCATGTCACGGGTTTTATACAGTAATGTAAGAAAAGGGACCAGATCTAAACCTCACATTCATGGATCAGATATAGATACAGATATTCTCTCTCTCTCTCTCTCTCTCTCTCTCTCTCTCTCACACGCACACTTTTTAAAATAGCTGTTTTACCCTTTTTCGGGGAGTAGCAGACACGCTAGGCAAGGACAAAGCCAGTGGCCTGTAAACGATGTCAGAGTAATCAAATAAAAGCATAATCATGCTGTTAGCAATCATTTTCCTGGCTGAGGCTGCGGAGGGAGCCTTACTCTCCAGATGGTGCTGGCTCGGTTCAGGCACGACACTCTGGGTGTCAGCGGGCGGGGTTAAGGCTGTGAGGTGCCCCGGGAACGAGGGGAGTTGACAGGAAGCGGACACTCCGGCTCAGAGCCGGGCTAGGAGACGACGACAGCTAGACGGCCGGCGTGAGCGGAGCGAGCAGGACCTTGGCGGCAGAGTCTAAAGGTAGCTGACCACTTAGACGCTGAAGGGGACAAACTGTTTAAATGGCTTTAAAGCGTGATTCCTGAGAGAAGCAATGTGCCCCTCTTATTCACATTTTGGCAAATATGGTTTTTTTTGTAATTTTGCACGATAGAAGCAAGTACAAAACGATGATCACGGGAATAATAAACAGAATGTAAGAAAAGATTATAGAATGGAACAGAAAAATGAGGAAATATACTTAATGATCAGTCAATCCTGACATTTTAAAAACCAGAAATAGATAAGTGATTCATAATTGCTTTAGTCTCTGACCATTTCAGCACCATGGACAGCGACCGACTCCACACCGTAAATAAACATCTACTAATTTAGCGTAACACTTAATAATACAGCAGCTGGTTTGTATGACATTGCCTAATGATCGGTGCCACCCTAATTACATAAGTGAGTGCAGAAAAATGACAATTTTTCAACATAATTAACAGAGTCTTTCTCAGTTGCTATCAGTGCCCCCTTCAATGGCCTTACAGAGTGGTACACTGACAAGGATATTTTAACGATAAACTACATTTTCTTTTGAAGGCAAGATAAGTGGAGATGCAAAGCTAGCGAGTGAGTCCCTGCTCATAGATCCAGCCCTGTTTTCTGGAGGGCACAATATGAACTAAGAGCAGGCAGGAGTGAATCCCTCTACACACATAGGATGATGACACAGGCAGCACAAAGAGAACTGGACATTCTGAAGCTTCACCCAGACGTTCTTCCACAGTGTAATTAAAGCCCACAAATTACCTGGTGCACCCTAAATATTGACAGAACCTGCCCAAAAAGTGTGAGCATATTTGGTATTTTTTTGCTATGACTATGAATGACATTAGGTAATGTAATAACCATAGGGATTCAATTTCAAAAAAGGTGTTTGATGTGAGATTGAAGGGTGGGAGCTGGGGAGGGCATGGTGCAAAAGAGCCATCGTTGGGAGATGTGCTGTTCCCAGTGCTGCAGACGGAGAGATGGTAACTGATTATCTCCGGGTTGTTTAACACTAATGGGGTCAGATCACCTCCTGGTTGTTCCACAAACAGTGTTAATGTTGTGACCTGGGAGCTCAGAGCTTACGTCTGTAGGTGTGTTGGCAGGTCTGGACCAGCCATGACATCTGTCAACACAAGGTTGTGGGGTGCAGGCCACAAGGCCGGGCAACATTCCAGAGAACATGTCATCCATCGTCACCCACTCACACACAGCCTGTCACCCAATCACACCCGACGGGCAGTTAAGTGGTACTAATTAGCCGGACTGATTGTCATCAGACTGAGAGAGGAAACCAGTGGAATCACACACAATTATGGAGAGGACATGCAAACTCCACTGACACAAAGAGGACACACAAACTCCACACACACAGAGACATGGAGAGGACACGCAAACTCCACACACACACGGACACGCAAACTCCACACACACAGACACGGAGAGGACACGCAAACTCCACACACACAGACACGGAGAGGACACACAAATTCCACACATAGAAAGCTGTAATGGGATTGAAACCCCCAACCGTAAAGGCGATGGTGCTACCCACTGACAACACCTAAAACAAACAAGCAATAATATAATTCATTTATAAAATATGTATGTTAATTAAAATGACATGAGTTGCATTTGCCTATTATGGTGTAGTTATTAAATGCTAGTCGGTGGGAGCCTGATCTATCGAAATCCCACCCCAAACCCTAACAAGAAACATGTCCATAAATTAAACATTTCATAAACCTGTTTAAAAAATAGCAGCCTGACCAGGAGAAGCTGCCTGAAGTGAAATGGATGGATGGATCCTCAGAAATATGCAACCTTAGATGCCTTCAAGGTTATTTGAAGGGGGCACGGGCTTGGAGGGGGAGCGGGGAGGCGGGCCCCACCCCCAGGAGGCGGACCCAGATGGGCCATCTGTCTGCGGTGTGCTCCGCCAGCCAGCCTGCCAGAGCATATGAGCTACACAGAGATCACCAGCATATGCTGCATCTTCAGCTCCTGGCAGCCATGACATCATCTCGGCAAGGCCGTGCGGGGCACACTTTGGGGACTCGTTACTGCTCATTTGGGCGGGGTGAGAGGGTTTGGGGCTGGGGAGGATCTGGATTTCATTAGGGGACCCCACAGCGATGACTGGTGTCTGTCACCATGCTCACAGTTACACTTTAAATTTATATTGTCATGACATCTTATTATACAGGTCACTAAAGCCACTGACTACATTATCACATATTTGAATGTGCATTGCCAATACAGGGGCGGGGTCTCATGGGCACTGGCCCCAGATGAAAACTGATTGGCTGCCAGGGTGCCCCTCCCCTGTCTCTCGCCGATTCAAAACATATCATTGGCTAATGATGAGGTCGGCCCTTCTGCATGAATTATGGCCTTTCTTGTTCCCCCAACCTTACAAATCCATTGCAAACAACACAGAGAGATAAAACTGTAATAACGTAACTATTTTTTTTTTTTTTACAAGCACCCTGGGGTCATCCCTCTACCTCTGCATGTCAAATAAATATAACAGCCACAGCCATGGAGCTGTTTAGTCAAATGGTCAGATTTCACTGCTGCAGCAATGATGGAGCAATCCTGGAAAAGGGTGCCCAGAGGACTGGGGGGGGGTGCGAGTACACTGCTATCAGTATCCCCTCCCATAGACAGCACCCGCCCGCTGAGCCCTGCTAGATGGTAGTAAACACTAACTGCCTGACACAGTCATTAATCACATCGTTTACGAGCCAGAGATCCTGCTAATCATTGCGAAGAACCAACAAGCGTATCACAAATACTATCCTCGCTGGGGATTAGAGCATGTGTACAGTGCGGTTAATAAGCCGGAACGGAAGCTCGGCGGAGACGATCATAGGTTAAGCAAACAGGGAGCGATTGCTTACTTAGGGGCCATAAGAGGCTTTTTTGTTGCTTAACTCCATTTCTCACTCCTGCTTCATTCTCTTACAGGTCTCGGGTCTCTGAACACCTCCATTCCCGTATCGGTGACCTTAAATGAAGGTTCCCCAAATCCTATTCTGGAGGGCCAGTTCGCCTCACAGTTTAACATTAAACACACCTTATTCAGCTCAGCAGGCAAGTGCCAGGTTTAGTAGGTATGTTTGAGCAGGGAAATGGTCTGCAAACTGTGTTGCAAACTGGCCCACCAGGACAGGATTTGGGGAACCCTGGTTTAAAGGGTGAGTTCATATATTAAAAAAAAAGCAGAAATAAAGTCCCACAAGACAGCAGTGAGAACGGCGGGCGCAGGCCATGCCCCCTTGGAGCACGCTGCGTCTCCAACAGGAAGATAGATTGGCGGACACCTATTAATAACCTCCCTCTGCTTACCGCTGCGTCCAAAGTGCCGACGCAGCGATTACCTGTGCTGTCCTCAAGCCCCCGCGCCTGCCCACAGGCTCCATTGGGCAGGCGGAGCAGCTCCAGGCTACGCTAAACCTCCAGCAGGCGTTTCCCATCCTTCACATAAAAATTTTGTGAAACTCAAGCTTTTATTTACAAGGCAGATAGCTAGAGGGGTGCAGCGGACCGGGACACACGGGAGGGGATACTGGTCTGTCATGGGGACTTGCGCACACACACACACACACACACACGCACGCGTGTACATGCACAGACACACACATATAGGCACACACACGCACATACACCCAGGCACGCACATGCACACACACCCCGCGTACTCTCTGCCTTCACATGGGTCACACCGTGACCCCCCCACAGAACATTATCAGTGTTTCTTGCTGCAAACTGCACGGGGTTCCCTCCGTGTGAGCAGGCAGGAATTGGATCACCCGGCACGCTGACAGTCGTGTTTCTGAGACCACCGTCCGTCCGCTTTGGGGACAGCGGGGGCGGAGAGATCAGCGGAGTGGAGTTTGATTCAGTGACAAACGGAGCACCTGGACGGTGCGCTGGGCCGTGTAATAAAGCTTATGGTGTTTATCCGCGGAGAGTGGGGTGAGTCACGCTTCCCGGCCAGAGCCACGGGGACTCGCTGACGGTGGCGTGCCAGGAACAGCGCCACCTGCTGTGTGTAGGCTGTGAGTCTCGCGGACGTAAACTTGACAGTTCACTACTAATAAGGTGTCAACAGCAGCCAAAGTAATCTGCCCAAACTGGTGCGGTGGGGTGGGGGGGGGGGGAGGGAGATATTTCAACAAGGAAAAAAAAACATTTACTGAATGACCCAAATCACAACAGCACTGCCGACTGAGTAATGACATCTTCCCTGAACAAAACCCTCAGCGACAGTAACTAATTTTGCACCCTAGGTGAGCATCACCAGCGGTGCCCCCCCGCCCCTCCATTATAGGCTGGCAAGTCAGCACCCCCTCATAAGTTAACACCCTAGTCAGCCTCTGATGATATACCGGCCCTCAGATACAGTCCCACAAATGTAATACATGGTGGCCTCATAGGAAAGTTCATCCATCCATTTTCTATAACTGCTTATTCCATATGGGTCACAGGGGGTCCAGAGCCTATCCTGGAGGCTGCTGGTGCAAGGCAGGGAACAACCTATCACTGGGCACACTCAAACACCATTCACACGCACATGCATGCATGCATGCATGCATACATACCTACCTACCTACGGGCAATTTGGCAACTCCAATCAGCCTCAGCATGTTTTTGGACTGTGGGGGGAAACCGGA
>JAAGVU020000008.1:20858217-20869994 GCA_011763525.2 Mormyrus iriodes
ATGGGGCGCCAACCCATCGCTGGGCACACTCACACACCATTCACACACACATGCATACCTACGGGCAATTTGGCAACGTGACCTGAACAATATTCTAAATATATTATTACTACAGAAAAATTAATTCTAGCACATCTAGTCTGTATGCTAAGTTGTTGATATGAACATGTGACCTGGAATTTAAAACGTACTCATCCATTGGATAATACTACTTTAGTTCAAATGTAGTAAAATGAAAGATTTGTAAGTTTTCCTTGCGCAAAACCAATGTCTTGTTGTACAGCTCCTGGGTACAGTAGATATTTCAAAAACTAACACTGCTAGCGAGTAAAATCAGAAGATCGTAGCTAGCTAGCTGGTTAGCAGAACATGCTGCTTCAGCATCTCCTAAGTAAGGAGCACATTTATTTACTTTTTAATTTACTGACTATTTTTGGCCAACAGGGGGCCCTCAAACCTCAGGGCCCAAGCAAATGCTTGGTTTGAGTGGGGCTAAACAGTGCTGCTGAGATTGGCTTTCGCCTCTCTGCTGGACAGCATTATCTATCCCTTCCCTGTTTATTCCCCACGGCGCGTTTCGTCTGGCCTCAATAAGGCTCTGCCCCACTGGACACATGTACCTTTTCTTTATTTGGACACAGTACAAAGCTGAGAGTCTAAGGTCAACTAGAATGGTGCTTGTTAATGTGAAGGGCACTGTGGGGCAGCCCTGGGGCAGACGAACCGAGGTCTCACTGCTTCAGCTGCATGGGGCTGCCCGTATTTAGCTTGGGAATAGCCGGTCATGATTAAAAGATGAGACTATGCAGCCCCGGTTCTTTCCAGTAACAAGTAGCTGCTAACAGTCACCTTTAGGGCGGATTATGGGCGGTGGCTCCTCCAAGCCGCGATTTTCCCGCGTAGACTGAGTGGAAATTCATTTCCAGCCTGGAGCGGAAATTCATTTCCAGCCTGGAGCAGCTTCTTATCAGAACATTTCCCTCTGATAGTCTGAATGCACATTTGGCTTTTTGTACTTTTCTGCAGAGTTATTTCTAAAGCAGCAATGGTTATGTGCTTAAATGGGGACTATCCCTGGGGCCAGTGCAGCTCCCTGAAGCTGCTTTGGTCCTGTTAGTATGGAGCCAGCAAATCTAAGCTCCTCACCTGCCGTCATGGCAGACTCTTCCACATGTTCGGAAGGTTGTCAGTTCAAATACCAGGGTCAGCAGAGGGGTGTCACCATCAGACCATTGGGCAAGGCCCCTTCACCCCAGTTGTCCCAGGGACTGCCTTACTGAGCTTTCTCTAAAAATGTACACGATGTTGGATAAAAGTAGCTCCTAAATAAAGTACAAAAAATACTGTTCCTTTTATATTTGGTGAGAACCAAATGGATTCAGGGACTATGAGCACAGGCATGTCATCACGATGCTCTTACATAAAAAAGCTGCAGTTTGTTAGAGGTACATGTTCCCAGAATCCCAGTGGCACAGGCTAATGCTCTATTTTAAGCAGAAGAGGAGAATTCATGCACCCAGTGTTAATAGGTAGCAACAAATACTGGATTTCATCAAGAGAGCTAATATGTGGAGCGTATATATTGTTGTTGATTCACAGTCTGTTTACTGTTTTTTTTTTTTCTGTGACACAACAGTGATCTAAGAAGGTGATCACTGATTATTACGGTGACGTTTGGTGTCACATCTAACCTTCTGATAAAAGCCAATTCCAGGACTACCTGGGATTCCATTCCTTTTGGAAGCTCATTAACAGTGACAGATACTCACTAAACACCACGACGCGTATCAATCAGGCTCCAGCTATAATTCTCAGCCCTGAGCATTATAAAATCTCCAGTCACACCCTACAATCCGTAATAGCTACAGCATATAAATCTAAACACTGTCAACAAAGTAGGAAGATTTAAACAACTGATCTCTTGTCGTGACTCATTCTATTAATTGTACCTTTAAAAAAAGAGACCTAATATTACACTTTAGGTCAAGGGTATTCAACTCTGGACCTAGATTCCAAATCCAGGCTGTGTTTTCAGTTCTCCCAGGAGTTAGTTTAATAATTACTGATTCTGACTGGCCAGAGGTTTCACAGCTAATTCACAGGTGAAGGAAGGCTGGAAAATCAGCAGGGCTCAGACCTCGAGGACCGTGAGTTGCATAGCCCTGCTTTAGATGTTTGGATTTCTGGATCCTCTGTGATCTACAAGCACTGAGGAGTGACCCTGTTTCCCTAACTCCCTTTAATTTAATTAGCACGGCTGTTAGCTAGCTCGTTGTTCTGTTGTTAATGTCTGCCATTGTTGCTGGTGAGTTTTCTCCTGGGTCTCGCACTCGACAGGCTTCCCTTACAAAGCCCGAATCAACAGGGTCATTTTTCTTTCAGCTTGTAAATGAGGTGTCACGTGCAAAGCAATGATTAAGACAAACCACTATTGGGCAGCACTCACATTCTTACGCATCGCGCATTAATAATGTACTGTTTTGCATTCAGAGAGGTGATCTTACAATCCCTCTTTCCATTAATCACTATGAAATAAGTCTTTTCAACACAGAGAACAGTAAAAGTTACCATTAAAGAGACAACAGGGTTTCGTATCAGTTGGTAATCGAACACCTTTGCCTGGGCAGTGCTGAAGGAGAGGCCAATCGATGTCATTAATCACAGGCAGAATGAGCACACAGTTAGCAATTTGCTTTTAACAATTTGCAGTACATGTACAACACTGTTTTACTGTTGTTCAGTTCATTATATGACTAGAACTATACATACGGTTTGCATTTTGTATAGAAAAATTAATTTAGTTTGCATCACATTTGAAAATTATGACACAGTGAATAACTTTATATTTCAGTAGCACTGCTGTGTGTCAAGGGTATGACGTGAAACTGCATCAGGCCCTGCCAGCGGTCCTCCAACTTGCAGGGAAAAAAGTTTTGGGGGTTGGTTGTGGGATTGGCACTCCAGCTACTGCAAAACACCTCATGACAGCCAGATTTAAACAGGCATGACACCCTTCTGCTCTCCGGGGGAGTAGCTCTGCTGCAGTCATCCACAGGAAGGCTGCACGCACCATGAAGGGGATGGGGGAAAGCCTTCGGGAGCCTCATTCCTGGAAGAGTCCAAACCGCCGGAGAGCCAATAGGGTCAGGCCGGTTGGGGATCAGAGCTGGTGTAGTGCTGTGGCGTCGCCTGATGCATGACAAAACTTGGGTCCCAGCTTGAGGCGGCCCATCCGGGTAGGCATGTGGAATGTCTTGTCTCTCTGGCAAGATGACCATCTTCCCCTGCTGTTGGGGGAGCTTCGAAAACTCCGCATTTCAGTGGCGGCGCTCTCGGAGGTACGCAAGCCAGGGAGCAGCCAGATCTCTGTAGGTGGGAATATCTACTCTTGGTCTGGGTGCTCCGATGGCTGCCATACTGAGGGAGTAGCTGTTGCTGTGGCGGATCGGCTCCCCCCGATGGTGGCTGATGTCACCCCTGTCAAGGAGCATATGATGAGACTCAGGCTAAGGCACTCCTTGGGTGTCTTGTCTGTTGTCTCGGTGTATGCTCCAACCGCGGTGAGTGATGTCTCGTTGAGGGAGACATTTCACTCACAACTTCGCTCGGTGGTTGATGGGGGCCCAAGAGGTGACACTCCTCTGGTCATGGGTGACTTCAATGCAACCACTGGCGCTGACAGGGCTGGCTATGAGGATTGTGTTGGTCCCCATGGGTCTGGTGACCGGGGTGAAAGTGGCTCCATGTTCCTCAACTCTACGAAAGGTTAAGGGCTGCGTGTCAATGGATCCTGGTTCCAACGTCCTGAGCCGCATCGTTGGACTTGGTATTCCAATACTGGCGGTGTGGCGAAGGAGATCGATCACATCCTCCTGGGCAGATGCTAGAGGCTCCTGCAGAAGTGCCCAGTTTGTGAATTCTGACCATAGACTTGTTGCTACTCTGAAGGTTCAGCTTAGATCCATTAGGCTACCACCTACTAGGAGAAGGAGGCTGGACTTGGCCAGACTCCAAGATCAAGCTGTTTCTGATGAGTTTGCACGCAGTTTGTGTGAGGAACTTGCAGACTTCGGTGCGACTGCCGACTCTAATGTAATGTGGGAGACCTTCCGTGATGAGACCCTGAAGGTTGATGAGGGTTGTGTTGGTGTTGCCGATGTTCCCAGAAGGAGGTGTTTCATCTCACAGGGCACCCTGGATATTATTGAGAGGAGTTGCAGCGCACGACTTGGTGGCAACTCCAGTCTGTACCAGGACCTGAGGAGGACGGCTGTGAGGGCTCTGAGGGCAGATAAGGAGGCGTTTGTTAGATGAATCTGTAAGCAGGTGACACACCATCTGTGGTCCAGCGATCTACATCCTGCTTACAGAGGAACTGAAGTATGACGTACATCTGAGTCTGTTCCTCGGAGACTTGCAGTCAGAGCAGGTGATGGAACGGTCCTTACATATGGCACTGCAGTTATGACCCGCTGGGCCAGCTACTCTGAGAAGTTGTTTAAAGCTGATCCTCTGGCTATGATGCTGGACATCTCTGGGTCCACGGTTCTTGAGGCTGATCCTCCAATCAGCTGTGAACCACCCAATCTCTCTGAGATTGCACAGGTGGCAAATCAGCTGGAGGTAGGGAAGGCCGCAAGGATCTGTGGTATCCGGGGTGAACTTCTCCCGGCTGGTGGTAAGGCTGTCCTCCTGGCATTGCAAACAATCTTTGCTTCCATTTGGGAGACAGGCGTCATCCCAACTGTCTGGAAAATGGGACTTGCTGTCCCTATCTGGAAAGGGAAGGGTGACCGCCTGGATTGTGGCAATTACAGGAGGATAACACTGCTCTCAATACCGGGTAAGGTCCTTGCAAGGGCATCCTTAACAGGATCCGTGACCACTTGCTTGCCTGCCAGCGACTGGAGCAGTCTGGTTTTAAGTCTAAGAAATCTACCATCGACTGCATCTTGGCACTGAGGGTTCTCATTGAGCACAAACGCGAATATCAGCAGAGGTTCTTTGCAGCCTTTGTCAATTTTCATAAAGCGTTTGACTGAGTTGACCTAGTTGCCCAGTGGGACATACTGAGACTTCACAGGATCCCCCTGAGCTGCTGGACATCATGGTCGGCCTGTACACTGGTACTGTGAGTGCTGTGCAGAGTGGAGGGAGAACCTCCACTTTCTTCCCAGTTGATTCTGGGGTTCACCAGGGGTGTGTTCTTGCTCCTACTCTGTTCAGTGTTTGCATGGACTGGGTGTTGGGCAGAGTCGTTGGGTCCAGCAGTTGTGGGGCATCTGTTGGTGAAGAAAGATTCACTGATCTTGACTTTGCTGACGATGCTGTGATCTTCGCGGAGTCCATGGAGGCTCTGATTGGGGCTCTTGAGAGACTGAGCGAGGAGTCTGAGTATCTGGGATTAGGAGTGTCCTGGATAAAAATCAAGATCCAGGCCTTTAATGACTTCTTAGGCACAGCCATCAGTAGTGTGTCTGTCTGCGGGGGGAGTGTTGACCTCGTTGAGAGGTTCACTTACTTCGGCAGTGACATTCATGTCTCTGGTGACTCTTCCTATGAAGTCAGCAGACGGATTGGGAGAGCATGGGAGGTCATGAGGTTACTGGAAAGGGGTGTGTGGTGCTCCCGATATCTTTGCAAGAGGACGAAGGTCCAAGTCTTTAGAGTCCTGGTGCTCCCTGTCTTGCTGTATGGCTGTGAAACATGGACACTATCCAGTGAGCTGTGATGAAGACTGGACTCCTTCGGTTCTGTGTCTCCTCGGAGAGTCCTCGGGTACTGCTGGTTTGACTTTGTGTTGAACGAGCGGTTGCTAGGGGAGTCCCGAATGAGGCATATTACCTGCATTGTGAGGGAGCCTCAGTTACAGCACTACGGCCATGTGGAGTGCTTCCCTGAGGGTGATCTGGCTCGCAGGATCCTCATTGCTGAGGACCCAAGCGGCTGGACCAGGCCGACAGGATGCCCATGTAACACCTGGCTGCGGCAGATGGATAGCCATTTTGGGAGGGTGGGACTGGAATGTGTGTCTGTGACTCTGGGGTCGCCAGCTGGGATCCTGTGGTGTTTCATCATGTGGTGGGTGCGGCAACGCGCTGCGTCAGCGCATGCTCCCCGACCTGACTGCTGCAGGGGTGGTATAATGGCTCAGTGCCGTTAACTCTCACTTACCAGGGTTGGTATTCGTACCCTCCCTCCAGCCTCTGCACGTGGAGTTCGCATGCTCCCCCGTGTCATGCCAGATTCTTCTGAGTACTCCAGCTTCCTTCCGCAGACCTGCAGCTCGGTGAATTTGGCACCTCAGTATTTCCTGTAGCGTGTGTGTATGCCCCCTGCGATGGAGTGGCATCCTGTCCAGCATGTCCCCTGCCCTGGGCCCTGTGCTCCCTGGGACAGATTCCAGGCCCCCACACCCCGCTTAGTATAAGCAGGTGGAAGATGGCTGAATAACACATAATGCTAATCAGAAGATTTAAAACCACTATTAAGTGCAATCAATACTGGGGAAAATGCATAGTGATTTTCCCCAGATACAACGAGAAAAATGAGAAATTATTGATAAATAATCAAGCGCCTTAGTTAAACTGGTCTGGAAAAATGTAAATATATATGACCTTCATAATAGAAAGGATTATACAATGGTGACAACCTCAGTCAATGTCGTCTCTGAGGTGGTGCTGAGAAATCAGTGGGTCTGAAACGCAGTGCTGTATCTGTCCATCTCTTAAGGTGTGCCAAGGACTATCCTTCCTCCTGTCTTCTATATGAAATATAATGCCTTCCAGTGACTTTGGTGACTGTGACTCATTTTCGTTTTCTAAATATTTGCCTTGTTGAATGCAGAATTGTTCTTTCAAACATTTAAGATGTTTTCTGGGTGCATTAAGGATCATTGAACTCTGGTTAATATTCTACAGATAAATCCTTACAATATGGTTTTATGATGCCAGAGTCCTGCTAAACACCAGCTGTACTGGGATACAGAGTTAAATCTATAACAAGACCTTAACCGGTAACGGGACATTTTCATAACTAAACTAGTTAGATTTAATAAATATCTAACAAGATGTTAATCTAATAAAATAATCATTTGTGTATGACTTAGGCTGTGTTAGAAAGATCCCAATCCTGACAATCACCTTGTTCACAGGGAACAATGACGATTCTGTCAAAAATAATACAAAAAATTACAAAACAAGAATAAAACTAAAGCATTTCAGGGCTAAACAAATAAGACCAGTTGAATAAACGTTTGGAATAGACTGCGGACCAAACTACACATTCTGCACACCAGTAAGTCTGGCACTAAACACCGAATGGTTAGAAAAAAGCGCTTTGTTAAATAAAAAGACAATCTGGGAAACAGAAGGCAGTTATACTGCTCTTAACACATCTGGATAAAGAAGGCCAGCCAGGACATATACGGAAGTATGATGAACAGGTCTGTCGGCAAAAATACGTTTCATGTCATTTAATCACTTTTTTACAGGATAATCAGTCCATGTTGCAGGTTTAGTCCAATGGGGCATCTTCTCATTCCTGTCTGGATGACTCTGCTTTATCCTTTCCCACTCACTGATCCATCCATCCATCCATAATGGTTTATCCAGCAGTGAGGTGGATGTAGAGCCCATCCCATTATGCACAGGGCCTGAGGCAGGGGATGTCAGCCATTATAAGGGATGTATAAAGTCAAATACAGGAAGGGTGACTGAGAGTCACCATGGGAGAGAAAAAAAATCGGTGTTCCCAGGAAGAAGATAAAAGCTGGAGAGAAGTTTAAACCCCAACGTCCGGAATCGTGAGGCAGGTGCGAGACCCACAGAGGCACTGGGCCTCTCCCTTGCATGTTTGTCCATACAGAGACACCACATCTCTGCTTTTTCACTTCATGTTCATCATGTCCTCCGCCCGGACCTTCCGGTGCACTCCGCAAGCCAGCTCGCGGTCCAGCCCTGCCCTTAATTAGCCGGGCCCAACTGGGCAACTAATTGAACAAATCGCTTACATTTTTAAAGATTTCAATTAAAATCTCATTAAGCTCAATGCTTGCTTTCATTTCCCAATTGCTGTGAGTTATAATGGTGATGGTGAAAAAATGATGACTTCATGGCTCCAAATATCTTTTATTCCAAAAAATAATAATGTTCATTTTTATTTTATTTTTATTAATAAGTAAGAATTTCTATGTTGCCCATTAAAATGCAGAGGAATGAGAAAATCTAAATGACATAAATTAGCATATATATTTCTTTATTATTATAAAATTAAAGCAACATATTTAATTAGCAAAATTACATTTTGTTGTTTAAGGCAATCAGTATTGATAACCAATCCTCAAGTAATATATGCACTGCATAATTTGAATCATCTGATGCACTTAATGTATATTTCACTCATATCCTTACCTTTTCTTCCAGAACTTGCCTACCAAGATATTTTTGACAGTGTAACACATTAATACCTTCTCATTTTTGACTGCCGCCAGTAATTTATACATCAGACACATGCTAGAGAAACATGGATCATACTTTATATGTGTTTGGCATTAATGGATTGTATGTCAAAGCAGAACAACGTGGATCTTTGTGAAAATAAATGCAATTATGAAGAGATTCGATTTGGAGGTTTGGACTATTTATGACCAGCAGAGGGGAGGGGGGTATTCCCTCTTGGTCAGGGAACTAGGATGGGATAAGGGAAGCTTATAGTACGGAAATGAGGTGCGTAAGTATTTCTGATTGGAGTCCATTCACCGACCTGCCGCAAGGCCCTTGTCGCATTAAATCTCATTGTTTGTTTACCTAAGGGTGCGCTCAAGGCCCCCGGCAGTGGTGCAGGGGTGACATGAGGTGCACTCAGAAATTTATATTTAAAATATGTGCTGTCCTCAAACCAAAACAAACAAATGTGCTTTATAATATTTACTCATATCAATATGCAGATGATTTACAGGAGCCTTGTCAACCATAAGAAATGGCTGGCTTCTTTCTGAGACTTACCCGTCTCCATTACGGAAATGGGAACTAGTTTTTATTCAGTCGCGGTAGTGTCCTGATCCAGTCAATGCCCCCATACTGTCAGTACCAGCAAAAGCACTAATACATAAATACTCCTTCATCAAAAAGCAGGTACCCCTGCAGCAAAGCATGCGGCATCCCCTCACATGCAGACCGCAATCACCATCAGCCTCCAGAAAAGGGTCAATTTGCAAAGATTCACTACCACTCACTTCCAAAGCTGGCATGAGTGTCCCAGGAGAATTAACGACTTTATCGACTATCAAATAAAACCACACACTTAGATATTGTGTAATTCAAGGCTGGCTCAGACGGCGAAATAATCTTTTTAGAAACTGGTCATCGTAGTATTAATGCAGCAGAAATGCACCAATACTTCAGAGTGACTTTTTAATTTTAAGATACTATTCTGTCAGATTCGTTCTGGCTCCAACAAAGGCGTCAGAGGGACACGGGTACACTGGCAGATTGAGCACTTCGGAGGATTCCCTGAATTAAAAAGTAAATAGTAATTTATACCCACCCCCTTGTATCTCGCAACCCTAGCAGGGGGCCCAGAATTTCTAGTTACGTCCGTCGTTTTCTGACACCCCCTTGACGGTTCTGTTCCGAAGATCATCTAATTACTGCCCTCTAGTGGTATAATACCCAATATTTTTTATTTCCATTGCTATGTGTTTTATTGGTATGGATGACGTAGCACTCATTTCGCACCGGCAGCGTTAAGAGTTCGAATACCACCTCTGCTCTCTGTGCAGGTTTTCCTGTTGCGCATTCTTTCTCTCGTAAAATATAGCTATGGATGTTATAGTATCGAATTACGTAGAAATTCCCTTATAATAAGCACTGGACAATAAACCGTAACGATGCTGTTCTATAGGCATTAGCAAATATGTAGCTCTCGTAATGTTCAAGGCTGATCATGAGTAGTCACAGAATACCTCAAGGCAGAATTTATTCAGCACGAATACCAGCTGACGATTTGGAGACTGTAGGAAGTTGTTTCTTAATTAATGTCGGTATCAGAGAATGCTTATTACAGTTATCCAACGCTACGGAGACGATTACATTGATTTTCTGGTCTATGCTAACGTTGTGTTCATACCCGTGAATATGCTTTGCTCCTGGGGTAGCCACGTGACTCTCTCCTCGCAGCAGGAAATTACTCACCTTGCAACGGCAACCTGCGTCCACAGGAGGTCACCATTTCCTCCCTGTAAAGTGTACGTTAGCATACGACGGGCTTGTGTGTCTTGGCATTTGATTCCTCAGAACTAGCAGTTTTATTAGGAAAATGTGTATTATTATAATTTATCAGGTTCTGACGCAATGGCCTGTTCTGTACGTTCTCCTTAGAACCTGTGTGCTGTATAATATACTTAACAAAAACTCTTCTGGTGAACACAAAATTAATAAACTGAATATAAGTATTACCAAACCATCCACTTGGAGTCAGTAAAATCCATTAAAAGCAAAAATATAAAAAATAATAAAATAAACAAATCAGATACTTAAACAAAAGTCAAAACTGTGGTTTTATTTGTACATTCTGCATAAGGCGTTGTTTATTTTTGAATGTTTAAAAAATTGTAATTAAAAGGGGAACAACCAAATTTTATCAGTAGGCATAAACAGAAAAGGGGGAAACATGAGTTTTAAATAAAAGGGGGAAATAAAATGGAATTTTAGAAGTTAAACGTTTCTTTCAATGACTTAAGGGTTTAAGTAAAAATAAATATGAACTGGAGTGTAAAACAAACCCAGCTATGAATAAATCTGCAAAAAAGCTTTATATAAAAAGAAAATGTACAAAGTGTTTGGGTCTAAGCTGTCAGGCTGAAGTTGTCATGTTTGGACAAGTTTCTGGCTGATTTTACAGTAGCACCTGCCTGGAAGTGGGTAGCCGTTTGAGTACGTCATGGCTTAAAAAACAAAATGAAGTGCAAATGAAAATTAAGAGAGTACTTTCAGAGGCTGGACAGCCCAGAGACCTTTGCCTCCTGCCACACTGATCCCACGGAAGAAACATTCCTGAAGATCCATGCATAAAGATCCATTTTTAAAAATGCATAACAAATACATCCGAAATGAGGACCATATAACATGATGGTAGTCCCTGTCTGGGTTAGGACTCTGGTAACAGCCCATAATGTACAGAAACACTGACAGTACCATGGACACACTACAGATTGCATGACGCACCAACAGATGACTGTATTGGTGTCTGTGCGCTGCTTGAGAGGCTAAAAGATTGCGCGGCCCACAGGAATCCGCATCTTGCCAGACTTTGGTTTGGACCAGCGGGTCTCAGGGGGCCCATCGGCAGGAGGAAGGGACCTGGGCTCACGGGCCTCGTGTACTCTCAGATGGCACTCGGATTAAGACTCGTAACACTTTGGAGCATGTGGAGTGCTGGCTGGGACAGCTTCACATTATCAGCGCTGCATCTGGAGGGAACGTCACCGTTCGCAGTGTCAGCTCTACATATAAAGACTGTTACTACAGAGGATGACTGACGTAGAGTCTGAGTGAGCTGGGAATGTGGCCAATGTGACTCCCAGTAACCCGTAACAATCACATGCTGACGCTGACCATATACACATTGTAAATCAGTTGACATGAATACTGACGTTGTCATGGAAACGTTGGACATTCCCTTGTCCCTTGTAGATTTCCACCACAAGTACCATGGTGCAAGTTTAAAGCTTCTGGTTACTCTTTTCCCATCAAAGGAGGGTGTGGATGGAGCGAGGG
>JAAGVU020000008.1:20871327-20895559 GCA_011763525.2 Mormyrus iriodes
GATGTCTGCTCGGGAAACACAGAAGACAGACAATCCCTGAATTGCTCTTAACCCAGTCTGATACCCCTTGCTACACTGTAAGATTAGTATGTGGGAGATCAGCTAACCCTATCATCCTGCATATGCCATCATTTGCCATTACAAGGAAGCACATGATAAATGCAACAAGCTTCATCTCACAAGACGGGAACATCCAGAAAACATTTCTAATCCTCATTGAGGGCCAGTCTCAGCTCATTAGCAAGAAGACGGTTTTTCTCGAGTTGCTGGTAGAGGCGGTCTGGGCAGTCAGAAAGCAGTTTAATAAAGGAAAGAGAGAGAGAGAGAGAGAGAGAGCAGAGGGGTGTTAGCAAAGGTCATTAAAAATGTGTGGTTATTGGGATTTTTCCACAGTGTAAGTCAGTGACCCGTCTTCCTGTGAAAACGCATGGGGGCATCACTGTGATTACTGTGCAACGTCAATGACCGAGCATGTCTGGAGACAGTGGAATGGTCTATGTTTCCAAACGGACAGGCTAACATGGCAGAGAGAGCAAAACACACAGGTTAATAAAGACTCCCTCCAATGGGGTCGCCGAACTGTGAAGGGACCCACTGGGGAGAGCAAGACGGCCTCAAGACAGCTGGGAGGTGGTTATCAAAGGCTCATCTTGCAATAACAGGAAGTCCTCGGGAGCTGCTCAGTTAGCAGACATCAAGGGGAGGAAATATTGGTATGCCATACTGATTTATCGGGAAAGCCCTAAATCTAGCTGGCTGACAGCCAAATCAATCTGCTTATTTGCTCATCCAGGACAAGAAAACACTCCTAAAGCTCATTATATTAAGATATCTCCTGTAGATGTTGTCCATCCACATGCAAGGGGCCGTTCTACGCCCAGCCGTGTCCTTGACCTTGTAGGAGGGCTGTAACACTCACCGAACACCTGATGCGACTGTCTGCTGCCCACAGCGAATAATTCTTGAACCAGCCGCTCCCCCTGACAGGGATAAGACTTCGCCAGAGGTGGATAGTTCAGGTCCAGAAAGTACTAATCCAGACCAAGATTTTGTTTCAACCAACCAACCGAGTACTCTTTGACTGTGACTCTTTATACTGAATTGGATGGTTTAAACAAAATCTTGGTCTGGATTTGTACTTTCAGGACCTGAACCATCCACTTCTGGACTGGACCCTGTTTTCATGGCACACAGACTGTTTGTCGGTGTGGGGAACATACAGCATATAACCACATTTAAGTGTGCATGTACTGTATAAGCAAGATCATGATACCGTGATGCATAAATATGTAGGTATAACAATCACGGTTAATATTATAAATGCAGTTCTAGTAAGTAAAATTAAACAGATAAAACAGTAAGACGTGAACAGGCAGAAGATACAGACGGCTGGAGAGTGTTTCGTAAGTATTTCGTAAGTGTTTCGTAAGTGCCAAAAACAACTTAAGCTAAAAAAGCGACAAGCTCACGGGAGGGACTGCTCAGGCATGAAGGGAGGAATGAAACAGGACAGTCAGGGAGAGGATTACGGCTGTCGAGGAGTCGACTAGGCATAAGTGCAGCTAGGCTGAGCCTCCAATGAATTCCCAGGTACAAGTGTGAGTAGTATTGGAGCAGGAGCTACACAACATCTACCAGACAAAGTAAGAACCTAATAGGACAAGTATTCAAGTCAGCGGAAAGTGCCACACTAAGAGTGTTCAGGCTAGTACAGGGAGAACAACTACAGTCAGTGTCAGATACTCCGAAGTCTTAGTATCACAATGGAAAAAAGACCATTATAGGGGAGGCGGCATGCGGAGGGCAATATGCAGGGTCAAGGTGGTATCAAAACACGGAAAGAAGCAGGAAGGGGTCAAACACACAATCAGACACGCTGATCTGCAGCAGAAATCCACCGCTGACTCCGGAGCAGAGGGTAGGAGGTAAGGAGAGCGACAAGTGGGTTGAACATGTGGGCGGGCGGACGGGCGGAGGCAGTGGGCGAAGGGTCACATGGTGCTCATGTCACTGAGTGCGTGGTCCAGCTCCTCGCTGACGCTCCTGTACTTCACCCTCTGTCTATGCAGCTCATCTTACAGAAAATTATGGGACGGAAAAGACAGCCCGAGGGGCGGGGAGACAGAAAAAGTGGAGAGATGAAGTCACATTCAGAAGGGGACATGCAGAGAGCGACAGGTAAGAGCACCAGAGCATTGGCAGATTCCTCAGGCACACCACAGACGACTACAACTAGGCCTAATTTAAGGACCCCTGGAGAACGTAAACTTTGCAAAAAACAAAAGAATGAAAAACACCTACACCGTTATATCCACACTATAAATGCAACAGCAGGCTCACACAACCTGGGAACTAGCGCTGGGTCTACTACATGGCCTCAGCGGCAACACGCAGCGCGCTGTCCATATCTCTCCTTCCTAAGTAGCACAGAAGGCCCAAAATGCACTACATTGTCGCAGAACAGGTGGCAAACCGCTGCTGCTAAACGCTAATCAGGACGCAGCACGACAGCACTTTGGCGCAGGAAGCAAAACACATTCCCAGGGTCGTTAACGGCTCACAGCGACTCCAGCGCTCACATGACGATCAGCCCTCCAAGAATGAAATACACTCCTGCCTTATTCACAACACCAGCTGAAATTCATCTGTTTTGTTTGGTCGGTATCTATCCAGGAAGACTACGCCCCAGAAGGCACACGAGAGACGCATCATGTGATAGTAATTCAGTGCGGCCGTTCATTAACTTAAAACAAGGGTCATACCTTCAAGGTCATCAATGGTCGTCTCCAACTTGGTGACTGATCTCTCGGCAAACTCAGCGCGGGTTTCAGCCTGGAGGGTAAAGCGACTGTAACTATAGGGAGGATCCAAAAGCCCAAAACAACACCCAACACAGATGGACGGACAGGCAGACAGAAGGACAGGGAGATAAAGAGACAGACAGAGAGACGGACAGAGAGAGAGACGGACAGACAGAGAAATAGACAGAAAGAGACAGAGACGGACAGAGAGAGCGAGAAAGACAGTGAGAGAGAGAAATGGACAGAGAGAAAGAGAGAAAGCCAGAGAGAGAAATTCAGAGACAGACGTACAGAGAAAGAAAGCTATAATAAGAGAGACAGACAGAGATGGAGAGACAGACAGACAGACAGACAGAGAAAGAGAGAGAGAAATGGACAGACACATACAAAGATGGAGAAACAGGCGAAGACAGACAGAAAGAGACAGAAATGGACAGAAAGAGAGAAAGTCAGAGAGACAGATAGAGACAGGCAGAGAAAGACAGACGTACAGAGAAAGCCAGAGTAAGAGAGACAGACAGACAGAAATGCACAGAGAGAAAGATGGAGACAGACAGACAGGCAAAGACAGAGAGACAAAAACAGACAGACAGACAGAGACAGAGAAAGGGAGCCATGCAGGGTGCGCCCTTAGGGATGCCGACTTGCCTCTTTCAGCTTATCAGTGAGCACCTTTATCTCCTCCTCGTACTTGTCCTCCTGCTGCGAGTACTGTGGACGGAGAGCAGGACCTGTCAGCTAGCCCAACACCCCCCCCACCTGCGGTGTAACCCCAACCACCCCACCGCTGCTAATCTCCTGCTAATCCGTCGCTAATCTTCTGAACACCTGCCGATAAATCGGCCATTAATCTGACGATAACCTGCTGATAATCTACTGCTAACTACTAGCGGCTTTACGTGATTTTTACCCCCCGCTGCAGCAACATACATTATTGCTCTCAAAAAACTGACCACTACCCCAGACTGGCCCTTGAACCCGATGCCTGCCTACCTTCTCAGACTGGGCCTCCAGTGACTTCAGATTGTTGGTCACCGTTTTCAATTCCTCCTCAAGCTCAACACATTTGCTGGCATTTAGGCATAATCAGGGAGCAGAGGGCCAGGGCAGGGGAGGATGGGGGGGGGGGGCAACAGGGCAGGAAGGGGGAGGATTTGGAGAGAGCCACACATTAGGGGGGCTGCAGTTGGGGGAGACAAACCAGTGTAAACAGAGTAGACGGCGTACACATAGTCAACAGAGGCGGGGCAAACAGAGGCGGGGCAAACAGAGGTGAGGCACCCGGAGGTGTAACGCAGCAGGGACGGCCGTGATCATGTGCAGGTGCGTGCTTCTGGAAGCTTCTGTGGACTCATTCATGTCTGCACTGTGATCTCAGCACCCGACACAGCCCCTGCCGGGTTAGGGCACAGGCGCTGAGCGCTTAAAGTCCAAAAGGGAGCGGAAGGGGCGGAAGGCGGGCGACAAAAACGCAAGTGGCAGGAGACGGACAGGTGGTGAGAGGCGTTAGCATGACAGGGCCGCGCCTCGCGGGGTGGGGGAGGGGCGTCCGGCCGTAGTACCTGGGTGTTTGCGGCATGTAAGGATTTAACCTTTTGGTCCTTAAGCCTCTGCTCGTCCTCGGCCTTCCGCACGCGTCTGTTAGTGAGTGTGACAAACAGGTGACTCGCCATGCAGTGCGGGGACGAGCTGCGACGTCACACTGCCCCCAGTCACTCCATTTAGGAGAGAAATCTAGGGACAGCGTGCGTACGAGACTCCGTGCATGTGAGACGGCAGCATGTGGCCTGTTCTTGTGGTGCCCTACTTCTCAGCTTGCTCTGCCCGCTCCTCCGCCCGCTCCATGTCGGACTCGATGACCACCAGCTTCCGGGCCACCTGCGGGGACAGCCGGTCAGCCGGTCAGCACCGGTGCCCGATTTGAACCCGAGTCCGCTGCCACTCAAGGAACCTGCCTCCTCGTATTTGCGGTCGGCCTCCTCGGCGATATGCTTGGCCTCCTTCAGCTGCACCTCTTGCAGCTCCATCTTCTCCTCGTCCTTGGTGGCCTTGTTCTCAATGACCTTCATCCCCCTGCGGGCAGGCAGAGAGGAGGCTGGTGTCAGCTCTGCAGTGCCCACGTAACAGAACGCCGCGGGTCACTGGGACCGCGCTGAAACCGCCACACGCTGATGGTTTTTCTGGAGGAGACACAGGGCTGAGCAACAATGAAGCCACACAACAGGGACGTATCTGAGCTTCATGACTGGCCACACAGAGGCGCCAATTATGTGGGACAAAAGATGCATTATTCCAGGGAAACGCTGTTTCTCCAGGGCACCACTCCTCCTGAAACAATCCCTGCCTGTTTATTCCCAGAATGCCACTGTTATACTTGAGAGGGAACGCCACCATTAGCTCCTGTTGCACTGTCAGACAGCATAATAAACATGTATGAAACATATGATGTAATATCACAAAATGGGGGAAAATCCTCTTGAAAAGGATCACTTCTGTAAAGTGGCCCATCCAAAAGCAGTCTAAGGATCAGTTCACACTACACAACTTGACATCTTGTGACTGGGATTCTTTAAGTCATTAAGGTTGACATACTACACAACTGATCAGCGACAGGGGGTCACACATTACAAGATCTTTCACCAGGAGGAATTGCTGATGATTCTGTCTGGTCTCCAAAATGCATTCTGTCACAAAATCACATGCGTGAATAACCCGGAAAAATGACGATCGTAGTGTAATTTCACACTGCATATTGTTAAAACACTTCAAGCAAATGATAAAACATATGCTCAATATTTACAAATGCACGGCAAATTAACACTGGTATACATAGAATTTTCAGGAAATATATATCTGGAAAAAATTAAGAGACCACGACAAAATTTTCACTCACTCATTTCTTAATTTATGGCTATGTGCCTGTGTAAAATATACATTTTTTTGCAACAGCTTGGCTCTGCCGTAGTTCTCATTGATGAAGGGCTTCTTCATTGCTTTATGGGACTTCAGTCCTGCTTCTAGGAGCCTGATATGAACTGTCCTAGCAGTGTACCTGCATTTAATGTTTCCCATTCTTTCTGAAGGTCACTTGACGTCATCCTCTGATTCATGAGGCAACTGCCAGATAAGTTGACGGTCAACTGTGGCATTAGAAAGCTACTTCTGCCCTTTACCTGGCTGGTTTCTGGTTGTTCCCAGTGTCTCCTGCTTCACCTTGTTCTTGTGTACTGCTGTCTTAGAAACTTTGAGCCTGAAAGCGGCCTGCCTCACAGTGTAGCCTTTTGCCAGCAGAACCAGGATTAAACCAGGATTTAACAATGCAGATTTTTTTAAAAATATGAAGTGGTCTCCTCATTTTTTCCAGAGTTGTATGTATGCGAGCATCGGGCCCCAGTCTGAACACGGCGGCGAGCACCGGGCCCCAGTCTGAACACGGTGGCGAGCACCGGGCTCCAGTCTGAACACGGCGGCGAGCACCGGGCCCCAGTCTAAAACCAGAGCCCCGTTCAGCCCACACACCCACCTCTCGCTCTCATCGGCCGCCTTCTCCGCCTCCTCCAGCTTCTGCAGGGCTGTGGTCAGACGCTCCTGGGCACGGTCCAGCTCTTCCTCCACTAGTTGGATGCGTCGGTTCAAGCTGGCCACCTCCCCCTCGGCCTGGCAGAGCACGGCAGGGCAGCCAGTCAGCACGGGCACATGCACACACAGACTTACGCACTGCTGTTAGCCTTCAGATTATTAACATCACATGCTCAAGATCAGGAACTTGCCGGTTCACTGAGTGATTGTATCACCTTGGAGTCACTGAACAAGACCCTTAACCCCAAAATTGGTGCAGGGGAGCAGGATAAATGGCAGATCCTGATCCACCCTCAAACTTCATGCAGGTCTCAAAAGAAGCTAAGGTGAAATATGCAAAAACTAAAGCAATCCTATGTGGCTGTGTGTACAGCATGGCACAATAAAAATGTACAGTTCATAGTCTTTTCTGAAATGTTCATATTCTTCCTATGCTTTACGATGGACTGGCACATGGCCCAGGGTCTACATATACATCACATTAGTTTAGCAGATGCTTTTGTCCAAATAAACGCACAAGTAAGGATCAGATAGTGTCCCTGTAGCAACTGGGGTTAAGGGCCTTCAAGGGCCCAACGTTGATATGATTACTCTGCCAGCCACAAGGTATGAACCCACAACCGACACAGGCACCTATTCCTGACCCAATGAGCTACACAGTGCCCTGATTACCTGTATTGCCCGAGACAGGCTTCATGTCCCCATGACCCTGACCAGGATAAGCATTTGGAAAGTGGGTAGATGGATGGATGGATGGATAATGTTTCTGATTGTGCTGCAAACCACAAAGGTACAGCACTGCGTTCAATATAGGGCAACAAAGTACCAGTTTCCACTTCCCGTTCACTTATGGTCGCCGTAGCTTCCTCACTAACCGCGACTGTGCTCAGCTACGACTCTCAGCTCCTCATGCCCTTATAAGGTAAACAAAAAAAGCTGAAAGTGTGTTCAGCACGCAAATGACAGCCTAGCCTTTTTCACTGGGAATCCTTTTTGGACATCTGCTTAACAAAGTGAGTTTACCCTTTCACTTGGCTGACTCAAAATGCTGTCATGAAATGCACTGTGCATTGCTGACACTATTTTTTTGGTGCAAATAATACATACCAAGTCTTTGAAATGAAAAGAATGCCTGTCAGTATGTCTGTTTAAAGTGTCTATTAAGTGTTTCCGAAAAACCTCTCTGTATGAGTTTAAACAATCAGACAATTAAAATCTAGTCTAATGAACATACATCCAACCAATACTCTCATTTGGGTTCTCAGTGCCAGAATACAAAAGAAAATTTCAGTAGGATGTCAACATTAGTGGTGCTTCCTGAATTACTCAGTTGCTAGAAAATTCTTATTTATTTTATATACAACTTCTAGTAGTCAGAATTGTTCCACCCGACTTTCCAACAAATGCAATCCCAAGTACCCAAGCCGAGCCGAGCCGAAACGAGCTACACCGAAGACCTCCCTTCTATAACTCATGCCTTTGCACATAAGACATAATGCCTGCCAGCTGCATGTCGGCATCGAGCAACATCAACCCCCCAGGACCTTGTAAGTGTTTCCGGCCTTGATCTTGATCACAGTACGGATGCAAACATGAACACGGTACGGCGAATAACGATACTGCAGCCCATCGGTGCCCGTAAGGCAGCATCATCTTACGGATTCCCGGGCTTCCCTCTCCAGCATCATCTCCCTCTGCAGGATCTTAGCCTTCTCCTCAGCGCTGTCCGCCTGATCCTGCAAAGACTTTATCTTTCGCTTCACAGCCTCCAACGACGTTAAACCCGCCATGATCCCGATACAGCGATGCTTTCGGCGATTTAAGTCTACCAGAAACGCCCCTGTATCGCTGCTGGGAATCGGGCAAAACAGCAGCGGCTACGACTATACCGGAAGTACCCCAGTCTGGTGTTTTGCGGTCTGACCATAACAGGAAGTCGAGGTAACCCCACCATCCAATCAGGAGGCAGAATCGCGACAAAAAAGGATCAAACCACGCCCCTTCATCGGCGACGCGCGTTGCGGAGAACACTTCCGTGCTGTAGAACGTAAAACGAAGAAAGCTGGTATATGGCCGTGTGTCCCCAAGAATGCATTTACAGCAGCGTTTTTATTGTCCGGGTGTTTCTTCGGAAAAGTAGTGTGAAAATTCAGATTTTATTGGCACATATCTGAGCTGTGATTTTTATACCGTTAATTTAATACAGTAATACACAATCGACGTTCTTAAGCAGTTTGTATGTCTGCAATGAGTGCGTAACATTTGAAATAAAAAAATGCATGATAATTTAGTGTATATTTAATACTAATTGAATAAAAACAGTCTAACAGTTGCAATCTTGAATTACGTTTTTGCGGCATTGGCCTATATTCAGAGATAAAGCAGAAAATAATAAGCCTAAAATCATTATGGAGGAATAAATACTACTGATGGGAAAAGCATGCTTCCTAACCCACTGAGAATGGAGTTATTTGGATGCTGTAAATCACTGGTTGACCCCATGGGAAAGGGGTATAATCACTCGGTGACTGACAGCGCACGACAATCCCACCCATGTTTGCCTCTGAGCAGTTTTCCCACCACTATTCATCCGTTCATCTGTCTTCCAAATGCTTGTCCTGGTTTTCCCACCATTAATAAATAGGAAATTCTAACAAAGGTGTAGTGTAGTTCCTCGGTTGAACCAGTAGGAGGCTCTTAAACACAAATTCTGCATACATATTTACAGTTAATTAGCATATGAAAAAACTGCACCACTGTGTCTATAGCGGAGCGATTTATAAAACAAATCATTATATATTCTTCTAGAATCCCAAATCGATATTTTCTCCCTAAGTGACCAGAATCCAAAACCAGTTTTTCGGCTGTCTTGAGTATTTATTATAGCAGGTTCAGCCTGACTTGTGTTCTGCAGTACTTTTAGCAGTGTGAATAAATCAAGTCCACATATATCTTGTCCATTCTATCATTACGGGAGCTGTAATTATACAAAAGCCTACTTAAAATAAGACAACCTGCGACGTGAAAGCTGTCATCTGCAAGGATGATGCGACGTGTCAGATCCTCTGTACTTACATCAGTTATTATCCTCTAAACCAGCTCCAGTTTCTCATGTGCATCTTTACAGCTTCAGAGTAAACTGTTGCCCGTAACGGTCCGGGATGGTCTGATGCCTCATACTGAGGCTGTGTTGCGCAGAATAGGACGCGCATGTAAGGACCAGAGCGGAGGACCGGTTATAGACGGCCGCAAAGTTAAGGAAGAACTCTCATGGGCTGGTGGATTACCTTGGTAGCGACCTCCTCGGCGTTCAGCAGCTTTTCCTCAGCGGTTTGGAAATCTTCAAGCGCTTTATCTCTCTCGTCTTCGGTGATACGCAATTTCTTTTCCAATTGACTTAATTCATCTTCTAACTACACATACATACAAACGAGAGTTGGTTTAGAAGTCAGACACTGAAGGTACATTTCACACGCAACTTTAACCTTATTTCATACAACACTCTCACAATTCTCTTACATGAAATTTGTTTTAAACAGTATTTTTCCACACAGAAATAAACCGTTTTGCCTTCAAATCCGTAACCTGTTATAAATCCACACCGGGGGATGATCCGTTATACTTAGAAGAGTGGCATTTGGGGGCTTTTAAAACACCCCCTGGAATATGCCTTCTAAACGCACACCTCCTTGCAGCGGTCCTCGGCCGCTTTCTTCTCCGCCTCGGCCTGCTCTGCCCTGTCCAGGGCGTTCTCTTTGTCGAGCTTCAGCATCTGCATCTTCTTCTTGATGGCATCCATGGCTGTAGGTGGCTGGCGCGGGCTCACACAGGTCTCAGAAAGGAGAAGAAAGTCTCCGGGGATAGAGGTACGGACGTCCGTGCGATTCTTAACGCAGCGCTGATGTGCAGGGGAGTCCGGACACTAGCGGAATATGTGTTTTTAGGAGAGCGCATTCCTCTGGACATCCAATACTTTTATGGAAACAGCTCCTGCTGGCTTCCTGCCAGCGCCCCGACTTATTAAATAGATCTGCCAGGCGATTCGCTGTTCCCAGAAGTTTCACCAGTAATGTGACTATATATGGGTTCTCCTGGGCAAGAAGACAACACCCAGGCAAAGGACCGGTATTTCTCACGTTGTAGATGTTTAACTGCGGAAACACTCTGCACTCGGCAGATTAAAAAAGTCCACATATTCATAAAATTAGGCCTACATTAGTGATTTGGTTAATGTATATTTTATACAGAAAAACGAAATTATTCAGCACAGGCTTAATATGGATGCATTTAATGAATATGTGTAATAAGACCACCACCCTGAACTGGATAACCATAAACGCGAGCTTGATGGATGCATGAAATAAGTATCGTTTCTCCTTGTATTCCACTGGTAGTATACTATACAGCTTATCGGGGGCCACACGTTACGAATTTTTCCCATCAGGGTGACATAATTGTTTTACATTTGCGTGTTACATTTCAGATCATTTGTCAGGCACATAGTAAAATTGCGTAATAACAGTCAGCGTATTTTAGTATTTTAGCACTTTCTACTGCATTTCTTAAGTATTACTGTCTTTTTTACCTTAACAAAGGTAGTGTATGTAAATGTCATTCTGTTTTAATACATTTTAATTCCAGTGAATGAAACTGAAAAATAAAAATGAAATAAAACAAAGATGTGTAATCTCAAACACAATTTAAATGGGGTTTTGATCGCACACACGAAAATGCGAAAGAAGAATTTTTACTATTGGGGACACCCTGGAGAAAGTGATGTCAGTTTTCTTGGTCCCACGTAGCTTCAGTTGTTTCATGAGAAATCGTCCCTGTTTGTCATTGACCCTTCAAGGGTTAAAACAGTCAAAGATGGTTTCTAGAGTACCGGATGCTCAGAAATATTCCGGGAATGACTCCCAGCTCATTTGTTAACAGCACGTTTAATTTATCATACTTATAAGTTAAAAAGGGTCGTGTACTAAGATACTTGTACTTTCTGAAGCGAACAAAACATCAAACAGTTCTGCGTCCAGGCGACTGTATCTGGAATATGATTCTATCAAATTACTGTTAGATCCCAGGGGAAAAAAAAGTTAGAACTTTAAATTCAAATTATATCTAATTCCGAGTACTATGGAAAAATATTGTAACAACAACTATACAGCAGGTAAAATCGCACAACACTGCTGTGTTAGTGAAGATAATAGATGTATATTAGAATCACTTAGAAAGTACAAAAAAACAGTGATAAAATACAATATAAAACATGCACATTCTCTTTGACAGGAAACAGGGTGCCGACCATTTTAATGAACTTTAAGGGTTTCCTGTGTTTACAGACTACCCACGGACACTCCAGGGTTACGCTGGGCGGAACGTTGCTTCGTCTGGAGCCTGTTTATTTGAGCAGTGCTGCTCTGGGGAGAACAGTTATGGTACTTCAGTAAAACTGAGAAAATTCCCAGGCTCCCCAAACTCTTCGTGTCAGTCAGCAAAACACGGCAATTCTGAAGTCTTGGTTTCACGTTCATATATTTTTGAGATGCCGATGTTTTGTATCATTTAACCATTTTAACCTATCATTTAACTCTGTTAATTTGACATGTTGGGGCTTAAATGTGCGAAGTCAATTGAGGTAATGGGGCAGTCGGGGGATTTCTTTTTTAATAGCCCCGCGGTCCTCAGACGACGCCTCGCAGTGTCCATCTATACATGGGGCTGCGCATTCAAGGACACCGCAGTTCGGCACCTATCTGATGCAGCTCTGTCACCATAATGATGATGATGATGATGATGATCGGTATGAGTTATTAACGGAGAACACAGCAATCTTCATGCAGAACAAGGAACATCAATATATCGCAGAGGAACAGAAAGTGAGCCCTTTTGGCCAGTAGCAGTGTTTCCTCGGTTAGCAGTCCCTGAAGAACTGATACAAGCAGACTTGCAGAACACTTGTACCTTAGTTCTAAATCTAAGTATATGAGTAAAAGTGATTAAAGTATAATTGCATCCGAGTCTAACTCTTGCCCGTCTCATGTATAAAATGCAATGAACCATGCTACCCTTTGAGATAAGGACCTTAGTACAATATTATGGGCAAAAATAAGTATTTTCCATGTTTCAAATTTAGTGTAGTTTAACTATTACCAGAACTGATAGTCCGTACAAAACTGGGCGGGGTGGGGGGGGGGGTGTTCTATCGGATATTCCTACCTTGTCAGAATTTCCTACCGCAGCATATATTTTTAGCGACATGTATCGGTTTTTGCTGCGCGATCAAACACTCCTACCAGGGGCGTAGTCGAATTACTGCTATTTTGACTTAGTTAGCAAAATGTAACCCAATAATTCACTCTACAATTGCGATGTGCAAATGATACTCGGTAGCTCTTAAGCCACAGGAAGAATATTGATATAGGTATTTAACCTGTTTAGATATTATGAGACTTTAATGCCCATAAACCCTAGGTAGCATATTCTGATGACTCAGATACGCCCTTCATGCCATACTACCATCAGCAATTAATCTGTTTAGATATTAATTATGACGCTTTAATGGCCATAAACCATAGGTAGCGTATTCTGATAGGCGAGATACACACAGCAGAATATACTACCATCAGTAATCACCCTGTTTAGATATTAAGTATGACACTTAAATGGTCATAAACCACAGGTAGCATATTTTGATTCGAGAAACAAGTGGCGGTAAGAAGAATTTATGGGTGTGTAACCACAACAAACTAATATAGCCATGCACATGCGGAGTAGCCTTTGTTAGGACGTTTCGATAGGTAGGATGAAATGACAGAACACCTGTTACTAACCGTTGGGGGGAGGGGGGACAGAATATTATGTAGAATGTTAAACACGTCAGACAATTACATTACAATCAGTAAATTACAGACAAGTTTCAAGCTCATAACATAAATGATACATGGGGTGTTTTCAATAGCTGAATTTTAAACAGGTAATATGTTGTAATGCTATATTAAATCTAGAGTGAAACTGATTCCGTGAGAATGTGGCTTGATGTAAAGAAAATGCCTCTACTAAATCCATCCATCCACCCATCTTCTAAATGCTTATTTTATTAAGTCCCAGAAGGGATCATTTGAAAAGCCATTTCCTTTTCTCTGTATTTACTGCATTTGCCCAGCCTTTGATTGGCTGGGCTTGGGCTGCTGCGTTGAAGTTCCCAGCATGACCTCAATTATGCCCCATTCGGCTAACACCGATCTCCCCCTGCACCACACATCCCAGGGGGGCTTTGTTTATACAGATGTTCAAGGTACATTCAGACGTATTGGAGCTGCTCGGTGTCCCATGCCCTCACCTGAGCTTGAGCTGTCAGAGGTGAGGGCATGACACAGGGTATTTAACGAAGCTCTGACTGCTCAGTCCAGCAGGCTAGAGTGCCACAAGGAAGGCTCAGAGTGAATTAGGCAGCCTCCTGACTTCCTCAAGGCCTCCAGATACCCGAATCATGTCGGCTGTTTTGTGATGATTGCTGTACAATGAGACAGTTTTAACAGATACTCTATGACAGCTTTCAAATCTGATTCAGTTCAGGGAAAATGGTGGAAAAAAACAATGAAAATCGAAAGGAACTTGAAGAAAAAATATGAAATGCTGGTAACTGCTCAGCTATGTGGTCTGAGGAGGTCACTATTTGGAATAAAATGCTTGCATTACAACCAAAGGGACTTCTTTTTTGACTAAAAACCCATATCTGAGGATTGCCTTTGCAGAGCTGGGACTGGGGTTAGGCTAAGGGTTATGGCAGCCACAGGCAGTGCACGTCCAGTAAAGTCTGAGCAGATTCCTCACTTCCTGCTCTTTGTAGAAATGAAGACTGAAGGATCTGATCTCCGGCTCATCAAACTTTAAGGAGCAGAAGATACTTGCAGGGTCATTTAATCTAATCAGCTGTGCTGGTATAATTTACCTTGGTCTTTAAACCAGTCCTAACAAACATAGGATTTCTGGTCTGGCTCTGAGTACTGACTTGACAAGGTCTTCTCTTCCTTAGTCTTACAGAACCCTCTGGAGATCAGTGAAGCAAACTCACCTGACAATTGAAGCTAAAGCCTTTTCATTGAAGGGATACCCTACAATACCAACATTTTCTTGTGGTCACAAAAGGCTACAATAAACAGTTCATACTGAACAGCTAAACTGTTTACAAACAAAAGACTTTAGCATCCTATTCAGTAAAGACACAGGAATCATTCTTACAAGAGTTGAGCATTTGTTTGCTAAACTGATCTGTTCTCAAAGTGGGATAAACAAATATTTCCCTGTCATCCTGATACAGCTTAAACTGATTCAAAGAGGAACGTGAATTCTGGACGTGTTTTGTATTCACTGTAAGGAACTTTGTTCCTTGACAAATACTCAATCCCTCAATTCTGCATGGATTTATTTCTAAATACTACTTATAAGCAGTAGCATTTTTAAAAAAAAGCTTTTGTGGAGAGAGACATACTGCCCAGGAGAGGGCTGACGGTACTTGCTAATGTCATTCAAGGGCCACCACCTGTAAAATGTCATTATTTAAACATACAGCAGATGGCAAACGCAGGGCTCACCACTGAGGGCAGCTCAGCTCGCTGACATAACAAGAGCACAAGCATGTCAAGGAATGAGGCAGCGGAACGGGATTCGTCCTGATGTGCTTCCATATACGGTAAAGTCACGACACCCAAGAACGAATGTGCAGCTACATCCTGCATCCAGTGAAATACCACAGCCTCCCTTTTCAGGAAGTGAGCAAACAAAGAACTTTTCAAGCTCTGAAGCCAAAAAATTCTGTTTTTTGTTTTAGAGGAGAAAACTTCTGGTTCCACTAACAGGCAAGTTGAAAAGACAGACTAGGGTACGAGCCCCTCCCATATGCATATGCATATACTTTTAATGGTCACTGGGAACATTTTGATCTTCCCCAATGTTCTCAGAGTCCTCCTGAAACCAGCATACTCTTGTTTTGTGGAAAGTTTTCACCCTCAAATCTACACTACATACTTCACTCTATGTACAGTGTAAATCATCCAGGAGTCTGGCTGTTTGGATAGCACCTTAGCACACCTCCCTAAAATAGGCATCTGCTGTATGATACATGCAAAGCTTCAGAGGAGTCTATTAGCTGCAGACTATCAATGTTTACATTACCCAACTCCCTAGAAGGAGACTGAACACAGTTTAAAAATGGTGGAGGGCCGTCCTTAAAAGCCTTGAATCTTTGGAACATGTATTTCAAAGTTATTTCTAACTTACCTAGCCTTGTTTGAATGTTTCCATTCCAAATGGATGCTGGCCAGCTGTGGATGTGTACGGTGACGTATGGAGGTCGATGTTATACTGATCTGCGGCATGGAGTGAGGAGCTCGACCCTTAGGGGTCTTTGGAAAAGATCTTACAACAATGGCCAAACATTACAGGAGGTCAGTCTGATGTTTGCAAAGCTGCTATAGCATGAACCCCCCCCCCCCCCACCCCAACAAAACCTTCATGTGTGACATGTGCAACACATTTAGGAAGCATTTTTTTTGTTGTCATTGATTTTTGTTCTGCTTGGATTTAGTGGGTGCGATCAAAATGTCAAATCCCCCCCCACAGGAATATACTCAGCATTATAGATGGATGGGGGAGTGTATTTCTCTCTGGGGGAAAAACCTTTTATTGCAGAATTAATTATTAATCTTCCTGCTGGCCTGTAATTTTATATCACAATTTCATAATATTGCTGTACAAATACTGACTGCCATTTACTATTAACTGCTCCATAAGCCACCACTAATTATGATAATTGTGCCCATACTCATCTTCCATCACTATGGAAACATTCAGATCATTTTTAATACACTTATAATGAAGCTTGTGGCACTTTGGCCCAGTGGCTCCAGTCCATCAAAACAAAGAATGGGAACCTCATCTTGAGAATAGCAGCTTGGTGCAAAGCTGCAGATGGAATCCTGTTTTCTGGTGCCGACTCATGGCTGGTGCCGGTCAGCACTTCTGGGAAAATGCAAAGCATCAACAGCACATGCTGCAGGGTCCGGGCCGCTCAGCAGGGTCAGCGTAGGCCCCGCGGGGAATGGCAGCTGGGTGATTGTTAGTGATGCTCCTGCGTACAGGAATGGGGGATGCTGTGGTTCGTAGGTGTGTAAAATCATGCAGGGAAAAGTCCGACTGACTGTCTGACTAACCTCAAAATAGAGCTGCTTGTACTTATTTTAAATTGCTTATTCATACAGCAAGATTTTCATTATTGATCCTAAAATTCCTGGACTCTGAAAATGTTACTTCTTGTTCTGTGATGAGGCACCTCCCCACCTTCCTGTTGTACTGTCAGGGAAGTGCCTGTTCCCAAAAAAGTCAGATGCCCAAATATGGCATTCATGCAGGTTGGCTATGGCTTCTCCATGGCCCATTTCTGTGTTACACAGGTACTGGGGCAGGTCCAGAACACACTTTACACCCAGGAGTACACTTTACAGAGTCTCCCATCTTCAGGTTATTGCAGAATGTCATGTACATGAGGTCCCATTATATCAGGACTTTTCATCAGTGGAAAATTGACGGGAGAAAATTCATTCCTCCATATTTGGTGAGCTTGCCATGACTTAGGAATCTGGTATAGCCCTTTAAAACACAATCATGCGGAAAGGCTCAACACTGACATCTTGTGGTGGGAATGTCAACACTCTGATATTCCGACAAGCATCGAGACAGCGCTCGGCAAACTATCTGTAATCTTTTCGGGCATATCTTAGCAAATATAAAAGTTCGGCTTTAAACGTGTTTAAATTTTAGCCGTCATTTTCAGAGCAAATCAAAGCTATCTGTTGTAGTAACTACAGAGGGCAGACGTTTTTGGCTTTCTACCAAAACACACAGGTCAAACGAAACGAAAAAAAACGTTCTTTGAAACCCTTTATTGTCAATGAATACAAAAAAATATTTTTTGAAGCCAGATAAATAGTATACATACGCCATTATCCATGACTGCTGTAGTTTCATAGCCATTTAAGGGTAAATGCGAACAATATGAGAACAAAGCTGTTTCTTTCCACTCCAGTAAAATGCTTCATATTAGATAGTGTTCACCATAGATATATATTTGAATATCTTAATTACAAAGATTTAAAAAAAAAAAAAGCTCAAAAACTTCCATTCATAGTGGTTTACTGAGAAATGGGACAATGAACAGCCCCTCTGATACATACGTGAAGCATACAGTAACCCAGAGATTAACAAATCTCCTTATTCAACAGTTCAAATGCATCTCGATTCATGCTTATGGGATGCACATACACACGCATGTACATATATTTATATTATATAAACGCACGTACGCTCACACACGGACTGTAGCATTTGAAACATTGAAACATATTGTAGGGAATGACGTTAGTATATATTCCGGAAATGCACTAAACGGAGTAGGATTGTATGTGAGGGAAGTTTGGCATCACTGGGAAACCTGTTAGGATCTAATTGGGACATGAGAAATCGGAGTCAGCTTGTCTCTCAAAGGGATACGCTAGAGACTATGTGGAGCGGATCCTGTATGGACTACAGACTAAGGCACTAAAACTCTACGCAGGTCAGACAAGCAGTGAGCATGAAGGTGGGAGGACGTGAAATGACCCAGTGTCACGATGGCAAGCAGTGTCGTGCGACTCAATAATATATAAAGAAAAAGGACTAAAGTGAACATAAATATGAGCCGAGAAAAACGATGGCTGAAACCACAATGCAATTTTTATTATGTGCAGTGTTTAAAAAAATACAAATATCAGTGCATTCTACAGTGTCAGCGTTGGTGAGTGAAAGTGGAGCCATCCGTCCGCTTTTCCCTAAATCCAAGCACGCGACAGAACGAACTGGTCTCACGCTGTCCGCTTGCTAAAGAGGGGTTTCTGACACTACAGACACTCACAGACGAGCATATTCCTAAGAATCATTTTAAACTGGCCAAAAAGGCACTACCACAGTAAGATTTTTTTAACCTAAAGCAAAGCCAAGCCAGTGTTTTTCATGGATCCTCTTAGTGTCTCAACTATTAATTCACCCCAAAGCACACTTATTAAAGATCCGGTTGTCCTACTTGTGGCACTTGCCCACAAAAAAGCTTTTAGTTTAACCGATGCAAGTAGACATCGTCTAACGGACGAAAGGACCCGCGGCTTCCAGGAGAGGCTCGGCGGAAGCTTAAATCGGATCTTAATCTGCATTCTGTTTACTCTAAACGTTACGCAAAAGGAGCGCTGCCGGTCCTGCGCGCGCTCTTTAGGAAGCCTAGTGGTCATTATGGAAACGCAGTCTGGTTACAATGCGGTAGTCAGTGCACTTTTACTGTCAACCACAGGCGACAAGCTTACGTGTTTAACAGCAAATATTATGTACAATTTTTGCCTCCTATATAATTGGCTCTGATACCTATGTAATAATGGAGAGCGAAAGTGTTATATGATCCATCCTACGCGTACTGTGCAGGGCATCGGGGGAGGGGGGCTTCAGGACGCCGCGTCTATGCTTCGGTGTGTTTCAGCCCCGTCAAACTGTACTGCATTGTAGTTTAAGAGAGAACCTCAAAGGAAGCATGTAACGGACTGCACGTGGACTGTGATGGGGAACTTACTGCCCGAACAGAACACACACGTGACAACAGCACTGCCATCGCGATAGGCATGGCGTACTGCAAACGGCGGCAAAAGTTACACAAAAAACTGCCCCTTCAAAAACAAACAAAAAAATCTACTTCCACACACAAAATAGAAAAAAATTAAAACATCGAAAAGAGTTTAAGGTTACAGGTAGATTATCTTAAAGATGATGACCTTCGTTAAGAGTAGCACAGACATTGCATTTGCCATCTACATTCCTAAACAAATCAAAAGGATGTTTAAAGATGGCTTCGACCTGATGCCTCAAAAGATTTAACTCATGTCACAGCAGTTAATGCAGCCAGGAACTGAGACCCAGAAAAGCAAGAGGGCTTCTTTACAGGTTATCCGCAATGGGGTCAGGTTGAGTAGGTCCCACGTTTACATTCAACACGTTCACACTGCCCATCTTGTAAATAACTGCACCAGTAAAAATTCCTTTTTCCTGAAATGATCCAAATCGAGCTGTGTGTGTGTGTGCATGTGTGTGTCTGTCATTTAGGTACTCTGTTGAGCATAATCCCATCTCTGCTTTCTGATGGGGTACAAACACATCTCTGTAAGAAGTTACTCCTATGGGGTTAAGGTGGGGATCTAGGTGCTTTTAAAGGGTGCGGGAACTTTTCCTGTTTAGCAGGAGTTATGGGTACAGACCAAACGAATATCTGCAGCAGCTTCAGTAGAAAGAGAGGCTGTTGTCACGGAGACGGGGAGTCTGTGGCACTTTCCTGGGTTTACACACATGCACGCACAAACACACAGCTCTATTGGTCCGTGATGGGAAGGGGCGGGGCCGGGAAGGGGGGCGGGGTCGCTCAGTTCTCATCCTCCCGCAGCTCACTGGGAAGGAACTTGTACTGCTGCTGTCGGATCTGTGCCAGCTTCTTCCGGGCCTCCTCCAGCTCACGCTCCTTCCTCAGCATCTCCTCCTGGGCAGCGATGATCTGCATGCAGGGAGGAGTTGCGCTCCCTGTTAGCCAGTGTCATGCTTTGCATGCGGGGAGGTCCCAGAGCTACCCGAGCACAGGGCTGACCCGTCCGACACACATGGCACAGTAAACGGGGACGATTACACACACACACACTCACACACACACACAGGAACAGGAAGTGCGCAAACACTGAATCTGTCTGTCTGCGCAGAACAGCAAACCAGTGGCACTGACGATCAGTCATCCTGACAGTGACAGGCGCAGGCTGACACCCGGAGGCTAGGGCTGGGCTGTCCTCTAATGAATGGGTTGGAAGAGGATACATACAACAAAAGCCGATTTCCTGAACTGATTGTGTCAGTGGCAAATGGTGGAGCGAAGCGGTCCTACGGAAGGCCCTCAGGGAATGATGCAGTGCTCTACAGGAAGTAACCCAGGGCAACCGGCACAAGGCTAGCAGGTACTCAGTTCGAACTCAAAGGAAGTGGGATGATGGATGCATGGAGGCAGGAACGACCCGTCACTTACGCTTCCACCTCGTCGGAAATTTGGATGCGGATTAAAGCAGTAATCAGGCCTTTGATCAGAATGGAATTTGAGGAATTAGTTTCAAAGGACTGGGAATGACTGATAACGGAGACATTCCTTCAGTCCTGTTTGAGCAACCACCCACTGGAGCATGAAGGTATTTCATCTGCAAAGGGCTGGACAGCCGTGTGATGCGATTGGCCAGACCACCGGCCGAGCGTGACCCCCCGAAGTCAAGCCTCACCTGAGCGATTCCGCCCACAAATTTGGTCTTCACCACCACACTGTCGTCATCTGCCTTGTCAAAGGCTGCCTTCTGCGCCGCCCGCACCAGATTATCAGACGCCCGCTTCACGGCATTCCCAGCAGCCTTTGAGAAACAGAGTGGGCAGTCACCACAGCAATGCATCGGCGGTTTCGCTTACTGGCAAATGGGGCGTTGCCAGGGTATGGAGATACCTGCAGCCTCCGCATGGCCTCCGAGTCCTGGTCAGCCTTGACCTTGCAGGCCACCAGCAGCTGGGCGGTGGAGGCAGCCACCTGCTTGGCAGAGGAGATGAGCTTCTCCTCGCTGGCATGACCCTGCACTGAGGCATTGGCTGCCTCACACAGGTTACTGGTGGCAGCGGCCACCATGCGAGCCTTCAGGAGGAAGCAGGAGATGGGAGGAGCCATTTTACCCAAGAAGGGGCAACGTTTACTATGTTACAACCCCCGACCCACGTCCAAGGGCTAAGCGATGCAACTCACAGCGGAGATGAGGCCTTGAGACCACTGACCATCGTCCACTGCATTAGCAGGGATGGAGCCCACCTAGAAACACAGCATAGTTACCATCGAGTTAGAATGCTTCCCACCCCAGCACTGCCCCAGTTTCTTCGGTGCCAGAACTCACCTTGCCCTGTGCCACCAGCTCTCTCTGTGCGGCAGACGCTGATTTCACCAGGGCGCTGGTTGCCGCGGCGATGGACTTGGCTGCCTCCAAGATCTGCTCCTCAAAGTCCAGGGTTTCATCTGCTTGCTGAGAGCGAAACGACTCCGTCAGGCCCAGCAAAGTTAACGAGATCCAGTCAGAAGCGAGAGACATGCAACTTAGGAGCAAATTAAATTGTGGAACACGAGTGATATCTATTACAGCTCAGATGGTCTCAAATGCCAGCCAGCATATATAAAAATACTGAATACCAACCACCATATATAACAAAAATATTGAACAACAGTCATAGATTACAAAAATACAGACTGAACAAACAGCAACTGCCATACATCACAAAAATACAGTCTTAAACTCCAACTGCATTATATAACACAAAATGAGACACTGAACAACACCTACTGCATTATATCACAAAAATATAGACTGAGCAAAGCACTGGAAAGCAAACAGAGCATCTAGTGTGATAGCCACCACTGGTGGTGCCATGAGGTCTTTCCATGGGCACCCAGTCATCTGTGGAGGATTCTGATCAGAAGCAGCTGTGCAGCATACAGCCTGATCTTCCGCCTCTCTATTTACAGCCACCTGGACTCTGCCTCCCTGTCGGCTCAAGCGAGCCGGATGAACGCTTCCTTATTCTCCCCACGTCACGCTGACCACGTTTCAAAGCCTAGGGATCTTCTCGACTCAACTTAGCAAAAGTAAAATTAATTTATCAAGCTATTTCAAACTTCAAAAGTCATTTACATTTATAAATACATGCAAGAATGTTTAATAGCCTTTGTCAGGAGGGAATGAGAAATGAGACTCAGAAAATATTAATTTTGCTAAAAATCATATTAAAAGAAACAGTCATCAAGTGCCATGCATAAAAAAACCTCCCGATTTCCTCCCGATTAACCACCTGCTATTATAAGAATTATTTATAAGCAAAGAATTCATCTGATATTCTGCAAGAACTACATTGATTCAGCAGACTCTCCCCCCCCCACCCACACACACACCTGACAGAAGACTCCGTAAGGGAGACATCATGTGGTGGAAACTGAGAACTGTAGCTTTATATAAAGGGGGTTCAAGTTCATGATGGTTTATGGCTGCCCGTCCTCGGGTTGAGTGCAAAACGATCCACAAAATCCTTGTTTTTGGTGCCTAAAACACTTGCGAACATCTGACACTAAAGCAATGACTCCCCAAGCCAAAAAAAATTAAAAATCCAAACAAAATTAGGAGTCAACACAGAAAAGGCAAGAACATCTAAGCATTCCTGAATCGCCTCAGGACAACAGAGGAGCACACAGAAAGCACGCGTCTGGAGACAGGGCGGGACACTGTAGGAATATGTTTGATATATAGTTGGACTGAATAACAACCTAATATATCAAACATATCAGACAGAGCCCTGCAGAGCAGGATTCCAGCTTTAAAACCGGGTGACAGAACAACAGCGGTGACCACTGACACAGGGGCACACAGGACGCGTGGGGGGGACTCAGGGATGTAGAGAGAGGGCAGGGCCTCTCCACACCACCCAGTGGGCATCGGACAAGAACGTAAGAACACCCGGCCTGACCTAGTTCAGAGGAGCACAACTGTTTTATTACCATAGCAACGGTAAAAAGGGGAACCAGAAACTTGCACCACCACCAGGAACTGACAACACCTGAGGACGGCTGAAAGTGCTCATCTGTGGTCCCGAGGACGGCCGTTGGAAACAAAGCCAACATCAGGCAAACAGAGATGCATCCTAACGCATGCCTCCTCTGATATTCAACACCACCATCAACCACCTCCACCCCCCAAAAGTACAGAGGGTGCACAATATTTAAAGCGGGCTTCAGAAGGTTCATCTCAGCCTTGAAGGGATTCACAGTGATTCAAGAAGAATACAGGATGAGCCCAGCGGACTGGCATCCGCACAGCCTGTGATTAATCCAGCCAGCGTTTCTCAAAGACAGCAAGGGCCACACGGCTTGAACATGGCCTCCGGCTGAGCCGGTGTTCGCTACTGACATGGGGGGGAGGGGGGCAGCACATGGAGCTACTGCCTGCAACCCAAATGCTGTGCGTGGAAAACGCCACGACATTGACTGGCAGGGGGACACAGCGCACACACTCAGTTCATATATCCCTATCATTGCGAGGACTCACCTTTCGTTTATATGGGCATGGCCCTAATCCTAACCATTATAACCCTAACCCTTACCCAGCCCTAACCTTAACCATAAATAACCAAACAAAATACAAGACTTTTGCCATTTTTAGTATTTTGATTGCAGTCACAGATTTATATAAAATTGAGGTTATCCTTGTGGGGACTGAAAAAATGTCCCCACAAGGTAAAAAGTTATAGGTTTCTATCACATTGTGGGGAAATCTGCTCTCTACAATGTAATAATTACAAAAACGTACAGACAACCGCACTATAACCGCAAACCACACACACACACACACACACCCCCGGGAGGGGGCAGCACCTTGGGCTTGGCTCGGGGCTTCAGCTGCTCCAGCTTCTTAGCCGCCGCCTCGATGGACGCCGCTGCCCCCAGCAGCTCCGTCTCCGCGATGACGGTGGGGTCCTCGGGGTCCACCCACTCTGTCCCTGAAAGGCCACCGGAGGCCCGTGAGGCCCCCTCCATCGCTCAGGAATGGGGGCACGTCTCAGACAGGCGTCATGCCATTACGACACAGGGTGACATGACCCCGCCCCACCCCCCCCCCCCCCCCGAACCGCAAACGGCCCCCCATGGCCCCGGAGGCGCCCGAAAATGTTCCCCGCCC
>JAAGVU020000008.1:20895659-20909217 GCA_011763525.2 Mormyrus iriodes
CTACACAGGGTGACATGACCCCCCCACCCCACCCCACCCCACGAAACCCTAAACGGCCCCCATATGGCCTGAATGCAGCTGTAATCAATGCTGCTCTGTAATCAATGACTGGACTCCAATGCATGCAGTGGCTAAGTGCGGCATGCTACTGCGTTCAGCTGCGTAGGAACCGCGCTGCACAGACGGTTTTATAGATGAGTTTTACGGCGTCGCCATGACGATGTTAAGAGCTGAAGGATTGGCCCCGTCTATGGAAGGCGACGACGGCGACAGAGAGAGTGTGTTTCGACTTACCCCCGTCTGAGGCAAGAGAAAAAGACAAAGGCCATTACTGTGGTGTTGGGGAGTCGCCATCTCTCAGGCCACACATGCCTGAGCACCGCGGTCACATGACTAATGAACTGGGTCACATAACTAGTGTACTGCACAGGGTGGGTTTGAAAGGTAAGATCCGCTGTCGATGGCCATTGGTTAGGCGGTGTGTAATGCTGACATGTAACATCAGAGCAGGGACATTACCAAGTTTACACCCCGACAGTAAACACCCAGTTTACACCCCGACAGTAAACACCCAGTTTACACCACCCCCATGGTTACACTGAGTTTACAGCCCTATGGTTAACCCTGTGGCCTCCTCACCCTTCATGGCCTCTGCTGTCTGGATGAGCTCTGTGACGGCGCCGGCCACACGCTTGGAGAACGCTGGCAGCTGCTGCTTCTGCTCTGGGATGGGTTTCTGGAGAACCTGCTCGGAGAGACACACACACACATACACACACGATCAGAGCCCCTGCCACATAGCCCGGATCACAGAGCCCACCTGCCCCCTGCCTTACCAGCAGCACCTGCTCCAGCAGCTCAATATATCCCAGAGTGCACTCGGTCCCGAATGCCAAGGCCCTGGCCCGCATATCCTCGGCCACCTCTGGGTGGAAAGCCGCTTGCTGTGGAATTGAGTAGAACTGATACTTTACAGCGAGCAGGGGAATCAACCCCGTCAGAGAGAGACACATTCAGCTCACAGAGGTGAGTACAGAGTAACAGTCTAGCTGGGATGCATGGCAACCTGCCACCCACGCCTTCTTAAGGACCGAGTGTGAATTGCTGCGTTAACAAATAGGTATGCCAGGCCAAACTAAACGCTGACAGAGCACTATTGAAATCTCTGCACTGGGCCATTCAGGCACCAGGAGGCTTGTGACAAATGGCTGGAGAAAGACGAAGCAGATAAGCTCCTAATGCGGACTGTTCTAGAAGTACGGGGACCGGAAAGCTGCACATCCCCATGCTGACTGAACCGTGGGACACACGGAGAGCAGGACAAACGGCAAGCCAACAGCGCCTTGGTGTGGGCCGAGCCAGCGGTTGGGTGGGCACCTTGCAAGTGCTGAGCATGTCAGAGATGGCTTTGCGGCTCATGTTTGCTGTGGAGATCACGTCCTCCTGGCGCGCCGAGTTGCCAGCGGCTACCGCTTTGGCCGTTGCCGTGGTGATACCCTTGGTCATGCGGATGAACTCCTCTGGAGTGGTTGACCTCTCGGGAATGTCCTTGGATTGGAAGACCTGCAAACATGATGTCAGAGACCTAAACGTTCAGCTACCTGACTGAACACATGTCTGGGAACAAGCGGAAGACCCCAAATTCAGGACTGAACCTCCAACTGAACCTCCTGTCCAGAGTCACAACAGCTGTTTACGTTAATCGGGACCCATGTTAACAACTCTTACAGGTTAAGCCACGGATTCGAATTAATGGCTAAAATAGTGTCTCCAGTAGCAGCTAAGCTGGAACTTAATGTAGGCCGCTTTGAGATCAGACGGCGGGCAGCAGAGGGCGCCAATGTACCGTCAGCTCCTGCTTGATGCACTCGATGGTGGCTTCCAGGGCCCGCGTCCCCCGGGTGGCCTCGTCCTCCACCGCCTTCACAGTCTTCAGCAGCGATGTCACGTTGGTCACCATTACCTTCAACAGGGACAGCAGAAAGGTTGAGCATTGCCGACCGCAAACTGATCTGAGAGTCTTGGTGCGAGTCACGGCTTGTGTCTCCATGTGAGGTAGAAGTAAGACCGCTAGCTTCCTTATGACTGTGCAGGTTGTGTCACATGACCCATGACATTTAGTCACATGACAGGTAGAGGCTCATATCTATGGTCAGGCCAATACTGTGTCCAGCTGTCATGTTTCTAATGAAAACCTGGGTGCAGGTCACAGCTTTTTAAACTGCACATGCGAGCCACAACACCCGCTTCCCCTGTGACTGCACTCTCCTCAGCGGGGTTCAGCTGAACGGCATCACCATCAGCATGGGCAAGAAGCAGTAAACAGAACCTGCCCCCCCCCTCCCCCCAAAGAACCGGCAATCTGCCAGAAGTGACATTAATACCACCGGGTCAGGGGTTTGACGGAACAAGCGATGCCTGGTCTTCAGCTTAAGCTAAATAAAGGAAGCCATGCCAAGGAAATTTGTTTAATTTTAGTACCTGGGGGAGGGGGGGTTCTCTGCCTTCAAGGGCAACCAATCACAATGGACCCTCTCGCCTGCCACCCATGTGGGAGAGCAGAAGGATTTGGGGATGCTGTCTTTTGCTATCCTTATAAAGCCATTATTTCGGCAGTGCTTGCCTGAAGGAGAATAAAAATCAGAGCGCAAGGAGGCTAAAGTTGTAGGAGCAGAGAGGAGGAGGCAGAATCGAGCTGTTCAGCTAGAGGCAAAGGCAGCTCTCTATGGATCCTGGAGTGAGGGAGAGGCACAGGCAGTGCTGTGGACGTCTGAATGTGGGCAGGTCTGTGAACACCCAAGTGTGGGTGAGTGAGTGGCATGGGTAGCTCTGAGGATGCCTGAGCGGGGCTGTCTGACTGTGGCCATACCTTGGCAGCACTCTTTAGCTGGTACATAGACGGATCGTCAGCAGATTTCCCTGCAGCGCATTTCGTGGCCCCTATCAGATCGGCCAGGGCCTTGGCCACGTCCTTCACTGCATTGATCAGCACCACCTAGAGGTCGGAGGACCGGTATTATCAGGCAAACACTGCGTACAGTGCAATTCCTCAAATGACTTCACACTCCTAGAAGGTTACCTGCGTTTCCGGGTCATCAGAGCCGATGCTGGCGGCACCCAGCTTGACCACGTCAGTGAGCTGGGTGATGGTATTAGCGGAGGACTGGGCGGCCTGTGCCAGCCTCTCCTGGCTGGATGCCGCCCCAGACACCAGCATTTTGGTGTCCTCCACCAGAGCCTTAGCTGTTTTCAAGATGTTCTCCCTGTGCAACAGCCAGATCACAGGTAACATGGTGACGAGCGTCCCCATGCTCTAATGAGGGCAATGGTTTTTACCCTTTATCCTTTCCCGTCAGTAAACTGACGATAATCTCAAACACGTGTTTGGTTGCCGTTTACGTTTACATACAAACTGTACATCACAGAGAGGAGACCATACAGATGTTCAGGTGGCCAGTAAAGACAAAGAAAGGGCCAGATGTTCCTCCTCTGGATGACCCTGAAGGCCTGACTTGCCGTGATGTGCCGTGTTACATACGCACACTCCCCGGACACAGTGACATTTCAGCTGAACTGAGTCACCTCTGCCTGAGCTCTCTGCTTTTCCATCCCAGAATTCCTCTGCACATGCGGAACAATTCTTCCCTCCAGGCCAGGTGTCTGGCCCCCCAGTGCAGACCGCAGCCCGTCACAGTTCCTCGCCTCACCTGTGGTCGGCAAAGGACTCGTCGTTCTCGGCGTTCAGAGTGCCCGCGGAGGCAAACATGATGGTGGTGTCCAGGTCGGCGATGATGCCGGAGACGGCGCTGGCAGCCGTGATGCAGGCCTGGGTACCTTTGTTTCCCGCCTGCAGGGCCGACAATACCAAGGAGACCTGCGGGGTAGGGAGGGGGAGGAGCCAGAGTGCTGGGTCACATGGTTACTAAATAGAGTCACTCTCACATGCTGGTAGCATCACTCGCAAACCACCTCATGATGACCCTGCTGTATTTGCACAGGCCGCATCTCCGTGGCAGTAATTACAGCATCGTGCAGCCGGATAGTGCCCGTATGCGCGGACCCTCGCTGAAGAGCGGGGCTGCTGGGACAGGAAGTGAGAGACGCAGTACAGCAGAGAGGGAGGGGCCCCGTTGTCAGTCCTTCACAAGCCGCTTAATGAAAAACATCCTTAAATGAGCTCCGGGCTTCGGAGCACTTTACATAAACACCCGCAAATTAGACAAGGCCAAAAGCAGCCTGAAACTGAATTGAGCAAATCGGCGGAACCGAGCGGGGAAAATGGAAACCACCAGCACCAGCGAGCATCACCAGAAAACCCATCCGAGTGGTGCGGTCACATGGTGAACAGCGCCCCCGAGTGGCGGGCCAGCATCACAGCTTTTTGGGATTAACAACAGAAGCACGACTGCACAGGTAAATGAGACGTGGTCTACAAAAGAGTGACACGTTGCTGAGGAACTTGCATCCCACCCCTTTGAGGCAAGACCAGTGGCAGTGTTTACCAGCAACAAAAAACATGCACTTACATGGGGCCCCTGAAGTTTGGGAGCCCCCTGCTGGCAGGGGCAAATTAATATGTAGGCTCTCCTTGGCTATAATGGAACAGTTAAACGTATTAAAGGGAACAAAACATGGAGCATTTAAACAGTAAAATGTGGTCAGCACATCGCTAAAACATGCCACTGGGAACGATCGTGGTGGCTGCAGGCCTCCGGCCCCTACCTTCTCAGTGACGGCACGGGCGCACTCGATGAGCTCCTTCTTGCTAAAGCTGTCCGTGGGGCTGAGCTGCAGGGCCCCAGCCTTCTGCACTAGCAGGATGCAGCCGTGGCCTAACTCCTGCACCCGTGTCCGGATGTGGAAGCCGATCTGAGGGCACAGCAGTCCGTCACATGTCTTTATATACCTGCGCGCTGTTAACAGAGCTCAACTATATTATATAACTGAACACAAACAAAAAACCCTTTAATTATAGAGGCCAGTTGCCTTTCACAGATTGGCATTCTTTAAATCAGGCTGGCTAATAACACAGGCATGTCATTAGGGCCCAAATTTGCTGACGGAGGATGCAGTTCATAGCAGCCACAGGCAGGAGGCGCTCTGGTGCGGCTCGCTCTCTTACCTCCTCCGGCTCTGCAGTGGCAGCTGCCAGGCGCCCCTGCAGGGCCAGCTGGCTATAGTCGGCTGTCACCTGCGAGGCCAGCCCCCCCAGCTCCTCTGGGCTGGTCACTGACTTGGTCATCTGTGGTGGGGGAAGGGGCACAAATCGCCATGGTTAAGGAGAGCAGGAAGGGGCGTGGTAAACTTTTGCGATGACTCGGTGTTTCACCCACCATCTCCTGGGCCGTGACGGCGACAGCCTTGGAGAACTTCACCATAGTGGTCTGGTAATCCACGAAGGAGCCCTCCGGCTCCGGGGGGGTACCTTCATCTAGCTACGGGGGGTAAGGGGTAAGTGTTAGCATTAGCATCGTCGGGTCTGAAAGTTAGTGCAAGGCAAAACTGTGGCCAAGAGGGGGCAACGGGTGTCTGTTCAGGTCAGTGAAGTAACTTTATGGACAGTGCCCCACCCCCGACTCACCCTGCCCATGGCCTCGGCGATTGACTCCACCATCCCCCCCACCATGCCCACTTCACTGGCAGCTTCATTCAGGGTCACCATAATGTCATCAACGGCCTCCTTCATCAGCTGGGCTGCCTCGGCGATGGCATCGTGGGTATGCGCCGCCTGCGGGGTGCTCCTATTTACTATTGCCATCATCATCATCATCATCATCATCATCAAACAGGAACGTGGTGGATGCGGGCCGGACCTTGGGGTTCCCTCCACCCTCCTTAGCGGCATATAGCATCTGCAGGGCCGACTCGGCCAGAGTCTTTGTCTGGTCCATGATGGTCATCTGCTGCTGGTGATCCAGGATCTTGGAGGCCACGCCCACCGACGCCACGATGAGTGGCTCGAAGTAGCTGGCCAGCCGGGTGACCTGCGGCAGGTGGGACACAGGATGGGGTCAGGCTCGGGACACGGCGTATCCAGAGCTTTTGTGCATACGCACGCGGTGGCACACCTTGTGGCCCAGCTGGGCAGCCTCCCCCCTTGCCGCTGTGGAGATGGGGTCGATGAGGTGTCCGATCTCCTGCACGGCGGACGTCAGCTGCTCCTGCAGGGCCTGTGGAGATGCAACAGAGCGTGAAGGCGCCACATGGAAGTCGCCTGGGATTGCAGGAGACACAATCCCAGAGGAAGATAGACCGGAGAAAACCGGGACACCAGAAACGAGGCCGTCAGTCTGAATTCAGGCCTCAAACGGGCACAAACCGCCAGGCTCCTGAAGCGTGGAACGATGGAAAAATGGGTTAGCACTACTGTAAAGATGTGGGCCGCTGAGTCATGTGGGGGGGGGGGTTGCGTGCAGGCTAGGGGTATATACAGCAGGGCCACAGGGGTACAGGCTGAGCTGAAAGCTGATTGGCCTCTGGAGTGCCCACTCCCCTGTCACCCACCGATTCAAAACAAATTATTGGCTGATGATACAGCTGGGTCCTCTGTATGAATTATGGCCCTTCTTCTGCCCCCTGGCTTTAAAAAAAATAAATCCTAGAATCTGCCCTGGCGCATGCAGAGCCACGAGCCGGCACATCGACACTGTGGTGATTACCTCCAGGGAAATGTCATCGCGGCTGGGGAGGCTCTGGTTGACGGCAGCCAGGGACGCCTGCTCGATGTCCCGGATGCACTTGTTGATATTGTCGATAGAGAAGTCGCACTCCCTCTGCCCCGGAGCTTTGTCCCTGGTGGGATGGAGGGAGGGGGACAGAGCAACATGGTGCATCTGCTGTCAAGGGGGGGCCTGGGAGCCTGGGGGCATGCCACTCAGGCAGCCAAGTCACCCCCAGAAAATCCCAGCGACAGAGTCTGAGCACCAACACAAGGATCCTCCATTACTTAAAGGGGAACTCTGCCGAAACGATAAAAGGGCCTTCGGGTAATCCCCAAATGCCGTCCTGAGCATACAGAAACCATTATATTACATGCAGCATGAACAGAGAAACTCATCCTGCAATAACATGGGCAAAGGTTTCTGTTCCAGTTTCTGGAGTGTCTAATCGAGGCCCAGGCTGGTGAGCAGAGATCGCTATCAGCCCTCACAGCAGGCTTTATACCAATAGGTCTCCTCCCCCCCCCCAAATATCATTCCAATATTTTTATTTACATTACAAGACCATAGAACAAAACTGGCAGCTTCCAGCTCTGATTCCCCTGCCAGGAAGAATACGGTCATTTTATTACTTAGAAAAACACAAGGCTGGCTGCTTGGTGCAGATCTGTAATAAAGTTACCGTAATGTAACATAATGACCCATTTTTAGAGGAATTTCACTTTGAGGCAGGGGGCACTGCAAAATAAAATGTGGAACGGTCTTGCTTGTTGTTCTGGCCTTGGGCAATGGCTATTTTAGCAGAAAGAAGAGCAGTTTCAACATGAGGCTCTTTCAGACGTATGAATATTATAGAGCGAAGAGGGTTATGAAGAAGACGTAAAAACAGGAACCATGAACCAGGGTGCAGAGAGATGCTGTGGCAAGCCGGTGCGAGCAGACAAACCTGATGGCTGTGATGAGGCTCTTGATGGAGTCTGAAACAGTACGCGAGTGGCTGGCCAGGATGGACCAGGTGGGCGGGTCCTTAGGGTTGATGACCAATGAGCGAGCAGTCTTGAGGAGCTCAGTGGAGCTGTCCAGCATGGCGCGAGCGGATTGGATGATGGGCTCCTGAGCTGCCGAGCCCTGCACATCAGGAATATATGGTCAGCGGCCAATTACTAACCACACCTCCAGGGGGCGCCCCTGAAACGTGGGACTGGACTCCATCTTGGGTTTCTGGGTATTATTGAGAAATTCCTGACTGGGACCAAAAAGGTCTCTCTGTATGTGATATTTTTATATATTTTTCTTTAGCAATTCATGCTTTACAGCCTTTGGGCTCCAAGCCTAAGTCCTTAAATACTATGCCACTTGTTGAATATCTACCAAGGAACGTCAACGGAAAACAAGACTGAGAAGTCATGCAGAATGAACTGAGAGATGCGTATAAATTACACCCCATTCGCTTTAAGTCATCTTGAAAGAAAAATAGCTTCAGATACCAGAGGTGATTGGCAGCCATAACCGACTGAGGGATTGGAGCGTGGTGGGGCTCAGTACCTCACTGCTGATCTGTGCGGGGATGCTGGCGAACTCCGGGTTCGAGGCAAACGTGGTGAGGTTCTCCACGGCCTGGATGAGGGGAGTTGTGGCCACGCGGCACTTGTCCCGGTTCTCCTCAGAGAAGTCACCATCCAAGGCCTGCAGGGGGCGACAGAGACATACCACCTATAGCCATTAATACTGTAGGTAATACTTAACCCCCCCCCCCCAGCAGATGTTCAATGGGGTGTTAAGGAGCCAGCACACCTTGATGGTCTTGACAAGGTTGGCTGTGCTGTTGGCGACCTCCTTGGCCGACTGGACAAAGTGCCTCTTGGCCACAGGGTTGGCCGTTTTGGACGAGGCCAGGCGGCAGGCATTGCAGAGCGCCGACGTGTGTTTGGCGACGATGGTGGCCGCGGACAGCACCTGGTGATGAATGGCACCTTCAGACCATGTTTACTGGGGGAATGGGGGGCAGGGATTGGGGTTGGGTTTAGAGTTAAGGGTAGTAAGTTGCCCCCCACATCTCCCAGGATGCACCCACCTGGGACGGGCTACTGGCTGGATCCACCAGGTTCTGGCAGGCCATATGAATGGCCTGATTAGCTCGAGCAAATTGGATGGGGTCTACCAAACCCTGGTGGCCGGACTGGCTGTTCGGGTCCGACACACCGACCAAGTAAGAGGCCTGCAGAGGAGAGGAGGAGCAGCGGGAGGAAAAGGAAGAGGAGGAGGAGAAAAACATCATTCAGCAAAGATCTGAACAGACATGAAAACTAAAACATACAAGCCACATCAAATTAACGATATTTTGAGAACAGATACAATGAATCGCGAGCCGCATGGGATGGGATGACATAAAAAAAAAAGTGGAGTATCTGACACCATCCTCCAACAGGGGGCGCCACATGGCAGGAGCCTAGCTGTCCTCACCTGTCCTGCAGCCTCAGTCAGACCGCATAAGGCTTTGGAGGCCACGCCCACACACTCCCCGAAAGCTGGTACGTCCGCAGTCTTGCAGTTCTGAGAAATGCCTGCCATGGACTCCCCAAGGACCTGGTAAGGATCAAGGAGAAGATCACATGTGTGCACCCCCCTCCCCCAACTAGGACGGCTGCGTCCCTGCCGGCGGCCCCTACCTTGGAGTTCTCCATGACGCTCTCAATGCAGTCGAAGTAGGAGAGGTCGCTGACCGGCTCACTGGGGTTGTCTAGCATGCCCCTCACCGCCTGCAAACACGGCCAGACGGGGCAGACAGTAAACAAACATCACAGGTTTGAGGCTGAAGGTTCCCTTAGCAAGGGGCCCCTGTCACCTCTCCATGTTTAAACCTCTGAATCTACACAAGGCTGATTGGTGTTGGGCAGCACTGTCCAGCAACGGCTGGAAGATGGAACCGTCGCTGAAACACACACACTTACAGATACACACACACTCAGGGTAGGTGGCCGCTACTCTCTGCTTGGCAAAGGCCCAAGAAGGGCGACAATGTTACCTTTAAATTGATACCGAGTACCTCCCCCTCCAGTGTGGGGGCCCTCTGGGCTAAGCAGCATTATTTAAAGAAGCTAACAGCCGCCGCAGAACACTGATGTGGAGTCACACAGACGGGGGTGTGGGAGGAAGCACAGCTGACATAACCAGAGACGCGTTCGCAGCGCGAACAGGGACCACGCATCACCTGCAGAGAGCGCTAAGCGATCAGATCTCACATACTAAACTAATAGGTACAAGTTCAACAAATGAAAACCACAGATCCAGAACAAGGCTTAAATTAAGGCAAATTAAGATATTTCTCTAGAAAAACAAAAGTATCACATAGGTGCTGGGTTTCCTTGATGACGGGACAACAAGGGAGCGAAAAGCGAGGTGGCCATCTCTGTACGTGGTGAGGACGCGGACATACCTCCAGCTCGCGCAGGGCATTGTCGCACTCCTTCTGCCCCGGGGCCTGCTGAGTACACAGCGTGATCAGCTGGTTGATGCTCTCGGTCACGGCTCTGAAACAGGCGGGAAAGCAGCAGTGATCAAGCATGGGGCCCGGGATCCACCGTTTTGCAATATCACGGCAGGGTTCTGTGACAGCCGTGGATGCGTCCATTCGGCGACTGATCCGGATGGAAATGGGCCACCAGGAAGCGTGGGGGTCAGCCGGGGGCACTTGTGAGCGGGATGCTCACAAGTGTGCAACACTTCACAGATCCTGTTTAATACACGACGGACTGGATTAAATCCACCAAAAGGCTGCGGAACCACTGACAGACCGACAGATGTTCCTGCTCCTCCCAACCCTCGGTTCGTCAGTGAGACTTATTCTCCTTCGGCACATGGAGAGCACCACCCATGAGCAGCGTCAACGCGGCGATCCCGGCTCCCCATCCCACCTGGCGGCGGCGGCCAGGAGATTCTTGGCGTTGGCGGCGCCGGGATCCACCGAGAGGGACTTGGCAGCCAGGAGCAGCTTGCTGGAGGCCATGGAGATGCTCTTCAGGTTCCCGATGACCTGGATCTGGTCCTCTTTGCACTAAAAAGGTGAAACAACAGCAAAGAAGGAACAAACAAGTTATTCTCACACTTGCTGGGGACCTGGTTGCTATGTGATGAATACAAAGACTCATGGTGGCGCCCCTGCCGTACAAGTGGCCTGAATGCAGGGCAACCCCAGGACTCTGCCCACCATACAGCAGGGGTCCCAGAGGCTGACAGGCCGCTGTATGTGAGGGGTCAGGCCGCCCGAACCTTAATAAATCAGGAGCTACATCATGACACAAATAACGATGGTCTAGATGAGGGCAGCCATTAGCCTAGATAAACGTTTAACGAATCAAACACTTGGAGGCATTAAATTATTTAGGACCCCATCCATCCATCCATCCATCCATCCATCCATCCTCGAACCTGGAGCCCAGGCAACATAAGACACATAGCAGGGGTTCACCTGGGGCAGGACGTCAGTCTGTTGCAGGGCGCATGCCTGCACACGCACACACTTTCACGCTATGGGCGATATTGAGCTCCCAGTTTAACAAACTGCACATCTTTGGACTGTGATATAAAAGCACTAGCATAGGGAGGATTCGATCCCCAACCCTTGTGGTGTGAGGGATCAGTGCTACCTACAGTACCCACCATTTATCACATCACTTAAATGTTTCAATGCATCCCATAAATTCTGCACAAGAGACTAAACAGGCTAAAAGTAGACAGAAGATATAAACACTTACAGACAATGTGAAGACTTCCTCCGGTTTGGACCGGTATGGGACACCATGACAGTAAGAGCGGCAGAGGTGGAAGCGTTGGTACCTGAGTGTGTCCCGCCATCTCGATGCCAGCGTCCAGGAACTCGTCAAAATCCTCGCTGAACTTGCCGGACGCCACGGCCAGCTGGCTGCTGGTGCCGCGGGATGAGTGAACGACCTCCCCGGCCGAGTGGTTCAGGTCGGCTGCAGTCTGGTTCAGGTCGCTCTGGGCTTCCTGGAAGGACTTGGTGGTGGGGGGAAGCTGGGGGTGGTACAGGAGGCACGCAGTCAGAACCGGTGGAGGCCACAGTGCGGTGAGCATGCGGCCGGTACTCCGCCAGCGAGCGAATGTGTGTTACTACACTGTCAGGATAAAAAAAAAAAACTAATGCTATTTGTACCCTAGCTGTAGGTAAATGTACCTTTTAGTACACTGAGGAACATTATTGTTCCCCCTATGGTACAATATTGTTGTTTGTTTGTACCTTGGGGAACAAAATTGCTCCAGGGCTGTACCTCTTTTCTGAGAGTGTAAAGAGGAAATGTGGGCATTGTTCAGTTTTACAAAGCGAGAACAGGAGCTCACGCTGTCCACCAGGAGCCTCTTGCTGGCCTCGCCGATACTCTTCAGCGCCATGTCCACGTCCTTCTGGCCCGGCAGACAGTTGACGCAATTATTCAGGGAGTGGGACACAGCCTTGGCCACCTGAGAACGGGGACACCGGCACGAGCACTGAGGATGTGGACCCACAGACAGGAGACTGCCCCCATTAACACTTCTACTACGGACATATGCAGCCAGTTATACTCATATTCCAGAAACCCTGGGATGTCACCAACGGCCAGAAAGGACAGACGGGAGCTCCAGCTACGGCTGTGAAACAGGATGGACCAGGGAACCCGGTAAGATGCCATCAATGTGGGCAGGAGCCAGCAGCCAGTAGGGCTTTACACACCCATTCAGCCTTTGCAGGCTAAAGAAGGCCTCATCATATTAACCCCAAACAGGTACCTTACATGTTACATGTGAAAGGACACATTTATAAATGTGCTCTTAGTCTTTACCAGGGTATATTAAGCTATTTTAAAATTGTAAAGGAAGTGCTGTAAGCCAGGCTGAATCAAAGCTTGTCACTATTAAATTTAGCTTTGTTTTAGATCTAGCCTTTAAGCGAACACAGCACATAGCTTGTGTGCTTCTGGAAAAGCTTATTCGCAAAGTGTTTTGGCTATTCCTCCATATTCTTCATGTTCGCCATGTACACAAATCTAAATGAGCGTCTACAGAGGGCCTGCAGGAAAAAGGGAAAAAGAAGGTGACAGGGTCCCCTTATGGACCCAGCGAGACGGAGAAGAATGGAGGGGCTCTTACGGAACCAGCCGGCAGTGGCCGTTTACCTCAGCAGCACCCCAGTCTGCAGCTTAATTACACGCGTCACCAACTAGCTACTAGTTTTTTTGTTTTTTTTTAAAATGAATAACCAAGCTTGCCTGGAACTGATTACTTTTATAATTTAGTGTGTGTGTTTGCAGAAGATGGAGTTGTTTTGTTCTCTTGACATTCAACGGTGGCCCTGTGGAAGGTGGTTTGAATTATAGCAGCACACGGGTCTGTCAGTGAGAAGATGTCTTTACAGTTCCCCCGGCAAACCTTAAAGAAAGATCTCCAGTGTCACCTGATTCACACACTGCCCTGAAAGATACAGGGGTCTAGTAGAAAATATGTATATATTTTTTTCCCTTAGACATGCATATTTTGTTCTCTAATGCTAGAGTTTTGGAAAAGGGGGACTGAAGAATTCTGCTTTTCCGTGGGGAGTGGCTGTGGGAATGATCACCTGGATTTAGTGATAATCAAAAAGCGCTGAACAACCCAGAGAATCTTCAACCCAAGACCAGTAACTAAAATTCCAAATTGGCAACTCATCCTCACTATAAATTTAAGACACGATTTCAAACCTTGCAGCGAAAAAGATTCATAATCAAATTATTTATTAAGGATAACAAGCTTATTGTAACATCCATCCATCCATTTTCTAGAACCGCTTAATCCATTTCGGGTCGCGGGGCGTCCGGAGCCTATCCCGGAGGCTGCGGGCGCAAGGCAGGGAACAACCCAGGACGGGG
>JAAGVU020000008.1:20913637-20930234 GCA_011763525.2 Mormyrus iriodes
GTCTGACCAGCTGGGGAGGGGGAGGGGTGGCTACACAGTATGACTGGGGGGGGGGGCCTTAACAGTCACAGTCTGACCCGGGGGAGGGATTTCGCAGTCCAACCAGGGGTGGGGGACACCAGGATGCACCTGAATTTATATACAGTTAGTCTCAGAGCCTCTGTTAACCCTGAATGGCTTGTCTTCTCACAGCCACTGTTACATCACACGCTGAACATGACTGATGACTCCAGCTGGAGGGAGAGATATACCCCCCCCCACACCCACACCCACACACACCTCCAGCCTGTTGACCAGCTTCTTCTTGATAGCGTTCTGGGCGGCCGCGTTGGTCGCCACCCGCAGTCCCTCGGCTGCCTCTCTCAGCCGTTGCTGCTGGTCCTCATTCTCCGGGTAGGCAGCCGCGCCCTGTGAACATGGGGCCGGGGGGGATGGGGTCACCAGGATGATGTGGGCTCGCGTATGTGTTCAAGCATGGGCTGGCTCTATGGATCTCTCTCCACTCTTTGAGGATCCGATCGTCCTGCTTCCTAAAGCTCCCTCATTTTTTATTTCAGGATGGATAGAATATAAGCCCCGCACCAGTTTGCTTAATGACTAGGTGGCTATTCATCCAAAGATGAAACTAGTACCAGATAATGGAATCTCAGAGCTACGATTGCGTTGAGCAGCACCTCTCACAAGCACTCGCAAGTCTTTCAGTTAATGAAGGGACCCAAAAGGCTCCCACAAGGCTAAAGATCAAACCCGCGCTAATCCATGAAACACCACGCCCCCTGGCTCCTGTGTTGGACAACAGCAGCATCGCATCCACCTGACTGATAAGGCATCACTGGTCATGCTGCATGACCTCACACTCCCATCGCTCGGCAGTCAGCAGGCGAACAATCATGTGATCTAGTTTAATCCATCCGACAGTCCCAAAACTCGCATTTCTTCACTTGCCTGCCCCCCCAGTGCCCACGCCCACCCCTACCCCTGAAATGTGCCCTGATTACACCAAATCAGGACAGCGAAGTACCAACCAACAGCTTAATTCCCAAAAAGGCAGCTCACCCCATTGCCCACCTACTGTGTGTAAAGCCCCCCCCACCACCACACGAGGGCCAGGGGGCTGAAATCCCTCCCATCTGGGGGCCACGTGCTGGTCAAAGCAGGACAGTGACCCCAGGGTCCTGTGCGTCACCATGGAAACGGCCGTGCAGGCTGGGAACCTTGGCTCGATGAAGACGGCAAAATCCACGACTGACGTGATGGATCGGGGGGCCACCCGCTGTCGCTATACTCGTTCCGGGTTAATGAGGGCTCCTCGTTTACACGCATCCGCCACGATGACAGCTATTTAAAGAGGCTAATTAACACCGAACCCAGGGAGGTGGCGTGACGTTAAGAACCCAAGCAGACGCTTCGACACGCACGCACCAGGAGGAGGGATCCATTGATAAGGATCAACTGGAAACAAGTAGCATTGCTTTTCAACCCCCAGGGTGACCTTTAGGATATATCCTTATCCTTTTCAAATTTAATAAGGAAACTGACACTTATGCAGGGGGTGGAGGGGGGGGGGGGGGGTCACGCTGACACACACCGGAACAGCCACGAGCCAAGCCGAGGCAGCCCCACCCATGTGCCCCCACCTTAGCGGCCTCCACCATCTTGGCTGTGGCGTCCGCCAGCAGCTTGGCAGCAGCCAGCAGCTTCTTGGAGTTGTCCACATCGATCTCAGCCTCGGCATCCGACCGCATGGCATTCACGAGGTCAGAGGTGGCTTGGGCGAGGACGCGGGCCTGGCGAACCATTTCCCCTGTGTTGGGGGGTAGAGGAGGAGGAGAGGGGGGATAGAGGGAGAACACCGTGTCAAGCTACGCTGCTCACAGATTTCCACCCACTTAACTACAGGAACACCGTCTCTCCGAACAGCAAGAAGCTCGATCCGTAGAGCAGGCATTTGGCAGCTCTTCCATGCCGGCTGTATCTGGGTCAGAACAGGAATATACACCGCCAACACCCCCCTAAATGTCTTTAAGGATCCAGGACAACATGCATACCAGGAACTACAAGCAGGGGAGCCTAAACATACAGACCCCTGGTGGGAAATACAGAGCAGCAAACCCACTCAGCAGAAGGCCACGCCCCCCAAACAAGGAGCTTAAACACCTGGGGGGGCATCTGCACACACGAGCAGGTCCCTTTTGACAGCACAATCCTGCCTAAACGCGTCAGCATCTCAATGAGGTTCTTGCCACCTGACTCCTCTAAGGCTCATGACCAGGTCAGGTCTCACATTACAGCAATTTCACAAGCATGGATTGGGAATCATTCCAAAACAGATACTGCTGGTGCTCAGAAAATATTTGAGAAATGTAAACTTTATTCCACTAAAGAATAAAAACCCATGGTAAGCCCAACATTTCACTATCGGGTCAAAAGGAAAACATATCTGTAGATGTTCAGTGAAGCATAACTATGTATTTACAGATCCTCACCAATCCTACAAGCTTTCCAGATCCTAAGACATACTACAAGCCTTACAGATCCTAACAGATCTTAACAGATTCTGAAGCCACCAAAAGTCCCCCAAACCGTCCGACTCACCAGCGTCGCCCATGGAGCTGAAGATGCTCTCGGTGACAGTCATGATGGTGTCAGTGGCCTGGTCGTAGCGGCCAATGGGCTCACCGCGGCTGGCGTAGTGCCGCACGTGTTGGAGCAGGTCGCCGAGCGTCTGGCTAACCACACCCGCCGCCGCGCCCACCTGCTTCAGCAGCTCGCTGTCATCCGTGGCTGAGCGGCACGCCTGCACACAGCCGTCCACTGAGCGCTCCACCAGTCGGCCCGCCTCCACCAGCTGCTCCTGGCACACTGGTGAGCTGATGGTGGGGCTCACCACCTAGGGGGGCGGCACAGAGATGGAGGAGGGCCACGACTGACAGGGCCACCGAGTAATTCCATTACTAGGAACGAAAATTAATTACTGTTCATTAGCAGCGTGACTGTGGTTTAAAAGGTCACATGAGGTAAGTGGGGCTCTTGCAGCCGCCCCGTTATCCTGGGGGCGCTTAGATAATTGCGGTTTATTGGGGGGAGGGTAGAATCGCGGTGTTTGTGTGTGCGCGGCTACCTTGGCGCAGGCCACCAGCTGCGAGGTGGACAGGGCGCACTGTGTCGCCGCAGCGATCACCCGGTTCTGCAGCACAGTGTCTTCTGCCACCTGTGCCACGTTCTTGGCCTTGAGGACCAGCATGGCAGCGGCGTTGGCCACAGCTTTGGCCAGGTTCATCAGGATGTCCTGGAAACGTGGTCAAACAGGGTCAGGGCGGCACTGGACAGGCCTCCACTCATCACCAGCCTACCCCCAAGCCACCGTTCTGAAGCTTTCTGGGGGCAAGTACCTGGAAGCGCTCGTCTGTCTCATTCTCTCCAATCTGCCGAAGCAGGTCGCCACTGGCCTGACCGATGCTGCCCGCTGCAGTCAGCACTGTCTGCCGGGGCTGTGGGGACATGTCACATGGCATATGTCACACGGCTTCTTGCGCATAGATCACATCGCTACCCCCGGTGACCCCTTCCTCCACAGGCAAGACGTCTATCTGTCCATTTACTTCTTAAAATATCTTTATCAATGTTATGAGGGATAATAAAGCAACCAGAATGATGTCCCCTTCAGGACGAGCCTGCAGCACCGTGGGATGTCAAATTGCAAAGGTTTGGCGATGGTCAACAGGTGGCGCTGCGTACCTCGCCTGATGCTGGCTCCACGGCCTTCAGCAGGTCAGAGACGGCCCCCGCCAGCGTGCGCGCCGCTCGCATCAGCTCCTGCCCGCTGCCCACCTCGTCCTCCATCAGCGCTGCCAGCAGTTTCACGCCCTTGGACATCTCCGTCAGGTTGGAGGAGATGGTGGTGATGGCACAGCCCACCGCAGTGTAGTCCGTGTCCGTGGGGTCGCCTGTGGGGGCGTGGAGTGCTGAGTCCCCCCTGCCTGGCCCCGTTCCTTTTTAAAACGCCTACATCCGGAATCAGTTCCTCTTTTTTAACTGGAAAGGTTCATTTGTGTGTGCCGGTCTGGCAGCAGTAGTCATATGTGTGATGATTTGCGGGACTCGAACATAAAATTTGACCTGTTTTTTCATTTTATTTTAATGATCACGCAGGCCAGCTTTTTGTCCGGGTTTGTGCTAGCGGTTAGCGCGTCACAGCTGCTAGCACAACATAGCCACAGACTAAACAATGGATGCGAGGGTGACGTGGATTTTGGGTGAGCGATGTGGTTTTCGCCAGGCGCCATAAGGACCCAGACAGGGAAGCCCGCGTTAGACAGATGGTGGACGGCTGATTAATTCAGCCTCGACGCCCTGCCGCGTCGAACTCGAGAGCGCGGCCAGATAGTGCAATTTCCAGGGAAGATCCTGAATATTCATCAGAGGAAACCAAAGGGAATCTATTCATTATTTAGAGGAACACCACACTCATTACTAAAAAGAGAGACAGACCTATTCTATACTACGTTGGGGCTGCAGAAAGCAAAAGCGGGAAGCAGGCTTCAGTAATTACTGCCAGTGGTTTTCCAATTTGGCCTTTTAAACCTTTTAGCTGCTGTCGTGAAGCATGGAGAGGGAGTGTAAAGTCCAGTTGGGTAAATGTTGCCCAGATCCGGCCCTTTAGGGAAACCCTATCAGTCAGCTACGGGAAACCCCATCGTCACACGGTGATGTCAGGTCACTCTGATGTCGGTTACGTGCTGCGTCCGCATACCGGCGGTCAGGTTGACAACGGAGGCGGTTCCCGCAGTGATGGCGTCCACCTGGGAGTGGATTTCGTGTTTCGACTCATCCACTTTGTTCTGGATCCAAACTCTGGACGCCTGTCAGGAGGGGAGACACATGAGGTCAGATTTCAGGAGAGTCCAAACGCATGACTAATGCTAATGTTTCCGACACCCACATGTATTACATACATTTTTCTATCTATCAATAAAATGTGACAAATTACTCTTCAGGATATTAAGAAAAAACACAAACAAAACTTGTTAATTTATTAAGTTTGATAATAAAACAAATGCTTTATCTGGATTGTCTACCATGTGACAGTAAGTCAAATCAGAAGGATTCTAGGAGCAAAAGCCAGCGATGCAGGAGAGGCGGAGCCTGCATGCTCACCATGTCCTGCCCCAGGGGTGGCAGGTTGTCCACCTCCCCAAGGTCCGCTTGGGCCTGCTGGACGGCCTGCATGCTGGTGTTGATGGTGCCCATTAGGGCTTGCTGGGCCGAGCTCTGTGATCACACAGCAGAGAGGCACGTGCCCATCACTCTTTCATCCACTTCCATAAACAAACACTGATTTCAAACCCGCCGCTCTGCATTTCTAGAACATTTTGCATGGTCGGCGTGTCACTGCATGCACTCACCAGTGGGGGCATGTGTCCTCTGTGCATCTGGCCCGTCGTGACCTGCTGCTGGGCCGATGGCATGGTGCCCGTGTTGAAGGTCTCTGGCCCAACAGAACCCGAGCGCATGACAGCGGGCAGTGCCACTGAGCCATGCTCCACACGACCCACACGATTGAACTGCTGCTGCAGGATGGTGGACCTGAAGGAATGGCGCCGTTCTCCTTAATTATCATTAACCAATCACAACAATCTTGATATCCATCATTAACCAATCAGACTACTCTCTTCATTAACCAATCACACCACTTTTGTTAATCATTGCTAACAAATCGCGCTACTTTTGTTAATAGTCATTAACCAATCACACTACTCTCATCAATGCTTAACTTTTCTGAGGACATCTATTTTACGAAAAATAGTTGGCAGTACTACCCTTCCGCATGAGATATGTCTGTGTGGACTATATAACTTGATTACTTGAAATTAGCTAAAAACATGTACTGGGCTCTGAAGTACAAATAAAAATTACTCTACAAACACAAAAAGACAGTAAAAACTTGGACGTGGCATTAGTTACTGCATGGGAAAATTACCTATATTAAAATAACTTAGAAAATCATGGTCTTTCCAATTCTGATGTCATTTAACTCCTTCCAGATTATGATGCAGATCATGGCAGAGTCGCCCTGTAAAGCAAGCGAGGGCTCACTAGCCATGACGCCGTTGGATCAATCCAATGTCTGAAAGAGACACTCACTTCTTTGGAGAAACGGATTCCTCGAGCATGGTGGACTCCTCATCGCCCTCCAAGCCGAAGCGGTCCTTACTCTGCTTCTGTAGTAGTAATAAATCCAATCGATTAAACAACCAATCAAGATGAACTTACAGTTTCCAGAGAGGTTTCAGTTGGTTTTCAATACAAACATTTAACTGAATACAGAAGATGCTGAATAATGTGACAGGAAGCAGAAGGATTGAGAAAAAAAAAATCTAATCAGACATCAAAGGCTGGTCACATCAGAAAGCTGCCGCAGATCATACTCGCCTTTTTAAGAATTATGTCTATATATCCGGCAATCAGCTGGGAGATCTGCTCCCCCTCTGTCGTCTGGACAGAGTAGTAGCTCTCTTGATACTCCCCAAAATCCTGTAGAGGTAAAAATGAAGAATACCCGATTTTGAGATGGAATTTAGATCTGATTTAGTCAGATGTGTGACGCCCCTGCTCCCCGCCACACAAGATTTTCAGTCTGCACGGTTTGAGTAGCAGCAGACAGATCCTCATTTATAGTCTGTCATCATTTTACATTTAAGCATCCTTATTGACATAAGTCACTCACTTTGACTTCTTAGCCAAGAACCCCACCAGAAAAAAAAACCCAGTTATTTTTTATTGACACTGAAAAGAAGCACGTGAAATAATTCCTTGAGATTTTCACATATTCTTAATCATTTCCATAATTAGCCATGATAAGAATCACCACCTTGTAGGATGACAATTATGTATACACGTTTACTACATCCATACTACACAGAAATAGCGTGGACTGACATTCACAGCATTGACCACCCAGTGGTTGGTGGCAGTGAACTGAGGGCACAGACAGAGGTTCACGCTGATGACACAGAGGTGAGGGAGAGCCTCTTGTTACAGACCCATGTCTGATATCAGGAGACCAGAACCCTCAGCCCTACCAGAGTGAAGCTCTTGGGAGAGGCAGCCCATCTCTTCACTGTGGTCAGGGGCCACTCTTGCACTACGTCTTTGGTCTTCTCGTCCACGCGCATCACGGATTCTTTGGTAATGCCCAGCAGTCGTGGGACCAGCTTGTTCTTACTCTTCAGCTTCTCCTGAGGGCAGAACAGCCTGTCAAACAAAATCAGGACTGCGGGATTTGCTACTAAGCTCGAATACTGCCTTTCGAGGTGGAAGCAAAGGAACACTGTGGTTTTCAGCACGCAGCTGACAGAACACACCGGGAGACAGATTTCGGGCAAGGCCACGACGACCCTTTACAGGAGGGAAGCTTATGGTTTCAAGTGGAAGTGCGGCACAACACAATCAACTTCATTAAAAATAGCGGGAATTTCTCCCATGATGCACTGAGTCCATGCTCACAGACAAATGCTGCCCTGTGTGCTATTAATAGCCATTTTTCACCAGAAGATGCATCTCCAGGGCCTTAGTTAGACTGGAGCAGATCACAAGCATGCACCAAGCTAATGATTTAGCACCCATGCTGAATACACAAATAGATTACTATTATAGAGTGACTTCCGGCTTCCATCTCATTTACAGGGAAAGTGAGGGTTGCCTAGCAACAATCCTTTAGTCAGGAGCAACTCTGACAGAAGAATGCAGTTAATATTTCAAAGAAATTCCTCATTACATTTGATAATCCTCAATTGGAAGAGTGTGTAAGAATTTTTTATCATCTAAGCTGTAAACTACCAGTAGTTCCTGGAGATCACATGCCAAATGTCTCAATAATTGGAATAATGACTATATAATGTATTTAAATGGTGGAAAGTACAGCCGTTTCTAAAAGTGTCACAGCTATAGGCATAAGTCTGCTAAAGACAAGTTTTAATTAAAATACAGCAGTGAAACCAGACATCCTGTTGACTTGCAACTGAACTTGTTGTAAAATGTATTCAATAACTAAAGCCCAAAAAAGCAAAAAGGTTATTTATGAACTTAATCGAAAGTTGAGGAGTAATAAAATTAATGGCATGCAACCAGTGAAATCTCCGGAATTAACACCAGCTCTTCATTGCCAAACATCACGGCGCTGTTTTCGAAGGATTCATCACGCTCTCCAGCAGCACCCAAGAGCAGGATTCATCGACACAGGGCTGTTTGCGGGACAATTATCCAAAATATGCTGCAATGTTTGTTTAAACTGATGAAAGGCTTTCATGTCCCAGTAATATGCATTCCTGTTCCGTTATTTGCACATATGACTATTACTAATTGACATTATTAGCTTTTAATGAGTAACACGGCACCTGCATGACAAAAAAACTCACTTAATAGGATTTTGCTCCTTTTTTTTTTTGCAACGGCTTTATGGGGGGCAGCTGGACCTCTGTGCATGTGACCGGAAGATTGCTGGTTCGAATCCCAGTGTCAGAGTAGCCACATTTCCATTGGGCCCTTGAGCAAGGGCCTTAACTCCCCAAAATGCACCAGCGGTACCGGATGACTGACTGACGCTGCTCTCAGGCCCTGAGCTTCACTCTTTTATATGTGTACGTGTCTCGAAGGAGAGCATGATGCGATATATGGGGGGGGGAATGTAATCATTCCAATTGCATACAAACTGGTACAAAAAGTTTCATTTGAATTCAAATGATGAGCGTCTCACTCAAAGAGAATGACATCATCTGCACGATTTAACGGTGCTGAGCTTCCAAGGGACTCGCTCCACTTCTCGGTTTCTCTAACATCTTACCTTCACCAGGAAGAAGGACACTCCGTATGTTCGGAGGGACCGGGCCAGCTTCACGTACTTCACTTTGGCTTCTATCTCCGTCATCTCCCCGCAATTCTTGTGGTCCTACGGACAAAGGAAAACACCAGGCGCTCTCATTGCGTGCCCTCTAACCACAGCCAGCAGGTCGCTAATACGGATTGGGAAAAATAATAGCCTACATTTTGTAAAAAAGAAACCGCTAATTAGATCGCTGCTCCACATTTCTGTCAGGTCACTGGATGCCGATTTGGTCTAAAATTGATTTTGGGGTTAAAGTTAATTAAATTGTGAAGGCAAGTTGAGAAGAAGCAGGCCGGAGCTGCTGATGCAAGTCTAGGATACGAGACCCAGTCAAAAAAAAAAAAAAAACTAACAGAGGAAGTGAGGCTGCACATGACTATGCTGAAGGCACCTTAGTCTGGGCAGAAGGCACGTACAGCATATTACCGCAAGCAGTACAAACGCCATCAGATGGCAATAAGATAAAGGGGGCAATCAGTGCAAAAATCAAAGTATATAACAGTACTGTAAACGTACCTGGAAGATCCTCTTTTCTGCACCCCTCTGTTTAATATACTCTTTAGGGAGAAACTCCTTCAGACTGAAACATAAAACACAGAGCAGGAGGTTCGTGTTGACGATTCCCAGGTGCAGTCTACATTCACGGATCCTCATTGACTCGGAAAAATCTGCTCTCAGATTCGAATAACTTGTTAGAGAGACAGATACGATAAAACTCCTCAAACCACAATAAAGCAAAGGAGACATTAAAGCTCGGCTTTTTCATCCCATCCAAGACATTCTACACATTCTGAGAGTCGAAAACCTCAGACATAGCATGGAGTTTTCGTTTGCTTTTTCTTGATACGCGTAAATACTTGGGAAGACGGACAGAGAAACAGTGAAGGAACCGGTACAGCCGGGAAGGAGGCTTACTCGAGGAACCCGGGCTTGTGTTTGTGTTCCACATGAGGGCCAAACTGGATCTGAGCTTGAATCCCAGCAAACTCACAGGCTTTGTCGAAGGACACAGGATGCGAGCCGTTCAGGATGTCGTCACGGGCCTGAGGGTGACCACACAGCCCGTTACCACAAGACAACGATTCAGTGACTTTGGAATGGACTCATACTGATGGAATAATCGACGGGAAACTCAAAGTGTGGCTGACCATAGTATTTTACTTTGTTGCTTTTTGAACGTATCTAACACAAAAAGGCAGCATTCTAACTGAGGAACTGACTACCACCACATTTATTTATTGTTTTTAATATGTAGCGAGTGTCAGACAACATACATCTCATGCAGAGAAACCAGATGGAAAGATTACATTTGATTCTGTTAATAATTATGTAATTGATGGTACCCAAAAGTGTGCATAATCCACGTAGCTTTGGTGATCTTTCTTATTTCAGAAAATGATTCAGAAAAAAGGCATAAACTAGACAGGAATTAATTGACTGGTAACACCCCACCCCTCCCCCGGAGAACGATTTCACGCCTCTGGGAAGTGCGTCCCACCGTGCCTGAACCCTAACATATCAGAGCGCTTACATTCGACTATGGCTGCACAGGCTGGGGAAGCTCACGCGGGAAAGAGGACCCAAGTGTGTAAGAGGAGTGCTTCATTAACATCTGGCTTCAGTTTCAGCAAGCTTACATTCGGCTGCTGACATTCCCGAAATCATACCGCGATTTACACATAGCGCTATGACACTGCCGATCTGCATGCGCTGGGCTGGTTGCTCTGAGCGCTGCCCCATCTCACTGGAAGACATTTCTGGAAAGGAGAGGAGGCCGGGCCCGGTACAGCAGGAGGCTCACACGTACGCTGGACGGGGCGTAAGACAAACCCATGTCTTTGTTCTGGCCTCTGCACCGCCGACCACCGCAGTGCTGATATGGGCAGATCGGACCTGGCTAAGCAGGTCAGCCCGGAACACAACAGCCGCAGCTTGCCAGTAGACACAGCTGCAAAAGAGGGAACCTGAGAAAGTTCCAGAGGCTATGCACAAGGAAAAAGCTGACTGGTTGGAGGAATTAGGACTCCTCCCCCTTAGCTACCAAGTCACTAAGATTGATTGCTGGTCTTACTGCTGGTTAGCTAGCTAGCTTTTAAATTTAAATGAGTCTTTTTTAATTATCTGCTTAAAACTTGGGTCCATTAATTATTGCCTTGATTTCCCCAGTTACCCTGGGAGAAGTCCTGCTCTTTTGGACGACTGTGGCAACCAGCCCAGACATTTTACCCGACACAAATAACCAAACGCTGGAGTATCCAAACATGAGCTAATTTACGGGCTAAAATCTCTTCACAGCTGAGATGGCTCTGTGACTGATACCAGCACATCACCGTAAATGACACACACATTCACAGACCTCCTTATTGGCAAATCAGGAAGCAGCACGTCTGGTAGGACCTTCTAAATGACTCTTTCCCACAAACAAAAAGGGCCATTAAGGAAACAGGCCCCTCTGAATGCAGCAGGGGTACTGAGCCACACGTAGCGCAGCAACATGGCAGCGGTACTGACCCACACACAGTGCAGTAACGTGGCAGAGATACTGAGCTGCACATACAGCAGTAACGTGGCGGGGGTACCGACCCACATGTGGAGCAGTAACGCGGTGGGGGTACCGACCCGCACGTAGAGCAGTAACGCGGTGGGGGTACCGACCGGCATGTAGAGCAGTAACGCGGTGGGGGTACCGACCTGCACATAGAGCAGGTTAAGCTGCACAGGGTCCCTCGAGTCCACGTTCTGGTCGGAGTAGAAAAACTTGCGACGGAGCAGGAGGGTCTCACTCTCCTCTACACCTTGCTCACGGAAGGTGCGGCTGTGGTCCAGCCAGTTCACTATGAGGAGAAAAGGCGAGGGCATTCACACAAACATCACTACCGGACCGTCAACTGCTTAGATGGGCCCCAATCACTACCACCCCATCTGTTCTCTCTATGTTTGCAAACCCATGTCCTTAACTTCAGTTCTGCATCAGCTTCATAATTGTGCTGCTACTGGTATTTCTTTAACAACATCCATCTTACGCTGCGAGTAGACACCATACGCTGCACCACACCTGATCATTACATGAATCTTTTCACAAACAATCCAAATTTATTGCTGGCATAGGCACCAAACAAGGTTAAGAATTTAATAAATCTGGGAGCACATCTGATCTCTCTCACCCTCCTCTTTAGAGCACAAGCCCCGAGGTGCACGGCGAAGTAATCCGGAGAATGATGCAATGACGGAGCCGACAGCAAAAGGTTAAACACTGAGGGTTTGGCCACAATCACAGGATTAACGAGCCGCCGCTTCCCGATCACTCCCCAGGACCTCCACGTCCCGCCCCCTCTCCTGCGTGCCGCCGGCCCTCAGGACTCACGGTCGTCGTCAGTGTGCAGCTTGGCCTTCAGCTTCTCCATCTTCCTTTCGTCCCTCAGCAGTGTCCGGTCTTTCTTCAGTGTGCCGGTGCCATCCTCCCGCCTCTCCTCCACCGTCTCCTGGATGAGGGAGTACTCCTCATAGTTGGTGATTCCTAGAAGGGAGGACAGAAGCTCTTAGAGACAGAGGCAGGTCACCACGGAAGGGATGGGCTTCGGGGCTGAAGGAGAACTCTGGTGGCCAGTGGCAAAAGGGTGATTAGGAGAGGAGGCCGGCAGGCACAATGGAAAGCACAGCAGCCTGATCTCAACTCCACGGCACACCCAAATTCACCTCAGTACCGCTAACCCCATTAGGAGACATAGGTGGCCACCTCGGGTGCCATACGCTGTGGGGGCTCTGACATGGCACGCTAATTTCATGGTGGTGAAGCTTGCCAGGGGGGGTTCCCCTTGTGGCTTTGACCGGCACTGATTCACCCCAAGTCAGTATGGCAAAATGTATAGCTCCAGCAACACCTAATGGGACAGACTGAGAGCTCTTAGGTCCCTTTGCTGAGTTGATTGATGTAAACGGGAATTCACACTGATTTTCAAAACAGTCATCTAAGAATGATTAGATAAAAACTAAGCAAAGGCTGAGTCACTCACAGCAGGTGATGTGGTTGTATTATTCTGTAATATCGCCCCCTTGCTGCACGCAAGATTCACAACAGGGCCGCACGTACCGATTCTGCTGCAAATGGTGACGAGGAGCTCGCCCACCGTCTTGGAGTCGTCCACCATGATGGTCTTCACTGCGCCATCCAGCATTTTGATCTTCTGTGGTCTCTGCTTCTTCTTGTACTCCAGGATGTCCTGCAGGGGGTGGCAGTGAGTACATTAGAGAGAGAGACACACACACACACACACACACACACACACACACACACACACACACACACACACACACACACACACACACACACGAGATATAGAAGAATGATTAATCCCCATGTGACTAATCCTCCTCATAAAAATGTCGCCAACTTCAGATGAGGCTCGTTTACGACACAGCCACCTCCGGAACGCAGACGCTTGGGATTTCCCTGGCGAGACAGCGCGCTAGGAGCGATCTACAGGTCGACAGAGGCTTGGCTGTATGTACGACACAAAACACGTTGGCGAGACACGAGTCCGAGGTCACAGAGAGGTCAGGTCTCCATTACCCCATTGCGGAGCATGTAGTAATCCAGCGTCCTGCCTGATTCCAGCCAGATACCCTTCCGGGGGTCGTCGTCAGACAGGAAGAGGCCATAATCCGAGGCTAAAACACAAGACAAGACGTGGGAGTGTCGGATGAGATGCCGTATGCTTTCAAAAAAAAAAAACGTTTAACCCCCTTTAAAATGTGAGAGTGCCAGGGCAGTACATCATACACATTATACAGATGTTTCACTAAACAGATGACAGGGCTGCTGGTTTCTTCATGCTGACAATGCAGCGTCAGGGGCTCAGGTACACGCCCCACATAAATGGGGGGGTGGGGGTCCATTCACAGAAAGACGTGTAAACGCGTTTAACCCTTGTTACAGAAGCTGCCACTCACCCCATTTACGCCTGACACACGCCTAAAGGAAGCATTTTACTATAAATGACAGACGTGGCGCGTTAAACGCATTACCGCGCAGCTGCAGCCTCCTGTACGTATGCGGGAGGTCGAATGAGTGCAAACATTTATTTATTTATCCAAAGCAATGTACACTTTTCAGAAATCAGAGTCAGCCAGTCTGGAGCAACTGGAGTTAAGGGCCATGCTCAGGGGCTCAACTGTGACATCATTCTGCTAAACCCTGGGATTTGAACCGGGAACCTTCCTATCAGAGGCACGGCATCCTAACCCACTGAGCTGCACAGCATCCCCCAATAAATCGATGCTCATGGCTGAGGTACTGTTACACTCCTTTTATAATAGTTATGTTCTAGCTACATGGTGCAATGGGGAGGTCGAGGGCGATGTCAGGCTGCTGGAATGCATAACTGCAGTGTGGACAAATACGGTAAGGGGAGGGGCATCTCCATCTGGCCAAAGACTGCATAGCTGGTGTACAGCCGGGCTCACCCCCCCGGTACTCACCCTGCCCGGTCTGGGCTTCTGGGACGCGTTCCCTGATGATGCGACAGGCGTCGTAGACTGCCGTGGATGGCTCAAACTGCATCGTCTTCACCACGTTGCACTGGCGCACGCAGATCTTTAGCGAGAGGGCCACCATCTTGGCAGCTGGAGGGAGGCACAGATTTCTTCACCTGCAGAGATCAGAGCATTCAGGATGCAGCTGCTTGGAGGACACAGGAGGAGCAAGAGTGCCCCCATGCTGTAAGGAGGTCCCTGCAGGCACTGATATAGCATCTACTGTTAAAAAGTCCTACGGAAGAAATAAATGAAATTTTTTAATCTATCACGTTTTAAGCCAGACTGGCCAAGCCTGGGCTGAGCCTTCACGCACTGGGCTTTAATGGATAACAGCATGGCTGCCACACTCTAGTTGCATAATCAGTGTTGCTGGGAAAAAAAATCTGTGCAGGAATGGGGGTGGGGGGTGATAATAGCTGAAGGAGCACGAATAAGTCATTTTCAGGGTGAGAATCAACGGTCATGACTCTGACACACACGTCTTATTTTAATATAGATTCAAACACTGCATCTTACGAATCAAATAAAACAGGGAAAATAAATAAATATTTATGGCATATCTGCTTAAACCATTCCAAGTTATTAATTTCCCTCTTAAAACAGGATTAGGATAATTAATCAGTGAGCTCCTCCGAGTGGCTGCTTATAACGGTCACAGCAGACGCTCCCGAAGCACGCAAACCACGATGGCACCAGCCCTCCTTTCACCGAGCTGGAACAGAAGCACGAAATTAGTCCTTCATGCAGAACGGAAACAGGACACAGGTGAGATCAGGCGGCAGGCAGCCATTAAGGCACCTTCACCCACGGGTGGGGGTGGGGGGGCCATTAGTGTGATAGGGAGAGGGTCTGCAAGCCTCACGGAGAATGACGCGGAGCAATGTGGCACCCCCGATAGAGCTGAGCATGTAAAACGCCGGGGTACAGGCGATTACGGGCCGCCGGCATAGATTAGCCGGCATTACAAGCCCTCTGAGGGTGGAGCTCTTCACTGGTGACTTGACACCCAGCAAATCCGCCAGACTAAATGTTCATTAACTTTAAACCCAGTTTATACACGGAGGCACCACGGCACGGGGACAACGCACAACAACAAACCGAGGCGGGTTACTGATCGTGCCGACCAATGGGGAGAAAGAACGGCTTAGCGATTAGAATCCAGCCAATGTGATGAGGGTGGGCCTGCTCATCACCCGCCGAGGAGTACATCACCCTCGCGACTGGGCTAACCGGAGATTAAGACCGCGCTCCTGACAGTGGACGAGCTTTCAGGGCCGAGTGGACGACAGGCCCTGCTGAGGCAAGTACAGCCTGCCAGGACTCTCATGGTGAGCCTGTGGGGGTGGGGCTAGGGGGCGGGGCATTGGCCAGAGGAAGGAGCTCACCTTCAAAGAACTTAAAGAGGTGACCGATACCTGGCTAAAGATTATCCGATTGGGAATTCCACAAATATGTAAATAATTTAAGGGCTATTTAAGAAAGATGTAGAGAGATGACTGCACACGCTACACACTGATTCAGGGTCCACAGATGCTCTGTGATGGGGTTTACAGTCAAGCCGCTAAACAATATTAGATCGCTTACCCGCAGAGTAGGGGGCGTCTGACGTTTTGTGGCTTTTTAATCATTACATAAAATCCACCCTACGGCCGGCCGCAGGAGAGGCACACATGCAGGCAGAAGCCGCTCTGACGGGAGCAGGCTTCATAAGGTGTGTAATCCAAGACAGGCTATTGGACAGAGTGCTAAAAAAAGTCTGGGGGGGCTCATAGAATGACAACTATTTCATGGGACCCCCCAGAAAGAAAGCCTGGCTGCCCACATGGCGCTCGTAAGCACGGAGGCCCTGCTTGGATACTTAACCAACAGGAGGCGGCTGGAGAAGCTGAATCTGCTTTTCCCAATGCTGCCAGCAACCGACCGAGATCGAACCACCGCAAGCCGCCCGCAGTGAAAGGAGAGAGCAGGGGTTGGGTGCTGACGTGGGGGGTGGGGCTTCCCGGCAGTGTGCTGCTGTGTCAGTGAAATACTATAAAACAGGAAGGGCGAGCGGACCTCCCAGGACACCTGGTCCCACCCTTTCTGTCAATAAATGGGGGGGGGGGGGGGGAGCAATTCCCCCCTCGCCCTTCCCTAAGGCCCGCTTACGCCACACCACCCGCACCGCGCAATGGGGGT
>JAAGVU020000008.1:20956736-20979992 GCA_011763525.2 Mormyrus iriodes
CCCCACGCGGGGCTATTCATATGTTTTTATGCTCAGATCTTCCTCAACGAGGAGACCACATACTATATACAAACACACACACACACACACACACACACACACACACACACACACACACACACTATACAGACACTCACGCACGATATACACACATGCACACTATGCACAGACACGCATGCACTATACACAAACATACTATACAGAGATGCACCCTATATACAAACCCTATATACAGACACGCACACAATATACACTACAAGCGCACACACACACAAGCATGCACACACACTATCCACAGACACTGTGCACGGAAACGTGTGCACACACAAAATACAAATTTTTTTGGCCATTTTCATTTTTTGATTGCTTTCATTGATTTTTTTAAAATTGAAGTTTATATTCTGGAGACCTGAAAAATGTCCCCACGAGCTAAAAAGTAACAGGTTTTTCCATGCTGTGGGGACGTTTGGTCCTCACAATACGGTAAATAAAAACACGCACACATGCACGCGCGCGCGCGCATGCACGCACACACACACACACACAGTTTCCTGGGCTGTGAAATCATCGCTTAAGTTAAATATGAAACAAATTAAAATTACCCACATAACCAAGTAACTTAAATGCACGTTTACGCTTGACGCTGATGAGCACAAGGCTACAAACAAGTAAATGAATGACAAATGGATGCACTTAATCCTGCTTCTGCATTAATGAATAAGGTGTGGATGCCTGGATTCTCTCCTGCCATAACCCAAACCCAGCTATTCGCCATTCCTTCATCACCGCGTCTGTTAGATCTCACTCTGTCGCCATGGCGCCTGTACCCACAAGCACCAGTCCTCAGCAGCTCCGAGTGCCAAGCAGCTTATTATGGGGTTTCTTACACTGGATATCCAGCGAGAGCAACAGATTTTGCTGACATGAAATCAGTCCTATAAATCATACCTCAGAAACTGTTACATTGCGTTGTGTTTCGGTGAGATCAAACCACGCAAGCAGCCATTTACTGGGCATAATAAATATCAAAAGACTGCCAAGTGAAACTCACTGCTGCCCAGCGCAATTGGGGCACACCGCCCCCGTCCCGGTTTCCCACCATTTTTAAAAGTCATGTTACAAGCATCTATGGTCACGAGCCCTTTTGTTACACATAGGCTGATAGGGAGGCTCATCATTGCAGCTGCTCCTCTTCACCAACACCATCACGGAAGGGGCAGACAAACACCACGCATCCCAGTGATGTAGCCCCCCTCCCCCAAGCTTCAGACACCAAAGACCCTGACCTTCACCTGATCAAACACTCCATGCCTTTCGAAGAGATTTCACACGCTGTACTGGTGGCGGCGGACGGTGCTGACAGCAGCCGGAATGCCCCATAATGCACCACACAGAGGTATAGCCAGGGAACAAGCAGGGTGTGTGGCGACGACTTCAGCACCAGGATGCACTTCCTCCTCAGCCACGTATAAAGAAAGAAAATGAGCCATCTCTCCATTTTTTTGTTCTGTCTGTGGAGTTACACAACAATGGGATCAATGTGGCGCAGCAAACAAAAGCAGGCGGAATATGAGGCCTCCATCGAAGAACACAGGGCTGGAAAATCACAGCAGACTGGAGATTATAAACAATAAGCTCCCTGAAAGAGCGTTTTCGTACTGCAAGAGCCGAGATCAAGTAACAATCCACGTTGAGCATGCAGCCAGGCCAGTGGTGGGGGGGGGGGGGGCTGTAGCAGTTAGCGAGCTTAGCCGTACAGGAACTCCCGGCTTGGGTGATGCAAACTGTCAGCTGATGAGCAGCCAATCTATCCAGTTTCATTATTTAGTGGCAGCAGCCCGTTCGAGGCCGCAGCACGCCCGTCCACAGGGGGCCACGTCCCCGGCCGGCTCGCATCACCGCAGACGGCCCGGGGGCGGGCCCCGAACGCGTGCCGCAGTGTCCCGGCCCGACATGTTTACACAGCACATCCTGTAATTACAGGGGCTGCACTGCTGAGCTGTGCCGCTCATTACTTCCTCCTGACACCCTGACCCCCCCCCCCCCTCCCCAGCAGACCCGGGATCAATAAATTAACCAAGCAGCTGCAATTAACTCCCCGGCAACCAGGTGTTACTCGCCGCTCTGCCAGGGCCATAAACAGGTCGGCAGTGGAGTATGGCTCCCAGTGCCCCATCGCTTACAGACCGGGAGTAACGCTGAGCGGAAGCCTCTGGAAACCTGAGTGTGACCTGAACGCGGAGTCTTGAGTCACACTGCCAGTGCAGCCAGTGCTATTTATAGGTGACATTTTTTAATAGTTAAAAACCTGCACATTCCTGGAGTATGTGATATAACACTGTGCTGAAGGAGCTAGAAACCACATAATGAAAGGTAAAGGTAAGGGGGGGGTAACTGAGATCAAAGACACAAAGCACACTTGCTGAGTAACTGGGGAAAACAGAATCGCACAGACCTAAAGAGTGCTGCTCCACCAGGTAGTAAACATATACTGAAATGCATGCTGGGAAACGCCATGATACTGGTGCCGCACAGCTGACATGCTGATACTCAAAGGCTTCAAATGTAAACTGACGGAAGACAGTACGAGTAAATTAGCTGGTTCAGCCAAACGGCAAATATAAGCAGTTCCGTGTAAGTCATTACCAGGCAAACGGGCCTACTGAATTATTATGTAAAGTGGTACTCTGTAATGTAATGAAAAAAACATTTAACCTTCATGAAAAACATGTTTAATGTCACATGAAGAATTAACTGCATTAGTAAAAGCTGATGAATGCAAGTTTGTAATTAGCTAATCGCCCTGATTGTTTACGAACACTAACAGCAAGTTATAGTGAGTCAGAAATAATGACCTTTACTGCATAATCTACTTTGGAGGCTGACTGTATTTCTAACACAGCAACAACCGTGCACCGGAAAAGCCACAAACCTGCCAAAAGCTCTCCGAGTAAATTTAAACATCCATTTCCTCCTTTCATACATCACAGCTCAATCCCACCCCATCTAATTCCTTACACTTTGTGTATCTTCCTGCTCTTTAGATTTACAGACGTCTAAATCTAATCAGATTTAGGTTTCTAGATTAGGTTAATGGACCTGGCCGTCTTTTCCAGAGCCACGCGACAATCTCTGAAGCTGAAGCGGTTTCTCATCATAAGGTATACTCGAGAGCCAGCACTGAGATTTCTGCTCTAGACGACTAGTGATGCAGACGAAGTCATTTTATGTTCAGACCAGAAATAATTAAACGGTTTACGTGAGTTTCACCTATAAACGTCTAGGTGGACGTCCACCCATTAAGGTCCGTCTGTCCGCCCATTAACATGGGTGATCGCAGAAATCCCCCAAATTAAGGACTTTGTACGGCAGCGATCCGGACGCGCCCAGCTTCACCTCCATGTGCACAACTTCAGAATCGGGCTTTTATCAAGGGGCGTGGTGCTCCTAGGACCCTCCAACGGAAAGAGACGTGAAAAAGCCGCCGCCGCCGCCCCAAACAGAAGGGATTCAACCTTAAAGGGCGCCGTTTACATCGCATACGGGCATTAAAGCGCCGCTACCTGGCGACCTCCCGGATGAGACACAGGACCCAGGGCTGGCGCCCGGAATCGGCGATGCTGAGCCGAAGGCAGCCGGGGTTCGGATTGTATCGCGGGCGTTACAATGTATCGCAGCCGCTTTAGTGTCGGAAAACAAGCCCGGGGTTAATAACAGCGTTTCTCCAAAAAGGAAACATTCAATCACACCTTATTTACCGGCAATCGCGCCTGGATACGGGTTACTGATATCTTCATTTTATGACGGATGATGGCTTGATATGGGGCGGCTTAATTATAAGATAGCTCCCAGTAAAACGGAATACGCGCACACACCGCCGCTGCCGTTTATCAATCAGCTTACCAAATGTGCATCTGTTACATCCCCAAACACCCGAAAAGGCTTAAAAGATAAAGTTTTACGAATTAATACATCAGCTCTCCTTTTGCCCAGCACTAATGGGAGTATCATTAAAATATGGCGGCTTCAAATTTCGCCCTTTCAAGCCGTCAGCTACATAAACTTAGGGCTACACATCATACACTTCAGGAGACAAATAAATAGAGAAAAACCGTATTTGCGATTAATGGGGGCCGCCGCTGCCGAAGTCCAGCCCGCACGGGTAATATTTCGGTTTGCACTAACAAGTAATCCGTAAACACCGCCTGTCTCATCTTCCCATCCATAGCTGGTCGCTAAACGCCTGCTCTCATGCAAAACGGACACTCATGTTAAGACTTCATCTAATTTAGTAAAGATTACCCTGAGGGGTTCCCTATTTTTAAAACTGTTATTATACGGATACATTTCTGGTAGGCTCGTTTACTGTCCTTGCATTTAAAACCTAAGTAATCGCCGTCGTTATTATATTATTATAATAAATTATTAAGCAGGGAAACGTTTCAATGTCCTTAAACGAGAAATATCGCCTAAGCCAGCTAGGTAACATTTTCATTACCAGTTAGATGTGAAATATAGTAAGCCTAATCGGCTGCTGCTTCTGCTCTGCTAAAACAAGGTATTCCTTGCTGCTCCCATTCATCCAACAGCCATTATCAAGACACCAGCGCCTATGTAGCAAAACGCACAAATAATCAGACAGTTGATATTGCAGTTTTATCAGGAGGAAAAGACGAAAGCCGATCTGCGGCGGAAAAACGGGCCAAAAGAAGGTAGACGGCGGGTGCCCGTACCTGTGAATCCGCTAGTGCTTCATCGCATGCAGGCAGGCAGAGTTAGATGTGGAGCGGGCTGCAGCCCTGCCTCTCCAGAGTCCAACCCCTCCTCTTTGAGAGAAGCCCAAAGTTAGCGAGAAGAGAGGGAAAAAGAGACGGATTCCTGCACTGGGAGAAGAGGAAGCGCGTCATAAGCCAGGGACACTCCTGCTCTTCTCCGTGTAGTCCGGCGTGGTGTTACAGGCGAATCAGCTGGGGTCAAATATCTGCTACGGGCTGCATAAATGCTCAAGAAGGATGTGGCTCTTTTTGGCTGGAAATATTTCAATGCTAATTCCTCATCAGCGCTGATTAAGTGTTAGATAGATGATACCGCTCATATAGACAGGGGATTGCGGGTGACTGGGTATTGTTTTTCTAAGGGCCTCTTTCTTCGCATAAGGGTTGAAATTACAGTAGGCTGTTTAGCTTACTACTACAAAATGCTGCTTCTTAAACGTGCACGCTTGATGCCAGCGAGAGAGGGTTTTCCGGCCCATCGCACCCTCTAAGCTCTTCCCTGAATCTGTGCAGCTATGACCTCGGCCTTAATCTGATGCCGCAGAGGTTTTGAAATTAAGAAATTGGCCCCATCTGTATGTCATTCTCCGTTTTGTTAATTTTGGTGTTAACATTTGTTTTTTATTTAGAGAAATAAAACCAAATAGATAAGAAATTGGCAGCAAAACAATCTACAGCATGATTTTCATATGTACAGATGGATTTCAGCAGTTTCAAACTGTATATCAGAAGCATCAACATGATGCCACATTTTGATATTTTCCTTACTTATAAGATTCAAAAATATAGTGTGTGCAAGAGAGAAATACATTTTAAAAGAAACAGAACTCGTTTTTTTGAATATGCTGCTCTCTTGTGGCCTGAATCGGAAATGCAAACATTTTCGACCTCATACATTCTTGATGGCTGCCGTTTCAGCGTTCGATAATTACGTTGTAATAGTAGCTTTTAAATTATTCTCAGGAATATACGAAGACTTTTTTCATATTTGGTTTATTATGCGCAACATTTAATAAAAATTAAATCACTTTACCGTCTGCTGTAATTTAGTTTAATACCCAGTGACACGATAGTCCGTTTGATTTATGTTTAATAGCATTTTTATCCGCTTTTACTCTTATCGTGTCCTTCATAACTTGCTCTCAGAGTTTGTGTCCTTTCAGTCCTTAGGTATCTTTTACTCCATGAAGCCTCCCTGTGCTCTCAAACTAATATGATATTATTATAAAGCTAGAAATTTAATTTCCAAATTTTTTAGGTTATTGTGATTTTGCATTTTTTATTACATTTATTGCTTCTGTTTAAAGTCCTTGATACGTTTTTACCCTCAGTAAACAAAAAAACATACATCACATATCAAAATTACTTTTGTGGATATATTGGTTTGTTATTTTAGCTCCCGTCATTAATATGCGCAAGTCACGATGCTGCCTTTTTTTGCTCAGCTGTAAATTATCAAAACTTAGTGAGGAGGCAGCAGGCTCAGCTTCAAAGCTGACTTCAGTCAAGAAAGAAAGTGCAGACTGTACTGGAATGTTCTGAAAAGAGAAAGGCTGCAATACATGTAATCCGTAAGGAATTGTAGGAGAATTACGCAAGAGAATGGTCAGATGTGATGACGTTAAAATGTATTACCAGACATATTCTTTTTCCACCCATGTACCCATCCATTTTTAATTCCACTTATCCAGTGGAACTTCATGCTGGGAGCATGCTTCCTATTCCCTGGCAGCATTCCAGCTCCTCCTCGGAGATTCCAAGCCACCCCAGGCCAGCTGAGAAATGGAAATGGAAACCGCTTCCCCCTTCTCCAGCGGGGCCGGGGTCCGTCTGGTGTGATGTTGCTAAAAAACAGCCCTATCAGATGACCCAGGCGCCAAATCCACCCGCTCCCCTCTGTTGCCTGTAATGAAGAGTGACCCCAACAGAGACCTCGTTGTGACGGCTTGTGTCCCCTACTCTCATCTGCTGTCGTTACCCAAACTGGAAACTGCAAGCGTTCTTCACATTTGTGGCAATCTTTGCTCTCACAAGGAAAAATCGCTGCCTTCTTTTCCATGAGAAAACAATGGCTTTAGATTTGGAGTTGCATCTGAACTTCACAGAAAGAAATGTAATTCACAGTAGAAGCCAGTCATCTGTACAATGCCGAAGCACTGTAAGTTTGGCTGTGCCTTTAATCCATTTTCAAGTGATCGCATTTGAATGCACCATTAGAGGGCGGAAGTAAGCCGTATAAATTTACCTTAAATACAATGAGGCTGCGTACAGGATGTATGAGGAAAAAAAACTCTTACTTTTAAATGAACTGAAATTAAATAATATTGTTAATTTAATTCAAAACTAATGTTAAATTAATAGCAATCAGAATAATTACGATACTGTGTCCTGCACACACCCACTATAAGATATTCAGGGCACATCAATTACCCGAGGGAGGAAACTGGAGAGGAACCAACCCACCCACACACACACACACACACACACATACAGGTCAGGGCTGAGATCTCCCTCCAACACCACCGGCCCCAGAGTTGTCAGGCACCATGCCCCGATATATCATTGTGTACCATTAAGGGTTCATATCTGGGTAATGAGTTCATATGCCAGTCTGGCTTGTGCATTGTTACTGTTAACATCAAAGGGTGAATTCAATTGTATCGGGTGATGAACAGCCCGAATTCCTGTGAATTTCACGCGTAGGACCGCCTTCTGCAATATCCATTATCTGTAACGTGATACGCGCCCGGGTGGCACAGGACCCTTAGGCTTAGCCTCTGTTAGAGCAGCTCGTGAAAAACATTGGGAATGGAAAAGTCAATAAGGCCGAAGCACTTCTCATTTGGTGCGGCTGCAGCGTATTTGCTTACCTGGCCACCCTTTTCGGCGTGCTCCGTGCCGACCGCGTTTTTGCCACTTCACCGTCTCCACGTGAGCGGAGTTTTTGGGTTAGGGGGAGGATCCGAGAGGGATTCGAGCTAACGCCACGCTCACACCCAGGCGCTGAGCCCTATTTATACTGGGGGATCCGTAGGCTCGGCACCGCGCTCTGGTAGCCGTTCGCAGCGGTTCATTCGCGGTGCGTTTGCCGGGCTACCAAGGTAAGCATGACGTATGCAGACATAGGATAGCTCATCAGCTCATGCAGGTGAATGATGTCACCGCTTTTTTTAAATGAAAATTTATGTTCAGCCTCTTCATTATGAATGTACTGTTTTTCATGTTAGACTAATGAAAACTCTTTTTTCACTCTTATTCGTCTTATACCGTTTATTCTCTTTTCCCCGCTGGCCCAGAGATCCGTGCACGTCGTTAATGTCGTCTGTCTGTCAGTGGAAGGAGCTGGCCTTCCTCTCCCTGCAATGGGATACAATATCAAAATCGGTCATATCATGTTTGGACATAAAATTTCTTTAGGAAATCCGAGGAAAGGCTCCCTTTGTCGGAACATTATCACTCCAGACACCATCCCAGACTTCTATATCCCGCCAAAGATCTCCTGGGAGAAAGCTCAGAGAGGTACTGACTCAAGGAGACCTGCACTGTCCCTCGAGAGGAATTCCAGACACAGGAGGGAAGCCCTGGCATGCGAGCTGATCACCCCCCCCACAGGGGAGGTGCCCCTGGATAGGAGGTCCAGCTATGGAATGAACACCAACGCGGACCCCCAAAGCCAGGCCGCACTCTCGCTGCCGCATCTGGCCAAAGAGCAGACCTGCTATGGCTTCTATACTCTGCTGGAGGTCCCTCATACCAGGAGGAAGGAGTCTCTATTTCACGGTGATCCCAGCTCTTGCGGTATCCCGCTTGTGCTCCCCAGAAACAAGTCCGGAACCTTCCCCAGAGACACACCCTCCACCTCCTCCAGCTTCTCAGCATTCACATGGAAGGTCTTCCCCAGGACCTGCCCAGGGGGAAGGCCAGCCCTTCTAAATGGTGACTCCGCCCCCTCTACAGACTCCTCCCCCTTCAGTTCCCTGCTGCTTTTTGGGTCCTCCTCTAAATCCCGCTGGCTTAAGGTGCTGCGTCGTGAGAAACTGCTCTCCAGGGGTGAGCCTCATTGGTCCTGAGGGGGGGTACCCCCTACTGGAGGTCATACTCCCCTGAGGGTGGCCCTCAAAAGCAACTGCTACACCATCAACATCTTGCTGCTCCCTGGCACAGGACCGTCATCCATCGGAGCCGCAATCCAGGCTTTAATAATGGCTGCTTTTTCCTTCATCTTTCTGAAGATGAAATCTGATGTAGATTCCTGCTCTTTAAAGCTGTCAGTAAAATGACCTTGGGAGACAGTGACTGTCCTTTGATCTTCATGCTGGATATAGCGATCTCATCTAATCTTGATCTTATTTTAGTTTAGCTCTAGTTTTCTGTTTCGATTTGTGTACACGCATTGCCAAATTCTTTGTATGCAGGCATACTTGGCTAATAAAACATGATTCTAATGTTGTAAATCAGCAATTTATCCATCTTTAGGTTGTTTCTCCTAGTGAGAATCATGGTTGTTATTCACTATGCCTTATGCTAAAAATTTGTGCAGATGTATTTTTTGTAACTCATTAAGATGTTGTGTATATTAAATAACTGAAATTCATTTTGAGTCAGACTCAACTGTACTTTGAACATTACCTTTCGTCAAACATGGAGGTATTTTTCCACGTCTGTTTGTTGTATTAACTACTGTCAAACTACTTCCATAATCCTGGCAGACATGCGTTTGGTGCTTGCAGTGTTTACACCACCATGTGAACAAATATGATTTTCTAGTAGGGCGTTAAATGGGTATTTGCCCTGTAGTAGGTGTAATACCCGAAATTTTTACTTTACTCTTTTTTCATAAAAGTTCCGCGTTTATCCTGTTCTGCATATTATTCTATTAAAAACATAAACGGACGGTAAATTAAAACGACTTAAATCACTGAACCGCAAAGATCACTATAACACTGTAATATTGAATCTGAATTGAGGACTTATTCCGCAACTCATTAAAAGATCCGATATGTCTCATGGCATCCCATGTGCATATACAATACACGCTGTTTTCGCTAGGCGGCCTCAGCTGCGCGGTGATAGGCAGGCATAACTAGGCGATCGCCGGGTCGGTGAGTGGCAGGCATAACTAGGCGATCGCCGAGTTCCGGCTCAGTCTTCCTGGGATTGAAAGCGACGGGCGGAGCGACGATCACGGGATTCAGCAGCTGGGGACGAGGTGTGGGTCTCCAGGTCGCCGAGGTAGCGATGGTGTTCGAGGCTCTGGTTAGTGACCTGCTGAACAGGTTCATTGGCGACTATGTGGAGAATCTGGACAAGTCTCAACTCAAGATCGGGATCTGGGGAGGTGAGTGTGTACATACATGTGCTGCCAGCCCCGTCTCATGTGTTATACGGAAAAATGGTAAACAAACACGCAGATATCAGGAAAGAAAGCATAACTAAGTTTATTTTGCTCGACTTTTAGCTAACTGAAGTTCGCACCTGTGTAGTTTCTGTTAATGTTTTTGCATCTTGCTGGTTTCCTTATCTAGCTTAATTTGCTTACATAAATATATAGCCAAGCAAATGAGAAATAGTTGCGGGATTGGTTTTCCGCGAATTAACATGTTACGCGTACTTAGGTTTATGATGAATGTCTTTTTTTTTTTAGGAATTACAGCGGTCAAGGGCACCCAGATGCAGATAATAACTATATCATTAGCGTTGAGGGGAATTGGAAAATGGAGAAAAATAAAAACAGTCAATTCATTCATGCCCCATGAAATATTTATTACAGCTCCACATAATTACGTCTCTAGGAAAACTGCCAGTTACCTACATCAGGGCTGGGTGTCAGCCGATCAGCAAATCCCGTATTAGGTGATTTCCGGTTTTCCTTTGACAGATGGATGCAGTTTTCCTCTGTTCCAAGCATGGACTAGTGCAGTTGTTAGTTTTCCGTGTTTAAAGTTGTAGTATAAGTTGTAGTATATAAACACAGTCTTATCTAACAAACAGCACCCGGCATTTACATTACCATAACTTTCTTGAATAAATGGTTTAAAGATTCCAGGTCAGGGAAAAAGTTATGTTAACTCTTATATTAAGCAAGTACTATAATTGGTAATAACATAAGGCAAACGGTCTCTGTAGCTGCTGTTCAGATATGCACTGTGGTCATTTTGGGCCGGTATTCCATACAAAGGAGTTTGCTTCACTGTGTTTGATTTGGAGCTGTCCTGCTTAAACGGCCTGCTTCTGATCGGCCCACGGCACTTCAGTAGGGCTGAGTTCAGCACGCAATCATTCTGAAACATCTTTTATTATTTACACATGTGTTTTTGATCTTTGTTATGTTGCATATCCCAGCTTTATTTAAGGTTTAGATCACAGACATGCCCTGACTTTCTGCTGTAGAATATTCTGATGTAACTTGGAATCCATTGGTGCCTCAATGATTGCAAGCCCTCGCAGCCTGGAGGCAGATAGGCAGCCCCGCACCATCTGAACCCCCCCCTCCCCAAGCTTCAAAGTCAGTCCTGAAGATTTGTAGCTGCTATGCAGTGTCTTGTTTTCTCCAAATGTCACAATGTATACATTTACAAAAAGATCAGCGTTTGCCTCGTCTCCCTGGATAGTACTGAACACTGTCCCAGCACTGCTGTGGAACATCTAGGTGGTCGTCAGCCAACGTGAGATAGGCAGAAAAGAGGTAGATTTGTGGTCTCCTCCATGGTGACCTCCCACAAACTCCTCTCCTGTTCAGTGTTTTTCTCATGTTAGACTAATGAGCACAGATGTTAGCTAGTGAAAGAGCTTCCTGCTTCTTTGGCTGTGAAGCCCGAGCCTTATGAGCTCCAATAGTTCCTCTTCTGGGGATCCCTGAAGTCTCCTTTAAGGCAGGCCCTATTGCACCAGTCCAGAGCTGTTGTGAAAAGCGGCTTAGCGGAACTGCACTTTCTATATGACAGGGCTGGTCATACTCCAAAAATGCCAGAACTCATGTGAACATCTGCCTGCCCCTGGGACCCCATTTTTTCTGCAGGGCATTATCCTAGAGGTTCACATAGTTTTTCCATCAGGAACCTTAAGTCTTTTGCAAATTAAAGATGTGACAGTGTTAAATGTTGTAAGTGTCTTATGTTTTATTTTCTTTGTCTTTATTATAATGACCAGATCACATTTTAGGAGTCGTGTGCAGAAATTCAGATCATTCCATTTGGGTTTACAAACTTTTTGTCAGGAATGTATATGCAGTGTGGAACCTGCAGTCCTTTTTTGCCTCGGTTATTAGCGTCTTAGCGTGCTATTTTCCCTCTCGCTAAATCCTGCAGCGCCCTGTTAATCATTAAAATGCTTGTTGTGCAATTTACCTACAACAGCGAAATTATTTGTAAGATTTATTCTTAGATTATTTGACAAATTCACTATCTTACTTTGCTTCCCAGTGCAGAGGCTTGGGAACGCCTTTGGTGTTTGTCTTATGGATTAATGCAGTATTCACTCATGTCTGGTTTGTTTGGTTATGCCTGAACTTGAGCCGGATTCAGGTCTTCATATCACATGACTCTGCAGCATTTCAGTCATCTGTAATAGTGCTTTGGGTAACCGCAGCATCGCTAAACATTCAAGGTGCATTCTCAGAACATCCATAAGCAGCATGTAAGTATACCTTAGCAAGTCCTAAAACACTGCATTCATAGTACTTTGCCAATTCAGTACTTCCAATGAACAAGATATGACAGCTGAAATATAAATTAATAACAATCATTATAACCGTATAATCATATAATGTTTGTTGTTATTGTATAGTAAAGCTGTTATGGCATGCTAGGATGTTAAGGTATACCAGTGGTTCCCAAACTTTCCCTGCGGGGCCCCCCTTTTCTAGATATGAACATTATTGAGCCCACCCATTCAAACTACACAGGTTCAGATTCAAACTTTATATGAAATACAACTCCCTTTTCTAATCGAGCGAAACAAATGCAATTACAAATGGTGCAATTTCACCACTGGGGGAGAAATAAAGAACATACTGAAGTTATAAACAAGAATAACCCCCCCCCCCCGCAATACCTCTGCGCCCCCCAGTTTGGGAACCACTGAGGTATACTTACACGCTGCTTATGAATGCATTATGAGGCTGCACTGAATGTAAACGTTACCAGCCTTTGCACTGGAAGCAATTTAGCCGTATAGCTTAGTTGTTCTTCAACTTTAGATATATTCTGTTGTGTACAGATGAAGGTACACAGTGCCAAACAGAAAAAGTGTAAAGACAGCGAATAAGTGAATGTGGTGCAAACAAATTTTAAAAAGTACACAGTATACAAATATCGTAGAAAACTGAACAGTGTAGTATTACAACATTAAATATTTACAAATAACAGTAAATTAGCAGATTTTTTTTAATCCATAGGTTATCGAGAAGAGAATATTCTGGCCTGGTATGATCAGCAGGATTGCCTGGCAAATCTGTCATTATCTTTGCAGCTATACAGGCTTCTGAGGCACTTTGAGGCCTTAGGATAATGTTTTGCTTCATGCTATGAAATAACTGTTTCTTGCTACTGTCCTTAAGGTGATCTTTAACTTTGACAGCATATTTGTCCCTGCAGGTAACGTGGTTCTTGAAAACCTGAGAGTTAAGGAGAATGCATTGGTGAGTCATAAACACAGCACTCCGTCTGCCTGCATCGCTGCAGCTTCTGGTCTGACTTTATGATGAAAAGCCATCAGTATTGATATCGCTGTTTGGCCCGGTAATGTGTGTATCCACTGTAAGCCTAAGAGTGTCTGTCACTAGTGTATATTTTAATGTGTATATTCCAGTTTTGAATGTATGTATGAATGCGTTTCCTGCTACAACAAGATGGGGCTAGTTTTTAAAAATCAAATGACCACCTAATATTTCCAGCATATATTTTGTGTTTTCATGTTGATGACTGTCAGCATCACTCTGTGTTTTTTAGTGCCTGTAACGGGTTTCTGCACCACCACTGAAAATACGTATTAGCATGGAGCCCCAGAGGTTTGGGGCCCCCTGTTGGCAACAAACAGTCACTACACTAAATATAAAATAAACCCATTCCTTATACAGGAGATGATCTGCTAACCAGCTGCGATATTCTGACTCTACTTGCTAGCTATTAATTTTTTTTTGAAACATCGGATGGGGGGCAGGGGCTCGAAGTGACTTTTTGAGTTGGGACCCCAGAAACGGCAAACCTGCCCCTGTGATAAAGTGTTTCCTTGGTCACATCTGCCTGCTTTCCCATGAAGGCACTGGCGGTTGTTTGGTATTTGAACATGGCTTTTATATCCCGCTGTATGTTGTCTTGCTGCTGTGGTCTAACAGGTCTGGTATGATCTGCCTGTCCTAAAGCGGAACTGGTCCAGCTGTTAAAAGCCAGCTGTAAGTGTGACTGGGATGAGGAGCTTCTCCGCAGTGGGAGTCTGAAGCACTAATCGTGCTGCACTGAGCCGGGGTTGATGCCGCACTGTCATGTGACCACATCAGCTGACAGCTTGTCGCTCCAGTTTCGCAGCCCTCACTGTATCTGCTGTTAAGTCCTCTTTTCGTCGTTAAAATAGTCTGGCAGCTCAGCTCATTAAAGTCTAGCAGAAGGCCTTTTCAGACCTCAGTACTTTTACTTTTTTTTTGATGATTTCCATCAGGACGTTTAGGCGTGCCACAGCTCGGAGTAACATGGCATGGGCCAGCAGACCCCTCTGGGGCATAGTCAGTGTCACTCTGCGCTGGGATGGTGGCCGTTAAACTGGACAGGTTATCCTGGCCAGTAGCTGTGAGTGCCCCCTGCAGATGTGTTAGACACGTAACGCCTCGCTCCTGGAGGCCAGCTGCTCTGCTGTTCTGAGCTCCTATGCTGCCCAGCGTTGTGCAGTCTGGGCCTTGTAAATATGCCGTTTGGCTCGCTCTCGTTTATGTACCATGTGACTGTGTATCATCTTTGTTGAGATGAATTCTCTTTCGTTTCTGCTTTTCCTGACAGAGTGAGCTGGACGTCCCCTTCAAGGTGAAAGCGGGGCAGGTCGGTGAGTATTTCCGCCATGCTGACCTCAGCTCTCGGGAGGGGATGAGGTCGATGAAGAACGAGAGTCCCACAGTTAGCCAGCTTTCTGTTTCTAACCGTGTGTGTGTGTGTGCTTGTGTGCGTGTGTGTGTGCGCGCATGTGCCTGCGTAGTCCAGGTATACCTTACTTTGTGGGGACCAAATGTCAGTAACCTATTATTTTGACATTGTGGGTACCATTTTTTCAATGCCTAAAAGAGGAAACTAATTTTTAAAAAAATCTGTGACTGCAATCAAAAAATCTCTAACGACTGTTCTACATACATTTAAAACCCGGTGTGGCTTGTGTTTTGCCATCGTGCTTTGATTTTCGATGTGGGAGTTTACGCACTGTTTGTTTTGGAACTCCACTATTTGTAATTTGTCATTGACTTTTATGTGGGAAGAATGAAAATTGAAGCGTGTCTTTCAGAAGGAGGTGACTAAGTGGGAGAAAACAAAGTATATCTTTGAAAAGGAGATGGCTGATTGGGGGGAAAACAAAGCATTTCTTTAAGATGGAGATGGCTAACTGGGGGAAAGCTCAAACGGTCTCCCTAATGGAGTGTATTTTTTCACTGGTGTAGACCTTATCATGCGGTTCTGCACATATCCTTTGGTCACATGCTGTTTTTTCTCTAAACCGCACCCTCTCTTACTCCTCATTTCTCTTCTGTTTCATAGCTATTTTTTTCTTCTTATATGCCTGCTCTTTAGCTGACCTTCCCAGGCCTGCTAGGGTTTCCCAATTCTGGATTCTTGCGATTTAAAAACTAAGATTAATAAAAGATTAGAATTAATGCAGGCATTCAGTCAATGAAATATCATCCAATAGTCTGCTACTGTAAGTGACCTTTTCATAGTTTTATTGGTGTATTTTACTGGAATATTATCAGGACATCTGGTGCTTTTGTTCATTTACCTTGTGTGATATGGCTCTATTGCGAATGTGGTTCAGATGAGTGTGAAATAGATATTTGAAACATGTTTGATGCCTGTGATAAAAATGCCCTGTTCATTTTAGTTACGCAATACTCAGGGTGGATAATTAAGTACTGACATTCTGTAACAATTGGCTAATAAATATCACCAACTGAAATGACCATGGTGGTGCATAAGACACAATAGATGCTGAATGGGATCCCTCTGAACGTAGCTGGGATTTTGTTTATCCCAATGGTCACAAAAAGACTAAAAGCGTCATAATAGCAGAGGAAATCCTTTCTCCCTGAAGGACCTTTCAACCAGGAGGAATAGTAGGTTCCTGACCGGCGCTGGGGTCGCTTTGGCTCCCTGACCGGCGCTGGGGTTGCTTTGGCTCCCTGACCGGCGCTGGGGTCGCTTTGGCTCCCTGACCGGCGCTGGGGTCGCGCTGGCTCCCTGACCGGCGCTGGGGTCGCGCTGACTCCCTGACCGGCGCTGGGATCACCTCCGCAGTATCTTGATGACTCGATCCAGAGCATTCTTTTCAGTCCGCCGCTGATGCCACCCAGGCATGGAAGATAGATAATGGCTGCATTTGTGTTTTGTGTAAACTCTGTTGTCAAAAATCCACAATTGTCCCAGGGTAGATAATTATTTCAGATTTTAAAAGAAAATAATATTCAAACCATAAATTATAATTGGAGAGATGGAAAAACGGCATACGGAAGTGGCTTAGGATGCTGTGTGTCACTGTTGGGCCCCTGAGCAAGGCCCTTAACTCCCAGTCTGACCAGATATTCTCAAAAATGTATGTTGCTTTGGATGAAAAAGGATCTGTTGAATAAATATAAGTCCCTGAAGTGCTCTGGCTTCGCATTTCAGAGGAAAGTGAACTTTTTACTTTGAGGGCATAAGATGCTGTGAGAAGGTCTGTGGAACTTATGTCGAGATTATAAGGTTGTGAAGGGTAAAAAGACACCATGGTTCTGAAACACATAGAAATACACAGCAGAGCAGTTAATCAGTAGGTGTAGTTTTCTGTCAAACTGCTGAAGGTGGATAAATTTGGTTTTTGGGGGAGATAGAGAGAGACCTATGTCGCATGTGTGTGTTGCAGGTAAGCTGACCCTGAAGATCCCCTGGAAGAACCTCTACAGCGAGGCTGTTGTTGCTACCCTAGATGGGCTCTATCTCCTGGTGGTCCCCGGTGCAAGTAAGTGTGGCTGTTTCACTGCATCTTCTCCAGAGGGTTGTTAGTTCGAAGCCCCCACTGCCCCTCCTTTGAACATGCTGTCATGTGCCTCAGTTTCTCCATTACAGCCCTGAACTGGGTCAGTGGCTAGGGAAATCATTTCTGGAAAAAAACATCATACAAGCAACAGCGACTACAAAAGAGTAAAACTTGTAATCATTAAGTGCCTAGTTTTCTGAAGTGAAGACTTTGTACCCTTTCTGTCACCATTCCACCACAGACTGGAGTGCTGTTGACAAAAAATACTGTAATGCTGAATCTTAGCATCAGCATAATCATTAGGCCCCAAACATACCTGTGATGTCGACGAGATCTTTCTGCTGGAGAGGTTCAGGGTAAGAAACCTCACTGTTTACGGGTCTTGGCATTGCTCCACAAACTGAAACTACTTAAATTCTCGACTTTGGTGTTAAAAAGGGTTTAATTAATTTACCAAAATGCTTTTAAACCTGTAGTCCGCGCGGTGGCTCTAAGTAAAGCCCTAAACCATAAATCCCGGAGATTCTGTTCCCTCTGTATGTGACCTAATCAGCTTTGCTGTTTTCTTAAGTTAAATGTGTGTTTTATGACTGTCATGCTTTTTTAACAGGCAGTAAATCACACATAGTTATGCAGTAGGATTATGCTGCACGCTGGCATATTGAACACGCACAAAAAGGGCCTTAGGCGGCAGGTACCATCTCACGGCTATGTGTGGTTGGGATTACTGGCTTTCTCACAATGTTTGATTTACTGTGAGGTGAATCGTAAAGCTCTCATGAAATGACGCGTCACGTTTTCAGAATAACCTCCTGCTTCTGGAAAGGCCAGATGGGTCCTCTGTCCACAAGGATGGTGCTGGGCTTTGCTTGGTAGCTGTCTGTCACCATGAAACTGCCGGTGAACCACATCGCTGGGATGGTTGCTATGCAACGTCTAGACTCTCGCTAGCAACTTGCTAGCAACGTTGCACTAAATATGTTTTGTTGATGCACTGTTTATTTTTTCACAAACGTTATAACACTACTGCAGCCTTCACCAGGTCAAGTGGGTGGAACCTACCAATGGGTCCTGCAGGAACGAATCAGGTCTAAGTGCTGGCTCTTAAGTGAATGTCTGAACGATACCGCTGCCTCACGCACTGAAGGGCCATTTATTTTAAAGCAAGTCAGATTTTAGTAACCAAATTATTCAAACTATACGTTCATATTACCTTGAGCTCAAAAGTCGAGGCTTAAACAAACCAGTTATATTCTTACTTGGAGGGTGTGTGTGTGTATAACATGAATAAATCCTTGGTATGCATAAACAAACAAATAGATTGAATAAATCATTTAAATTTATTTTTATTCCATGTTTTTTGAGCTTTGTAAGCCACATTATGCTGAAGACCTTGACACCAGCAAAACAAAACACAATAGATTATGCACTGACTAATAAGGGCTGGAAATCGCTACCAATTATCTATTGCAGAGGATAAGGGATTCAGAAAGTACAGCCACACTCTTAATCCAATGTACTGCATGTTATTCTAAGCAGAAAAGCTCTCTCTTAAACAATCGTTCCACAAAGGGTTTGAAAAACTGCAGTAGTTTGCCTAACAACATGAGTCATAGGGATAAGCAGAGATATCACTCATCATGCAGCTGCTAAAGGCAGGTCAGTGTGCTGCAGAGGGTGATTAGGGGCCATAGGGTGCATAATATACAATTTCAGTCTATGTATTCTAGATTTGATACCAAGCTGTTCATGCTATATGTGGTCTCTCTAGGTTAATTAAGAACTAAAGGGTACATTGGGAAAATCCATATGTGAGGAAGAAAAAAAAACACAAAAATGTATTCTTCCAATGGAAATATTGCTAGACAGCGCCAGGCTGCGTGTCTACACAGATGTAGTATCACAGGCACACAAATGTAACCTTTTTGCATGTGTGGCAGCAGTCCCACTTCCAGCATGGGAATGATTTTGTGGCTAGTACATTTTATGTGTGGCTAAGCAGTGTTTCCCAATTCGGTCCTCAGGGACCCACAGCCGGTCCATGTTTATGTTCCCTCTGAGCTGCCTGCTGGGAGGGAGCAAAAACGTGAATGAGTCTGTGGGTCCCCCAGCACCGGATTGGGAAATGCTTTGCTATGGAAAAGCTAGAGAAGCCTGTAACATGCACGCTGTGAGGTGAGCCACCACCCTGTGCAGTGATCTAAGCCACTGAGACACTCAGCCTAGGTCTTAGGAGGTGACCGGTACCTTGTACACGTCATCAGTGTGGAGGCCCTCAAGCTGTCAGTCACCTGGCAGCGAGAGCTGAATATCACATCCGTCTGGAAAATCACCTGCAGGCATCTTAGAAAAGCCTGTGGGTATGCGCTTTACCTCAACATTAGTTGAACGATATGTGCTAATGCTGCGTTTCATTTGAACTCGTAACTCAGAAATTCCGAGGTCCTACTTGGCAATTCTCCTCTGTGCAGCTTGGGGTGGATTCAGACTGCCCCCCTTCAATGATGGGGCACTGCTGATTTTTACTGAAATGTTACCTTGTTTGCGTAAATAAAAATAAAATGTAGGTAAGTTAGTGACACCATTCTTACTATCTATCTAGCTATCAAGTACGATGCAGCAAAAGAGGAGAAGTACGTGCAGGAGGCCAAGCAAAAGGAGTTGCAGCGCATCGAGGAAGCCCTGCTGCTTGCTGCCTGCAGAGGTGGGTGTCCTGCCGTAATGGAGCTCCGGGCCGCCTGTGGAGGTGGGTGTCCCGCCGTAGCGGAGCTCCAGGCCGCCTGTGGAGGTGGGTGTCCCGCCATAGCGGAGCTCCAGGCCGCCTGCGGAGGTGGGTGTCCCGCCGTAGCGAAGCCCTGGGCCGCCTGCGGAGGTGGGTGTCCTGCCGTAGCGGAGCCCTGGGCCGCCTGTAGTCTGTGCCTTGTGTTCAGCCCCACCTGCTGTGTCCTGGTCCTTTACGTTCTGGCAATAGTATAAAAATACTTGCATATATAAACCTATAATTGTATCTTTTGTTTCAGTTACTCTTCGATGCTGATATTTGCTCTTGCATTACTATGGGATGCAGGTTTTATATGACATGACATGGTTACGTTAGAAAGGGTGTAATGGGTTTTACTGACAAACACACACACTGAGACCCCCCCATGTGTACACAGCTGTGTACTTCCTGGCTCCTATCTATCAGCATTCATGTTAAGAGGAAGTGCGGCTCCTGTTCGCTGGCGCCCCAATCTCTGGGGCTTGCGGCCTTCCCGCCCCCAAAGCCAGTATAGGGACCTGTTCCCCTCAATGTGGCTTGCGCTTGTGGCCACCTCCCCAGCCTTTAGCTGGAGGTTCCGTGTCACGTTCTGGAGGTCGTAGGATGCAGCCGTCTGGTTTGTAAGGTGTCCCTTTAATTCGCGTAACACTGCCCGTCAGGTTCCTCGGCCAGTGTGCCATTGCTAATTAACGACCCACCTCACTGTTCCAGCTCGTTTCAGTTCCTGTGGCCCCAGGTTATGCTTCAGCACGATCCAGCTCCTGATTAATTACATCTTTATTGTGCTCGTGCAGCTGCTGCTGAATGAATCGTTTGAGTTTTGAACTCCATTAAACCAATCTTATTTTTTGAGAATTCGCTATATAATTCTGTCAGTCATGTTACTGACTTGTGCTTTTTTATTGTTAAATGTCCATGAACCAGCTATAAATGAAGGTCATGGTTAGTTCATTAATGAAGTATGATAAGTAGTTGTAGTGTTTGTATTTATGAAGTGGTGGCGTTTCCTTATTGTAGCTAGTCCTTAGCTACTGACAGCAGGTAGGAATCATGGCCACGTGAGGCCACAGCTCTGCTCCTCATCGCTAAACGTCGTCATGGAGAAACGGACAAGAATTCTGTCTTAACGAGCCGATTTCAAATTCCCATTGTTTCACTACACAAAAGCCAATGACCAGTTTGCTGAAGGTACTTGGTTGCTCAGCGTAGCCTCTCTCTGTGCCCGTACACATTCCTTCAGGTGATTGCTTTCTGTGGCCTGCCTCTGAGCTGTAAGAGTAGGATCAGAAGCTGCTTTCTTCTTAGTAATGAATTCTAAGTACTTTGAAAGTTGGGAATTATGCAGGAATATGAGACATAATCCATGGAATTTGTATGATCCCCATTCCTCCATGTCTTTGTGTCCAATGAGGATTATAAGATGCTGGATCAGTATGAACCCTCCCAGTGTAATGCAGTCATACGGGGTCAATATGAACCCTCACTTTTATTCTGCTGGCTTTACGAACAGCATAGTAGAAATGGGGCAGCGGGAGCCCTAACAGTAAGTGGGGTATGTGAATGTTACCTGTAGGGTACGATGGTTGCCCAAGCTTCCAGCAGCTCTGAGTCTGAGATATATCCCTGTGGTAATGGTGTAGAGAGCTGAGCCTGGATGTGGAGCTCTGTCTAAAATAAATGGTCTGCTCTCTCTGCCATTTGCCCCTCGCTAACGCTGGATGCAGGTTCCCAGTCGGGGGAGTTCTTGTTTAATCTGGAGAGCTATATGTGCAAGGAGCCCCGTCATGGTATGTACCGTACAGCATTGGCTCCATGATAACATACCATACAGCATCGGCTCCATGGTAATGTATCATACAGCAACGGCACCATGGTAACGTACCGTGCAGCACTGGTGCCATGGTAACGTGATTTACAGCATCATTGCAATGGTAACGTGCTGTATAGTATTGATGCCATAGTAACGTAACATACAGAATCAGTGCCATGGTAATGCACCGTACAGCATCGGCACCAGCTCAATGTACTGTACAGCATCATTGCCATGGTAACGTACCTTACAGCACCATCCAGCTGCTGCTCACGCTCTGCATTTTGCCCCTAGGACAGCAGCACGTATGATAGCTGACAATGCAGCTCCTAGTTCCCTTTTTTTTTTCATTTTTCTTTTTTGCTCCCCTAGCCAGCAGTTCCTCTCTTTGGATGTCACCACACGCTGGTTTTGATGAACTCCACGGCCCAAAGGCATGCCTGTGCACCTTGCCGTTTCACTTTGCCTTTCTGGCACTCAGTCCGTGGCGTGTTGTGAAAGTGTGTGCGGCAGCGATAAGAGTTCAAAGCACCGGTCGCTGTGAATCTTATCATCCATTGACAAGTTTTTCTCCATAACTCTCGCTTTCTGTGCTTTCCCTGACCACCATCAAGCTTGTCTGTTTTTTCTGTTTCTGTCGAGCCGTTTAATAATTCTTCTCCCTCTCTTAATGCTTTCGTAAAATAACCGAAAGGAGGTAAACTTAAAAAGCATAAAAAACCTTTTAAGAAATCCAAACGACACGAGCGCAAGCAAGGTGGGTACTTGTCCGTGCCTGTTGTTGTTCTCATCGTTTGGCTTCAGACTCCCTTCTCTTCACATCAGCATATCACATAAATCAGAAAGTGCCGCTTTCCCTCGACCCGCAGCAGTGTCCCCGCAGACCATGATATTGCCCATCAGCTGTTTATTATAAGGAAGAAGCGTAACACAAACTGCTGCTCACTGTCATCCCTGCTCTCATCTGCTATTTGTTTTTGTAATACACATTTTTATGTTTTTTTATTGTTATTCTGTGTTATCAGTGTTGTTATTCCTGTGTCCTGCTGTTAAATGCCTCTACTTATTGTTACTATTCTGCAGAAGGTGTTTGAGTCAGCATCATACTGTATCGCATACATATGACAATAAAACTGATACTCTCACTTGTGAAATTTATAGTTACCCAACAGCCAGTTTATTCCAGCTTCTGTAAAGTTCTGTGGCTTCAAATGCTAGGCTAAGAACATTAGCTATAGTAGAAAAAACATAACTAAAAGTTTATCCCCCGAATGTTGAAATTTCAGAAAAGCCTCAAGAGGAGAAGAAAGACACGTTTGCAGAGAAGCTGGCCACACAAGTCATTAAAAACCTTCAGGTCAAAATCACAAGCATTCATATCAGATACGAAGATGATGTAAGTCTGGAGGCGACAGAGATGTGCCATTTATTCTCATTATGATTAACATGCTGCTAATGTGTGCTTTATGCTTTGGTCTTTTTCTACCAGGTCTCGGACCCGGAACGGCCTCTCTCGATGGGCATCACTCTTGCAGAACTAAGTCTGCAGGTTCTGTTTGACTTTCTCCATGTATTTTTCCTTGACCTCCTATTGGATATTTTCTTTGACTTCCTCCTTAACTTTTTATTTGACTTCCTCGTTGATTTCCTCTTGGACTCCCTATTTGACCTTTTCTTTGACTTCCTCGTTGGTTTCCTCTTGGACT
>JAAGVU020000008.1:20980092-21028372 GCA_011763525.2 Mormyrus iriodes
CCCTATTTGACCTTTTCTCTGACTTCCTCGTTGATTTCCTCTTGGACTCCCTATTTGACCTTTTCTTTGACTTCCTCTTAGACTCTATTTGATTTTTCTTTGACTTCCACCTTGACTTTTTTCCTTTGACTTCTTCCTTGACTTCCCATGTTCTCCCTATAACAGGCCTTTTTGGAGATTGAGCTTTCAAATTGAATGTTGTCGAAGGTTTTTATTTTTTCCCAGCATGCCTTGACTGATTTAATGACGGTAGCACTGTCCTGTTTTACTTCGGCAGACGACAGATGAAAACTGGAAGACATGCATTTTAAACGAAGCCGCCAAAATTATCTACAAGGTACATCAGATTCATCAAGGGGGAAAATAACAATAACTATACTTCTGCTTTTAACTAGTATGCATGACTACGCATTTTGCTATTTCAGAACCTCACAGCTGCGTTAATAAAACTGCAGTGATTAGTGAGGAACCTGGAAGCAAATGTGGCTCCTCTCAGCGTGTGTGTGTGTGTTGTTGTCGGTTAATCCCCCTTTCCTTTTTGTGCTTCGCCAGCTTGGGTGTTTAGAGTGCCTCTGTGCGTACTGGAACATCAATAGCCAGATATTCTACAGAGGCTCCTGGGAAGAGATCGTGGTAATGTATCAGCCGACCGACGCCCTCGCAGCTGTACGTTTCTGTTTGAGGAGCCTGCTTCTGTGTCTCTTCAAAAGAAAACGATGTACCTGTATCTCCCTGATTAACATGCAGGGTTAAAATCGCACAGAATGTCTCGCTTTAAGTGCACAGCACAGAGACACAGAGTGGGGGATATTTTAACACCTTTCAGAGCCAGACGCTGTATTACCTTTCATATCTTTCTCTGTCACATTGTGTCTGTATGCATAGCACTGACCTTTTGAGGAACCTGAAAAAGTACTATGCTTAGAATATTTGTATTAAAGACTAAATAAAAACAGATCTTTTTATTAGTGCGTGACGTCAGACTTCATTCATGCCTTGAGCTGTTTTGAAGCTGATGGCATTAAGTATATGTGCCGTTAATCTTGTCCCTGAAAAGTGAGCCCTTGGCCAGAATGTGCAGTACCCCCCAGGTGGGACTGGCCCGTGTTGCCTTGAATTACCTGTATGAAGTGGCTCTCGATTCAGGGCGGGGGGGGGGCTGCACTCCCAACTCTGCTTCGGACCTCCTGCACCTGTCCAGGGTGCCTATCTGGTGCCTGATGGTAATAACCACCATAATATGATAATATAAGTCTTTGCAGAACTTTGCTGCAAAGTGTAAGCAGTACGGTTCAGGCTGAGCACTAATAGATTTAGTGACCCTAATGTTTAACTCACCTAGTTAAGGAACATTGGATTTTGAATCCTGTACTTTTAAACAAATGCTGCATTCACTGAATCACAAGCATGTATTTATAGACTTCTTGCATGACTGCAGACATTTCAAACACTGGCTAACAATGCATGTCTTTGTGCCCGGTGCTCTCTTATAATGATCATTTGCTGGGTTGACTTTGCTATAGAAATACCGTTTAACCTAAAATTGCTGAAAATGAGCACATCTGCTAAATCGGAACAGGAATGTCAGTTAATGCACGTAAGTACTGTAATTGAGCAGCTTGCATTTCTTAGCTTTAAGGGCGCATTCATAGAAAAACCACGGCTGCCTCTTCCTTGGTTTTCACATCGGTCCGGACCTACGGAGTGTCTTTTGTGTGCTCTTTCTCTGGAATCTGCATGAATTATGAGGTCGATATGGAGGCTGGCCTTGGATTATTACACATGCTGTTTTGTACAGATGCCCCGTTTCATTTTTTAGCCGGACGTCGCACAACATTGTCACGCACTCCGTGACAAGGAGAGCAAGCCATTTGCACATGGTAGCAGTAATTTATTGTAATGTCTTACATTTCATCCAGCACAATTTTAAAGAACAAAAATTTGCCCTGGGGAAGTGATATATTAGTTCTGTGGGAAAACAGGAGGGTTTGGGCCTGTCACCTTCATTTGGATCTTGGGAGGAGATTATGTGTTAATCTTATTTGCTAAATCTTATTTCTTCCTCTGGACGCCACAGAAGCTATCACAGTGCTATGATATCTCATTAGCATGACAGTGTGAGAGTCAGCATTAAAATGACACTGTAATATCGGTTCGCTGTGTGCTTTGTGTCGAGTGGCCCCTGTGCAGCAAAGCTCATTTATCTTCTAAATCTGTGTTTTTCTTCATCGGTCGACAGGGAAAGCTGCAGGCAGGCATCAGCACCAGAGACCGGCAGCTGGAGGATTACCAGTACAGTACGTGAGCGGAGATTAGCGTGACTATAGGGAAATCCATGCCGTTTGATTCCTAATAGTCTCATCTGGGCACAGAATGAAGCTGAAGTTTGGCACAGAAAGAAACACATTATTCTTTCTTCTTACATCTTAGCGACAATTTGAGACACTTCCTGTAATTTGTTTTCCTGCCTTCTCTGCCTTTTGTAATAAGTGGAGGATTTTACAAGGGATTTGTTTATTTTACTGAGGGATTATGGCAGCCCAGTGTGACCTTAAGCTATCCTGTAACATCTTTTCATATCATCTTGTATAGCACATATAAACATGTCAGGTTTAATGTACAAATAACGAGGGTGATTGATCTCGGTGTAAACCGCAGGCTTTATGATTTGCATAGTTTCACGTTATCGTTGGAGACTTTCTACAAATTCAGGTTGCATTTCTGGTATTTTTCTTGTTCCCAATGCAGTTTTCAAACCCATTTTTGCATCGGCAAAAATATGCATCAACCCCAATGCTGAGGTCGAGCTGAAATCTCCCAAAGTGAAGCTCTACTTGGAGGTGCAGAACATCGCCATTGAGATGACGAAACCTCAGGTGAGAGTGATGGACCCTGCTGGACGGCAATGTATTTGCAGTATCGTGGTCCTCTAAGACTCCTCAGCAGGTCTGATTGGCTCATGTCTCCATGTATTTTTCAGTACCTGTCCATGATAGACCTTTTGGAGTCTGTAGACTACATGGTCAAAAACGGTCCCTACAGGAAATACAGACCGGATGTCCCTGTGCGGAAAAACAGCAAACTGTGGTGAGTTTGTCTGGCTTCTCACATGCTTCAGGGAAGGATTAGCATGTGAGCCAAGGGCCATGGGGTCGCTTATTACCCCGAGGCTTCTAGCTGCCTCATGGATCCTCACGTCTGTGTGTGCTCGCATTGCAGGTGGAGGTACGCCATCAGCAGTGTGCTGGAGGTGCACATCCGTAGGTTTAACCGCATGTGGTCATGGTCACTGATCATCAGGCACCGGCAGAACCTGAAAGCTTATAAGGCAGCGTACAAGGCGAAGCTGACTCAGGGCAAGCTGAAGGAGGACACCGAGAAGCAGATTCAGGTGGCTGAGCCCCCCCCCCCATCACATTCCTGATTCTCTGTGATGGTAACAATGTAAGGTCAAGGTTTAAGACGAATGTTCTTCGCACACAGGATCTGGAAAAAGTCCTGGATGTTTTTAACATCACCCTGGCCCGTCAGCAGGCACAGATGGAGGTGTGTCCCAGGCTCAGCCACACCACTTATGATTATTCCGATGAATCTCGGTGACACGGAGGGTCACATGTCCTGTCTGTTTACCCCCCCACCCCCAGGTGATCCGGTCTGGACAAAAGGTTTTAGGAAAGAAGGCAGCCAGCCAGAAGCAGGGCGGGGGGGGTTTCTTTGGCAGCTTTTTTGGGAAGAAAGAGGGAAAGAAGAAGGAGCAGGAGGAGTCCACAGAGCTGGAGAGTGAGTCCTAAGTGCTGTCATGTGACCTGGTCACCTGATGCCGAGTGCGATTCCAGCTCCGTCTCGGGTATAAGTTGTACGCGTCTGTGAGTGTTTTGCGCCCCTTCTTGAACAGGCATAGATGATTTAATGACACCCGAGGAAAAGGCCAAGCTTTACACAGCCATTGGATACAGCGGCAGCTGCCACAACCTGGCCCTGCCCAAAGAGGTGCGGATGATCTCACTCAGGGTCGCGGCACACTAACCCAAACCCACAGCGACACTCAGCCGGCGGCTCTCTCTCCCTGCCCTGCAGTACGTGGCCGTGATCGTCAGCTTTAAGCTGAACCGCACCTCAGTCACGCTGCGTGAAGAGTCCGGCGTTCCGGAAATCCTCAAAGTCCAGATGATCGACCTGAGCACCAGGATTTCACAGAGACCCGGAGCGCAGGCGATGAAGTAAGCGGCCTCCTTATGTCAGGGGGTGGCGTTAAGCCCTGCCTTTCCACATGGGGTGTAGTCACTTACTGCTGTGCAGGTGTAGGTTTCCTTCACCAACCTTTCTCTATGGAGTCCAAGGAGCTTAGAGAGTGAGTCCAGCTCCTAAAATATTATCCCCTTAAAACTGGCCCAGAACCATTTGGCATGTGTGTGTAAAAACAGCCCTCTCCAGCTGTGGGGGGTGTGTCGGTCCCATGGCCACAGCAGGGGGCGATGTGGAGGCTGGCAGCTCAAGGCCACATCTCCCTCCATTCCTCGCCACTGACCTTGAAACTCAGCAGTTACGACTCTTGAGTCTCATCCTGTTGGCTCCGTCATCCACAATCAGCTGTATTCTGATGCTTCCCTGGTGATCTCCTGATAATGGAGCTCTTCTGTCCTGCTCTCCTGTCAGGCCCCTCTTGTGCCCTCAGTGGGGGTTTAGGGGCTGAAATCCTTTTAAGAAATATTTACTTTATTCTTGTAGCTAAGCCCTCATATGGATGACTTTATCAGATTAAGTGTTCAGATGTTTCCGTGCTTACTTAGAAAGCAGATTTCTCACTATGAATTGCTCATTAAGCATCTCGTTAACTCCCTTATTAATGATAACAGATGTAATTACAGATGGTCTTGAAATTTGTTTTTTTTTTTTTTTAATTCCATAGCATGCTGTTGTTGGCACATTTGGGAATTTAATATGTGTCTGTGACGGGTACAGTTAAGTTTCCAAAGTCTTAGGCAGTCAAAGGAAATGTTTAAAGCTATTTATCTTGGGATTAAGTGTACATTTTGCTCACAACAAAAATCACAATATAACATTAGAACATACGCAAATGTAGAGTAACAAAATAAAAACTAACAGTAATATCTTCTGTTCTCCAAAATGTCCCTGATGTCTTGCTGGATGGTTAGTGGAAAAGCTGCTTTGGTTCCCAAACATTTCCTCAGGGGCACCTCAGCCATTCCATATATTCATTACATTTCACCACAGCTCATTAATTAATTAAACTAGTTTAAAAAGACAGTGAGGTGTTGACTAGCCATATGTGATTGAGTCAAAAAAAAGACATGGATATATTGGATGGTTGTGGCCAATACTAGCTTGACTTCAGGAGAGGTTCTGATACGGATACTCCAACACAGCTACATGCACAATATCATAGTTTTACACCAGCGTGAACATCATTTAAATAGCATTTTCTTTGACAGCCTAAGACTTTTGCACAATACTCTACTCGGTGTCAGGTGCATGTGACGTGTCTCTGTGAAGTTGGTGTATCCCAGCTGCATGTGACTCGCGTCTGTGAAGTTAGCAAGTTGGCGTGTCCTGACTGCATGTGATGTGTGTGTCTGTGAAGTTAGCATGTCCTGGTGGCATGTGACACGCGCGTCTGTGAAGTTAGTGTGTCCTGGCTGCATGTGAAGCATGTGTCTGTGATGTTGGCGTTTCCCCGCTGCTCTCGACATGCATGTCTGTGAAGTTAGTGTATCCCAGCCATGTGTGCCATGTGCGATTAGCGGGCTTCCGTCTGGGGAAATGCCTGGCGCTGAGTACAGCGTGCCCGTCCTGTAGGGTGGAGGCCTCACTGCAGCACTGGTATGTAACGGGGCTGCAACAGCAGGGAGTCGTGCCCTCGCTCATCACCTCCGTGGGAGACGCCACCTCCTCCCTCCTCAGCATCCAGTTTGAGCTCAATCCAGAGGCCAGCTGCGCCGACCAGCTGCTGAGGGTCCACTCCCAGCCTGTGGAGATCATCTACGACGCAGTGAGTCTCAGCGCTGCCCCCTGCTGCCCGGCCAACTGTTTCATTGATTCGATCGTTATAATGACTTCTGTTGCCTGTACGACAAATATCATATGCAGCAAAAGGATATATTAACTGCTGCCTGTGATTACAAAGGCAGAAAAAAATTACCTGTACATCCCCCCCGTCTTGCTATGATATTGACTCTCTGGCATCGAATGCCACCTTGCTTCTTACAGATTACCGTGAACAGTATGGCAGACTTCTTCAAAACCGGCAAAGGGGTGGATCTGGAGGTCATCACGTCCGCCACCCTAATGAAGCTCGAGGAGATTAAAGAGAAAACTGCCACAGGTGCTTTGGGGTTACTCTCATTAACATCCCCTTTACAGGCATGTCAGGCTAAAACAAAGCCACGTTTAGCCCAAAGCAGCAGTGTCACTCTATTTAAACCCTTGAATTCTGATTAACTTTAATGTTTTCATGGTACGGCTGTTGAAATGTCCAACACAGATCATCTTCTCCTGTAAGGTGTAGTTTGTTGACATATTTTGCTAAGCTCAGCTTGAGGTACACGCGCTGTTTTTAAAATTATTATCTTTTTGTCCTCAGGTCTTTCACACATCATCGAAACGCGCAAGATCCTCGATCTCAGGATCGATCTGAAACCCTCGTATCTGCTGGTGCCCAAGTCCGGCTTCTATGACGGCAAATCAGACCTGATGATTTTAGATTTTGGAAGCTTGCAGGTGAGTTTATCGGATGGTGTGAGTAGTCTGAAGCTGACAGGCATGGTGGTATGACCGTTTCCGCTTTGTGGGTCATCTTCTGCAGCTGAACAGCGTGGACCAGGGAGCCAATCAGCAAGTGAGTGCCAGCTTCTCCTCTCTGGAGGAGATCATGGACAGAGCATATGAGAGATACGCCTTGGAGCTCCGGAGCGTTCAGATACTTTATAGTAAATCTGGTACGTTAATATTATCTGTTACAACATGATCCAGAGATGTACCAGGTTATGTTTGAGTAATTCCCCTTACAGGGATCATGTGATCATAAATACTGTTGTTTGATTGGCCTGTTAGCTTTTTATCTAGCTATTGCACACTTGCACAGCATTAATGTACATCGTTTATGGGTAATGTGTGCGGCAGCCAAAGGGACAGACCTGTCCAACATGGAGGGTTTTGTGGCAGTGCATATTTCTGGGGTCATCACTCATAGCTAACACAATTGTTAGCTATTATTTCTAAGCTATTCTAAATTGACTTTATAATAGACGGCTGAAAAGTAGGTTGTGTGGGATGTAAATAATGAATGTTATTGAATTGCCAAACGGAAAATGGTTTATGTGGAATCTGGTTAATGTCAGTAGGTTTTAATAGGCCGGCACATTTTGTGTGATTTGCAGGTGAGTCGTGGAAATCTGCTCGTACTCATGGGTCCTCCTCTCAGCACATCCTGCAGCCCATGGACTTCAAGGTGCAGCTGGCCAAGTCCATGGTGGACAGAGATGCCCGGATGCCCAGGTGACACCGCCATGCTGTAAACGGTGTCTTGTTTTGTTTTTTCAAAAAGAAACCGTCTGTAAATACAGAAGGCAGGTAGACTGTTGTATACAGTGACAAACATTAATTCAGTTATACAAGGACCCAGTGTAAACCCTTATCAACAGTGTGCCTGATGTTTTACAGGTTCAAACTGTCTGGAGAACTTCCCCTGCTTCACGTGAAGATATCTGACCACAAAATCTACGGTGTGCTGGATCTGGTGAATAGCATCCCTCTCCCTCAAATGACGTCGACGCCGACCACCCCCACCAAAAAAGTGAGTGCTTCTGCTCCAGTGCCGTCTGCCTTCCTCAAGCTGTGATGTCGAAAGCCGTTCTGGTGGAAATGAGCTGTGCTGCTCATCCGCTGGACGTCCTACAGGAAGGTCTTCCCACAGAGACTCTAATATGCAAGCTGATATTCTGGCTTCATATTCAGGTCAAAGATTGCCTAATACCAAAGAAACCTTGACTTAAATTATTATTATAGTTAATATTGAGACTGTTCTTGAAAATCCTTGGGAAAGTCCCTAGTTTAAAATGAAGAATATTACAGTAAGTTTCTATGCTTCTGAAGTTGACTTATGTCACTTCATTACATAAAATGTGATTTCAGGGTCCCCTCTTTAGTGGTATGTTTGTTAGGGGGACATTCCCGGGCCTCGATGCTGAATGAGCTCTTTGGCCCAACAATGGTCTCACCTTTAGTTATGAAATTGAGCTGAGAGCACTTGGGGAACATTACACATGTCATGTGACTGTATTCTTCTTCTTCTTAGTCGTCTTCTTATTTTATTATTATTATTATTATTATTATTATTATTATTATTAATAAATTTTAGAGGCTGCCAGTTCATTTGGCTGATTCCAGAGCAGGCATCCTCACCCTGGGTCCCTCCGGACTACTGGATGCAATGGAGACAGGTTTGTCTGTGTTGGTGTGTCTGTGTGTACATGGGTGTATTTATAATAAGCCAGGTGTGTTATTTCCAAAGGGCAATAGCTACCCCTGCAGGAGACGTGGGTCCCTCACAAAAAAAGTGTAATATTGAGCATCAGCAATATGTAATGTTTATTCCCAGGTAAATATGGGTTTGTTTTTAACACTGTATAATTATCTAAGCAACAGTGCAACCTATTTTTTTTCTTTTATTGGCCTATTTTTCATGTAATGAGTTATTTTTTTTAAATGCACATTTATACAAGGAATTGTGGTACGTGTTATTTGAAGCATGTATGTGTGTGACCTGAGATGGCTGGGGCGCCTTGCTTCAGATTCAGAGGAGGATGCCAGTGAGGTGGCATTGGGTGGCGAGTCCCAGGTGCCCCCAGCAGAGGAGTTGACGGACCTGCAGTTCAAGTTTGAAGTCAAGGAGGTGCGTCGATTGGCTTGCATGAAACCACACTGATTGTTTCTGCACAATGTGCATGCTGCGGGAGGGGGTGTTTGGCCTATCCGCAAACTCAGTGACAGACACGCCTGTGCAGGTTCGGGCCTTTGATTCGTACCTTAGATGGAGCATGTGAATCTAAGGGAGTTTCGAAACCAGTGGCTTTGAGGTACTTCTTCCGGTCTGCTTATTTTGCTCTTTCCGGCAGGTTCTGGTCGAGCTTACGAGACAGGCGCAGCAGGAGAGCACCATTCTGGCCCTGAATGTGTCCCAACTTGGTGCGGAGGGCAAAATGAGGACCTATGATCTCACGGTGACCTCGTACCTGCGCAGGATCAGCCTGGACTACTGCGAGGAGCGAGGTTGGTGGTGGCTTCAGGGCCTGATTAAATGCGGCCAGATTAATGCAGCACACAGCCTTTCTCACCTTTCCAACCCGTCCGTTAAACTGGCTGAAACTGTTCAGATGTGGGAGGGTCACCGGTGTTACTGGAACATTCCAGAAAGGAGATGTTAACACCTAACGGTTTGTTTCAGGCCCCCAAAACCAGCCTCTGCACTTAATCAGCTCGTCAGATATGCATGGATCACCCCTTCTGAAAGTGGAGTACATCAGAGTGAGTGTGTGACCCCCCAATTAGAATGCTTTCAAATATCACTTGAATCGTCTCGTACCACAGACCCCCATAGCATCCATCTTTAAAAGACATTATATTGTAATTGTGATTTAATAAACCGATCGCAAGCATGCAAGAGACTGTAAAGGCGTTTGTCATTTTCTTTCAGGCTGACACAAATGGCCCTAATTTCCAGACCATGTTTGATAACACTGAACAAACACTAAAGGTGGGTCAGTGATGTTGATATGCAGTATGACTGGGTTCCTGTTTTTCTGGACGTAGTGTCCTATTGTGCGTGTGCGTGTGCATGTGCATGCGTGTGTTTTATGTATATATTACATTGTGGGAACAAACGTGTGTGCGAGCGAGCGATGGACGGGCATCCAGTGTCCCCCAGCCCTGTGCTCTCTGGGATAACTGTAAATCCAGGGCGACATCTTCAGTGCTTGAGGAAGTGACTGACAGATCAGTACTGTAATTCAGTCACGTTGTGAGGTTCATGCTGGTCCGTATGTAACCAGACAATGTAAATGTGACTGTTGGATCTGCAAGAAGCCCTTCATTGCTTTATTTCATAAATCTCCAACATAATTAGTGCTGTGTGTGTTTAAATCAACAGTTAGTGGTTGATAGGTGCTGATGTTTTTTGAAAGTCTGTGAGAATGTGAATGTCTGGTGTGAATTATAACTGAGGGGTCAGATTAGCATTTCAGAAGGTGACTCTCTTTGCCCTCATTTCTGCCTGGACCTCTGCATGCCCTTCTGACACCTTTAATGAAAAAAACAGATAAGCAGTTCAAACAATAACTACAGCACTGATGCTCAGCACATATTTAATCTTAATGTAGGTATGTAGGTTAGTCAAACAGTCCAGTGACATTTATCGCAGAGAAAGTATGAATGGAAATTGATAACCGTATAAAAATAATAGGTTAATCCGTTCCTTGTATAATTGGTCTATTTTTGGTTCTTATCTGTTTTGTATTGCAGATATTTGGTATCTAAGTTACTGTTTTTAGTGGAGAAAATCTCCACCTTGCTGTTTTCCCAGTACCTGTCCTCTTTATAGCTGTTTGATATAATTATGTATAATTACTCTGAATAACAAGTAATAAACTGCATGTGATTTCATTTGATGACTGTAATTATATGATTACCTATATAATGATGCTTTACAGTGAGCTGTGTTCAGGTCCCAGTGATGGCGTTCAGGTTACTGTAATTATGTGAATACATGTATAATGATGCTTTATCGTAAGATGTGCTCAGATCCCCGTGTTGGTGCTCACGTTGCTGTAGTTATATGATTACCTGTATAACGATGCCTTCCTGTGAGCTGTGCTCAGGCCCCCCGTTGGCGTTCTGGTTGCTGTAATTACATGATTGCCTGTATAATGGTGCTGTATCATGTGTCGGTGTTCAGGTGGAATTCTCCTCGCTGGATTTCCTGATGCACACCAGGGCTCTGCTCTCCACAATCAGCTACTTCAACACGGCTCTTCCCAAGCAGGTGACGGACCCCAGAGAGACCACCAAACTGCCTGATAAGGATGCTCCTGGCAAGCTGGGTAAAGCCCCTCCCCCCCCCCCCGTTCTCATACATATTTATGTTTGTGAAAGCAGAATGCATTCCTACTGCATGGAGAACCTGCCTGCATGTTTGTGACATATCAGAATTATGCTCCAAGCTACCCGTCCCTCATTTTATTGGTTATTTATAAGTTCTCTTGCTTATCAAAAAATGAGTAAGTGCTCCTTTTGTAAGACACTTTCCCCCATAAGGAGAACCTCAGCTCCTCCTTAGCATCCTTTCTTGTCTCTGACGGCTGATAAATGATGCTAGTATGACATCATCAATTGACCGTTATGTACAGTTTGATTCATGGTGTTAGTCTTAATGACCCATCTGTTTCTGATCTCCTCAGTCTGACTTTTGTGCTTCTCCTTGGTGTCTTGCAGTGTTTAAGGGTTCCAAGGAGAAGAATGTGTTTAACTTCAAGCTGTTTGCAGTACTGGGCGCCTTTCGGGTCGTGGTCTGTGATGATCAGCACAGCATCGCTGACATCATCGTGCAGGGTGCGAATGCACAGTGCCCACTGGTACCGGCCCAGATAACGGTGATGCCGTGGTTCTGTGTCACCTTGAGATTTAGTTCTGATGCTAGTTTTGTGTTTAATAGGCATCGATGCGTCAGTCTTAGTCCAGGCCAAGGAGACGCAGGTGTTTGCGAGGCTGAGAGACATCGTGGTGACGGATGTTGACCCAAAAACCATTCATAAGAAGGTGAGATCACCAAAACAGGAGGGGAGGTCATTGAGAAAGGCATGGAGGTTGCCGAGAAAGGCGGGGAGGTCACTAAAATTGGGGGGGAGATTGCTGGAAGAGGTGGGGAGGTCATCAGAAAAGGTGGGGAGCTTGTCGGGAAAGGTGGGGAGGTCACCAGCATTGCGGGGGGTTGCCAGGTAAGGCGGGGAGGTTGCCGAAAAAGGTTAGAGGTAGGCGAGAGGTCAACGAAATAGGCGGGAGGTAGGCGAGAAGTTGCTGAAAATGGCGGGAGGTTGCCGAAAATGGCGGGAGGTAGGCGGGAGGTTGCCGAAAATGGCGGGAGGTAGGCTGGAGGTCGCCGACATAGGCGGGAGGTGGGCGGAAGGTAGGCGAGAGGTCACCGAAAACAGTGGGAGGTCGCCGAAAACGGTGGGAGCTAGGCGGGAGGTTGCCGAAAATGGTGGGAGGTAGGCGGGAGGCTGAAAAAGGCCACGTGATGCCAGCAGATGGGCTTGTCATGTGTTTCTGTAGATGAACTGTTACGTCGGTACAAAGTAAATGCTCAATTCAGTGGTTGTGCAGTGGAGACCATCTTGTCAACTGAAGTCAAATCAAACCATTTAGACACTTGGTAGAGTATAGCCATTTGAATATGCGTATGGATATGGATGACAGCGAATGGGCTGATTGACCAGAGTTCAGCATTCCGAAGGTCTGATCAGTGAACCCTTGTGCTGTCATCAGCAGTTCTCCCTGTGCGCTACGGGACCTCGCTGACATCTGTGTGTCTGCTCTAGGCTGTGTCCATAGTGGGAGGTGAGGTGTTCAGCTTCAAAATGTTGCTGTACCCCAATGCCACCGAAGGCGACGGCTACGCTGATACCTCCAAGGTGGACGGGAAGGTCACGCTGAGGCTGGGCTGCATCCAGATCGTCTATCTGCACAAGTTCGTCGTCTCACTGTTGGTGAGCATCTACCCCGCGCTGGAGGCGTGCTGATCTCAGCCGGGCAGACCGGTCTCTGCGGCTCACGCATGGAAAACAGCAATGCATGCAGGAACAGGCGTTGTGTCTGGAATTTTCTCTCTTAGGTTTAAAGTATTGCGTGTTGCTTTACGTTTAAAGTACTGTGTAGTGCGTAGTGGGCTGGTCTTAGTCTTAGTAGATGAATTATTTTAGAGAAATTAACTGACTTTGGGAAACACTGTTATAGTGTAACAATCAGGTCCTCAGGGACCACAGACTCCATGTTTTTGCTTCCAAAATGCAAGCTGGAATCACGTTGGTTACAAAAATCTCAGAGACGTGTTTTGTGTTGTTTTTATTTTCTTCTCCGCTTACTCTTTCTTTCCCCCGCTCTTTTCAGTTCCTCTCTCCCTAAATCTCTCTCGTTCTTTTCAGGAGTCTCTTAGCTATCGGTATCCTTCGCCTGATGAGGTACAGGTTGTGGCATGCCACCCCTAACCGCATTTATTCCTCACCATGCAGCCCCCATGATCTCACTGTGCTGGAGAAAGTGCCAGAACAAAAATCTGCTTTAAAAGAAACTCCATTTACAAATGGACAGACTTTGCATATTTTGTGGACATGATGTAGGGGCAAATTTGCAGGCGTGCTAATGTATTTCATATTAAACTTTTATGTTTTAAAATAATCTGCTTATTATCTGTGCAAATGATGAATGAGAGGCTTATATTTACCCAGTTAGTACCCCATGTCACTGTCATGCCTGATTCAGCCATTTATAAAAGGGACTTTTTGGCATCAACTAATTAGACAGGAAAAAATGCTGTGAGCTTGACAGACATAGCAGTACCTATGTTCTTGTAGTTCATTCCCTGTTTGATAGGGTTTTGTATAAAATACTATGTTTTGTTTGCCTGCATGTGTGCGCGCTATGAGACACCTCACACATCCTGGTGAAAAAGCACACTGGAGGAATATATGGACTTCATCTCCTCTGTTTAGTCTCATTTTTTTTTTCTACTTACGAACCTTCTTTTACATTCTCCTTTTATATGCTTTTCTTGACGTATGAGCATCTAATGACCAGCATCATATTTGCATCAATCATCCGCAAATTTGATTGGACAGAAGATGCACTACAACCCCGCCCCCACATCCCGCATGGCTTTGTGAAACTAACGGGCCAAAAGCGTGATATGATGCAACTACAATCTTCCCTACAAGCCATGCCAACCCCCCCACCCAGCGGTGCCAGAACTTTCTGGATATAACCTGAGGGTTTCTCCCTTCGCAGACATTTATAGATAACTTCCAGACTGCAAAGGAGGCCCTGACTGCAGCCACGGCTCAGGCTGCGGAGAAGGCGGCATCCAGCGTGAGGGACCTCGCCCAGAAGAGCTTCCGGCTCTCCATGGACATTTGGCTGAAGGCTCCCGTCATCGTGGTGCCACAGTCTTCAACATCCCACAATGCATTTGTGATAGACCTGGGTCTGATCACTATAGTAAACAGCTTTTCTCTAATGGAAGCTGAGGGCTTTTCTCTTCCAGCTGTGATTGAGAAGATGGATGTGAAGCTCACACAGCTTAAGCTCTCCAGGTATCCAACCATCACAGCCGACATTCCCAAATATCCTGTCACCCCGTAACAATACTGACAAGGATATGGCTGGTCACATGTGAGTGGATGAAGTATGACCATGTGTGGCCAGGTTCTTTAGCTCCGATCTGTCTTTTCTCAGAACGACTTTGAAGAATAACTTACCGCACTCTGACATCGAGCTTCTGCAGCCTGTCAATCTGGAACTGATCATCAGGAGAAATTTGGCAGCATCCTGGTTCACCAAGATCCCAGGAGTAGAAGTTCAAGGGGTCCTGAAGTCAATGAACGTAGGTGATGTCATAGAAGATGCCACAGCATCCGGTTGGGCGTCTCTCGTTGTTAAATGGTATTGAAGAGTAATGCTCATCAAAGAAAGAGTTTAATGTGATCAGGCATGCTTTCATTTTCTGTGTTACTATGGTCAACATTAAGGTAAAGTGTTTGATGGTCCTTGTCCTCTAGATGGAGCTGGGTCAGGAGGACTTTGGTGTCCTAATGAAAATCCTTGTTGAGAACATTGGGGAAGGAAGTAAAGTGCAAGCAGTGGACGTGACGAGAGCATGTGACCGACAGGGTGAGCTCAGAAGGCCGTCATGTGATCGGGGAACTACAGGGTACTTTGGGGAACCTCAGGAAGCTTTGGGGAGCTTTGGGGAACCTCAGGGAGTTTTGTACTTTTTTATGATGGCTAAGAATGAAGCCATATTCAATGTTTTTCAGTGAAAGGCAAACTGGAGGATGGTGAGCAGCCAAGATCAGTGATGGCTTCAGCAGTGGAGGTGGGAAGCAAGCCATCAGTGACCCTTGGAGCAGGCTGTGAAAATACCATCAACGTACTCGTCAAATTTGAGATCGAAAAGGTCTGGTTGTGTCCCCATAGGCGCTTCCCATGTCAGCTTCTGGGAAGTGTATTCCATGGGTGGAGCTTATGACATCATACGCTCAGAGTCGGTCATGTGGTCTCTTAGGTGGTGCTGAAACTGACGAAGGTGCAGGGCCAGAAGGAACTGCCGTTCCTGGTGCTCTATGTGGACCACTTTGGAATCCATGCCAGAATGTGGCAGTATGACATGTCTGCTGTGACCTACATTAAGAAGATCACCTTGAAGTGCCTCGAGTTTTCAGGTAAAACCAATAACCCGCTGCAGTTCCCCACCCATGCAGTGGCAGTGTTTACCGGCAGTCTGACATGCATTTGCATTGCGTTGTGGATCCTTATCCATCGTTCCTCACCCACGTTTCCCCACCCATGGTTCTCCACAGCCCTACACTCACATACAGATGCTAAAACCATATGAATGGTCTGCCTTGGTATATGACGGACACATTAATATTACATTGCGAGAGCATCATCGTTTTGAAGTGTCATGTCTTGATTCTGCAGATTCCTGCGGGGATCCTCTCAGCCTGGTCAGCTCTTCTGTGGAGTCTGGCGGGGAGCTCCTTAAAGTCCAGTATTTCAAGGTACGCTTGGTCTTCAGGAAAAGCCACTTTGTGTTCGGAAGAGGTAGAGTCTGCTTTAACTACCAGTAGTGCCGGCTTTTTTGGAAAACCTTCCTCAGGCGTTTTATGTGTTGATATTGTGTGAGATGCTGGAGTTTCCATCACATTGCATTTTTACTGGGATAATGGTACCCGGCGTGCTGTTACGTGTGCTGTTCCTCTGAGTTCTCTCCCCCCCCACCTTCTCTCCCTCCTCAGGCTGACAGAAACGGACCTCACTTTGGCACTGTTCACAGGAACACGGAGCAGAAGATTGACGTAAGTGGAGTTGCAGCTTGTGCCGACTCACTTTGTCTGATGTGTGTATTTGTCAGTGTAATTTGTCACTTTCTGAGAGGTAAATATGACCAGGAGCCCGTCCCTTTTCCACATCTTCCTGCGGAATAATCCTACCTTATTTATGTCAGGTCTTTACGATATAAGTACATTAAAGTCTATAGGCTTGTGCACCTTCGGTTGTTTTGTGGATATTTCTTCCTCCCCAGATGTGTGCTCTTCCCACGTGCCTCCCCCTATCCCCCCCCCCCCCCCGTTGAGGCCTCGGGTGTGTCCGGCCCTCTGGCTCGGGGTCCCGTGTGACTTACTGAGGCGTCCCTTATACTGCCCCTCTCTCCCCTCCCTGCAGGTCATTTTTACATCTCTCGACCTGATGCTGCACACGGAAGCACTGCTTTCCGCCATTAACTTCCTGTCAGCTGCCCTGTCCTTCAGCTCCATGTCCTCCCCAGAGCAGAGGCTGAAGACGGAAGACAGCAAGGCCCTAGTGACCAAACCGAGTAAATACCCCTCTGCCCGGCGGCTCGAGGTGCACACAGGCTTTCATTTTGTCTGTGGATGCTCGTTATGACTCATGAAAGCTGCATGAGACCTACATGTGTGTTCCTGAATGCACATGCGTATACTGTACATATGATGCCTGTAAATGTGCCATTTAAGATGATCTGCCTTTTTGTTTACTGTGAGCATTATATTTTTAGAATCTTAGACTAATGGAAGGTGACACTTCCATATATTTATATATAGATATGTAGTCCTTCCATCTCCTTCTTGAGACAGTCTGCTTCTAGTCAAATTAACTTACAGATTGTCTGGCCCTGCTCTACTGTGGAGTTCAGGGGAAGGTCAAAGGTCATGTTTCTTTCTCTGCTTCATGCATCACAGCAACCGCGCCCCCCCCCTCCGATGGCGATGTTGTTGATCTGCAGATTGCCATGCAGCTGGGTGCCTTCAACGTGCTCGTGTGTGACGAGAAGGGCAGCATCGCTGACATTAAGATCCAAGGTCGGCCGGTCGCTAGCGGTCTGTGCCTGGGTCCTCAGAGAGGATTCTGGGTAAAGGTGACCTTGTTGTAGGATCGTGACAGTGCGTGTGTGTGTCGACCCTTCTTCTGTGTAGGCTGTCATGGCTCGCTACTGGTGCAAGGGACCCAGACTCACATCTCCACCCGCCTGAGAGATTTCATTGTTATCAACGTCGACCCCAAAACCATTCACAAAAAGGTAAGTGGGGCCAGCCGTGGACAGGGGGAGCGTCACTACTCCTCTGCCCCTGGTTGCTTTGATCACTCACGGCTGACGCTTACTTGCAGGCCATCTCCATTGTGGGGGACGAGGTGTTCAGCTTCAGCCTGAGCCTGACGCCCAAGGCCACCGAGGGAGGGGGCTACACGGATACCTCCAAAGTGGACGGCAGAGTCAAGCTCAATGTGGGCTGCATCCAGGTGGTCTACCTGCACAAGTTCATCATGTCCCTTGTGGTAAGTTTGTGGAGGACATGTCTTGCTACCTTAGCTGTCCTTTAGGTTGACTTTCTGCCTAATAGAATAGAATAGTTATACTTTACCTCAACCCCTATGGGGAAATCGTACCTTCACCTTCCGCATCTTGTTCTCCATGAGACGCGCACATGCATATGCAGGTGAGAGCAAGCCTGGGACTCACAGTGCAGGATCAGCCAGTCCTTGAAGTAATTGGGCATTAAGGGCCTTGCTCAGGGGCCCAACAGTGATATTGGTCTGCTGGCCCTGGGATTTGACCCAGCGACCTACCGATCACAGGCACAGGACCTATCCGAGCCACACAGCCCCCCCGAAAGAAGGTCTTATTTTTCACTTGATATTTTAAATTGTTTTAATTTGATTTTCTTCTATTTTTCTCCCATATTAGAATTTTACAAACAACTTCCAGACTGCAAAGGAGGCCCTGACTACAGCCACAGCTCAGGCTGCGGAGAAGGCGGCATCTAGTGTGAGGGACCTCGCCCAGAAGAGCTTCCGGCTCGCCATGGACATCCGGCTGAAGGCCCCCGTCATTGTGGTGCCGCAGTCGTCCACGTCCCACGACGCCGTGGAGGTGGACCTGGGGCTGATCACAGTGGGGAACGGCTTCTCCCTGCTGCCCGTGGAGGGCTGCCCCCTTCCTGCCGTCATCGACGAGATGCGGGTGCAGCTCAGCCAGCTCAAACTGTCCAGGTACTGCCCGCATGCCCCCCCCGTACCGCCCCCACACTCCATGCCTCTGCTGGCAGCAAAACAAACCCATCATACTTTGTGAGTCTGAGTCTGATTCTGGCCCGTCGTTGTTTCTCAGGATCTACTCGCAGACAGAGGGCACCATTCCCAGCACTGAGCTGCTCGAACCCGTCAATTTCCTGCTGTCCGTCCGGCGGAACCTGGCCTCCTCCTGGTTTCAGAAGATGGCCGCCGTGGAGGTCGATGGGGACCTCAAGCCCATGAGGGTGATCAGTTTGGCGTTCTGTCTGTGTTCTGTCACTAGTCGAGTTAAATAAATAGTTTTATGGCACAGCAGGTTAGGGTTCTGTGTCTCTGATTAGGTTACTGGTTCAAATCCCATGGTCTTCAGAGTGATTTCACTTTTGGGCCCCTGAGCAGGACCCTTAACTCCAAGTTGTGCCAGGGACTGTCTGACTGCTTTCTCAATTTTACATCACTTCAGACAAAAGCATCTGCTAAATAAATAAATTTTAAAAAGTAATTATAAAGTAATGAGATACAGCTTAGGTCCTAGGGATTTACAAATGGTTTTGATGAATGACCTTTATATATTGTTAAGCTAAATTATCGTAAGTCACCGGTTGGGTGCGTGGAGACAATCGCAGGCCGGTGGAAGTTCAGGCGCTCTGTGGTCTCCTGCCACTGGAGGCAGAAAATGGAAAGTCTCAGGGTTTATAGTAGAAGCCTCCAGCTCAGGGTTCTGGCTTGTCTTTGTTCCTACTGTGTTTTGCTCGTCAAGGACACATGTTCTTGTCCTCTTTTCCTGTAGGTGGCTCTGAGCCAGGAGGACCTGTCCGTCCTGCTGAAAATCTTAATGGATAATCTTGGGGAAGCCGGCAGTGTCCCGACAGACGGCCGCGTTTCCGAAGGCGTCGCACTGAAGCAGGAAACGCTCCGCAGGCCAGAATCTCCCAAAGGTGGGAATGTCGGGGAAGGACAATATTGATGTCCATTTCCAAAGACCTTTAGGTGTATTTCAGTCCCATTAAGTATGTATTTCGTCAGGAATACTATGAAGAAATTCAAGACTATTTTACATTTGTGGTAGAACTTTGACGTTATATTAAAAATAAGCCTGGAAGCTGTGGTGACCCAGATGTAAGATGGTACACACTCTGTCCCCCAGGTGACATCAGCACGGGGACTGACCCTGCAGACCAGCAGCAGGACCCACTGGTCACCGTCAAGTTCAAGTTCAACGTCGAGGCTCTGAGTCTGCTGTTGTTCAGGAATGATCCCATGCAGGTACAAACCGCACCGCTCCCCATTTCCCGAGGCAAAGAGCTGCTAACGCAAATCACAGTCGACATGAACACCTTTCTGCTGGCCGTATCGTCAGGGTGGGGGCTGCCAGCCCATAATGACTGTCCCCATATTTCACGTGTTCACACATTCTCTCCAGACCTCAGAGAAAGAGGCTGAATATATGGCTTATTGATGAAAATAATCATTTGGCTCAAATATCTCAAATATCTTCTGGTAAACCAGAGGTGTATTTCATGGAGGCTGATGCAGGCACTGTGTGACTCATTGAGTTAGGAAGCTGGCAGAGTAATTATACTCCTGGGCCTCTCGGCCAAACCCCTTAACCCTCGTTTGCTCAAGGGACTATCCGACCCAGGTCTCCCAAAAATGTCCATTGCTTTAAAGAAAAGCATCTGCTAAATGATCAAATGTAAATATCAGAATATAAGAAAAAATAAATTGTGCTTCCCTTTTATTATGGATGTTGGATGCCATGCTGTCAGGGACTTTATCCCACTGTCTAACATCATGCATAGGACCACTGATGGTGTTTGCTCCACTCCCTCCACTAGGTGGTGCCAATCAGCCAGCACCAGGAATCTCTCTGCCTGGGGGAGTTAACCTTGCATTTAATGAAGGCATCAGGGAAAATGTTCAGCAGCGGTGCCTTGGAGGTCTCCACCATCCTCACCGCATGTACCCTAGATGACAGGAGGACTGGGATCCAGAGGGTAACTTCAAGGTAACCCAGAATCTTCCTGCCGAGGAGTCACATTGAGAGATTCTCTGAGGACGTTCTGAGACTGGTGGCGGCTATCGAATCTCCTTGCTGCACAGACATAAGAAAAATAGTTAGATGTGCTGGCAAACCATATTAATCCATTCGAATGCAATGAATTATCTTGAGGTATACTGTGACTAGGTTATACTATGTTTACAAAGCAATTAGCTATAGTTAGCGATGGAATTCCAGGCCACATTCCTGCTAATACGGGGTCCTCTTAATTTATTCTGTTCCTGACCTTTGACCCCATCATCTTTCCTGATCCCACAGGATGGTGGGCAAGCAGGATGAGAGCAGCGCAGACACCATGATCGACGTGACGTACTCGGAGAAGGATGGCGAGCGAAGGGTGGTGGCCGTCCTCCAGAAGCTCTACGTGTGCGCCAGCGTGGAGTTCCTCATGGCCGTGGCCGACTTCTTCATCCAGGCCGTGCCCCAGAGCCCGGCAGCGGTGCCCGACCGGGGCGGCCAGCTGTCGCTCAGGCAGATCTCTGAGCTGAAGAGTAGCGCGGAGCCCAGAGCATGTGAGTGCTGGTCATTCAGGACCGGACCGCTGGTACCTGTGTGTCACATTACAAACAGTCAATCTGGCATATGTGCAGCTAGGCTGAGCTTCCGGTGAATGTCCAGGTACAAGTGTGAACCTAATAAGACGGCAAAACAAATCAGCAGAAAGTGCAAAACTGAGAACATTCAGGGAATATGGAGGGTTATCAGCTAGTAGATGAATTCCTTGAACTGGTGGGTCTAAAGGCGCTTCTTGAAGTTGGAGAGGTGAGTGTGAATGGATGTGGTTCAGCAGTTCGTTCCACCACTGGGGAACCATACATGAGAAATGTTCATGATTCCTGGGCTTCTGTTTTACATTGAGGTGGATCTATGTGACTGCTCTGGTAAAACACAGTAAGGTGAGGGTCATGTAAATCAGCCTGGCACAAACCATCCACATTCTCCTTTGTATGTCTGTTGGCTTTGATTCTGCTGTGGTAGGTATTTCTGAATTGTAATTTGTAGAAACGATTCATAAAAACCCTATAATTATCATGCTGCCTTAACCATGCTCATTTCTTTCCTTCCTTCCTTCCTTCCATCCATAGTGCCAAAGATGACGGTCCAGGCCGTGGTGCTTGACCCAGAGGTGGTCTTTGTGGCTAACCTCATGAAGGCTGATGCCCCTGCACTGGTCGCCTCCTTTCAGTGTAACTTCAGCCTGGTATCTCAGGAAGGTTCTCAGACCATGAAGGCCAACCTAAAGGAGCTCAAAGTCCTGGCCTGCCCTTTCATCAGGAGCAAGGAGGACAAGGCTGTCACCACGGTGAGAGACTGCTCTTCATCTTGACATCATTAAAGCCGAGTTTCGAACTTTTTCTGAGTGAGCGGATGTCTGAGGAGGTGATGCGATGTTGTCTCTGGTCTCACAGGTACTGCGTCCATGTTCTGTGGTCCTAGAAACGTCTATGTCTACAGATAAGCCACTGACAGGCTTTTTGACTGTGGAGGAGGTCATTGTTAAGGTAGAAGAACCTGAACATGTATCTCTCTCAAAATGTCCATATTGAGATGGCTAATTAAATATTATAATAATAAAAATGAAAGCTGTCAAAGTTAACGTATTAATACATAAAACATTCATTATTAATTAATGAATTATTACATATTCATAGATTTAATACGTAATACATTAATACATTAATATTATTGTTCATAGGGCTGTCAAAAGATAATTTTTTAAAATTGCAATTAATCGCGCACCTTGACATTTAATCGCATATATATAACAAAGTTGCAAAACCATCGAAAAAAAGACATTACGGTCTGTATATTCAGTATAGAAATTTAAATTCCAGTTTTTAAATCTTTACTCGTCTTTTACTGAAATCAAAATTGATGAACAACCAAAGAAATAATAACATTCTGAGTTTAAGACTAAAGTTAACACGGTGATAGGTTAACTTTGACAGCTCTGATAAAAATTTAAGGAACAAACTAAGATGCGTGTCTCTTTTCTCAGATCTCCCCAGTCATTCTCAACACGGTCATGACTATCATGGCAGCCATGAGCCCCAAACCCAAGGAAGACCAAGGCGAGGAGAAGGCTGTTGACACCAGCAACCTCTGGTCCGTCATGAACATATATCAGTGCAGCTACTGGTTCCTGGGGGTGGATTCTGCTCGTGAAATCACGGAGAACTTTAGTGAGCAGCCTGGCAGGAATGCTGGCGAGAGCTTTAGCGTGGACATCAAAGTCGTACAGGTCACCTTGGAGTCGGGTATGGGCCATCGTACCATGCCCTTACTCTTAGCAGAGTCCTCCCTGTGTGGAACCGCCAAGAACTGGTCCTCCAACCTGAACATCAGCACAGACGTGACCCTGGAGGTGAGGAGTGCCGATAGACTATGGTCAGTGTTTGGGATGTGAAGAACCGTCCGCTCTGGATTACTGGTCCATCATTGAAACAAACAAGTTTTTTTTTACACTGACATTCCACTGTTAATGGGATTAATAACAGCAGATAATCATGATGCATGTCATGTCATTTTGAAGTAACTGAATAATGTGGATTGATTGGCCTGAATATAGTTTGGTCGTCCTTGGTCCTTACAGCTCGAAACCATAGATTTTGACATTTATTGAGTGTTGCTGAGTTCCAAAGGTGAGTGTTTGCTTTCTGGTGCCTCCTTCAGGTCAATTACTTCAACGAGAGCCATGCTGTGTGGGAGCCTCTCATCGAGAGGGTGGAGAACGGAAAGCGTCGATGGAATCTCAAATTAGAGGTGTGGCCTCCTCAGCTCCTTGTCAGTAATTACTTCACGTGTCTGCTTGTTTCAGAGTGAATTTCAGGTTGTGAACCATGTTCTTTTCACAGATGAAGAACAATCCATTCCAGGACAGAAGTCCAGTTCCGGGAGATGACTTCATGGTGATCCCTGAGCCCCAAACTGCCATCAGCATTTGCTCGAAGGACACCATGAACATCACCCTGTCCAAGTGCAGCCTCAATGTCTTCTCTAACTTAGCACAGGTACGCTGAGACCGACCTGTCACACGGGGAGCATTTTAATATGGGGCAGCGTGTAACTCCTGTACTCACATCAGATAGCGGCATGGAAGCTGTTAGCATTCCTGCTGCTGCTGATGTTTGGGCTGATAAGCTCTTATCACGAAGCTGCAGAGACTCCCTCCAAACTGAGCCTGTCTCCTGTCTCTGCTTATTTTGCCCATTCCCGCTGTCTGGTGATGCTCAACAGACAGCAGGGTCCTCTACAGACATGAGCTTCTGTGCATGTCAATAGTCATTTGTTGTGTAGGAAAGCGGCGGTGTTTACCACCACTCAAGCCACACATTTTCGTGGGGCTCCCCAAGGTTTGGGGGGCCTCCTGTTGGTCACAGTTACTGCACTACAGGGGCGGGCAAGGGGCCCGAAAGTTAATTTTTGTGAGTGGTACCTCAGAAACGCCAAAACCTCCCCTGGTGTAGGAGTTGATAGTCAGTTTCCTGCGGTGCTGTAATGCAGTACAATGTAGAACTGATTAGGTAGATGCCTCATTTACCAGCTTCTCCCAACCGACAGTTTGCATTTTTAAAGACGTCTTATCTTCTTTCTTGATGTTGTGCAGGCATTCTCCAAGGGAACGGCATCAACCTTTGACCACTCTCTGAAAGAGAAGGCCCCCTTTACCATCCGCAATGCCCTGGGCATTCCGCTCCTCGTGCAGCACGGCGCCAACCTGCGCGTGGCGGGCTCGCCATCCTCAGGCAAGCTGCACGAGGTGGGGGTAGGCCAGAGCGTCGATCTGGAACATTCCGTCTTCGAGCCATCAGGCCGTGGCAAGTTGTCCACCCTGCAGCGCCAGGAGAGCTGTCTCTTCAACCTCAGCCTCGGTCAGCACCTCTCACACCTCTCTGCAGACGTGCCGTTATTTTCAGGAAGTTTCCACGACGGGGGAAAGGAATCCAAATAATCAAACGCTGGCTTCCTGCCACAGCAAACATTCACTGTAAACATTGGCTTTTACCAGCAAAATCTTCATCATATCTGTGTCAGATTTCAGCATGTCAGTGATTCTGCTTGTCAGTGCTGTGTGGTACGTCTAAGTGTATTTTTGTCCGTGTGAATATTTTGAATGCTTCAGTTCCCACTGGCTACAGCGAGGTGGCGAACATCCCTGTGGACAGACCTGGACGGAGGCTGTATAATGTCCGCAGCCCCGTCCAGCAGGAGGCAGTGTCTGTGCTGGTGCAGATAGATGCCACGGAGGGCAATAAAGTTATAACAGTGCGCTCGCCTCTGCAGGTGAGGATCACAAGCTCTTTATGGTGTCTTGCTAAACTCAAATCAATTAATTTTATTTTTATATAGAGCCTTTCACAACACTGTTGCCCCAAGACGCTTGACAAGGGTGTATGGCGGTCCATTACTACATCGTTGGTACAGAATGATGCATGAAATGGGGAGAAGGAAAAGAAGGAATGCCAGATGACAGTGGAGCGTCGATCCTGCCCGGGCAGGCAATCCTATAATGTGTGCTTTCTGTTTTCATTTTAGATTAAGAACCATTTCTCTGTGCCTTTCGCCATCTTAAAATACTGCCCAGTGTTTCAAGGCCTGACTGGCATTGGCATCGTCGAGCCCGAGAAGGAGCTTCACGTCGCCCTTGACTCGTACAGGTACCTCGAATTATCACCTATCTGCGGTGCTATGAGGCTGATTTCAATTGTGACTCTTGGGATCTGGGCCGTTTACTTTGCCCGCTTACAGGGGCGGGTTTTTTGTTTCTGGGACCCCACTCAACAAGCTAAATGAATGAGTTGAGTCAGAAGATCGTAGCTAGCTAGTTGGTTAGCATGCCATACTACTTCATCATCTAAATAAGGAATGCGTTTATTTAATATTTAGTGTAGTGACCATTTGCGACCAGCAGGGGGCCCCCGCAGATCTGTGGTTTGAGTGAGGGTGGACGCCGCCTCTGCTTGCTACCCGTCTCTCATGGGCTCGCGCTTGGTGTCGCCGCAGGTGCCAGCTCTTCCTGATGCCCGCAGGGCCCCTGGAGGGTCAGTACCGCGAGTCGTCCACCTGCATCGCCTGGAAGGAGCAGGTGCACTGCAGCTCGGAAGTGCAGTCAGTGTTGCAGTGCCCGGCCAGTGAGAGCCACTTCCTGCCGCTGGTGGTCAACACGCTGGCCGTGCCAGACGACCTGCGCTTCATTTCCTGTCAGGGTGGGGACGACTGGGACCCCGCCTACATCATCCACCTGCACCCCTCCGTCACGCTGCGCAACCTGCTGCCGTATTCTATCCGCTTCCTGCTGGAGGTGACGGCTGTTTGCTTGCTCCTCTGTTCTTTATGTTGTCACTGTCACCCTTTGGTTTGGTTTTGAGGTCTCAAAGCACCAGCCTGTGGGCCAGCGACTGGTTCATACAGCTTGTGACCCATTTTTAATTAATTTAATTAAATTTGGCCCACAGATCGATCTTGCTTTCCTTTTCTATAGAGAATAAAAAATGATGTAACACGCCCCCCCCCCCAAAGTAATCTTTACCATTGTCTGCCTACCCCCCAACACCACCCCTTTGCTTCTCTTTCTGGCCAGAAAAACTGGCATGGCCGCCTTGGGTAAAGTTCTCCGAGCCAGTGGCCTCCAGGTTATTTAAGTCCGAGACCCCTGCTTTAAATGAACTTAAAGAAAACCTTCTACTTGAAAACAGCTGGTACCCTTTTGCTTGCTCTTACGGTGTGTCTGTGGCGGGCCTCTAGGGGTCAGCAGAGACCTACGAGCTGCACGAGGGCAGTGTGGCCGACGTGCTGAACGCTCGCATCGGTGGTGAGATCATGGAGCTGGTGCTCATGCGGTACCAGGGCCGCAACTGGAACAGTCACGTGAGGATACACCAGGCCATGGCCGAGTTCTTTCCAGTGTGCTTCTCCTGTGACTCTGCTGAGAGACTCACAGTGGATGTTAGCATGCACGTGCTGCACGTGGCTGGCCGTCTCGTGCTGTCTGTCTTCAGTCCGTACTGGATAATCAACAAGACCTCGCGCGTGTTACAGTACCGGGCAGAGGACGTGCATGTCAAGCACCCCGCCGATTTCCGTGACGTCATCCTCTTCTCCTTCAAAAAGAAGAACCTCTTCAGCAAGAACAAGGTATTAGCCACCCCCACCAAGCTCTATATGTGCACTTGGAGGCTAATGCTTTTGTGCTAATACTATTATGATCTACTTGCCTCTTCAGGTGCACCTGTGTGTCTCCACTAGCAGCTGGTCTGACGGTTTCTCCTTGGACACTGTGGGAAGTTATGGATGTGTGAAGTGTCCTGCCAGCAATATGGATTACCTGGTAAGGCATTCTGGATCTGAGATGGATTTGCCATGTCTTGGAAATGTCGTTCGATTGGTCGTGGTTTTCATCTGCGTTGACAATGTAACATCCTCACGGGCCCTATACAGGTGGGCGTCAGCATCCAGATGAGCAGCTTCAACCTGAGCCGTATAGTCACCATGAGCCCGTTCTACACGCTGGTGAACAGGTCCTCCTATGAGCTGGAGGTGGGCGAGGTTCCGAGCGACCCTGCCGCCATGAACGAGCGCTGGCACTACGTGGGCTCCAAAGAGGTAGAGTGGGCGGGATTAAAGCCCCAGCGCCCCCCGCACAAAGTGTCCGTATATCTGAACATCTGCCCTTCACATTCCCCCCGCTGCAGTGTCTTCCGCTGTGGCCCGAGTCATCCACCGGGAAGCTCTGTGTCCGGGTCGTGGGCTCTGAGTCTTCCTCCAAGTCCTTCTTCTTCAACAAGCAGGACAGCGGCACCCTGCTCAGCATGGACACGGTGGGTCATTGTCATTGTCACCGCGTCCCCGCGAGGCTGAAGATGTCGCCGTCCAGCAGTGTCACAAAAATAACTCCCCATCCGAACATCCCCCCTTCCCATAAACAAACAAACAAATGACAGGAGGGTGCGTGGTGCCAAGCAGGTGAGGTGGAGACATGGAAGGTGTGTGACGTACGAGCGCACTGATGGAGCAGAGAGACTTAGACTGTGTTGATCATGTAAGACATTCTGGGCAATAAGCTGATCTAATATAACATTTACGGTAACATTTTCTCTGAATACCATGTCTATAAGAATTTATGAACACAATGATAACACATCATAAAGTCCTAAAGCTCTGTGTCCGGCTCATGGCTGGAAGCATGGGTATAAATATTTATAAAAAGGCATGACACATTACAGCCATGTTTATTATAGCCATGTTATAGCATTATAAATTCTTTATGTAGCTGTTAGCTATAATTCACTATAAATGCCTTCATAATGCAGTACAAAGCATCCTTAATGCTTATAACTACCATTATAATGCATTATGCAGGTATCTGCAGTGCGTTATAGATGAGAGCTTCATTGGAGCTTATGAAAGATTGTGATCAACACTATAATGCCTTATAACTGTTAATAGTAGATGCAGGAATGCTTTATTAAATCTTATATGGACCATTATAATGCATCATGAAGGTATCTAATGCATTACAGATGACAGCTTTAAGTACAGTGTAACCTCTAACTGTACAGATAGGTATATGTAATAATACTTTTTAATAATGTATGCTAAGAATCCACGTTTGGTTGGATGGATAGATGGATGGATGGATGGATGGACAGTGGGTTGTAGTCCTAATGATTTTTAGGTATCAGTGTTTATTTCCCTGTGTCCTACTCCCTTTCAGTATGGGGGCGTCATTGTAGACGTGAACATCTCAGACCACTCCACCGTCATCAGTTTCACTGACTACTACGAGGGCGCGGCCCCCGCCCTGCTTGTAAACCACACGTCCTGGGTCACGGTCAGCTTCCGGCAGAGGTGAGTGGGAGCCAGTGAAGCTTTAGGATTGGAGGGGTGGGGCGAGCAGGTTGCGATCATTAGGTTTCTGCTGATCGATGGGGCATTTTTCGGAGAGGGTAGGGGTTTCTTAGTCGGTTTATGAACAGCGTTCCCCTCCGTGACAATTTGGAGGATTACATCTCTTCAGTTTCTCCGCATAGTCATTTTTTAACATTCCCGTGTGCCTGAGCCTGGTCGCTTTTCCATTTCCGTGATCACCTGTGGCAATAGAAGCGTGTTTTCCCGCGTTTTCAGTCTTTTTCTCCTCCTTGTGGTCGTTCCACAGTGGGTCCTTGGAGGCTTGGGAGCTAAAGGCAGGAGAGGCCCGGCGTTTTGCCTGGGATGACCCCGCCGGGGTCAGGAGGCTCAATTGGAGCTGCCGGGAGCAGAGGGGGGAGCTCGACTTGGTCAAGGTAGGAGTCTACCTGGTGTCCACTAGGTGGCGCTCATGAGTCCATTCAGCCTCTGGGCGGCTCGGCCATCACCGCTGAAGCATGCATGAGCTGTCTGACTATCAGGTCGGCGCCATCCCACCTTCTGTAGGACGAGTGCGGGCAGTTTACCTACGACGACATGACGCAGATCCACTGGGTCTCCTTCTTGGACGGCCGGCAACGAGTGCTGCTCTTCACCGAGGACGTGGCCCTGGTCACCAAGGCTCGGCAGGCCGAGGACATGGAGCAGTTCCAGCAGGAGGTCACCATCTCCCTGCAGACCCTGGGGCTGTCGCTTATCAACAACGACAGCCAGCAGGAGGTAGCCTATGTGGGCATCACCAGGTAACACGCTAAACACGCTGCGATACATGCTTGCCATGTGCTTAGCTCTGACGCTAACCTGCTACATGTTACGTGTTGACCCCGCTCAGCTCCGGTGTCGTGTGGGAGATGAAACCAAAGAATCGCTGGAAGCCCTTTAACCAAAAGAACATCAATCTCCTTGAAAAGGCATACCAAGCATACCTCTCTGTGAACAGCGAGCCTGGCTGGGTAAAGCTGGAGACCAACATCGAGGTGAGCCCTTCTCACGTTCTGCCGAGAGCTTCTGTCTGGAGGTGGCTCATCACTGGGGTTCCTCTAAGTGTTTAAAATGGTAGCATGTCCTCACACAGCTAACACGCAAAGGAATAAATAATGAAAGCTGTTGGTTCTCACTAATAGTTGAGCTGGCTTCATACCCCTTACAGAACATTCTGCAAAAACATGGAAAACCCTTTTCCAATGAGTAAACCTGTCACTTGCTTGCAGGTGAACTTTGGCAAGGTGCCCATGGCCATGCGGCAGCCCTTCGCCTGCATGATCAGGAGGAACTTTCTGTCTGGGATCCAGGTGGAGTTCAAGCAGTCCCATCACCAGCGGAGCCTCCGGGCCCAGCTGCACTGGCTCCAGGTAACACCTTCTCCCAAGTTCTCCAGTTGCTTCTCGGACCTTCACTGCAGCTTCGAACTGCGCTCGTTGCCAGACTTAAAGATGCGCTCCGGGGGGTACTGTGTGGCTCGGCAGGTTCGGCCTCTCTGCCTGTGATCGGGAGGGTGTTGGTTCGATTGCCGTGGTCAGCAGAGTAAGCCCTTGAGCAAGGTCCCTAACTTCCCGAAAAATGCTTTGTGCTGCTTGGTAAATGGCTGACCCTGTGTCAGACCCAGGCTTCACTCTCACCTCTATATGTGGAATGGAATCTGCTTCATGTGAGTCTTCAGATCCTCTTACAGCACATGCCGTCTGATTTGTTTCTCCTCGGACCAGGTGGACAACCAGCTCACGGGTGCAATATTCCCCATCGTGTTCCACCCTGTCCCCCCACCCAAGTCCATCGCCTTAGACTCCGGTATGTGGCTGACGGTCCCGATCCAGCAATGGCCCCTTTTATCCCTGTGCTTTCACACTGACAGACTGAAATGTCCCTCCTTGTCTTACAGAGCCAAAGCCTTTCATAGACATCAGCATCATTACCAGGTTTAATGAGCACAGCCAAGTTATGCAGTTCAAGTATGTTTGCCACTCACTTGAAAATCCTTGTGTTTTGCTGTATCTGTTCTTCCTGTGGTTGGGATGCTGGCAGTACCTTTCGTATGCCGCGAGTGTGCTGTGTAGGTGCCTGGATGAGCTGCATGCTAGCGTGTGAAGGTAAGGGTTAGCATTAGCTCGCATCCCGCTTCTCCCCAGGTACTTCATGGCCCTGGTTCAAGAGATGGCAGTGAAGATTGATCAGGGATTCCTGGGGGCCATCATTTCCTTGTTTACTGTGGCCACGGACCCACGGGCAGAGAAGCAGAAGGTGACTGGTATAACTGCTGTGAAAATGCGGTTCGCTCCGCGGGAAATGCTGCCCCCTTTGGCAGCGGCGACACGGATTTTGCTAAATCATTACTGAGTAGTGTTTTCGATAAAATGCTCACGATTTAATGGGATAAACCAGAATAGTTAACAACTCTTCACTTTAACGTAAAGCAGTGCTACTCTCTAGTGTTGATCTGAGAGTCGTTTTGTATGTTTCTTGTTTGCTTTATATATCTTCAACTGGTCTTTCTGAACAAGCGTGTCTGTTTTTGGTGATTTTTTTTTTTTTCCTCGAGCTGCCCGAACAGCCACGGTCCCTGCGATCATTAATGAACGTTAGCGGTGCGGCCGTCTAGCCGTGGCTGCCTGCTGGCTCCCCTCCCGATGATTGATGGCGCTGTGGCCTGTGTGCGCTTTGCAGACCAAGCTCATCGAGCAGGACCTGGAGAGCCTGCGGGCGGAGCTCATGGAGGCGTCAATGACTGACACGTCGGGCCTCAGCTTCTTTGAGCACTTCCACATCTCGCCCATCAAGGTGAGCGATCGGCCTTCCAGATGCCTTTCCATTCTGGAATGTTGCGGCCGGTCGGAGGCCCGGTCCCCCGCGGACCGGCGGTGACGGTGACGGATGCTGAGTGTGCTCTGCGCCCTGCCAGCTGCACCTCAGCCTGTCTCTGGGCCCCAGCGGGGACGACTCCGGCCAGCAGGAGACGCTGCCCATCCAGTCACTCAATCTGCTCCTGAAGAGCATCGGGGCAACACTCACCGATGTCGACGACCTCATCTTCAAGTGAGTCGCCTAACACGCTCTGAGACTGTTGGTGGGGTAGCTGTACCCCTGCTACACCCAACTGCTTGGTCTCAGCCTTGACGTCTATACCTTCTGTTTGCTACAGATTAGCTTTCTTTGAAGTGAGGTATGAGTTCTACAGGCGGGAGAAACTCATGTGGGCCGTGATTCGCCACTACACTGAGCAGGTGGGTGACTCTGTGGTAAACCTCTCGTACGAGGACTACCTGAACCACAGCAGCGGCGTGACTCTGCTGAAAGGACTCTGACTCGGTTATGACTCAAGTGTGACTATCCCTCCCCCACTTCCATAGTTCCTCAAGCAGATGTATGTCCTGGTGTTGGGCCTCGATGTGCTGGGCAATCCCTTCGGACTGATCCGGGGTCTCTCTGAGGGTGTGGAGGCCTTTTTCTACGAGCCCTTCCAGGTGAGTGGTGCTCCCTTTTTGTTCCTGGCAACGTTTACTGACAATATGGAGAAAAGTGATTAAATGAGGAGACAACCTGACTGTGTGTGTGTATTACATTGTGGGGACCAAATGTCCCCATGATGTGATAAAAGCCTGTTATTTTGTGCGTGTTTGCCATCGCAGGGGGCTGTCCAGGGCCCAGAGGAGTTTGCGGAGGGCTTTGTGATTGGCGTCCGCAGCCTGCTCGGTCACACTGTGGGTAAGGCCAAGCTGCTTCCTCGAGGTGTGAGATCCCATGTCAAGATCCCACGGCGCCCTGGCATTCCAGCTCTTCTCCGATCTCCCTGTAGGGGGTGCAGCGGGCATGGTGTCCCGCATCACAGGTTCTGTGGGAAAAGGTCTGGCAGCCATCACCATGGATAAGGAGTATCAGCAGAAACGCAGGGAGGAAATGAACAGGCCGCCCAAAGACTTTGGAGAAAGCCTGGCCAAGGGCGGGAAGGGCCTTCTGAAGGTAGTGACCACTAGGGGGCGCTGAGCACCGCATACCTCAAATGGGGTGCAGCACACCTCCGGTACATGTGTTTATCACCAGTGTACAGGGCACAGCTCTTGCAGGGGCAGGAGAGCACAGGGTGAGACCTTTGGATCCTGCTGCTATTTTTAGGAGACAGAAATAGCTTCCGGCACGGATCACATGAATATGAATCGCGCGCTTTGCCGCTGAGCAGTTTCGAGCGGGGCGGGGGAGCCGTCGGGGGGGGAGGGGAGGCGCTCGTGTTGACATAAGCCACACGCCAATCATTGCAGTTCATTAGCGCCAGTTCCTTAAAATGTGTCTTAAAAAGCAGCTTGCGAAAGCCAGACTCTCTGCAAAGCACATGAAACAGACCGCAGGAGACTGGCACTCTGACACTTTGCAAGCCGTGTACAGATAAGGGTTACCAAATAGCGTGATTTTTAATGAATCGGGCAGAATCCCTCGCAGGTAAATTATAAAGTCTTGTGGTTCTGTGGTCACATCTGAAAACAAGTGCAGTTTCCTTTAATTCTGACTTAAGGGTTAAAGCAGCCCATTCCAGCCTCATTACTGAATGAATGGATTTTATTGCGGCTGTTAAAAGCACCTGGATCATTTATTAATATTTTTAGCTGCAAGGCACGAATTACCATGTCACTGGTAGTGTAGTAATTACTATAAAGCGATGCAGTTACGAGTTACATTCATTATAGATCAAATAGGCAGCCCTAATGCTTTATATTATGCAGATAGTGTTGATGGTGAGGCCAGTTTGGCCTTTAATTGATGCGTTCCATATTTGGTGGATATTTTATCTTCAGCTGTGCAGAGTAGAGTGCAGTATGATCGCACGTGATTCATGACGCAGAGAGGTAAGAGCAACACATTAATAATAAGTATTAATAATTTTCGAGAGGGTGCTTTGGGAGTGCGCTTTACATCACCAAGGTGACGATGGGCATGAGCCAGGGGAAGGTTTGTATTCATCTTTTTATGTTTTTCCATCAGGAGACAAACAGCTGGTTTTAGGAGAAATACGAGGTATTCATGAAAATATAGATAGTTGAGAGTTAGAGATTTTCCTGCCTTTAGCGCTGTTGAATATCCCCGCTCCTTGTTATTTCACTGACCGTCCCCTCTCCACAGGGAGTCGTTGGAGGAGTGACCGGCATCGTGACCAAACCTGTCGAGGGTATGATTGCTCACGCTCACACTCACCCCACTTCCTGAAGATGTTTAAACCACAGTCTGGTGTGACCTCACTATGTTTAGAAGCTTCCAGAAGATATAGCAAAGGCGGGGGTTGGGGGGCAAGCTTGTTGTGTCTGGGGCCCAATAAAAAGTCACTTTTTGGGCCCCCCATTCTCCTAATGTAGTGACTGTTTGTAACTAGTGGAGGGCCCCCATACAAATGCCACGCCTGCATGTAAATAGGAAATGTCTCATCTATGTCGGTCCCCCCCCCAGGAGCCATGAAGGAAGGAGCGACCGGTTTCTTAAAGGGCATCGGGAAGGGTCTGGTGGGGGTGGTGGCCCGGCCAACAGGGGGCATCGTGGACATGGCCAGCAGCACTCTCCAGGGCATCCAGAGGTACGAGCCCTGCCCCCGTGACCCCCTCCCCCGCCCCCCACTTCTACGGAAGAGACCGCCTCCCACTTCCGAGCGGCAAGATAAATCACCATCTTAAGTGTGGCTTTTGTGTTTTTTAACAGCCCGCTTCTGTTCTTTCCCCCATACGTGTTTAATTATATTCACCCTGACTAATTTAATCATTTTCTGGAAGTGTGAAGCTCTGGATTTCCTTTTCCCCTTGGATGAGCGCGTGTCGATGCGTCACATGACTCGTAGTCGCCCCGCGCTTGACCGGTGTAGGGTTACGGTTCGGGTCATTAAAGAAAGGGCTCCGTTTGGTATGCCAGTTGGGCGGGACCATCTCCATCTCTAGCGACAAGGTAAGAGGTGCATCGTGGGGGTGGAGATGCCATGTGCAGTGCGCCTTACATCCTCACCATCTCTAACACGTGCTCATGGGCTGAAAAGTCAGCGCCATTCACCTCGTCCCCCACCCCCTGCCCCCCGGGCTTTCACGGTGCCGGCTGGCACCTCCTCTTTCCGGCTGGAGCTTTTTGAGGCACGCCGCATGGCCCCGAGGGGGGAGCAGATTGCTTTGTGAGCATCGGCATGATTTAATATGCAGGGGCTTCCAAAAAAATTATCCTTTATATGCTGTGTAAATTAAATGAGCTGTATGACTCCCCCCACCCCCCGTAAAGACACACACATGCACTGACAGTGACCCCCCCCATGCCCTCTGGGCGTGGCTGGCTGCATGGCGTCCGGTGAGCGGACTCCCTGTCCAGCATGATGGTGGGTCCCTGTCCCGCCTTTGTGCTCTCTGGCAGGATAGCAGAGGGTGGCGTTGTGGCTCCTTAGAAGCCGGAGCTGCCAAAAGTTTCCATCCACCCTGCCTGGTTTAAACGGAGCTCAGCTGTCCTGCTGTACTCATATGGACAAGACCCTTAGCGTAGACACCCCCCGTCCCGTGCTTCTGTCTTGAGCTCTCCCTGCCCCCCCCCCACGCTAGTGCTGGTGACCCTCATACCCCCCTCCAAAACCCTGGTAATCACACACCCTGTCCTCCATCTGCCATCCGGCACCATTTGTTCATAAACCTAAAACCAGCGTTTATTAATAACCAAATCAACTTATTATTTCATGCTCTCTGAATAGAGGTAACCCAAGGTGAGACTGAGAAGCCTCCTGAATCCTCTTGGACACACATACACGTCCTGAACCCCCACAGGACCCCACAGGTGTTTAGTTTGGGGGGGGGGTACTGTGTGGCTCGATGGGACTCTGTGACTGTGATCAGAAGGTCGCAGCGCTAATCCCAGAGTCAGCAGAGTGATGTCACCGTTGGGCCCCTGAGTGAGGCCCCTAACCCCGAGTTGCTCCAGGGACTGTCTGACCCTGCTTTCTCAAAAATGTGTGTCGATTTAGATAAAAGTGTCTGTTAAGCTAATAAGTGTGTAATAAGTGTAATGTAATGTAATTTAAGGTGTTGAGGTTCCCAGAAAGATGACGGGATGTCTTCAAGGGAGGTGGTAGAATTTAGCCTAAACATTATGGCTGCTTTCACAAGTTAATGTAATTAGAAAGAAATATTACTTTAATCTGATATGCATGTGACATAAAAGGACATAAAGGGGGAAAAAAAGTACCTAAGCAAGTATCAGATAGCAGGAAGATGACAAAATTTGAGTGTGTTAGTGCCGTTCTCGTCAAGATTACATTACCGCGGGAGAAGCTGGTGCAAGATCATCTGCTGACCGCTGATGGTTTGCAGGGTGGCGGAGTCGACGGAGGAGGTGACGAGGCTGAGGCCCGTGCGGCTGATCCGGGAGGACGGCATCATCCGGCCCTACGACCTGCAGGAGTCACAGGGCTATGATTTATTCCAGGTGAGGAGGGATGTGCCCCTCGGGTCTTGGGTTTTGGGTTTTTTTCTTAGTCGCTCTCAGATTAAGAAAGAAATGAAATTTAGAAACGGAAGATTCAGAACAATTCGTACATGAAGCTGACGATTTCAGAACCGCTTTGAAGTTGGTGGCTTCCTGTTAGCTTTGTCTCTCAGCTTCGTGTTTCATAAACAGAGGGAGTTTGGTGGTCGTCATGTCGAGGCGTTTTTCTCTCCTGAATGCTAACGCCTGTCCTTTTCTGTCTCTCTTCTTCACATGCAGCACGAAAAGGACTGAGATGGGGGGGATGGATTTTCATTGGGGGGGGGGGGAGGGAGGTCATATGACTCCCTGAAGTGTAAGGGTCCTTACACCAGATGTAGCCTCTTACAGCTCCCTCATTCTGTCATGTTTACCCATCATGCATTACATCAGGCTCGTAGCCCAATACCAAGGTGCCATTTCATGCCCACATGTCTCCATGACCCCATTTCATGCCCACATGACTCCATGACTCCATTTCATGCCCACATGCCCACATGACTCCATGACTCCATTTCATGCCCACATGCCCACATGACTCTGTGACTCCTTAACCTGGTCAGGAGGTCAAATTAGTCCACATATATTAAGATATACAGGCAGCTCTTGACTTGCATAAAATATATCCGACATACTAAAGCAAAAACTTGTCGTGCCTGTAATTAAATTTACACTTTATCCTTTCGTTTATTTAATGTGTACATTAGTACATATTACTAGTATATTTTGTGTTTTTTGTTGTAAGGTGTCTTGAATGATAAAACTTGACTTGTCTAAGGGTTTGTAGAATGGATCACATGCGTCAGTGGAGAGCTGCCTGTATATGTCGATCGCCCGGTGACCAGTTTGTATTGCACGATGTGGAGAGTCATGTTGCCACATTCTAGAGAGTTCTGTGCTTTCGTGTGATGCGGTGGTCCCCAGTGTAAGTTTAAACGTGCTCTGCTTTTCCTGCCCTATCTTACCCATCCTTTAAAGCTTCGAGGGTGGTGCTTATTTGGCTCGCACAGCTTCTTCCTAAATGCCACCATGTTTTGCATTTTATACAGAATTAAATTTAGAAACTCCAGCAAAGCAGTCTTAAGATGATGCAGGTCTTGTGGGAATGTTTACTCCTGACTACTGCTTAGATTCATACTGGGTAAACTTTTCCCAATTTGTTGTGGGTTTTTCTCAAATCTATTATTTTATAATTTCACACGCTGCATTATTAGTGTATCCATGAAAACTGAATAATGTATTTCAGCGCTAAAAATGTCGTACATCGTTAAACTTCACGTGTGTCATGTTATTTTGGCATTATTGTCCTACTTCAGAAAAGTTGCAAAATATATACATGTTTTTCTAAGGTTGTCTTGAATTATATTTACATTAGTTTATTTTAGCATGCTCATGAAAGAAGCATATTTTAGCTATTTGTCTAAATCTAAATATATTGTAACACTGAATAGCTTCCAAATCTGTGGTGTGCGAATGTCAATTTTGACTTGCAAAACTGTGTTGTATTTTCATAAATCGTACTGCATGACCCAAAGTTTATTTACACAAATATCTACTTTTAACATTTTTTTATTTAAAAAGAAGTTAATTTTTGTTTGCAAAAAATGTTTCGCATTTCTTAACATCAAGAGGTTTTAGATTTTTATTTCCAGTATTCATTAAAAAGCCTTATATGTTAACCCTAAGGTCACTGTAAAGTGAATATTTTGACGTTTCTCACTGTGTACTCGGTGTCTGGTGTCCTGTGTAAAGTTAGAAATAATAAACTGATCTATATTTACTTTGTCGTGCTGTTTTTTTGAAGCACCTCTGCAGCATATACGCTTGAAGAGGGAAAACTGCAAAAGTGCTGAGTTTATCGGTAGTATCGTAGGATGCACACAGCGTAACCTCGCTGACAGTCGCCGGGCTCAGGCGGTCGCTGCATCTGCCGCCGCTGTGGCTCCCGTGGCGTGAGCCCTGTGATCCAAACATGCAGCGGCACCTATGCATGTCTCACAGCGTGGATCTATCCCTGTCGCTTTGTTTCAGAGGTCAGCGATAAAGCTGCTTGATGGGGAGGTTTTCCGGGAGCATTTTGAATACCCCGGACACAGGAGGACCAATATAGTAGTCACAAACAGGTGAGGTTTTTGGGTGGCCATGGAACCTGTAATAACATAGTACCAATTAGTTTTTGGGGACTGTCTGTGTGTATTAATCATAAAACTCGAAATCCTGAAAGTTTGATTGGCATTGTGCCCTGGTTCTGTTATACCCGTCCTGCTTCGGTTCTGAAGCCAGGAGCGATCCATTCGCCGTCTGAACGTCGTGTCGATGTTCTGCGTTCCTTGCGTTGCAGGAGAGTCATGTGCATTAAGGAGATCGAGTTTGTGGGACACTTCAACAAAGAGTGGGAGTGCTTGTTCGAGAACTTCTCCCGTGCACCGTGTGCACAGGGCTGCAAGCTCAGAATATACTGCAAGGTACAGCCACCCCCCCCCCCCCCCCACATCATGGCCCCACCCAGTGTGAAGCCCCCCTCCCCCCACGGTACTGCCCCGGCTTTTGCGAGGCTCTTACATGTAGACAGACACTCTCTGCCATGTGGGCCGTGCTATCTACTCTCCACTGCGTAGCTCTTGCTCTTCACTTTGTAGTTCGTATTCTCTACTGCATTGGCCGTGTTCTCCACTGTGTAGTTTGTGTGTTTCTCTGTGTAGTTCATGCTTTTCACTGCGTAGTTCATGCTCTTCACTGCATTTGTAGTGTTCTTGACTGCATAGGCTGTGATTTTTGCTGCATAGTCCATGTTATATACTCTCCACTGCATAGTCCATGCCTGCTTGGCGATCTGAGCTTGTCCCCAAATCACTGCAGGAGCTCAGTAAGCTGAAGATCCAGAAGAAGGATGGGCAGGAGCCTGTGAGGGTACTGTACCTGCAGAAAGCAGCAACCGCTGAGGTAATGCCCCCTACTGGACACCTGGTGAGGGTGAGGTGGACGACTTTAAGCGGTTTCTCTTAAACAGACGCTGGCTTTGTTGTGTTCGCGGTCAGCTCACCGGAGCTGAAAGTGAAGGTCTGTCGCATGGATGCCTGTGGGGCATTTGCCGGCCGGCGGTGCCGGGTGCGGTCGCCACGGCCGAGGCGGGGGCCCATTTTGAAAGCCGCCTTGGTTCTGCTCCACAGAAAGTGTGCGATGCCATCGTGGAGGCTCAGGTGGCCCGACGGCAGCATCAGATGGTGAAGCAGAAGTCTCAGCGCTTCGTCAAAGTCAGCGGCATGCGGTGAGACCGACACAGAGCCTCGGGTCCGAGGCAGTGCTGGATCGCCATGCACTAACCTGATTGGTTGATCCTGACCACCTGTAATTGAATAAAAAGAACATTCCAGAGTGCTGGACTCATCAATGGAGTATCAGGTATTTTGAGATTATTGTAAGGCGTTGCTGAATGTAAGACTATAACTGATCAGTGAAGGTTTTTGTTGAGAATTTTGTAGCAGATGTTTTCTGGCTAATAGGTATTACACTTTAATTCTTTTGGGATACAAATGACCCGTGTGTAATCAAATACAATAATATAGTGGCCCCATTTGTGGAATTTTTATCTTTTTTTTTTTTTTTTTTTTTTTTTTTTAATATGTGCAGCTTTATGAAATATCCCTTATTTTTGCACTTATTCACAGAGTTTGTTTCTAGTGAGAGTTACTTGACAGCACCTTTTTCAAAATAATGCATGCACTGCTGCTGTCTGCAGAAGCAGGCCGCACTAAACACTGCTAGTGCTGGGTCATAAATGTCTCACACAGGCGTGTTGGGCTCATAACTCTCCACCCCGGCCTATGGCTTTCACACACTGGCGTTTACATATTTTACTGTATTAACTTTGTCCCCGATCCAACATGTAAGAGAGCGAAATGGAAGGAACTATACAATGTGTCTTGTTGGAAATTTTCTATTTGTGAGAGTGCACTACAGCAGTGTGACTGTGGTTCACACCTTCGTAAAGATGTCTGTGCTCTCGTTTCTTCTTCAAAACCTTTCTTTCAAAGAGAATAAAAGCCTGATTAAGATCCAATTTCCCCACTGTTTGATCCTTATTTTTACTCCTCGAGGCCCCGTCTTCTTCAGACGCGATCAACTCGCAGGGAATGCTGAAGCCACCCGTGTAAATATAGCCCTAAGTAGGACAATGTTAGCCTGGCACACATGCATCTTAGGAGCCGACAAGTTTATTTTAGTCAGATTAAATTTTTCAAGTCTCCTTACGCGTCAAGGAATCTCCTTGAGAGGGGACCCCAGGAAGAGGTGCACTTCCTAAAAGCAGGAAGAGGAGGCAGCGGACGGGCAGTGGAGTGGAGGCAAAGGCCCGCCGGACAGGCGGTGGAGGGGTACGATCTCATCCACCATCCTACTGAAACCCTGGCCGACTGGAGCATAGACTCCCAGCAAACGGTCACCTCAAGAATCTCATAGAAAAATGAGGGCACCCCAAACCCCCTCTGGTTGAAGGACAGGCACATGATGGCGTGAGCATGTGTCGGGAGCGAGGGGCGGGGAGCTCTCACTCGGGCATCCTCAGAGCCTTCACAACACCATCGGTGATGGGACTTGAGCTGGCAGAAGGCGAAAGGTTCCTTGTTTGGCTGAGGAACAGGGCAGCTAATCGAGGGGAAGGTACAAAGGCCTGGACAGTGAGGATAGAGGGACTGAGGAGCGAGAGAGACGGAAAGAGAGAGAGAGGTGGTGTCTTAAGATGAGGGCGGCCAGCATGGCACCCCTGGGGATGTGTGTGTGGGAGGTGTGATAAGCCAGAGGCCAGCCATGCCGTCCGTGTGAAGACACCGATCTCTCACCTCCATCCCTGCCAGTGACGAACAGTGGGAACAATTCAGCTGAACAAGCAGAATGACAGCTGCTTTTTTCTGTGTTCCCCAAATGAATCATCGGAATGTTCCGGCTGGCCGCGCAGAGGCTTGTTAGACGCTAATGGCGCATACATAACTCAAGGCTGCGCCCTGAGGGCCGGCCTGCTTGTCTTTTGTCTCCTGCCACTTAAAGCCGCCCAGATGACAGTGGAAACTTCTGGCAGTTTTCGCCATCTGCCAGCTTTAGTGGCGTCCGACGCTCATGTTCTTGGTGTGAGTTTAGATGTCGGGCGTGGCAGCCGCTGGTGTTCCCCTCACATGCAGCCACATCTCCGCCGCACTCGTGTTTCCTCTTGGGTTAATCGCCGGCGTCCCTCGCCCCCGGTTCTGGCTGCGCCTTCTCTCTGTGCGGACGGGCACTGTGAGCTGTTTTTCTGGGGTGTTTGTGTTCCCCACTTGCTGTGATGGATCTGATGCGAGGTGACACGCTCCCCATCACGGCCTGAGATCCACAGCCCCGTCATACTTCCTGTGCTGCGCTCTTTTCGTTCACAGGAATTCATGCGCATAATTTGCCAGGATGCGGCTGCTGTCAGTAGCGGAGACGGCGGAGTGTCGGAACCCCAGCCGTCACAGCAGACATTAAATATGAACATGTTCGCTTGCTAAGCGGCGCGTTACGCAGCCATCTCTCGTCCTCTACTGTCCCATCTCTCCTCCACCCTTGTCCTATCTGTCCCTCTCTCCATTCTATTTTTCTTCCTGTTTTTCCTCTCACCATCCCATCTCTTCTCCTCCCCGTCCTGTCTCTCCTTCTCTCTATCCCATCTCTTCTCTGACCCCATTCCCATCTCTCCTCCAACCTCCGTCTGCCTTTTACTCTGTCGTTTCTTTTTCTCTGTCCTATCCCTCTTCCCTGTCTCTTCATCCTCTCTCTCCTTTTCTCCATCTCTCCATCCCGTCTCTCCCTCCCTCAGTCCTGTCTCTCCCTCTCTGTCCCATTTCTCCTGCTTTCTATCCTGTCTCCCCCCTTTCCATCCTGTCCCTCCTCCTCTCTGTCCTGTCCTGCCTCCTCCCCGTCCTATCCCTCCTACTCCCTGTCCCTGATCTGTCTCTCCACCTCTCTTCCCATCTCTTCCTCTCTCATCCCGTCGCACACCATCCTGTCTCTCCCTTTCTCTGTCCTCTCTCATCCTCCCCACCCTGTCTCTCCTTCTCTGTCCCCATCGAGAGGGTGGGTCCCTTGAGTGTCCTCCAAAGCAGCAGTATGAAGGATGCTTTAATCCTTCGCAGACGTCACAGCTGTCTGCCAATTAGCTTCTGCTTTTCTTTCTAAATGTGACAAAGAAATGTGACGGGGACCTTTTTCCGAAGCTTTTGAGAGCTCGTCCTCCTTCAGCAGGTGAGAGTTTTATCTGGCCTGCGGCATAACCGCGGTGGTGATGGTATGGAGCAGCTGATTACCAAGCAGCGGAGAGGCGTGTGTCTGAGCAGAAAGGGCGGCGGAGGAGAGGGAGGTGGCAGATGGGACGGCAGGGGAGCGGGCAGAGTGACAGGCCCGCATGGCGGAGCAGGCCAAGGAAGACGCGGCCATGCCTGCACCCTCTCCCTCCCCCGCTCTGCCCGGCCTTTGTCTCCATCCCGTAAGTGTAGCGAGCCACCGTCGCCCCCGCCAAGGACGTGGTGACATTGCGAAGGCGCTAACATCTGCATGGCAAACGGCCTCCCTGACCGGCTCTGTTCAGGCCCCGCCCCCGCTCCCAGGAGCAGCCATTTTGGAACGGCGCACTCGGCACAGATGTTGCGTATTAGAGGCGGCAGTGCTGCAGGAGGGGAGACGCTGTATCCGCAGGGGTCACCTGTGCTGTCATCCAATAAAGCTGCCCAAGCGGGCGGTGGGGGCACACTCTCACAAAACTGACAAGAGTAACAGTCAGGCCGCACGCCCCCCCCCACCCCCGACCTTGAATCAGCGAAAGGCCAGAAATGACTTTACTTACGGCTCTAACTTTTTGCACATTTATGACATTCAGTTTTGAAGTGTTATATTTGCATTATAATCTCTGGTTACTCTCGGCTACGTATCGATTTCGAATGCGACTCGGACGAAACACGACACTGTTTTCAGAGGATGCACAGGCTGCTTCTCTCCGGACACCCCTTGAGATGGCCTGTTCCCAAACAGATAGTGTCCACCAGATGGAGATATAAACCAAAAAAAAGGTGCAATTTGTCTGTGTTTCATACAGAACAATAAAAAATATATCTGGAAAGATGGAGAAGTAAAAAAAAATAAAAATGCTCTTTTGAAATGAACCCAAACCAAGGCTTCTGGCCCGAACGCATGCAGGACCACAGCACAATTATGATCGCCGTGTTCAGATGGCAGTGCCACTCCTCACTCGGCCGTTAACGATGTGCTCCAGCGGCCCTGGTGAGCCAACTGCCCCTCCCGAGCCCTGGAGCACCCCCCGTCCCTGGCCCTCAAAGAGGTTCAGGTGTGCTCTGACCCCTGCTCCTCCAGGCAGTAAATGAAGCTGTTTGTACCCGCTGTGCTCTCCGTGGGTCCTAATGGCCGCCCGCCTGGCTCGCCCTGCACTGGTGCACTTTGGTTCAGCCCCAACATGGCGAATGACTCAGTTGTGTAATAGCGGCTTCTCAGACAGTGGCCCATTCTGATGGTGTGACTCTCCCACTGTCTGTTTTGGCCCCTGCTCTACATAAGGGGCTCTTGGAGCAACACCAGATAGTGCCTTCAAAATTCAGGGTAACTCCTGTAAGGAAGAGCGATGATCAGACTCCATCACCATTAGTGAAACTATTTCTATAACAGCTCTAGGAATAAAGAGAATTAATTACCACAAAAGTGTGCAGACAATTTTTCAGGTGGAGCATTTTGGTGGAAGTGCCCTGTATGAATACCATAAATACCCTGTTTATCATCTCGCGTCTAGCTGGGCCGTATTTCCTTATCCAACCTCAAAAACTTTTTAAAAACTGCCGCAGCCCTAAGTGTCCCTTTTCCCTGCTTTTTATTTACACTTGCCCCCCCCACCCCCTCCCCGACAGTGACAAATGGCTTCAGTGTCCCGTGCATTATGATCTTGCCAATTAATCTGACAAATGCACAGCGCACACTGCCGAAGATGAATTCGCCCACGTCATGTCATCCGCGGCGCAAACTTCTCATGAAAGGTGGGGGGGGGGGTGCACTTTCCAAGGATCAAGCCGGTGCAGTCGGGAATGGGACGTCGAATCCAGCCGCACAAACAGCAGCCTGTCATGTGTGTTTTTCTCGCCCCAGAAACGTTACCGGCGACCGCAGTGTCTCGGAGAATTCCTTACTCTCAGGGGAGACATGTAAATTCTGTGTGTAATGAAACAACTGACCCATTTTAATAAGTCATAAAGACTGATTGAAAGTTGTATATTAATAATGTCGGCACGGCGGCCGGTGCAGGTAAGGCCGCACGTCCGGCCCGATCCCCCGACTGCCACAGCCCGGCTGAGCGCGGTCTGCTCCGGGTCAAGGACAACCCGCCGGGGCAGAAGGGAAAATTTAAAGAATTCCAGAGAGGAACCGGAGAAAGTCAAAGGAAGGTGAAGACTTTCTCTGTTGTTAATTTAGTAGGCATAGAGTGCTAGGAGATTCACCCCGTCTGCCCGGCACCAAGGCAACCTGCCAGGTGATGCGGGACCTGCTTCATCCCCAGTGTTCTTGAAGGACCTCGTTGAGAGGCCTGGAAAGGCATGCCCCCACCAAGATGTGCTGGAGATGTCTTCACCTGGCAGGTGATGATGGAATGCTCCCTAAGGGAGCAGAAGAAGGACAGCTGCAGGCAGCTCCCTACGGATCATCCTCTGGGGCTTTGACTGATCCAAACCCATCGCTCTCCTCCTTGAAGTTCTACCTGGCTTCCTCCCCAGCAGTGATGCCTCTGCTCCACTTTAACACCCCCTTTCTAAGGCTTGAGGTGGGTGCCAACCCAACAGAAGGAGTCTTACAGGAACTGTTGTTGGGTTATAACCTACACCTAGTGAGCATGCACTACTTTGAGGAAAGTACTTCCTGTCTTGTGAGGCTAGACATCCAGCCCTGTCAAACCCCAAGTTGTCCGTGCCTTGTCCTTCACCCTGAGACTTGTAGTAGCTGGGAGCTCCCTAAAGTCAACATTATCAGAGTGAATTATGGGAAATCCAGAATTATGCAATCTGTTATACAGAGACATTCATGTGCCTTCGGAATCAGGTTTGTTGGTGAATGTCTGATGCATTTCAAGAAACTAAGTTTCCTCTTCAGTGTTCTTGTTAACGGAGGAACACCAACGTTGAATTGATAGAGAAAAAGTTAGCACCAGTTTGACAAGAAATGAGTACAATAGCGAACCTGACTGGTAGCCTCGTGAATTTTGGCATGTGGGCTGGGAATATTAAAATGCAGTTCTTTGCATTTCCACAAGCATCCTGTTGCTCACTTTCACACGGAAACGCTATGGTCCTTGCTGGCATTTTCCTGACCGTCCCTCCAACCTAACAGCTGATAGGTCTTCCTTCTTGGCTCTCCAAGAAGCACATTCAGTTCTGTCCTGGTCTCACGGCCGGTTTACAGAGGGGTTTAAAACCAACAATCCTGTTTATACACACTTCAGCTACCGGTGACACAGTGTGAGTTTGAGAAAAGAAACAACATATTTTACATTATTCAGAGATGATGCAATGCCAAATAAACCAATGCAACCTAAAAAAAACACTTGAGAATTCATTAAACAAGTCACGCTCTGGTGCAATAAACAGATGTGTCCTATTTAAACTAATAACAAGCGTAACTTTAACTATATTGATTTTAGTGGGTGATTATGGGCACTGACCTCTCTGAAAGATTCATTCCTCACTTATGCTACACGGCCTCGCAGGCCTTTGATGATGCAGCACATCTTTCTGGATTTCAAACATACCTCCGCCCAGCGGCTCACCCCGCTGTCTCTGGTAGTATCATCGGGAACAAAGGGCTGTCAGCGCTCCACCTCGAGGAAGCCTCGCCTGCCGCCGCTGGGTCTCCTCTCCACCCGGGCCGCTCGCGTTTCCTCTGAAGGATCCCACATGCAATTATTGGTATTTTTAGAGTCCGTCGCAAAAGCGATCCCGTTGGATTCTCATCAGAAATCGAGGGCTCTTTTCCGCCGTAACCAACTTACAGGGATCACTGTTAACATGCTGCTTTCACCAATGCCCTGGATAATTAGTATAATGCCCAAATCCTTCGTAAATCATTAGATGAATTACTTTCATTTATAGTGTATGATTGTTGTAATAAGCTACTGATGTTAATTTGTTACTGTTAATAATCTGACATTATTTACTGGCATTGGTAATTACACAATAATTAAGAAAATTTAATCTTAGCAGAAGGTACAGTTATGAACAAATCTTTGTAACAGGAAAATCGATTACTGTGACTTGCACTGTGTTAAACAGGTCGGTGATATCATGCACGTAAACGGACAGAAAATAGCTGTTTCTTCAGACATTTTAGCACAGCGTTCTGCTGTTACTTTGACAGTGGCTTTCTGAATAACTGCTGACTCCCTCGTAACAAGACATCAGCGGAGAGATACTCACGGTTCACTGAAGACTCATCATTGTCCATCTCGGTGATGATAAGCACTTACAAGTGCGTAAGACAGGATGAGCAAAGGGGTGAAAACAAATTCATTCTCACCAGATTAAGCTTTATGATCTAAACCTTGCAGTCCACGTATCCCCAGGAACGCTCTCATCTTTTCAATATGTCACTTAATAGTTCTTGGGTCATTTGTAACCCATCGTTTTCAGTATAGTTCATACAGTTCCAATGTAGTTTCTGTACAGTTAAAGAATGCATGGCTCATCAGTGTTGGTTGCTCCTTTTTCAGTTAATAAATAGCCAAATCGCAATTAGATAATTACGAGTTTTCGTGGGCACGACCCCTCTGGATTAGTTTGTGCTATGATGGTGGGCAAGCCAGGGGTGAGAATCACCTTACAGAAACATGCCTAAAGACAGGCGTTAACAGGTAGCATGACGCATGCAGAAAAGAAGAAACAAACAGAATATTAAAGGATCTGAGAGGAACCCTTAAAGAGGCCTAGTTTAATGCCAGGGCTTCCTCCCATTGCCACGGCTGGCCCTTATAACCACCAGATACTTGTTTGGGAAACGGGCCAGCTTCGCTTAAGTGGGAGCGTTTCAGGGCGGTGGTGCTGAGGCTGCATAGGGCCCTGGTGCCCCCTAGGCTGCTTTGGGATCATCTTCGCTCTGATCTCTGCTGTGTGTCGGGATAGCTCACCAGGTCACCTCATAGAGAAGCTTAGTGTCAGATATCGAGGCACCGACAGACGGCAGGGGAGTGAAACATTTGACCGATTCGGTGAGCGAGGAGTTTCTCCTCTGTTTCTCCTTAGCATGTTTGTGAGAGCCCGATCAGAGGCTCCTGTGGCAGATGCTATCACCGCCCAATCAGAATGCGGGCTTGATTAAGCAACATACGCTTGGGGAAAACGTGTCGCATTTGTAGCTGAGCTTCAAGAAACCTTCAGCGTTACACTAATTAAATGCAGCCGGAATGTGCCTGTGATGAAGTTCCGTTTTCCGCTGCTGAGTCGACGTTACATTTAAAACGGGGCCCTGTTTACAAAACAAGCCGATTTAAAACGTGGAGCATTTCTTTATTCAGCAGAACAAACACCCTGCGCTCTGAGTGAATTTAATAAACAATCTCCAAGGCTGGTGGATAACGGTGGCTTTGTTTCTGCAATTATTACCGTTGGGTGACAAGGGTTAATCTGATTGCGCGAGTACCCCCACTGGACATTGGAGTACTCCTGCCCCTGGGGTCACAGCTGAGAGGTGTTACAGGCGTTAACTGCGTGACACGTGCAGGCAGGAAGGCAGGGCTAATAAATGGCCCGGAAGGGTCCCAGGAGGAACATGGATCATTTCAAACACTGTTATGTGGGTGAGGGGAACGATATATATTTGCACAGAGTAAAAATTGAATAAGCTCCCTGGGTTATGGAGTGCTCTCATACGGGGCCTTTGCTGGGTTTTGTTTATTAGCCTTTTACATAGAAGTGCATGTAGTTAAATGAACTGGGGGTGTATGTTTAACGAATGCTGTGGTTATTGTTTTGCGTCTAACTGCTCCTCGTGCGGTGAAAGAAATATTCCATGCAGGTCGTCATCGATTTATGACCTATGCAACTTACGACTGATGGACTTTACAACCGTTCCGAGACCGCAAATATGTGGCCGTGTCTGGCAGCGCGAGTATTCCCACAAGAAAATAATGATAAAAAGGTTAAAAAAAAAAAAACACCAAACAATATGACTTAAAAGTGATATAATTTTATTATAGGATATACTATACATAGGATAATTCTTATATATAAAATAAAGGGCCGACTTATGACAGGTCAGACGGAACTGATCACGGTCGTAAGTCGACAATGACCTGTATTTTAGAAGCATATACAGTGATCCCTCGCTACATCGCGCTTTGACATTCGCGGCTTCGCTGTATCGCGGATTTTATATGCAAGCATATCTAAATATATATCGCGGATTTTTCGCTGGTTCGCGGATTTCTGCGGA
>JAAGVU020000008.1:21029249-21046445 GCA_011763525.2 Mormyrus iriodes
GGCAAGGGCGGGCACGGAATCCGTGGGGGGAAACGGGCCTGTAACTCCGGCTCCCGCTTGTGTCGTCCGCCGACCGGGGGGGGGGGGGGGGGAGGTGGGGGTGCCGTGTATACTATGATGCGCTCTGATGGCAGAACTGTGAAAGCGCTTAGCTAATTAATTAATGTCTGCCTGCTGCTTAATCGCTCGTTGCATGTTGTTCGACCTGCACAAGAAACATTTCCCTAAATTTTTAAAATATTCCGGATGATGAAACAATTTGTTAGAACTTCAAATACAGGCTTCCCAGGAAAGTTGTGTGCTGCCCAGGCGGGTTTGAGTGAGAAAAGGATGACAAAGGTAAGTTAGCGTTGTGACTTACCTCTAAGAAATTAAATATGGCCCTGACATGGCATCTTCTGGTTAGCAGGCTAGAGGAACCTATGAGAGCATCACGTGATGAGGGTTATAAAGTGTGCTGTAATTACCAATATGGATGGTTGGTCAGTGGTAGCATGTACTGTAGTTACCGGTGAGCCTGACTGGTGACTTTTAGCATGTACCATAGTTACTGGTCAGGCTAACTGGTGGCTTTTAACGTGTACTATAGTTACCTGTGAGGCTGATCGGTCACTTGTACAATGCACTGTAGTTACCAGTGTGGTTGATTGGTCACGTTCTGGTATCCATGGTGCGCTGTGCCTGTGATTCTTCATCAAAGTGTGTGCTGTATAAACCAGACCAATACAACACCCAGTCTCTGAGATGCAGCCTGAGCACCCACTCCTCTAAACAACGGCTTTGCTTGCAAAAATGTGTTCCCTTTTGTTTATGAATGACAGTGATTTTTTTATTTCCCTTTTTTCCCTTATCCTTGCAAATATGTGATAAAAGGGGAGCTCTTGGCATAATAGCTACCTACAGCTGAAAAACAGAAAATAATCGCGGGCTCGCGTCGAGCCGAATCCGCGCCGTGGATCCGCAGACAGCGTAATGGGATCTGATTTGGCCAGTCTTCCTCATTATGACTCACAGCTGACATATCTCTTTAAAATCATTTGTCATGTGTCAGGTGAAAAACAAGCAAAAACCGGTTGCTCCCAAAAAACTCTTTTAACCTGTTATATTATACTGCCGAAATGTCATGAAATCACTGGCACATTAAGTTCTGTAGTTTGTCTTGCTTTTGATATATTTATAATTTTAACAGGCTTTGGGTTTTTCTTCCCCCCCCCCATGTTTTGTTGCGCGAGCTGCACCAGAAATTGTGCGCGTTTGCATTCTGAGGTGGCGGCTCTTTGAAAAGACGCCGGCTTCCTGTAGCCGGGTGTGAGAGACACTGCTGACTCCCACACTTTAAACAGGAATTACACATTTGTGAGGCTGAATCAATGGCATTAAAAGGGGGCTTTACTCTGCAAAGCTGCCATTCTGTTTCAAAGTCCGCTCTCAGCAGAGTTCCCTTTTCCCAGCCTCCATTTGCATAAATATTATCATCAGTAAAAGTGCGCTTCACAACATCTACTTTGTATAAGACAAATTATTTCATGAAGTCAGCAGTAGTGTGACAAATATCTGTTCATTGGTTTCCCTCCATAGTATTAAAATCCGCCTAATTTAAGGGCCCTCCCTGTATTTTAAGGAAAGCTGGCTTGAGTGTGTTTATATTGCCACTTTTATTTGTTTCTCAGGCTTTCATGAGGTGGGGAGGCTTTTTAATTCTGGGATTGTTTGTCAAATTTTTGATCATTAAAAGTGACACCAAAGAGTGTGATGCTGTCGGGTAACGTGCTCGCTGGGGCAGTAATGTTCCGCATGTCAAGCATAAATGTGAACATTCTGCCGTGTTACTGCCGTTCCCGTGACCCAGTGACCCAGCTAATCCTGTTTCATGGTGCAACGTCTCTCCAGAAGCTGCCCGTCCTACAGCCTGAAATATTCTTGCTGCCGTATGTTTGTGTTTTTGAGGTTTCACTGCCCTTACACAACATGGGTTCATTTTGCAAGCTTGCCGGTTCTTCCTGGCGTGTGATTTCACCCCAGACGTCGGTAATGGGTGTGTGGAATGCCAGAGCGGTGCCTTGGCAGGTAGCGCCATGGCCTCATACCTCCTGGGATGTGGGTTTGGCTCCATCTCAAGCCTGTGTGTGGTGTTTGTGTACGTCCTGCAGGTTTCCTCTGGGTTCTCTAGGTTGCTCCTGTGGCCCTGACACTAGGTTTGGTTAATTGGGCAATTTAGAGACACCAACGTGGGTGAGTTTGTGCCCTGCAACAGTCCGCCGTCCTGTCCAGGATGCGCCGTAATTCCTGGGACAGGCTCCAGGCTCTGTGTGACCCTGTACTCGATAATGGATATAATATATAAGAGCTGCTCTCATTTTGCAGCTGCTGCCAGAATCTAGTTTAACCAGACGGCCCAAAATAATATGGTTTATTTGCACGACTACCTCATGCAATTAACTGGCAAACTAGCCTATGGTGAAAAAATCAGAGGACATCAGGAAGAAACTCTATGGAGTTAAGGACTTGGCAAACTTGAGACGATTCCATTCATCTTCGGCAAGATCCGTGCGTCCGTTTCCATCACCTCTTCAAGGAATAAATTATAGATATTTATAATCCAGGCTCTCACACCCCTCACCCTCCTCATCGGTCAATTATAACATAGTATTGATCAGTTCCGAGAGAATCTGTTAGGGGAGCACGAGGTGGAATCCGCCTCTATGCAGACTAATATGATAAATGCCTTTAATTCCATGTTTCATTACGCAGCAAACTAAATAAATGGTCTGATTAAACAGCCCTGGCTGCCGAAGTGTGAAGCCCCATGACTCTCCAGCTCTTTCTCTGAGAAGGTTAAGAGACTTCCCTGCCATCTGACTACCTGAAATCATTCATATTTTAGGAACAAAGTAAGAATTCATCATACTTGCCTATAAAAACAGAGGCTGAGATGATGTGGTGGAGTAATGGAATCCGTCTGTATTTGTGCGTGTATTGCGGGATGCCTCCCCTGATGGTGGTGCGCTGGAAGCCCTCGGGCTGCATTAGCAGGTGAGCTGGGAGAGCACGGGCGCGTGGTGGAGCGAGCGGCCTGCCGCCACCACAGTCTCCTCGCCGCCTCCACCCCGCCGCCGCCACCACCTCGCGCGCCCACCTGCCCGCCGCGCTCCATCAGGGACGCCTGTTCCGGCAGCCCTGGGGGCGCCGTGGTCCCAGGTCAGCAGATGGCCCTGTGATTATTATTTCCAGCCTGTCTTACCTGACCATTTCCTCACTCCATGAACAGCTGTTTCACTCGCTTCACTGATACGCTGCATGAGCGGCCATTTTTCTTCCGGTCTTAACTTTGTACATAATATAAATCTTTAGCGTGACCCTGCTCTCGGCTTCGTCCACCTGTGTCTTACCTCAGGCGCAATCTCCCACTAGGCTTTAATTCCCCCCCTATTTTTCCCTCCCTTCTTCCTCCCCACTTTACCCGCTGAATCTAGGACTGTTAGCCAAACTTCGCAAAACTAGATGATGACATTTTCGTCGTTCTCAAGTGCAGAGGAGTGGGAGGCCAGCGGTGCGGCATTAAGTCCCGCCCTTGGAGAGGGTGAAGGACAATCCCTCATCCTCATCTAAGGGAGCCTGGTGGCTGTGTTGTGATCGCATTTCTCTTAAAAAGTTTCAAACAGAGAAAAGTGGCCCTTTCAGGGAAAAACTGAACTACTTAAAGTCACTGGATAATATGTACAACCCAATACTGGTACGTGGTTCTTTGAATTTAAATAGAAACTCTGCAGACAGCAGTGAATAGAATCTATTCCCCACTGTTCCCCACTGCCATAGAAACTATTAGAATCTATATTCCATTCTGCCATAGAAACTATTAGAATCTATGTTCCACACTGAAAAGGAACCGATTAGAATCTATATTCCACACTGCCATGGAAACTATTAGAATCTATATTCCACACTGAATAGGAACCAACTAGAATCTATATTCCACACTGCCATGGAAACTATTAGAATCTATATTCCACACTGAATAGGAACCGATTAGAATCTATATTCCACACTGCCACGGAAACTATTAGAATCTATATTCCACACTGAATAGGAACTGATTAGAATCTATATTCCACACTGCCACAGAAACTATATTCTAAACTGAAGAGGAACCTACTAGAATGTATATTCCACACTACAATGGAAACTATACATCCATCCATTTTCTGCAACCATTTATCCCTCCTGGGGTCTGGAGCCTATCCCAGAGGCACAAGGCAGGGAACAACCCAGAATGAGGCACCCACCACTCTCACTCTCTCACACACACACACACACACCAACTCCAATCAGACTCAGCATGTTTTTGGACTGTTGGGGGAAACTGGAGTAGCTGGAGGGATCCCCACAGTGATGCTTGGAGAACATGCAAACTCCACACAATATGGAACTCTGGGAAAGACTTGAACCCTGACCCCAGAGGTGTGAGGCAACACTTCTAACCACTGTACCACCACACCAGCCCTCTGTAGAGGCTATATTCCCTCTGGCATGGAAACTATTAGAATCTATATTCCACACTACCACAGAAACTATTAGAATCTATATTCCACACTACCACAGAAACTATTTGAATCTATATTCCAAATTGAAGAGGAACTGACTAGAATGTATATTCCACACTACCATGGAAACTATACATCCATCCATTTTCTGCAACCACTTATCCCTCCTGGGGTCTGGAGCCTATCCCAGAGACTGCAGGTGCAAGGCAGGGAACAACCCAGAATGGGGCACCCACCATTCACGCACACTTCTGCAACTCCAATCAGACTCAGCACGTTTTTGGACTGTCGGGGGAAGCCAGAGTACCCAGAGGGAACCCCACAGTGACACTTGGAGAACATGCAAACTCCAGGAGAGACTTGAACGCTGATCCCAGAGGTGTGAGGCGACACTACTAACCACTGTACCACCACACCAGCCCTCTATAGAAACTATTAGAATCTATATTCGCTCTGCCATAGAAATTTTAATTCAAACAGTGCTGAGTGTAGCTGTTCCCCCAGGAGGAATTATCAACATATCAGTACTCATTTTCGGTTCGGTATGCACAATGAAATAAATGAACACGTTACTTGACACAGGGGGAGCCTAACAAGTAGATGTTCAACATGGAAAACATTATGCTAATTGGGGCTGTGAGTTTGTTACAGCTAATCCTGGTTACAGTCAGTCATAATCGGCGGTTTGGGAACATTTTGGTTTCCCATGAAATTACACCAACGCTGGAGAGAGAGTACCTGATAAAACCGAGACCGTCGGCTATGTTAAACCGAACTCAGATTGGCTGCTGAAAACGCATCCGACGTGCTGACTTGTTTGCAGCAACATCATCTGAGAGTGTGAGCAGCTGGAGCCAGGCATTTAAGTAAATTAAGCTAGAAATAGACAACCAGTCTCGGTAGCACAGAATACAGCATTTAGTTCATTACGATTGTTATGATGTTGTATTTTAAATTTTTATTATTCTATATATTGTTTTCAATGTGCAAATAAGCATCCCTTTTTATTCAGACATGTCGATGGACACATTGCCTTTGGTTTACAACTTATCCTAATTATGTTTCCAGTTATAACAATGAACAACCTCAGAATATATTCCATTTTCCCAACTTTATTGAAATTGTATCAAACTGTGAACCTAACACTAGATTTGTACCAAACCCTGAGTTTTGTGTACCATTACACTCCTAATACTAAACATAAAAAAATTGTAAAACTGGCTGTTTAGTTTACACAGCCATTTCCTATTCTCATTTTCGTTGAATGGAAAGCAATATAAAGAGAATTCTTCACTACACTGCAGCATATTGGCCTGTACCTGGGATGGCCCCCGGAAACAGTATTGCCACATGAATCAGACCTCGTGACTTAAGAAGCGGTTATCTATATTCATTAATTTTCATCAGGCTAATTGTAAACAAGCCCTTTCCAACCAGAACTCAATGTGATTGCTGGCTTGGTTAGCCCCTGGGGAGACAGCCATACACAGTGAATATGGGGGGGTTGCATGTAGTGAACATTTGAAGCACACTTAACATTCATAGATGCGTGTGTGCTGTGACTCCCTCATTCCATGTAGCACCATGTTTTCGGGCAGGGATGTAGGCCACGCAATGCTGTGGCCCTCAGTTCTGGATGCCGTCTCTGAGATTCTCCAGTGAAAGGGGCAGCCCTACAACTGGGTATAACTGCTGCTGCCTGATATGTATATTGTATATAACAAAGTTAGATAACAGAAAATGGCTGATACTAACTCATTTCAATCCATTCTCTGGAAGGAAAGTCAGGTGACTGTGCCTTTTGGGCTGATTGCTTCTGTCTGTCTATTTTGTTTTGACCCCTCTGATAGCAGCCCCATTTCCAGTTTCGGTCAGGCTTTTGTCTTAGTTTGCTAGCCAAAGCGACTCCTTCATTCCTCGCCTCCCCATGCAGGCTCCATCAGTCCTAAGGAGGTACAGCTGACTTCTCGCCCCCAGATCCCCAAACTGCTGACCCAATGACGGTGACACATTAACCTGTGGAGATGTTTCTACATGCTGTCACCAGCCTCCCGCTGCATGTCCTGCTGCACACAGTTTGTAGATCAAAACCATCAGCAGGAGGGTGCAGATACAGAATGTGTGTCCTGCATTTTCTAACACCTTCTGAGCAAATTCCCTGAGCATTAAGGCCCCAGCGTGGAGGGCATTCACCTCTGCTGGGCCCCATTTTGCTCTCTCAGTCTTACAGCTCAGTGCCATGTGAGCAGATAGGACATAGGTTTACCCGCCATCTGAAAATTGTCACAGCTCTCGGTATGCTTTTTCAGCCCTTTATGGGGGCTCTGCAGCGGAAAAGGGGGCCGAGGTCAGCATGGGAAGTAAAGGATGGGCATGCTGCAGGTTTAGCGTGTGCGCTGGAGAAGATGACCTCAAGTTGTGGATTGATTTACAGGATAACAGTAAAAACCGGCTTGTCTGTGCACTCTGCACTTCGGCAAACAAATGGGCCTCTTTTCCCAGGCTGACTAAAATGATTTTTCCCCTCTCCTTATTTTCATTTTTTCCACTCTAAACCTGTTAAGCGAAACATCCTCATTGTACTGTCCCATCATAAAAAAGGAATATTTCTTTCACAAAACCACCTTTTCTCACTAATATTTCACATGCTACCAGGAATGGACAGCTGGGAGATATACATCCTCCATTTTCCTCCTGAGGAAATTAACATGAACTTTAATCATTTCTCTATGGCGACCTTCCGTAGTACGGAACACCCCCATACAGTGGATGATCTTAATAGGATTGTGGGGTGTTTGTGATGCCTGATGTTCATCATATATCAAAAAAAAAACTTAATCTAGCATGCATGTGATAATTTGACCAGGAACACAAAAAAAACCTACATGAGTGTTCATTACAACATCAAAAGAGAGCTGTGTACCCATTAGAAAATGCAAAAAAAACTGATATTCAGGATCCAATGAAGAGTATTACGGGTACCATGACAACAAGCTGTCTAAAAATGCATACAGTGGGATTAATGTGGCTAGAGAGCCCTCTAGACCTGTGTAGTGAGCTTGCTGTTGCACCTTTGCTAGAGAGTCCTGCTGGATGCAGGCACTCATTGGTGAGCCACTGCCAGGCCAGTTAGCTCCTCATTCCCTCCTTCGCTGCACATTATGCATTTTCAAGGAAATGCGTGCAAATCAATTATGTAAATTTTGATTAGGAACTTTGTGGGTTTACATTTCATTTAGCGCCGTCACATCCCGAGGCGTTTATACAAACGGCATGAAATGGAGTCAGAAACATCACTCTCAGCGGCAGGAAGGCCCAGTGGACGTCTCTCGCGACCAGCCAGCACGTGGTGGGCAATTTAGCTCCGAGAGGGCCCTGACAGCCCTCTGCTGCTCACCCCGTAGGGTCACGAGCAGGGATGGCTTCATATTCTGCAAATGCAGTGTTATCTGTGGCCCTCATTCATTCCGTCTCGCCTTTGAGTTTAGACTCGGTACTCGGTACCAGGTCACTAATCAGGATTTCACTTCGCACTTTCAATGCGACGAAGTGCTCGACCTTTGACGTGATACTTCATAAATAATGTTTATTTCGGCTAAGTGTTAGGATTTCACAGATGAGAACTTTCCAGGATAGCAGGAAGAGCCACTCTGGCCAAAGCGAGACAGACTCTGGGGTCACGGAGAATGGTGACCCTGTTGTCTCCATGGAAACTCCAGCCGAATGCCTTTCTGTGAGTCCTGGGGTTGTGCCATCTTACTGGGTCCAGACTTTTCCCTTCCAGATGTTTCCTGAAGACCTGCTCCAAGCTGCAGTGCCAGTCTGAGACTCACTCGAAAAAAAACATAATGTCATCATCTGTTCCTCCATGCACCCATATTCTATCCAATGATACTAGTCAGGGTTGTGGGGGTGGGGTCTGGAGCCTATCCCAGGCAGCACAGGGCACAAGGCAGGGGACGCCCTAGACAGGATGCTGTTTATGACATAATATAAGCATGTTATCATGTAATAATATTACAGGCTTTGTTCGATTCAGGAGGATTAAGGTTCTGGTACAAGTCAGGGGGCTTGTGATATATATGAACAGCTCCCTGCACTGTTACACAGAAAATGTAAAATTTGGATTCTTCATATACTTATAGAACTACTTGCATAGTCGTTCGGTGGACGCTGTGACTTCCTCCCTTGTGTTTCCGTATCTGTATGTACTGGATACGGTGTGTCATGCCACATCCTCTGTTCCTCTCCCAGTAATGGATTAAAATGGACGTGATCCATTAAATTAAATGCTTTTTCCTTACCGCCTCCTTCCTACTATAACACAAAATGCCCAAAATAAATAGTTATTGAAAATGGATTTGATCGATACCTGCATTCGCGTCACAGATCTGAGCTGTGCACTGAGATGAATATGAATAAGCTTTGAATGAAACGTTCTAAATGACTCTTTAGGGTGTTTTTTTTTGTTTAATTTTTAATTTCTCCAAAATATGTAAAAATAATTTACCTAAATCACTTAACTGAATATATAAATTGTCACCTTTAATAACATTTATATACTAAGATACACCACATATTTCATTTACATCCACTATACATGCATGCATATATATGTGTGTGTGTGTGTGTATATATATATATATATATATAAATAAAACAGATAAGGCATAGCTAATTACTCTCCTATGAGTGATCCCATATTCCCTGTTTAGAGCTCTGCTACTAAGGCACGTGACTCGAGATGGGCCCGGTCCACCAGCACCTCCTGTCTGTGGTGGCGAACAATGTAGCGAGTCGGGGCAGACAGCCAGCACAGGGCGTTACCTCATCCCGCACAGGGACCGTTACGGTGCTTATGTAATGGGGGGGAATGCCTGCACGATGAGAACATCAGCCGTAGGTGCATTTTTGGGAGGCAGAACGCTTTTTCCCGGAGGTGTAGCGGGGGGACTGGACCCTCCCCCCTGCCTGTAACACCCCTATAAGCTACAATGGCCCAGAATGTTGCCTTCATTCGCAGGGTTTTCGTGTTTTGTTCTGAAAAATGTCAGCTACTGTATCTCATTAGTAATTATTACAGTATAATGTGGCTTTTGTTTGAGACCAAAGAAGCCTATTCTGTGTGAGCGTGCATGTGTGTGTGTTTGTTTTTCAGTAATAATGTTTTTTTCATTAGGTCACACACTTACAGCAGATGTTCCATTAAAAAAAATATGACAAATGCTTGAACATGTATTAAAGTCATGCAAGCACAAATCTGTGAAAATCACATAACTGGGAGAGGAGATCAGTGGTACAAACGCTCTAATTCTGCTGAAGTAACTCGCTTGCTTGTAGGCTTCAGCCCTATAGAACCCGTTACCCGTACAGGAGATGTTCTCTTCATGCTCTGTCCCCCTCCTTGCTTCCATATCTGCAGTTAAAACAAAGCTGTCATAACATTAGAACTAATCTATTTAACCAGCTGGATTTTAGGGCTACTCCTGCATTTCACATAAATTAGCTCACCTGCCTCCATTTTTTTTTTTTGGTTGCTTTTCACAGCGCGAGCAAATCCCCATTCAGAGGACTTGGAGACACACAGTCAGCCTTTTCTAGTAACAAATATCTGTTCTCAGAACGAGTGTTAACAACCAACTGGTCACCAAGCAGGAGTCGAGCCCCTCGGCCAATCGCAAGGCGGGTCCCGCCCCCCTGGCAGCAGAACAGACACGTGCACCATGAAGCCGGAGTGCGGCCCCGCTCCTGATCTGTCACGCTAGCCCGCGGTGCGAGCCTGGCCATGGTTGCCGCGCCTTGCCAGGGAAGATTTATACCCGGTGCTTGACCTACTTGAGTTTGCATCTATATTAGTGGAGGGGACGGCTTGATTGTGGGAGTGGGAAAGGTCACCGAAAGCCCAGGTACTCCACTGATGCATCAAGATGATGGAGCTGCCTAATTTAAGGAGCAACAGTTGTTCCCCGTGCCGCCACAGATGGTGCTCTGCATTTCCAGGCACTTTGTAAATGGAGCCCGGAGCAGAAATATACCGGCGCCCGAGCGATAAATATTAGTCAATGGGTTAACTCTTTTTACCGCTCGAATTTACATTCCGCATTTGCATTTAGTTGACTGTCTGTTGAGAGTCGCCGTGGCGATATCCGTGGAGATGGTGCAATATCTGCAAATAATAAACAGTGGCATGGTGTAATTAATGCTGAAGTGTGAATTTGTGGCTTTAAGCCGGAGTTAATTAAGCAACAGTTAAAGGAGCAAACAAAACAGCAAAACAAAACAGCCGGAAATATCCTGCACGCAGGATAAAGTTGTCTTCTTCTGCAGGAAGAAAGAGGAATCAGTTATTCATGGTATCTGACGTTAGCTCTTCATCACGGAGAGAATATAATTATGCTGCCTCTCTGAAGGAATGAGTCTTGGGAGGAAAAATGAAGGAGCCTTTGCTTATAATGAATTCCTTTGAGAATAAACAATGTTCAGAACGAAGACTAATCACAAATTAAATGCTTTATCCTTACCCCCTCCTTCCTACCATAACATAAAATGCCCAAAATAAAAGCCCTTATATCGAGGTATAAGTGACATTAAAAAATGACAGGGAAAACAACAAAAACACAATTAAGGTGAAACAGCACGTGAGGCTGGTGACCGTGGCGCAATGAATCCGCTACCTCGCCACCACAGCGTAATATGACTGTGCTGGACTTACTCGCTTCCGCTGAACCATGCTGATTAGCTAAGCTTGTTTGTGGGCCTCAAGATTCGGAGAGGTGGCTGTCTGTCCCAATGTAGCTGTGTAAACTCTAAAAAGTGTTATTTCTGACGGGCCTCTGCCCTTGTGCATGGTACGGGCATTGTACTGCGCGACTGTTGGAGGCAAACACGCCTAAAAGGTGTGCTGCTGTACTGCTTCTCATAGTGTTGCGCTTAGTCGCCGTGGAGATGCACGCATGCATACTAGCGTGCCACTGGACCAGCCTCGTGTTTCAAAGAGCAATTTCAAAGCAGGAATCCCCATTTGACGTGTTTCTGACACTATGTCGAGGATGCCGGGGGCAGGGAGACGGGGCGTGTTCTCTGTCCCCCACCACTGTCAGTCGCTCCTTGTTATGTATGATCAGCATCCTGTAGCAAGTGCAGCTCGCTGGTTTGGGTACAGAGTGTCTGAGTGGGAGTTTGGAGCAGACCGCAGGCACGTTTAATGGGGATGTATGACACAGGAGAGAAGGCAGCTGTGAAGAAGCAGTCAAAGGCCCAGACGCAGGACAGACTTGGGCCAGGCGTGGGCCAGGTGCGGGCCAGGCGTAGCCCTGGCATTGGTCAAGACACGGCCCACATGTAGGCCAGATGCAGCCAGACGCGTCTCAGACATGGCCCCAACGTGGCCCAGACATTTCCCAGACGTGGGCCAGACACAGCCCCGACTTGGCCCAGATGTGGGCCAGATGCAGTCAGACACGGCTAAGACTCGGGCCAGATGCGGCCCAGACACGTCCCAGACGTGGCCCAGATGTGGGCCAGATGCAGCCAGACATGGCTCACACTCAAACCAGACGTGGACCGGACGTGGCCCAGACACTTCCCAGATGCAGCCATACACGGCTCACACTCGAGCCAGACGTGGACCAGATGTGGCCCAAACACAGACCAGACGCAGACCAGACGTGGGCCACACTCAGGGCTGTGTGACCTTTAGGGATCCATGGTTAGTCCTTCATTATCATTAACTTACAAACTGAAATTCAGCATTTACTTCAATAATGAATGTGAACACTAGTATTACCTCAGCCTGTCACTTTGTCCCCATCAGAGTTCAGGATCAGTCAATATTTTAATATCCAATTATTTCCAAAGACTTCACCAGACTGATACCAAAAAGGTTACAAATATATATGCTATATATTAATATTATATGCTAAATATAAACCAAATCCAGATTACATTTAAGGAACTACATTAGCAGAATAATAAGTGCAAAAAAATACCTTTAAACAATGGATGGTAGAGAAGGAGTCAGGTTATCTTCACGCCTGTATGAATTTACAGACGAGAGATCATATACATGCACATACACAGTATTTCTAGATGGCTCCTTAGGGGGATGAAGCTGAGAGAGGTTGTCTCTCTCTATTTAATCCTGTTACCGTGATTATTTTATAATAAAATACCCTACACAGAGCCGCAAATCTATTTTTAATGCCTGAACCACCTGCTACTTATAAGTGAATGAATATTTTTATGGTTTCAATTCTCAGGACATCAGGAAAGCCTTGTCTTTGGCAGGTTGAGGGAGTTTCAGGCCTAGTCTGAAAATAGTAGAACAGACAGGGCCTTTTGTGTGTGTATACATATTTCAGATACATATACATATTTCAGATAGGTTTGTATAATATGCTGCTCTGTTGCCTTTTCAAAGTACACATTTGCTATCCAAATGTGGTAAAGTTCACCAGCGTGTGTTTCGTCCGTGCGACGCATGCCTCTGGAGGACCGGCGCTTTATTTGGTGTTAATCAGAGGCCCACATGGCCCGGCAGCTGGGGATCTGACTCGGGACGCCGATTCTGCAGCAGTGCCTTTGATTAAGGAGGAACCGAGCAGTCGGGTGAGGACCGGGGCGTCTGGGCGGTGGCTTTCTCCACCCGTGCATTGAGGGACAGCAGCACGGAAGCCGCCTTCTGTTTGTTACCCGTGCTTTATCATGCCGTTTCATCACATTTGAATATCACACGTTTCAACACTGAGCCAGTGTTTGCAGTCGCGTTAGCCACCGCCAAGCTAGAGAGGTATCCTTAACCGGGTCAAGCATGCGGATTTTAAACGAGAGACAAACGGTGTTGGAATAACGGGAGGCGGTGTCGGGATCCCGAGAGCGCCCTCCTGAGCCCGGGTCACAATCTGAGGCTGGCGCTGAATAATTGATCAATGGAAATGGGGGACGGAAGGGCTGGAGTTTGCCTCTTTCCTCTATAATGTCCCTGGCATGGAATCTGAGGCAGCCGACAGCCATATGCGAAGCTCCGTCTCACAGAAAAAGCTCCAAGTCCAGTTCAATTATTCAGCATCCCTCCATAACGATGAATTATTGAGACTAAAGTATGTTCCCGTATACAGGCATGCCACACCGCTCTGCAGAGACTGGCGTCCGTAACGAGGCACAGGATGACATATGAGCGACTTTCGGTGCGCCATTGTGTTCTACCCCTATACACCGTCCCGCCACGTTTCACCACGATGCCCCCAATCGTGGTGGCCGCACACAACCTGGCTGCATCATGCACAGCTTCTGCATAGATTACCGTGCTTCTCACTGGAAGCAGAGCAAAGCGAAGCCTGGGAACAGTGTGAGCTTCTCCTCTGGCTGGCAGCAGGCGGCCAAGGCGAAGCCAGAGGCTAGTATGCAGTATTCATGGTCCCCCGCCCGCCTGCCAGCCCGGACACCGCGCACGAACAGTGGGGGGCACCATGTCGTAATATTCAGCAATGGCCACCATCATCCTCTCGGCCACATGTTCTGTGTGAAAGCGGAGGGAGATGCGCACTTGTAAACGGTGCTCTCTGCTGCGCCCTGTCTGCCTTTGCACGCCGTTAGCCGTCTCCGGGCGATGAGGCAAATTTACTGGGGTATTTTAATGCAGGGCCTTAACCAAGCCATGTCCTCACCCCCCCCCTCCAAGCATCTGATGGGGGGTCACACCCGCTAGCTTTGGGGAACTTTCTGGAGCCACATGAGAGGGGAAGCAGATGACACGATAAATTATCGATAACTCGGTAGCGATTCAAAGCTCGCCTGGCGGCTTCAAATGGGCCAGATTGCCCGGCGACGGTCTCGATCTGTATCCTAGCGGCTGCTAGCTGTTTCCACCCCAAGGTGTTTGAATAGACTGTCCAAATATTTTTTCTGGGTAGTCACAGCAAGATACACCCTACTTCCATTACTAAAGTAATGTTTCGTCGCAGGGTTAGTAAGACTCCTGAATGTATTAAATCTCACCCCAGGACCTCCAGCCCTAACGAGCGTACATGTGGTTAGCAAAGCAGGACATATTTCATACCTTCTCATTACTCTTCCCGGGCCCTGGCCACTGCATCGGTGATCATATCGTTATCTGTGCGTCGTCCACCTGGATACACATCTACACACCTATGAATGGCGGCTTTATGAAGTATCGTCAGATTGTGTACTGAGAAGGACGGAACAAACAAGGGCAAACCAGCTTACCCCTTAACTATGATCTTTTTTCCCAAAAAATGTTCAGTCCGTATTTACAATATATAGTCATGTGAATTAAGCAATGCTAGTTCTTAAACGATTTCTTAACCATTCTGCTACACTGCCAAGGCTCATTACAATTCTCAAAATAGTCAACAGATAAGAAAGCTGATGCAGGAATACTCATGAATTGTAACCCAGACTAATCATTATGGCAAGTGCAATCTAATAATTTCTTGTTAAATTTTTTTTGGATGAAAAAATGCACTTAAATAACAATCCAAATGAATATTTAAAAGGTATGTTTATGTCAGAGTGTGTAACCTTCCAAATCTGTAGGGAATTGAAAGGGTTAAATTATTAATATGTATATTCTGTGGCACCTTTAAATGGAAGGCTTGGTCTAATAATTTAATTTGCATATGTTCGTATTTATTTGTCATGTAAAACCATGAGTTTCCTTCGAATTACAGGGGTGACGCCCATGTTTAGAATGAAAAAGGAAAAGTCCGACTCTGGAGGCAGAACAGAATCACTCCTCCTACGTTTGACTATGTAACACCCTCCCCATCGGTGACATTGTCATCTACATAGAACAGGAAACTATATACCTGTTTATTAAACTGCAGTGGCACCATTTGGTACAAGAGCAAACCTGGGGGGACTTTGTGGGAGTACCCAACCACAGAGCGCAGTGCTAAGCTAAAGCCAAGGGCAGGACATTTTCAGGAAAAGGTCCCAAAATGATATGCATATTTAATAGTGGTGAAGAGTGAAGTGTAAGGCTGCCTTTCACAGTGCGAGGGCTGTAATTGAAAAAGCACTGGGTGGTGTCCTGGCCCGGCAGAGGTGTAAACTGGATAGAGACGCACCCAGCATGGCATGGGCCCTTGGTATGGCAGGGCGCAGTGGCGGGCGCGGCCGTGCTGTGGAGCTTACACGCTTCGCCACATCCCAGGACCCAGGAACAATAGTACACGGCGTCCACAGCCTGCTGTCGTGTGTTTGTGGCCCCTCCCCGCTGTCTGTGGGATTAGCCCAGGCGAGTGACGGGCCTGCAGGCCGCATTAGCCTCACCCTCCCAGGGGGGTGGCTCCACTGGGGGCCGGGAAGGGGCTCATTAAGCAGCCACCGCGGCCCATTTCCCAGCCACAGCCGGCTGCCAGACGCCGCTTTGTGTCTCGCCGAGCTTCCCAGACCGAGGCTGCTCCACGTGTCCGGAGCTGGAGAAAGGAGGAGACCATCTAAGGAGACAGCGAATGCGACCCAGAGCAGCCCAGCTTATAAAACCAACATCAGCATTACAATCAGCATCAGTGTTAATGTCGTTCTGCACAGACACAGATAAAATACCATCGTTAGTGTCACTTAGCAGGGACCCCAAAATATTAGGGTTAGCATCACTCAGCAAGAACCCCGAAATATCAACGTTATTGCCACTCTGCACAGACCCCAAAATATCAGCGTTACTGTCGCTCCGCACAGACCGCAAAATATTAGCGTTACTGTCACTCTGCACAGACCCCAAAATACCAACGTTACTGTCGCCCTGCACGGACCCCAAAATATCAGTGTTACTGTCGCTCTGCACAGACCCCAAAATACCAGCGTTACTGTCAATCTACACAGACCCCAAAATACCAACGTTACTGTCGCCCTGCACAGACCCCAAAATACCAGCGTTACTGTCGCTCTACACAGACCCCAAAATACCAGCATTACTGTCTCTCTGCACAAACCCCAAAATACCAGCGTTTCTGTCGCTCTGCACAGAAACCAAAATACCAGCGTTACTGTCGCTCTGCACATACCGCAAAATATTAGCGTTACTGTCGCTCTACACAGACCCCAAAATACCAGCGTCATTGTCGCTCTGCACAGACCCCAAAATACCAGCGTTACTGTCGCTCTACACAGACCCCAAAATACCAGCGTTACTGTCACTCTGCACAGACCCCAAAATACCAGCGTTACTGTTGCTCTGCACAGACCCCAAAATACCAGTGTTACTGTCGCTCTACACAGACCCCAAAATACCAGCGTTATTGTCACTCTGCACAGACCCCAAAATGTCAGTGTTACTGTCGCCCTGCACAGACCCCAAAATGTCAGTGTTACTGTCGCTCTACACAGACCCCAAAATACCAGCGTTACTGTCGCTCTACACAGACCCAAAATACCAGTGTTACTGTCAGTCTGCACAGACCCCAAAATACCAGCGGTTCTGTCACTCTGCACAGAAACCAAAATACCAGTGTTACTGTCAGTCTGGACAGACCCCAAAATACCAGCGTTACTGTTGCTCTACACAGACCCAAAATACCAGCGTTACTGTCACTCTGCACAGACCCCAAAATACCAGTGTTACTGTCAGTCTGCACAGACCCCAAAATACCAGTGTTGCTGTCAGTCTGGACAGACCCCGAAATACCAGTGTTAT
>JAAGVU020000008.1:21050559-21067819 GCA_011763525.2 Mormyrus iriodes
CACTCACTCACTCATCCATTCATTCCCCCACTTGCTCACTCAATAACTCTCACTCACTCACTCACTCACTCACTCACGTCATCACCCCTACGTATCCCTGCTCACTGCGATCCCCTCTGCTGCAACCAGCTGGCTCTTTAGCCTCCAGGTAGCCCGATCAGTCTGATAAGGGCCAGCTGGTCGTCATTAATCAGCAGCGATTGGCACAGGCCCGCCGGTCGATTATGTGGCGGCTGAGCCCCGTGCCGCCGGCTCAGGGCCCCACAAATGTAGTGATTTATGCCTTGTTGATCCGCCCTTTCGGTGGGATCACCTGTTTCCCAACATTTTTTCCAAGGACTTTTTAAGGACCTGCTGGGTGCACATTTGTTACATGTTTGTTAATGACCTGATAAGTCACAACTCCAGTCTCCATAAGGATGCGCAGATTTCTTCCTGCAGTCCAAAGACATGAAGTTTCTCAATTGCCCACAGTGAGTGTGTGAGTAAGTGTGTGAGAGTGTGTGTGTGTGTGAGTGAGAGTGTGTGTGTGTGAGTGTTTGTGTGAGTGTGTGTGTGTGAGTGTGTGTGTGTGTGTGTGCCCTGTGAAGTGCTGACATCCAGTCTGCAGTGGCCCCTAAACACACGTTCTATAGCTCACTGGGACCCTATATTGGATAAGCAGTGTAAACAAATTCACATATGCATATCACAACCTTTCCATTGTCATCAGCCTTTGTTTGCTCTCTTTTCGGAAGTCGTCTTTATGAAAGGAAAGAATATTTTTGATGTTGATTACAGGATTCCTCATGTGCTCGATGATGGTTGCAGGATTATTCAAGGCTGTGCCTTATGTCACTATGCCTCAGGGACTAATTGAGTTTTGACATTTCAAAGGCACTTAAAGTTTCGCAGGTATAATCCTTCAGTAAGAATCTATCTGGCTTCGCTCTTTCCTATTCACAATTTCAACCTTGTTCCAGGCTTTGACTCCCAAACACATTTACTAACACGCTGATTCTAATGACAGGGGTTTTAACATCTGCATGATCAGAGTTTGGGATGAGGTACACCTCACAGCAGTGTTTCTCAGTCAGGTCCTCAGGGACCCCAGACAGTCTGGGAGAGAGCAAAGATGTAGACTTTCTGGCAGGGAGCTGGGAGGGAGGCCATCTGAGGGTCCCCGAGGACCGGGTTGAGAAACACTGCCTTACAGGTCAATAGTAGTCTGGTGCTAATGAACTGGCGAGTCCTGCCTTTTTGGGTGAGCCACCGATTTCAGGTGAAACCAAAGGGAGCCTGAGCTGTATCAGATGTATACACTGGGATTGATTAAAATGGGAAGATTGATTTTTTTGTCATGGAAAATGGTTTGCACACAAATCCATCTTGTTCTTAATTGCATTATAAATTAAGCACTTTGTTTCCATTTTTAGGTCCACCATATACTCTTGGTTTGTACTGTATGCTTTTTTTCCCCTATAGCTGTGAAGTGGCACTTCTCCCATGCTATTAACTATTAAAAACCCTACGCTTATTTTCACGGTGAAGGAGTTCCCAAAGAATGACCAAGGATGTCCTTTTCAATACGGGCATTCCCCAGGTTACGAGCGAGATCCGTTCCCTAAGTCTACCTTTAAGTTGAATTTGTAGGTATGTCAGAAAAATAATAATACAGACCGCAATATATTAACAATTATACTATGATTTTTGTGCAAACATCACAAAGTAGTATGTGTCTAATAAATTATAAAACATGTGTGCTGGCTCAGCAGGCGTTCTTAACCTAGGGACTGCCTGTAATCCGGATCAGTACTGGATGGGCAGCAATCTTGAGGCAGATGAAGTCTCAGTTCCTCTTGTTCTATACCTTAAGTGATGCTGATGGTCATGCTGTAACTGCAGGCTTTAAGCCTTCCTGTGAAGCTCCTTAAATATTAGTTTTCCTAGGTGAATAGGAAGTCAATGTTCAAAGACTAACCGGATTGCATTTCGTTTCTTGGTAATGTGCAGTTCGGCTGATGTTTGAAATTTTAATAACGATATTCCTTGGGGAAAGACCATTGCAGCTTTTAGTGCTTCTAGTACTAGTAATAATAAAAACGGTCACGACTTAAACTTGTGACGTGAAATGGAACAGGAAGTGATCTGAGACAGGCAGGGCATGTGCATCGGTGAGGCCACGTCGAAAGACTAATTGGAAAAGAGGGGATTAAGTCCTGAAAATCAAGGGACTGCACTCAGGAGACGAGCAGGCATGTGAAGCAGGGAGGAAGACCTGCATGATGTTGTTCATCTCAGGGTGTGAGAGCCTTTCTTCACACCACAAATCAGGTGGGCTTCACGTAAAAAAGAACCGTCTACATGACATGAGCTATGATCACCTAATACATAAAAAATGCTTCATTGGGTTATAAAAACCATTTTAGGTTCCAATTTCTTACTGAAACATTTTTAACATAATTATTTGTTCGCTGTCTTTTGAAACTGACAGCAATAGTTTGATAGTTCATGTCATACTTCTGGCTAAGTTTTTACACAAATTATAACAGAAATACAAACAAAATTACCGTCCAGCCACAATGCCTGTACATGATGAGCTAATGATTAACATTATTTCAGTAGATTTTTATTTTTATTATTCCTAGAATAGTTATAACAACCAGTAATACTACTATTTTTTGTGTTGAGGATTAAATAAAATGACTTGTTCTTAATGTAAACAAGCCTCTGCAGATGCTGTGCTCTTCTGCTCTGCATTTTGACAATATGACACAATGATGGATATTATAAGAAGGAAAAAAAATACAATGAAACAGGTTGTTTTTTACAGACTTCTCAACCTTTTCCTGGCCCAAACGAAACAGGACGGTGAAGCTGTTTTATCATTTCTTGAACTTCACTTGAAATTCTGTGCCAAAGGGGAGTACAAAGGAAATGCAAAGCGGCTGGTGCGAGTGAGCTGCAATCGACTAGCTGTAGTCGCAGGCGGGCTGCCTTCAAATTAAGGCTGCAAAGCGGTAAAGTCAAATTGGAATTCAAATTCTATTAAGCAACCTTGCCAGCAGCGAAAAAACTCAAAATGGGTCCCAACCAAAGGAAAGGGGACTGTAACAGGAGACGTATATTAAAGCCCCCGTGATCTATTTCCTGCAGATACGCTCGGCGTATGTCTGTGAGCACCGGCCGCTCAGGAACTCGCTAATACAGCTGTTGCTTTGCCAGTTGATTAAATGACAAATTGACGTTAACCAGCCAGTGACACGTACCGGTGCAGTGGCACCTCATTTGTTTATTATCTGTGGCACAGAAGGTGTCTCCTCGCACAGGACTGACATTACACTTGCGCATAAAATGATGAGGTCATTTACGATTTAAGAGTCAATATGCTTTGCTCACATCTGAGTTTTCGCTGCTAAACATGTGATTTGTGGATTTTAATTCACTGCCGATTTTATTACGCCTCCAAATACACGTCATATGTTCTCATACTCACACCCAGCTCTCGTCCAGGACTGTGCAGCTAAATTTTAACTGAGTATTAATAATTTCACGGCAGATGGTTACAACATACGCATGTTGCTTTACCGACCTTACAGTCGATATAAGATTAAAAAATCGACAAGAGGAAAGCTTCATATTCTATGACCCTGTTCTTATGATGCTGAGGAGAGTTCAAGGAGATCACAGTGGATCTAAAGCCAGAGAAACGATCCTTTAGCTGCACAGAATCTGTCATTATGGTTATTAATTGGTGAAGAGCTGGTAAACCACGGGGTCATCCTGCAGATTTTTCCAGTGTTGACTTCATGTAGCCTACGGCTGTGTCAAGTGTCTCAGTAGGTTAAAGCCTCTATCCTAAGGCTATCGTGGTACTGCCAATGCATTCAACCTCCGAAAGTACCGAGGTTCCCTATCGTCACAGGAAAACAATCAGAATTGGGACCCGTACTGTTATAGTGCTGTCTTGAGTTACCGCAGTGTTTGCATGATGGCTCGTGCTGCATCACTGATGGTCTCCCACCATGTGAAGGTCATGGTTGGCCAGCTCGGTGCATGCCACTCAGTCGTTCCAGCCCAATAAACACCGTGAGGCTCCTCCATAGAATAATAAATTCAAGAACAAAATCAAAGCCAGCTAATATCCAGATTATGAGACGCGTCATTCTACTAGTATCCAGTCAAGGCACTGCTATTAATCGGGAAGCGACGTGCTGTCACGTGACCTCAGTGTGAGGGAGTCAAACATATATTGTAATAAGTAGATGATGCTCATTTATAGTCTTGCTGGTTTCCACTACAAAGGTCTGAGAATCATTGGCACTGGCTCTGATTCTGAAGGATTCACTCTTTGGTAATTGGGTTTTTTAAACATCCAAGAACACAAGGAAAAAATGATTGACGTTGTCCAGATTAAGAATTTAATATATAAATTGTTTTATTTTGTAAGGGTTAGCTGATCTGGGAATCCGCACACAAAGAAGAGGCTTCAGAGTTACTACCCTAGAACTGTAAGGGCAACGGAATGCATTATGGGTATTTTGTTTTCCTATTAGTTTGTACAGGAACTAGTACTCAGTTTATATGAGGCGCGATTAAATTAAGATTAATGGAGACATGACTTAGACAAAGCAATTTAACAGAACATATGTACATGTATACTGTTAGAATAAATGACGTATACTTTTTTAAGCAACTCTATTTGTGACGTGTATGTAAAAAATACTCTCATATCAGTATCGTTTGGCATGACGTTTATTATTGTGTCTAGATGAGAAAAAATGTGCAGGAAAAAGAAAAAAAATAGTCTCCTTTAAGGTCCAGTTGTTGATAAATTAGCCATTTATAAATGTGAAGTGAAGGACTATTGAGATGCTTCCAAGCTAACGAGCTTAATTTCCCGTAGAAGCTCCACTTTAAAGGCGCACATTACTTGTGAAGTTACCTGAGCCGCTGCGGTTTATTTTTACCTCCTTGTGTTTCTCCTCATTCTTTAGCGGGATCGAGAGATGGCGTTAGTTTGGCTTCATCTCTGACAAAAGATGGATGAGCTTTGGGTCCTGGGTGATTCACTACGGCTGCCAGGGGCTTCCAAAATAGCAAACTATTTTTCATAACAGCGATGTGATATGGAGTCAGATGCAGCGGGCGCGGTAACATTTACCATCGCAGTGTGTGGAGCGGGAATTACATTCATTTTCCATTTCGTCAAACTTAACTTCTCGGCGTAATGTTGTAAATTTACATCGGGGCAGGGCTAACTGCATTAAGGGCGGAGAAATAAATAATTGAGAGGGCTGCCGCATAGTATTAAGAGTAACAAAGAAACAGCTAGCTGACGGGGGCGCGCACGGCGCCCGGTAATGGGAGCGCGCGTCCGGTAGGCAGGTTCTGCAGTCATCCGACACCCGTAATAGTGCTTCCAAAGCGGCGTGCTGAAATTCCCCTGAACCTTTATGACAGCAGAATCATATAAAAAGATTTCTTCATAGTGATATTTACTCTCACACACAGTGGGGGGTGGAATAAACAATAGTTGTATGTTTTTTCTTCCTGGGAAAAATGATCTCTTTTTAAAAGGGAATTTTCCGATTGTGTGTTGATACACAAAGCTTTGTGAATTGATCCCATTCGGAGCCGCATTTTAAGTAGGAGCAAATGGAAAGAGGAACTTTTGGACTCCAGAACATTAAAAACATCTGATGAGATATTGCTGACAGCAGAGTAATTCACCCTAAGTCGATTGTTTACTCGTGTCTCCGTTTCTCAGGCATAATCAGTTTAGCAGATGTAAACTATTTAGAATTCCTTTCTTCTGACATCCCGTAGTTAATTACGTTTTTTCTGTATAATCATTGTACATTGAATTATACCAACCACTCTCTCAGTCGCTGGTCACCTTACATGTCGTGAACGGGAAGATGGGCATCAAACCTTTCTCCTACTGTTATTTCCATCCCCATACCTTAAGATAAGGGACACCTCTCTGCTGAACTCCTTCCAGGCTGTGAGAGAGGTCAGGCTCTCATGTATGCCAGAGGAATTCATATTTTTATCTGTCCATCCATCAAGCTGGCTGCATGATAATCCAGTGTGGCGATAAGCGTGCCGACGCCTCGCTTGGATATTAGCGAGCTTAATAAAGTGCAGGCCGGTCAGATGGGGGCGAGGCAGAGGGTCGCGCTCCTGCTCTTCTCGTGGAGGGTTCTGTCTGTCACTGCAGCTGGTGATTTATTCTTCGCAAGAGGCCAGTCTGCTTTTTAACACTGTGCCTGCACGTGTCCTACCCGTCCTCAGTGGACCCCCGCGCTCACCCCTCCAGGATGGCGGGAGGCGTCTTGTCTCCGTCTGAGTAATTAATCTTAAGCTGTATAACAGCTCGTATATAGAATCACTCTCAGTCTGCTGCTCGTTTCCGCCATCGAAGCAGGAGCTGTGAATCCTTCCGGAAAAATCAGTGAAAGCTGTGTATCTCCGACGTCTCGTTTTCATCCTGAGTTTTATACTTGTTATACACATAAAGATAAATATTAAGAATGAGTATCTAACACAAATAATTTCCGTCTGTTTTAGGGCAAGGAAAGAAGGATATGTGATAACCATTGTGCCAGATGTTTGAAATTTTGAATGGAAATAGACACATCGCTTACCACACAGATTTAAGAAAGCCTTCTCCTGCAATATCTGCAGACATTGTGACAGATAAACGATAAAAAATTAAAGCAAACACGCTATTGGTGATTAATCAACTTGAGCAACGTTACTGAAAATACCCTGTAAGGCAGTGTCTGGTTTACTTACCTTATGTCTATTAACATTATGTTAAAAAGATAGAAATGTTCCTAGTTCCTGTGTCCTAAGGTCTGCTGCAGCAGATTTACAATGGGGGCGCAGGACAGCAGCACTACACATTGCTGCTAAATAAACCATCATCTTTCGACCACATTCGGAACAGACACAACAACAGTTGTTACGGTAACAGCCAGAATGTCAGCATTCTGGAATGAAAAGCTGGTTTTCAAATGTAAGATGAAGCTCTTTATTAAAAACAAAAGCATTTTAATTTACATTATGCTACAGATATTCTGCTCTTTATTCTACATGTGAAAATGTTTTTAAATGAATAAAAAAAACACATTTCCGTAGACCTCCTAGTGTTTGCCCGACTGGAAGACATCGCCATGACAGATCAGGCTTTTTGGGTATAGATGTTGCATATTTTGCATGGATCTACAGGCTTCAACAAAGGTCAAGAAAGAGAAGCAGCTCCTGAAGATTACTTGCTGAAGTCTAGACCTAAATTGCCCAGAGTCTCATTTTGGTCGAGCCAAAAGCTATTCATGCCACTCGATTGCTTGTCGTTATAATAGCAACAGATCCAGCTGGGTTTAGACTACCAAAGTAGGCTAATGCTTTTAAAAAGTTTTGGGGTGAGGAAAAAATAATGCATGCATATATCTTCAATAGCTGGGCCAAGCCAGTATTGTGTTCACTTATAAATAATACATGCATTATGCAGATGAGAGGAAAGGAGCAATGCATGATGGGAGGAGGAAGGGCATGAGTGGAAAAGTGGGCAAGCCGTTAAAGATCGTCTGTCCTTCTCCAAGCCCTTAACGGTTTTGTAGATTAGCCCATTTGTTTTTTGGGTACAATCAAAGTGCCGTTTTCTTCTCTCAAAAATCTTCTTTGAGGTGTTTGGTACGTGCAACTTAATTAAACTTCACCAGAAGTGAGTGTTAATGTGCCAGAATGTTGGTGTTATTCTGTATACATGTGATGTTAGCGTAATGCAACATGGCTCGTTTTCACGACAAAACAAAACTGCATGTTGATCTTCAAATATAATTTGGGACATAAGGCTGAGCGAGAGGAAGCAGTAACTGTGATATATATCCAGATTATAAGTTATGGAGTTTGAAAAATAGCTTGACTGGATGCATCTGCCCACTGGACAAATTGTGGGCTAATATTTAGCTGTAGAATGTAGCTGGTATGTTACAAAGTATTACCTTTTCAGACCTTTGTTGACTAATTGCATTATAGTTTTTGTATAATACAGATGAACCTGCCCTAGAATATTGTTTTTTTTTTGGTAACCATTAAAAGCTGTGAATCCGGTAGTTGCGAGAGGTCTTTGCTTTTGCGTGTCCCCGTGCACGTTCATGCTAATGGCACTGCCAGACAGCCAGGAGAGTGATTTGCTAAAGATTGATAACGGGAGCCACAGCAGGGTGACGTTTCCTCTGTGCCGTCAGGCCGCGGTGCTGCAGCAGTGGCCTGATCAATAGTAACGGGAAACAAACAGAGCGGATAGACGGCAGAAAGGAGCGGAGGCTCTTTGTTCAGCCCGCTGTGATATTCCCACTCGGAATGATACACGTCCACACAGGCGTTATTGAAAAATGAAATACTTTCATATAAAAGCGGGAAAAAAATGCCCAGATAAGAACCCGCTGTGATTTAGCTGAAATAATCGCAAGTCTTAGACACCAGAGATGTGAGAGTATTCTTTTCGAAACTGATTGCTTTGTATTATTTGCTGCAAAGATGGCATCTCTCGCCTGAATCCCCACTTAAGCCAGTTCAGCAGTATCGCCCAGCGCTGCGGTCCAGTTGCCTCTTTACTCACTTGCCAGACTCGGCCCCGTCACACAGCTCTATCACCGCCGAGTGTGATTCCAACCCGGCTCTCTGCCAGATTCCTGTGTGTGTGCATTGTGGGAAACCGGCACCAGGGCTACCATAACCCACAGACGGCGTGGGAGTCACAGCGCGCATCACTGTAAGAGCCCTGAAGACGCTGATATTTCACTGACCTTCTTAGCTGGAATTACGCCATCGGTAATCATTCCTATCTTTACTCTAGATGAAGATGCAAAGACCATTGTGCAAATGTGACATTAAGTATACACTCGGTCATATTAAAGGAAGATATTGATCCTGGCAAGGGTTAATTGTGAGGCTATATTAGCTCAGAGCCTGCAGGATAAGTTAACCAAAATGGGAACTCCTACTGAAAAGGAAGCCGTGAAGCTAACCAATGGGGTACCTGCAACAGAAAAGGAAGCCTTGAAGCTAATCTTTAGGGGAACATCCACAGTAAAGGAAACTTTGAAGCTAACCAATGGGGGAACTCCAACAGAAAAGGAAGCCTTGAAGCTAACCTTTGGGGGAACATCCACAGAAAAGGAAACTTTGAAGCTAAACAATGGGGGCACTCCAACATAAAAGGAAGCCTTGAAGCTAACCAATGGGGGAACATCCACAGAAAATGAAGCCTTGAAGCTAACCAATGGGGGAACATCCACAGAAAAGGAAGCCTTGAAGCTAACCAATGGGGGAACTTCAAGAGAAAAGGAAGCCTTGAAGCTAACCAATGGGGGAACTCCAAAACAAAAGGAAGCCTTGAAGATAACCAATGGGGGAACATCCGCAGAAAAGGAAGCCTTGAAGCTAACCAATGGGGGAACATCCACAGAAAAGGAAGCCTTGAAGCTAACCAATGGGGGAACTTCAAGAGAAAAGGAAGCCTTGAAGCTAACCAATGGGGGAACTCCAAAACAAAAGGAAGCCTTGAAGATAACCAATGGGGGAACATCCGCAGAAAAGGAAGCCTTGAAGCTAACCAATGGGGGAACATCCACAGAAAAGGAAGCCTTGAAGCTAACCAATGGGGGAACATCCACAGAAAAGGAAACCTTGAAGCTAACCAATGGGGGAACATCCACAGAAAAGGAAACCTTGAAGCTAACCAATGGGGAACTCCAACAGAAATGGAAGCCGTAGCTTGAAGCTAACCACTGGCGAATGCCCCCGCAGTGCTGATGTAATTATTTCATTAATTAAAATCATTGTCTTCTCTCTGACAGGAAAGAGAAGCTGTGCATTATTGACATACCCCCCCCCCCATAAGGCAACAGGCCCCAAACTCAGCGCAGCTGTTCCCTGGCCCTCTGAGGTCCATGCATGGCTGATCACATCACAGGGTCACCCCAGATGCACAAACGAAAGACCGCCCCCATCCACATCGCCTCGTGCTGCCTCTGGGCTACGGCAAAACTAGGCTCAAAGCAACATAAATGCGCGTAAACAGGGGGTCCCATGTGTTCGCCAGAAAGGAGAGATCAGAGCCCGGTGATGATCACGCTGCACTGGCGCGTGAGATGTTCGTCGCTCTGCAGTTCGTTGACTCTGGTTGAAAGAGAAACACCCCCGGGGTCTTTCAGTCAGGTGTTTGCTGTTATCGCTGTGGAGGAAAACGCCCGATATCAAGCACAAAACAGAACAACAGCAGTGTTTCCAATCTATCCCATGCTCCCCATAGCCCCATCAGATTAATTAGAAACATGCTCAGTGCACTCGCGCTGTTGAAGGCACCCCTCAGATACATTGAATAACTCCAGTCACTCTCAATGTGCCCCTTTGCCAAAATTCAGCCAGTAAATTATTGGCGGGTCATGCTGCTCGTGTTATCTGGCATGTTTCAGGTGTACATTTGATTAAAGTTGGAATAGTACTACAGTAGATCATCATTCACTGTCTACCAATTATGAGGAGGACGACATACGGCAGATATGTCTGCATTTTGGTTGCTATGGCAGATGCAGGCCATAACAATGATGCCGTGAGCAAATGAATCATCAGAGACTCTTCTGAATTGCTATTTGCCTCCTAGTTCACTCTGTGCACCAATTACGTGAAGAATCGGCCAAAAATGTGTCTAGACCACAGATATTTTATCAGAAAATGCGGAAATAATATAAACACAGGTTAGTGGCCAAATCATTTGAAATGTTTATTTTAAAAACGACCAATAAATGGCCATTTGAGGAAAAGTCTGTTACTGGTTTCTGTTGCATGACTGTTTCAATGGCCCATTTCCAGTCTTAGTTTATACATTTAGAGCAAAATCCACAAATAACAGTAACTGCAATTGATGAGAATTGTAAATTATAGACTATTTTGTTGAAAGGATGAAAGTATTAAGGGATGCCTTGATGAATTATTCACATGGCATGTAAATCCACATGTTTGCTTGGTACCTAAGCCCCATACACCATGGGGTGGTTTTATCCAAAGATACAGGACGACCATACTTTGCTTTGCCGGAAAAAGCAGGACAAAGAGCACGTCCCAAAGGAGATGTGTTCAGAAAAAGCTTTGGAAAAGAGACTGTGGACAGCCAAAGGGTATAATTGGGCAGAAAAGGTTTAGATTAATGAAAGAAATATTTTTGTTCTTGAAAATGTTCAAGCCAGGTTCTAAGTTCACCAAGTAGGCCAGAAAGTCAGAACCATGCCCCCATGATTCAGGACAAGTCGTGACTCGGGTGAGAGTGGCTATATCTCTTACTCTGAGTGTTGATGTTACTAATGCGCTAAAGTCATTTTCATGCGTACTGCACATTACTCATTAGTGCTGGGCAGTCGGCCTTGCTGCAGTAGTTGCAGTATTGTAGTGTCCTGTCCTGGCTCCACTTAAGGATGGTTCAGGAGTCTCCATGTTCTTTATTTACTGTGGGACCTGGGAAAAAGCATGCTGCCAGAGGGTAGGTCACTAATAACAACAGTTGTCACGTTTACAAGCATGAAGAGTAGGGGAATAACAAGATTCAACCACGTTAGGGCGACTCTGCCTTTATGGGTCCACTGCCACACTGGACTGGTCAGATGGTACCGTGTTCACCGGTTGGTGGCCAAGTCACAGCTCTTCTGATACCTCCCGCATAGACCTGAAGGCCACCAGCATCAATCGCTGCATTCCAAAGAGGTCGACCTACAACATGTAGTTTGGTAGGGAGCCTGATGGTCAGTGCTATAATGTGGCTGCCAGATTCAAGCGACTTATCACATGTTAACTGCTCACACTGGTACCTGGGCATTCAGCAGAAGTTCAGCCCAGCTGCACTTATGCCGAGTCGACTCCTTGACAACCGTATGTTTGTAATGTTCTCTTTCCCTCATGGGTACGTCGCTTTGGACAAAAGCATCTGCTAAATAAATTAAGAGTAAATGTAGATCACATCCGGTCAAGCACCATATAGAGGCCCAAGAAGCTTGTACTCAGCTGGGGACACGGTCTATGTTTCTGGCCAACTCATTTTAGCTGCCACCAGGTTCCAGCACACAGTGGGGGGAACCGCTTGTGTTGAAATCAGGTACAGGAACTCTGCTGCCAAATGGCTGCTGAAGATTAAGTCCACTGGGGTCTGTGGGCTGCCTCCCTAAAAGCAGGACAGTGGAGATGCATCTGCTAAAGTCAGTGTTCGTGTGCTCCGAAGATCTAGTTAGCTCACCCAGTTTAACGCTCTACTCTGGTATGACATTAGGGGTGACTGTAAGTTCTTTGCTCATCAGGCTAAGATGCACCGCCTTAGTGTGCCTGGTCCTCTAAATTCTGATGGCTGTTCTGTCCCAGCTGGGCCTCCTATGTCACTGAGCAGGAGATTAGACAGGCTGGGCACTCTCACCCTGTGATGGTGGCACCTCCACAGTGTCCGTCATAATAGCTGGATAGTGTCATCATTGCTGGCTTCAGGGGGAGCTGTGGACCTCTGTGGGGTTGCCAGCTTCCTTTGTGAGGTCACCCTCTTCCTCTGTAGGGTTGCCCTCTTCCTCTGTGGGGTCACCCTATTTGTCTGTGAGGTCCCCTGCTTCCTCTGTAGGGTCACCCTCATCCTCTGTGGGGTCAACTTATTTCTCTGTGGGGTCGTCCTCATCCTCTGTAGGGTCACTGTCTTCCTCAGTGGGGTTGCCCTCTTCCTCAGTGAAGTTGCCCTTTTTCTCTGTGGGGTTGTTCTCTTCCTCTTTGGGGTCACCCTCTTCTTCTGTGGGGTCATCCTCTTCCCCTGTGGGGTCACCTTCATCCTCTGTGGGATCGCCCTCTTCCTCTGAAGGGTCCCCCAAGTGCAAACACTGCCCATGGAAATTTTTCTTAAAGGAATATTAAATTTGCCCATATTGATATGAAATCACTCCCTCATTCTATTTCCTTTTCACTTATTTAACTTCATTACATTTTTACTTTTAATTTATTTAATTGCATGGGTTTCTCAGCTATGGAGCCAACCTTAAAGTGTGCACCAAAGTTCACCAGCAAACATTTGGTTTCGGAGTAAACACACTCAGAGAGGGCTTTGCTAATTAAATATTTCCAAGGCAACAAAGTCAAGTTGTAGAGCGCATATCTATTCCTGCAGTCAGCTTGCAAAGTGAAGAATCTGTTTTTACAAAGGAAAAAGAGCCCCATTCGCATGCTCATAGCTGCTTTAACTAAAACAAGCTTTACACTTTCCATCCGCTGGTGTTTCTGGTCTTGAAACAAAGGCTCCTGAGGCATGTTGTTCAATACTAAACTGTAGCCATTTGCTTTTTGACATTTACTGTGAAAAGTGATTATCTGACTCTATTCCTCCCAGGAAAGACTCCTTTTATTTTGAAAGCAGAATAAATAGATTAGGGTATAAAGTGTCTGGAGACAGAAGGTGTCTTTATTTACAGGACCTACTCATTGTTCGATTTTTTCCCCCTAATTTGAGGAGGTGGCCCGGCTACGCAGCGGCCCACGTGGGAGAAGAGTGAGGGAGCACTCGTAGTAAAATCAATAGTGCCGTGAGCTGTGTAACTCCCCTCCACGACACGCCGAGGTTAGTCTGACTCTTCACTGTTCAGATTGTCGCATACTGTAATAAAATAACTTTGGATAGCAAACTATTCCCAAGGACCATGATTACTAAGGTAGAAATGCTGAATTGTTTTAAACTAATACTCATACAAAATATTTTCACAGACTGGTATCACAGGCCGTATTAAACATAGATACATGTAACCCTTTACAACACAATGTTCTTCAAGCCTCTCCTATTATTACAGAAACATATTTTTCTGTTCATGAAATAACAGGTTTTGTATGTTTTAAATACAGATGCTGCCCGGGTTACAATGGTCCATGTTACAATATTTCAACTTTACTATGGGTGTGATTATTCAATAAATTACATGAGATATTAAACATTTAATTATAAAATAGGCTTAGTTTTAATGATCTTGCCCAAGCGTGTTTAAGGTAGGCCATAGGCTAGGCTATGACGTTTGTTAGGGTTGGTGTACTGTGTGTGCCTCGGAAACTTTCCTTCATGCGTACTGTTTAGCACGTTAGCATTTTACTACATGAGTTTACTGTGAAGATCATCATTAAGGCTCATTAAACGCAGGGCTTGGACACCATGCGGCTTCTCCGATAAGGTGAAGGTAGGAGTTATTATGAGTTATAGGCGTCTACCGCAGAAGAGCCACTTCATTAGAGTCATGATTAAAATTGATGGCACCCAAAAAGGATGGGGTCCGTCGAAGCCTCTGGAGTGGTACTCTTCATCATCTGCTCATTTGTCTGTGAGTTGATCGATAAGGGGTGGGGGGGGGCACTTTTCACTTTGGGCCCTCAAGAATTTCTGTTGATGTTTCTAATATCAGAAAAACTTGCAACAGCTAGCTGGCTTGCTTTTTGGTATAGCTTACCTGTGATATTTGAATATAATAAGCATTCACACTGTAATGCTTGCATTTCATCAATTACTTATTAATCACACCAACCAATCAAACTTTTCCCATTTCCATTTACTTAAATGCATAAATGATATTCTTGAAATGGAACAAATGACAGGAAAATGTGTACGTTATAAACACTTTGAATTTGCTTGCGGTGTATCAGCTGTTCATGAGTGAGCTTTGCTATTGCTTTATATTCAGCAGTCCAGGCAGCTTAAATTAGGCCCTCGGTAATGTATGTACGAGTTTCACTTTCACTTCCCTACCTCCCATGCTGCCCTACCACACGGGGCCTCCCTGTGATTCTGGCTGGGGCTGCTCTGAATCTCCTAAGTAGAAAGTTAGCCTTACTACAGACAGGATACATGCGATGTTCAGAATACACTGTTCGTGTTTCTGTGGTTATTCATGCCAGGTTGGAGTGAAAATAAGTCTATTATCTGGTTTCACTTTAATGGAACAGAAATTGTGTACATAAGACATTCATTATTATGATACAGGCCGATGCCAATTATGTGTTATTAAGGGCCTGAATGATTAGTGTTTGTTTGGGTGTAATGCAGTTAATAGCATATGTTCACTGTAAGCAGCCCACAAAAGTCTGGCCCATCGATTGTGCTTCATGCTCATTGTGCTGCCATGCTGTCTGAAGAATATTGTTAAGTAATTACTAGCAAGAGTGTGAATTAATTTTTCCAAGCTGGACAGAATCCAGCAGCAACGTGATGAGGCTTTTATACAGATGAAAAACCCGAATGACAGACTGAGGCGCTGCATTCCCTGTAAGCAAGGAATCACTTTCAGGGCCTTTAGCCTGTTTCTGCTGCAAATGCCCCTTATGTGTATGTGAGCGTTTGCCAGTCTTATATGCATTCTTTGAATCTGAATTTTTCCTTTTTACTCTAAGTACAAAACCTCTTTGAGATAGAAATAGTGTGACAGAGTGGGTACAATCACAGCCAAACAGGCGCATAGGCTCATGGATCTGTTTGAGCTTTTCCACATCTATCCACATTAATTGTTATTTAGTGTGTCACACGGCCGGCTTAGGAAAGGTCATGGAAATGGTGACGATTAATTCCTGTGTTTTTATTTAGATTCTCCAGCCAGTTTAATGCCTACCAGTTAGTGAGCTTAATCCCAATTTTTCACCTTCCTTGAGCCGGATCCCTGAAGTGTAGGGTCAGTGCCTTGCAGACCTGTCCGCCATCATGGCTTCACATACCAGTAGATGCAGCCCTTTAAAAAGAGGTTTGCTTTTTTAAACAATACTAAAGCTCTATCAATTGAGTGCAGGAGGTGGAATAGAAATGAAAGGAAAAGAACAAAACAGCAGCGACACAAAGGTCTCCTTGAAGCGCGGCTTCGCGGCTCTTGATGCATGACGCACCGGTGCTGCGCCGGCGTGAAGCACGGATAGCAAGACATTGTCTTTTTCATCTTGGAGCCTTTTGTTAACATGCAGAAACAGGAAGGAGGGCTTCTGGGAAATGAACCTGGTCCCCGCTCACCCAATTAAAGGAATCGCGGGCTCAGAGACAGCCCAGCGACATGCGTCCCCATGCTCGCCGTCCCAAGCGTTCCCATTTGCAGCACGACGGGGCTAAAGGCTAATTCAGCGACGGGGCGACTCCGGAGATGGCGGCCATTGTGACGGCGGGAATTTGTCCGGGATCACAAAGCGGCCGCCGCGCCGCTCTTTCTTGGGCTGAGGTGGGGATGATCCCATCTTTGTGTAATGCCTAATTGTAGGAGAAACACAGAGAGCTGCCTTTTTTTAACTTTTTAAGAAAAAGGATAACAAGTAGCTCCAGATTTTGGCATGTTTCAGGGTCTCTATGTGTGAGATATCCCTTCAAGAAGCAGAGCTGTGAATTGGGGGGGGGGGGTGCGCTGGGAACAGCTGTTGATAGATTTGGCAAAGCGAAGCGGTGTGTGATACACAAGCATGCCTTCACTTAATTGGTGCACCTTGCCGTAATCCCCCTCCAAGGCGCCGTCTGGGAAAGTGCCTTTAATTGTTTTGAAGCCACAATTCAGGGGAGAGACGTGATTCCTTACGTCCTCGTCCTGTGATTTCATTATTAAAATAGCTGCACACCTGACCAAAGTGCACACTTACCAATCTGATATCATATACACATGATATATGCTTCATATGTGCTGCATGTGTTCATGAATGTTAAAAAAAAAACTAACAAACAGTCCTTCTGAAAACATTGTACTGGTGTTTGCTCCATCGTCTTTTTAAAAGTACATTTGTTTTTGATTGCATGTCAAGGAGGATCTGCAGCTAAACCCAGGGTCTTCCTGCTGTAGTATACATTTATTGTTTTATTCCTTTCAAAGATTCCCAGCTTCATTTTATTCATATTCTTCTGTTGTAAGACATATTATTCATTGTCAAATTCTAAAAAAAACGTTCAGTTTCACGTGGCCTGCAATGGCCAACTCTTTTCATACAGGCTGGAATGTTCATCTTAGGGCTGCACGTCATCCGGAAGAATTTCGGTGCTGACGGTCCCCATTTTAATCAGGAGTGTGGAGTGATTTTGAATAGTAATGTCATCACCATTCCTGAAAATGTCCACAGAACAGCCCAGAATCGGCACCCCCCCCCCCCCCCCCCCCCCCCCCACCCCCACCACCGCCCCCCCACACCCACCCACACCCCCCCCCGGGGGGGGGGGCCCGGAGAGGCCGGCCCCGGCGGGCGCGGCGGGGCGGGGGGG
>JAAGVU020000008.1:21067919-21113432 GCA_011763525.2 Mormyrus iriodes
CATCCGGAGAAATTTCGGGGCCGACGGTCCCCATTTTTATCAGGGGGTTGGAGTGATTTTGAAACGGAATTTCATCCCCCTTCCTGAAAATGTCCCCAGAACAGCCCAAAATCGGCCCCCCCCCCCCCCCCCCATCAGTCACAGACGCACACACGAACGGACACACACACACACTGTGGCCCAGTTGTGGGGCAACCCGGCAGATGCCAGGCCGGGCGGCGCAGTGTGGCATGTGGGCATGGGGGGCGCTCGCCGCGTCCTCCTGCAAGGTGAGATGGAGCTTGAGGACAGGCAGGCTGCCGTCTGTGGGGACTTTCTGTGCCGCGGGGAGAAACTCTTAACTTCTGTCAGGTACAAATAACCATGCCATTTTTTACCTTCCGTCTGCAAGCTGCAGTCTGCCGGTCCATTTCTTTCCTTTCTTTTGTAAAAAAACATTCTTTTCATTTCAATTAAAATAAGATACTAAATTGTACTTCTTGACCTCCACATGACACATTCTGAGACAATGACAGGCAGCTTTATGTTGTGTCGATTTATTTATTAAAATGTTTTTATATCAATTAACTATAAATAAATAAAATGTCATCAACAGCATCCCCACAGTACATAGCGGAGCCATGAGCTCAGATTCTTTGTTTTCTGAAGGTGTTTTATGAGACTCAGGTGGAGTACGTTTAGCTGCTGCTAGGGGGCACTGTTCAGTTGCGTTCCTTGCTCAGGCTATCCAATAATCAATGAGGCGCGTCGCACAATGGCAAACGGCATGATCCTGGTCCTTCATGTTTGAAAGACCTCTGCGTTTGAATGTTGCAGGTCCTCCACTCGGTGACCGTGGCGTGGCACATTGCTTGGATGATGAGAGTGAAGGGCCATCGATCACGCCATCGATCACCATTAACGACCTCGGGGGGGCGACACCCCGTCTTCCCGTTCGACGCTTTGGTCAGATAAAAAGTGAACGCACAAAAGCTCCCTCACCTCCACTCCCCGTCACCCTTTAAAACCCTCCGAGGCTCTGAACATGCCGTCTGTTTTTGTATTTGCCCCTTAATTCCCCTCGATGAGCTTCTGTCTTTTTTTAAATCGCCTCCCGCCTCCTGAACCCCCCCGACCCGCCACTGCCCCTCTCCCATATGTGCCAAGCGCGAACCCTCTTTAACCTCTATTAAATACAACAAGCTTTCATCTCACACTGCGATGTGCCTGCAAACACATCGCTCTTCATCAGCGGCCCGTGTTTCTCACTAAGGGCCAATTTTCTGCCCGATCCACAATGAGCACGCAGTCAAAATAAACTAACCAAGATAAATGCACCAGCAGACACTCTAGCTGTGAAATCTAGAAAATAAACAAAGGTGGCATTGAAACCGATCGCCCCCCCCAGCATGCAGAACATCAGAACCTCCATTTCCATAGCTCTGCACTGGATGGAGATGCGAGCCATACAGACCCTTAACAACAAGCGTCGGTCCTTCACGAGAAGGTCCGTAGATACGGGGATGTGGCTGCCATTAATCACCTGTGATATAGCGCCGTGACGTGGAAAAAAACAGCAGGAAGTGTAGCCTGTAGTACACTTTACTCCCGCTTAATAAAAGGCCGATGTCAGCGCTGTGGGGCGACGTAGCAAGAAGAGCAATACTAAACACCTTAAATGTTCATTTTAAACCACCGTAATACAAGATGAAAGTGCTCTCGGGTCAATGAGAAACTTCTTTAAGCCGTGGCTGCCTGCAGGACAAAGGTCCACTTTTATTTCAACGCGCTGAACGCAGCTCAATGCTGGCTGGCCTGTTTTTTCAAGATATCAATTTGTCTTGTTAGAGTACTGGAGTTCAGCATAATGTGATACATGATTGTGGCTTTGGGCAAGTTTACATAAGGTAGGGAAATGCATTCTGGGTGTGACACGGCCTTCTCATAAATAGTTAGCGTGAGGATAGCGTGTTACACATGTGAGGATGGTCATGAGCCTCCTCTACATGCATGTGCACCTGCTGTCCTGTGAGAACAATGGCGCAGAAATAGAGCAGAAGCGAGGTTTGCCAACGGGAGGTGGAGGTGTAAGGCGTATGTATCTGTATGTCTCTGCTGCTGTATCAATCTGTTACTCATAGTTAATTAATGCTCATTGTCATTGATGCACGCTGGATGCACACGCGGCCACTATGAACCAAAGAGTGCCTCTTCACTTCTGATGAATGACAGACGGACTCCCGCTTTTAACTTTCGTTACCTCCTCTATTTCCCTCTCTCTCCAGAATTCATCTTAATTTGCATTTTCTCACTTTTAAAATTGCTTCTGATGGAAATCTTCACAGGCGAAATTAGCTCTGCAAAAAGGTGAGGCCCTTTCCCTAATATATAAGTATAAACTTCACTACAATAAACAGAATCACATTAAGAGTAATGATGCTATGATGTTACTTCAGAAAATTAGAAATCCATTCTATCACACAGCAAGAAAGTACGAGCAAATAACGATTGATGTCACAGCCGTCACACACGTTTTTGGGTGCAAATCTCTCACCCACACAGCTCCTCCATTTCAGGTTTAACGTGTTGCACCCTCTGCTTTTTGATGTTTCCTGATACCGGTCGACGATAACAAAAATAATTGTCTTTTTTTTTCTCTTAGTTTGGGATTCGACTGGACCTGAAGGGTGTGCTTTAACCGCGGCATCTCCTGCATGTTGATCTGAGACATTGTCTCACGTGATGAGGATGACAAATGGACGGGGCCCGCTCCTCTGAGCCAGTGTCAGCTTAATCAATCATTTTTAAACACGGCCGGGTGTGCCGTAGCCTCCGTCTCCCGTATCCTTCTTGTGCTCCAGTCTATGACGGAAGCTATAATTCATCATAACTTAAAAATTAACCGTCAGCCTCGTCCTTGCCTCATCGTAGGTTTCAGCCATGGGGGGGCGGAGGATGGGCTGTGTGTCTAACACGGGCTGTAAGATAAGAGCTGAGGCCCCTGCATGGCAAATAAACACGTGCCCCGGTCCGCTACGGTGTGGTACCTGGGAGGGAGTTGGGTTTAGCCTGAGCGTTAGCGGGGTGAATTACGTCGGGTCACGCGGTCACTGCTCGCCTGCAGAAGCCTGGGCAGGGAGATAGAGTTGAAGGGGGAGGATTTTGTCTAATCCCATTGCAACGTGTGATCCTTTCGGCTGTCTGAAGCCAGCCATCCCCTGGAAATTTCCCCCTATCGTGGCCCAGCCAGTTGAGGTTGGCCCCGCTCAGAAGCTGGCTTGATAACATTAAACCACATCGTCGCTGGATCCTCAATCATTATCAAACGCTGCCCTTCTCTCCTCAGCCAGCCTGGAAAGGGAGGTTTCACCTGATTAATCAAAGGAAAAAAAAAAAAAACCTTGAGCATGTGTGTTAACCTTGTGCCATCGCTGATCTCTGCTGAGACACAGGCCTGCAGTTAGGCTTTACAGCTACGGCTAGATTTTCCGGAATGTTCTCCTTCTCAAAGTGCAGCATATGCCACACTGGCGTTGAGCTAAGAAACCTATTTTCAGCCAGTGGAGGGTTTAGAGGAATCAAACTCCCTCTCATGTGATATTGAACCATATTATAACAGTTGTTTTAACATATAAAATCCGTTGATTTAATTATTACAAAGTTTTTAAACTGCCCAACATCTCAGAATTGAAGGTGTCAGGTGTATGCGAGCCGTGACCTGTGCTTGCCCCCAGCCTCCTATAAGTGCGTCGGCCAAAACCGTACACTGTCTGACGGAATTGAGCGGCAGCTCAAAATGGAAGCTGGTTACATTTTTCCGTGAAAATCGAGGTGATGCACCTTTACGGAGAAGGTACAGCTCCATGAGGAGGTGCCTTTTTAAAGCCTGGCAGCAGCGGCACCCGGCCCTGCAATCCTTCAAAACAGCACAGATCCACATCCAAGCGTATGAGTAAATACGGGACGCCGCGGGGCGGCAGATGGCCGCTTACTGTTTTCTCTGTACGATGATGAAGCATTCAGACCATCCTCAATACTCACTCCCAACTGCCTGAGTCTCAGTTCATGCCAAAAAGGAAGCAATATGCCGCTTTTAGCCGAGTACAATAGGAAAAACTGCAAATAAATATGCTCCCTGTAAGGAAATATCAGTTACCCTAAGAATGCTAGTTGAAATGTTTCCCTTACAATTTCTCAGTTATCATTTAATTTGTTTAAAGAAGGAGCTCAATAATTAATTTTACAAGACAACTATACATCGAATATGGTGCACTTCCTGGATTTGCAGTGCGTGGAACTGACTGCAGTGTTTCAGCTATTTGACTTACCATTCTGGGCAAAAGAAAGTTAGAGCCAGTGTTGAGTATCAGTGGTAAGTAGTTAAAGTTAAAATATGCATTGTGCCTTAAGCGCTGAGTAATGGTTAGTTAAACTTTTGTAATGACAGTAGTCAGGTTAAGGCTCCCTAAAAGCCTAGGTGTGCTAGTGCGGGTAAATTAGTGTTCAGTGTTAGTGAAGGTCCCACCTTTAATGGGCCCAAGGCGACGATGGAACGGCTCACACTCCGCTCAACAGACAGGCGCTTCGCTTTAGAAAACGTTTATGATCTTTATGCTCCCCTGGAGCCGAAATATGTCAGGAGCCAGCAGCTCTGTTCCTGGAAACAGATCCACAGTCTTCCTCGCAATCCTGGAGAGTGACGTCCATTACTCCTCATCCTCTACCCACCCCGGCTAGGCACTATGAGAGAGACACTTGGTTTGACACTTTAACCACGCTAAGCTGTGTCTGATAGGAATCAAAGGAGGCTAGACAGATATTTTTTATAGTTTGAAAACTGAATTTTTAGGAAATTTCAGTCACCAATGTTTTAGAATGTAATCTGGCTCGTCATAAAGTTGAGCAAACTACTGAACATCAGTGCTAATGTTTCTGTCTGGATTTCTTCTTTGAAGATGTTCAGTATGGTAAGTCAGTAATTTAGCTGGCTGATCTGAACATGTCAAATGCTTCAGAAAGACGGAATGGAGAAAAGCAGGAGCTGCCAGAAAGCTGAATGAAGCATTCTTAGCTCTTCTCGTGATGAAAGTGTTATTGCACAACAAAGAGCCTATAGTCTAATGACTGTTTTTGTATATGCACGAACGCTCACTTAATCCAGCAGATCTGTAAGGCCTGGCAGCTTGCAATTTACCCCCACTTCAAAGTCAAGGAGCAAATCGTCGCTAATGTCGTGGAGTGACTCTTCAATCCTTTATGTGAGCTGCCTTCCAAACAGATCCCACCTACTGTATGTATAATGACGAAACGCGGCGTTTACACTGTAGATTATGTTCGCAGTCCTGTTGATGAATTATTGTAAGTGGCTGTTTTATTGATGTGCCTGTTTGACAAACCTGTCACCTGAAATATATCGAGACTTACTCAAACTCAAATGAGGAATGACTTCCTTGGGTCCGGACGTGGCTGAAAGCTATTTAATTAGAAAGTGTTCACTCTTAAAGTCGTGCCATGGTGTGTTCATTTTGTCTCTTGTGTTTAAAATCAAATTTTCATGTATCTCTTTAGCACACAATACAGAATTTATCAGACCTTATATACCTCTCTGCTCAGGCCGTTATAGCTCACCCACAGTGATGGTGCATGATATCCTTCAGCTCCAGGCTTGAACTTCATCCCTATCCTATATCAAAACATTATTGTTAACATATTGCAGAATATATTGTAAATGTAATTATGTAACAAATCGTTAATTCCACCAAAAAATTAATTTATTAATATGTTTCAATATTAATTATTTAACATATAGGTAACACTTTACTTAAAGCTATGTTTTCAGTAATTTATAAACACATCCATAATGTATTATAATGCATTCATGAAGCATTATAAACATGGCTATAAATATTTATAAAAAGCCATAACATTACAGCCATGTTTATTATGCATTATAAATGCTTTATGAAGCTCTAATCTATAATGCACTGTAGATACCTTTATACCCTCTGTACCTTTAGTACAAAGCATCCTTAATGCTTATACTGACCATTATAATGCATTATAAAGGTATCTATAGTGCATTCTAAATGACTAAAAACTTGGCCTTAAGTAAAGTGTTACCAAGATATGTTGCTATTCCTTAGGTGATGTCCTGCAGAACTGCATTAAATTCATCTTAAACAGATTGCTCATACTGACAAAAGAAAGTATTGATTTCTGTGCTAATTTTTTTTGATAATCCGTGGGGAAAAAAATAAGATGTGTTCTGGAAATCATATTTTTTGTTATCTCAGAGTTGACCAAATGAAAATGCAATCTGCTGAAAATAACACAAAGTCCTAGTGCATTTTACACGATAAAAGCTTGATAAGAACCACGGTGTGGGTTCACTCCTGGGTCACGCTCGCTGCAGGGGTATTCGCAGAAGCGGGCGGCGTGATACCCACGAGTGTTACAGGCTGAACAGATGCCATGCAAGTGTGACAGTGGGTGTCAGAGAGGAGTCTCTGAAGAGTAACCCCCTTGCATGAGAAATGTATTTCATTATAACCGCTGAATTATTCTCCATTTTCAGTGCTATAAAAGACCCTGTCTGGGGTATTATTGAACTGTACAATCCTCTGATGAATTACATTAATTATTTTGTAGGTAAACTATTTATCCTGGCTTGAGGGCTAATACAGCCCCAGAAGGCGCCCTGAGTCATCCAGGACCATCGTGCAGTAATCTGTTCAGCGTGCGGGCAGAGGTGGGGGCATTATTAGGGCAGATAGGCCCCTGAAAAAGCCACCCTTAGTGACAGCACATCTCATCCCTGCCATCCGCTGTATGTGGATATATTCACAATTACAGCAACAGCCAAACCCAGATTATTCATTTTAGCAAGGAGCGAAATTATTCCTAGCATAATAACACTTGAACTTGGAAATTATTCCACATGTACAGTAGTTTCAAAAAGCACGGCCATGTAAGACAGAGCTGCCTGTTAACTCCACAGGTGAGCATATCACTTCTAAGATGTAAGCGACTGTAGGCCGCTGTTTACAGTGACTCAGAAACAAAGAGTCATTTGACTGAGGGCATGTATTAAGTTTGAAGGACAGCTTATCTGTATTCACTATGTCACTGGGTATAGCTACAGATTCATTTATAGTAGTGGTTCACAATCTTGTTCCTGATGCCCCCCCCCCCCAGAATGTTATCATTCCAACCCTACCTTCATCAGGCTTATATGGCCCTTAACAGGCTAATAATGAATGTGGCAGGTTCACAGCAGTGTGGGTTGGAATGAAAACATTCTGGAAGGGTGAGGCAAGTACGGAGGCTAGGAACAGGATTGAGAATTACTGATTTAGGGGGTTATTATCTGAAGGGATGTGCTTCACCTATAAATATGTTTATAAATGACAGTTGGGTGTAATATTTCTCTATAGTGTGGAGTCAACTGTGATTAACACGGACTGTTGATTTTCCTCACTTCTCAAAGAACATCAGCTGCTTTTCAGAGGGATCGTTCTCTCCAAGTTCAGATGGGCATTTCCAGGAACATGTCTAAGGATTTTCCTGCTAATGACTTAAGGCACTCAAGAAGTGTTGACGAGGAATACCACCGGAAACACGGGAGCTGCAGTCGGGGCGGAACATGCCGAGCCTCGAACACCAAGACGTCTCAGGGAGAAACATGCTGCATGATCAGTGGGACAGAGAATCAAGTTTAAAAACTGGCTTAGAGTGAGTTTAATTATATTTCAAGTTTTAAACAATGAGCCCAATGTTGAATGTAATTTAGAGAGGTAAAATATTCAGAGAAAAGTAGGGCCGCACTTACTTAGCTGGAGACAAATCTCCTATTAATTCTAATGCCCAGTGTAATTTATTAAATGGCTTTTGGGAGCATGTCGCTGACAGGGATCCCTGTAATGTTCCCTTCATTTCATCCCCCCACTTGCACTTTCATTTTCCATCCATGGGGTGGTGATCAAGGCAACCTTTGGAGCCCAAATGCAGAATGCACCTTATTTTGCATGGTCAGGGGGGTAGGACAAGGGCAGAGGTGCGTATGGAGGGTACATGGATGGAGTTCGGGATATATTTGGGGGGGGGGGGGTGGTCTAGCACTCATGATTGTTATGAAGTTTATTTGAAAAAACATTCCTCCAGAAATCGAAAACACGGCTTTGATTAAGTCTACATTTAAATTAGCATGAAAAGGTGTGTAGCTGGTGTGAATAAATCCTTCACCTTCAGGATAAATGAAAATGCGTTAAATTGCAAACTGTAAAAGAAAAGAGATTCTGTATCAAAGTAAAAACAAAGTTTGAAAAAAATCAAAAGAGATAGAAAGTTCATATCTGTATGTTGTGTAAATATTTATATTTGTCCAGCAGTAGTGCATCCTTAAAATGTGTCTTTTTGAATGTCTGTTGATTCATTCTGTATGAATTTTTAGTCATTATAAATTCTTCAGAGCAGCAAAACACAAGGAGGCAGATATATGAGCTCCAATTCATACTTTATTTGGTTAATCCGGGCCCTTCGCAGCCAGGAATCTGCTTGGAGATGCATTAATTGTCATTTGGCGAGGTGCTATTTGCCGTTTGTTTTCCCCTGAAACAGAGGAGCGGAGAGGGACCTTATTCTGCATGTCAGACTCAATCCCTTATTGTGAAAATTAGATATCGGCACAGCACCGAATGAAAGCAGAGCTACTGATGTGCCGCACGGTTTGAAGTTTGATCTTGTATCTTATTCCGCTCAGGGCCATCATCAGCGCAAACACACGACTTAAAAACCCGTAAGAGGCGGCTCAGGAACCACTGGCAGGCGGCTTGATTTTAAATTCAGGAGCTGAAAGTCAAATCTCTTCAATTCTTAATTCAAATAAAACACTCGGTGCTGAGCTTTCAGGCCACAGTAAAATGAATATATTTGTGCTGCAGAGAATGATAAGACATTTTGTGTCTTGCTGTTTATGGATGGTCATCAAAGGCAGCAGTTTCACAGTTTTCACAAATTAAAATAAAATCTGGAGTTGAAAAATATGTATGACAGATTTCAGAAAAACGGAGAAACACACTACATAATTACTTATCAGAAGAAAGGATGTTTTCTTATTTATACCTCCCTCAAAATATTAGTGCCCAAAAATATCACCATAAACTAAAAGGCAGTATGATGAAGCACAAGATTTTATTCTTATGATTTAGATGTTCAAGCTTATAATTTTTTTTCTATTGACAATAACACGACAGTTCAGTACTGTTTGCATACCCTTCTAATAAATAAATGATCATATTATACTCTGTACCAAACACACTGTTATTCATATTTGCCTCACAGCCTGGTTGTGTTTGATCTATCACTTTATGAATTGTTTTATTTGTTACAGAGGCTCACATTCACTCAAAAACATAACAATTTCATGTAAAAATCAATTGCTAAAAAGTTCCACATGCAGTTGTTTTGGAAAAGTGTCGATTTTGCAGGCTACTATTAAAGCCTTATAAAACCTAGTCTGCCATGTCCTCTGCATGTAGCCAAGCAAGTCCCTTTTAAACATGTAAATGCATGTATACCGTTACGTTGATTTATACACCAAGAAAGACCCCAAACAGCATCCCGTTTAGGATGCTAAATCGCATGCTCCAGCTCCCTAATCAAAAGAGTCTTTCTGTGCTATTTTTTTTATCTGCATTTGATAACATGGACCAGGGATGATCAGATGAAGGTCTCCAGAGGGCTGTAGATTGTTACTCCCTTCAATCACTTTATTACATCAATTATAGCTGAACCCTTGAGCTCCAGTTGTCAACATGGTAACGACCCCCCCCCCCGACTGGCAAACACATTACCCTGAAGGTTGCATTACCACTTGGGTGCTAACTATCCACACATTAAATGCCATTGATTTAGGCCTGGGAAAATAAACTGTATTTTAGCACGGAAGGAACAGAACTACTTATCCTTCCAGCAATCAAATATTTTTTAAAGTAATCCAAAAATCCTAGCTACATTATTTCAGTTTAACATCAGTGTTAACACAGAAGGAGTTCTTTTTTGTAATAAAGTCCTCTGATGTCTCTGGATTCAAATGTAGTGTCCCACAAAGCTCTATTCTTAGACCACTGTATTTTAAATCATACATCCTTTGTTATCCAGATGACAGCGAGCTCTGCTTCTATAAAAGAAGAATATTTCTGGGAGAGCATCCAAATAAAGATAACGTCAAGCTGCGTTACAATAAAATATGGCGGCTTTCACGTTTATGTTTTCGATAAAAAAAAGACCTCTAATGACTTAGGTATAGTAAAACCCTTCCTCTAATTCACTGAGTGTGTTAATTATGAACAATTGATATCAAAAATATGATTACCCTAGCCTATTACTTAGTACCACTACACTGAATAACTGCACAAATTAATGGCAGGACTTAAAGCTGGTTTGAAAGCGTTGGTACTAATTCAGAAGATACACTTCCACTGGGTCATCTAAAAAATCTCTGCGCCCTCTGTTATATCCTACCACTGTGTGCTGAGCACTTGCTGTCTTGTTCTTGCTTAAATCGCTAAGAGCAAAGCAGGTGGCAGACCGTCGCGCTGAACAGTCCGCCGTTAAGCTACCGTGTGCCAGGGCCTGCGTTTTGGCAGACCTCTGATAAGGCTAAGACTGCCGGTTAAAAAAAGGATCGCCAGCAAGTTTGATAGCAAAGCCCGTCAATCCTCTTACGTGATTAATGCTACGAGTATCTTTAGACAATAACACTGAGGTACACAAATGTCGCACCATCTGACACCCTGTGAACAATAACAAGTGTCTCAGTGCTGGCTCTGTTCTACAGCCCTCCATTTTCTCTTCAGGCCACATCTACCCCACCGAGGCTTGGGGAGGGCACGTGGCTGTGGACAGCTAGCCGGAAGATTCCAGAAGCACGGGCCGCTCTGCCACACTGGCTTCTGGGATTTCGATTGGGATAAAGGGACAGTGTCCCCGACCAACAAGGTTGGCACTCTATAAGCGTAACATTCTCAATAGAATTTGAAAAATACATCATATTTACTGTGTAACTGCTAAAGTTCCCACTGTCGATGTTAAAATATTTTAACATGCAAGGTGGACACCCAAAAAAACTAATAAATAATTAGATAAAATAAAAATAAATATGTGAGCAATTATTATGTTAACTTACACTAAGGTGAATATTGCTGAAAAATAAAATATACAATATTTGATCAATACAATATTGAGTATTTAATCTCTTGTACATAACTATCATACTCAAACAGTTCAAAATGAAGGAACAAAAACTAATTTCCAAATATCCCTGATTTGTAAATTCATTAAAATGATACTGAAATACTGAAATCTTTAATAATAACTAATACTGTTGAATCAATTACTATAATTATATTTAAGGAGCAACTGAATTCCATTAATAATTATTATTTCAGGCAAAACATATATGTGTAGGAACATAACAAAGGAATGTGATTTTTAATTTTTAAAGTGCTATTTTACATGTCTGACCATTTCCTAAGGCTTATCCTGAGGCAAAACATCTTGTACTGTGTCTTTGCTGGTAAATGGTTCTCAGAGAAGATCTTCTTAAAGGGTTAAAACAGAAACACAACTAAAGCTTTGTTCTGTCTTTAATTTAAAAAAGAAAAAAAAAACAATATTGTAGCACGCATTTTGGGGTTTAATTCAGCCTCATTATGGTGTCATGGAACATGATTAAAGGTATATGTGTGGTAATACAAATTAATCCAGACAGGGCATATTGTTTTCATTTGCCATACATGCCAGAAGCATCGAAGCATATTTTGCTAAATTTCTAGGGATACATAATAAAAGTATTATTTGTCAAAGCCTCATGTTAACATCAAAAACTGCATTTCAAATTTACCAAACATTCTGGTGAAATGCATTTTGTAAAAACATGTCAAAAATGTCATTGTTTTCATTTAAAAATCCATCATTATCATGAAAGCTCATGCTAGAAGATAATGATGAAATTTCAGTCTGTGGAGAGAGCTGACTATCTTAATTTAACCTCTGCAGTGCCACAGAGCAGCTGCCTGCAGTCAGTCCGGGCCACGAGGACACCGCATCGCTGAAAGCCTCATTATATGACAGAATTATGTCTTTGATTTGATGTACGAGGAAAATAAAAATTCTGAGTCTTTCTGACTCTGAAATGATCCTGTGCTCATGATACCAACCCAAAAATATTATCACGTTGTCCATCTTTGGAGAATTTTCTAGGTGTGTCCTTTCATGGGTACAAAATTGACCAAACTAGCAGAATCACTGTTCAGAAGTGTTACTGCCTAGCAGGAAAAATATTCAAGCGGAAAGTGAGCTATGGGAAATACAAATAAATACTGATGCAGTGGGCTATGCGAAGTGCTTTGGAGGAGGCCTACTCAAAACCAGGCTTCTATCACTGCAAAAAAAAGTGCTTTTGTCTTACAGAGGTGATCCGGTCATGAAATCTTAGGCACTGTCCTTTCTCAAGAATCCAATGTCAAAATAAGGGTAATTGCTTTTGCCCGGGAGGGGCCTGGGGCCTGCAGAGGACGAGATGGGAAATCAGAGCTCAATGGAATAAGTGATTTTATGCTCAAAGTGGGATATAATGGAAAAACGAGGATGGAAGATACCGAGGAAGCATTCGGCACCAGTAACGATCCCCTAAACTTTTTACAGGACGATAGCTGGGAGTCGTGGAAAGGCAGGAGGCCGCTTCCATTTCCAGAAGCCGGCGCCCTGTCTAGGTCAGCAAAATGGCGGCACTGACACCACGTGCTGTGACCATATCAGACCTCAGCACTGGCCGTGAGCGTGCTCCAGTCCGCTTTCAGGCAGAGCCTGGATCCTCTGGGCACACCATCTTTAAGACCAGAATGATGGCGCTGTAATGTGTGCGATGACTGTATGATGAAGAGTTGTGCGAGAAATAGACGAGAAAGGGGCCCAAGGCTGCGTATCACAGGGAGGCTATTTTATACGTCTGTATTTCAGCAAAATATTAGAAATAAGGAACATTATGTAATAGTGGTCTAATGCAGTAAATGGAATTAAATAAAACTATCATCTAGGTAATATACGTAAGCAAATAAAATCAATGCTAAGCACATTAGTGCTATATTTTTACTCTATATTTTAATAAAAACTGTACTATATACCTTACTGTTTAAATAATAACAGAAGGATTATATTGACACTGGATGACCATATTCACATTTTAACTTTTTTAGAATTCTTACATATAACCTAGGGTCTTGGGGTAATTAAATCTATTTATTAATTGAGTAAGAAAACAATCCACCAGATGGACTTTTAAAGGAAATAATTTTTTAACAAGGAACACACATCTCCTACTCTATTCTCTTACTCAGAGAATTTCTTAACATCCATAAATTACTACTAATAATACCACAGTTACGATATAATGTCATAATTATTGGCAATAGCATGTAGTCGAGTCAAAAGCCAGAATCTTCCAATAAAATAAAAACTGAAAAAAACGTAACAGCTGGCAACTGTGAAAAATGCGAGTAGCCAAATGTATTTATGATTATGATAGTGGCAATAATATTTTATGATTGTTGTCATAATTCGGGTATTTTTTTTAAAGAAAAATGCATTTGATGCACAACTGTGAAACATTAAACAAACAACTTATGAGTCGAAAAATAATTCGTACTACTCAGTGTTAACAGTCAGTTTGTATTACAATTGCAGTTACCCCGAGAACCGTAATGTTGGCGTACGCAGCACCGATTGCGAAACGTTGCCACGCTAAAGTCCACGTGTGCGGCTGAAAGGGCGGGGCCGTGAGCACACGTAACAATAATGATCACATGTATGAGGCATGGCGTTTGTAATGAAGCACCGGTAGAGAGCATATTAAACATTACGCATGACAAATGCCCATGTTAACAGTAATGCACAGACGTGCACAGAGCCCTGAGAGTTAACAGTACAGTAGGGCATTCGTCAACACGATTTCACTTTCAAGCCAGGCTATCATCAAGTTTGTTCCTACAAACTTTTAGCGAAGGACGGGACCGCCCCGTGTCGCGATCAGCTGCTTTAGTCAATCACCTTCCAGACCAACTCAATCTACTGTATTTAACATCTGCTGTAGAATGGAGGTAGAGTTTCCTGGCAGAAAATGCTAATAAAAATGTTAAGAAAAATATTTTGACATGAAGCCTACACACGTAACATTTCACTTGTTTTGTGACTGATTAGTCTAAGTAGTTTAATTTTAAATATGTTCTCAATTTCTATTACACTTTTGCATTTTGCGAGCATATTTTGTTTGAAATAGATTAAAAACAATAATAGTCACAATCACACGTATTACGGCTCTTCCGTCTATTAGATCCAGACAATCTGGGCCTATGTGTCCTGCTTCACAGGTACACGCGGCTTCCTTTAGAGGCTGGGTGGGGTTTTTCTGGCTTGCCTTCATTTTAAACAGCAAACAGCCTGCATATCTACCCAAGCACTTTTGGAAATTGCCTTGCGCACTGACAATAAGCTGCTTACCATACGGTTTGTTCATTCCTTTTATACATTTATCATCTTTAACATCGATTATAGATATGATCATTATTTAGCAGCACATGGACGTTGTATTAGAGTCGATTCTGAAACATCAGAGTGCGATCCCCGAATGCATCTAAGAGAGGAAGAAAAGCTGGAAGCATTCTATCCTTTGGATCCCCATCTATTCTCTCGGCTATTGACAGGCTCTCCCTTCGCGCTGGCATGTCAGAAGCTCTCTCTAGCGCCGCTAGTGGACAATCAAACCAGCACACCCACCTCAATCGGAGACCCGCACATACATTTCATACTTCTACTGTAAAATACATCGCTCGGCACACTCTCACGGCTCTCTATTCATTTAGACCAGCTGCAAAATAATCGCGCTGTTCAGGTAGCACATCTACCATAAAACATGGAGTCTCCTCCTGATCCAGCAAGCGAGCCGGGAAACAGCGCCACGGAGCCGGCTACCCCTGGCAGAGAGAACCCGGTAAACCTGGAGACTCTCCGGAAAGCTGAACACCAAGCCCCGGTTCGGAGGCAGAGCTGCAGCAGCACAAATCGAGGTAAGCTTGTGAGTGCCTGGGCTGCACATGGGAAATACTGACAGACAATCGCACCAGCATAGTCGGTTATTTAACTTCGAAGTGCCTTGGCACGTCGGAGGTTTTGAATGGGGAATGAAAAGATCCATAATCCCGTATACTTCTTGGGATCGAGTTAGACCCACACACGACAAAAGTTTCTCGGGTGTCTCTGATATGTTTCGGTTGGCTAAGCAGTGGCATGAACTGTAGACTTTGACACACAATTGACAGTTCCAGCCGTCATGGTGGGATACGGAAAGCTGGGATGGCAAGCGAATACATTTTACATCAATTTACTGTCAGCTGAAATACAAAAAAGCACTGTCACGCGTTTCATGATTGTTATCTGAATTAGGCTAATTACATTTAAAGATTTCACCAACATCGCTAACCTTTTTTGCTTACATTTTAACAAATCATTTGATTCTGCGAGGTTGAAAGAAGTGAACTTTGGAAAAGTGTAACAGTGGTCTGCCTTTTGGAAGTTACGTTAGCGCCTCACTTTTTAGCATTTTTCATCCGTATTTCGTAACCATATTTCTGCAGGCCTGCAGAAAAGTTAAAAGAGCAGAATTGTAGAACTGTAAGCAGCCGCGTTTCCAAAGCGCGTGTCAGCAGCATGGAGATTTAGACGATCTGCCTTCACACCATGAGCAGAACAGGCATGTTTCAGACATACAGTTAGAGACCAGATGACAGCTGCCGGACGACGAGCCGCTCGGTGCGGCGAGGGCGTGTCCGTCTGTTTTGGGTCTGTTCTGCATTTTTTCTTTATTTTTTCATATTTCGCTGAGGAATATGGCTGATAGAGCGTCGTCGGTGTTTTACAGTACAGACAGTATAGCCACTCCCCCTTCAGACTGCCCACGTTCACGCAAGAAAAAAAAATACCATAGCGGCGCGTGTACCGACGGATCACCGCGTGCTGAGGATCACGTTAAATGTGACGCGCGCGTGCGGATTCCATCCCGCGTGTTCCCGCGCATCCTAGTGTTTAAAGTGCATCGCTGGACGTGTAGGTAAAAGCGCTTATGTAACAGGTTTAGCGGATAAACGCGGGTTGGGGAAAATCAGCGGCGATCTGTGCGATTAAAAAGCCCGCATCGTCCCTTCATCTGCACGCTGCTGGCGGCGTTTTCAGAAAAAGCGCCTGGTTAAGCGGCGTCCATCCATCCGCTCTGTAACCAGCTCTGGTTATGTAATACAGCGGCCGGGCGGATAGGAAGACTCTCAGTCCTTACACTGTTCCGTTGATCTCTCGGCGTTTCTGCGGAGAAGCCCGACTTAGAGACACTCCTAACCTGCTGACCCATATTCCTGCCATTTGTATTTGGGATTAAAGTGCACCGGCAAGCGAAAGACGGGAAAAGACGCCTTCATTCGCTTATGTAACTCCTCCTGTGGTGGAAAACGAGACGAGCGGGCTTTATAACCGTTTCCCCTCGTCTTTTCACTCTTTTTTAAAAAGAGGATATTGTTTCACTCGTTATTGGCATTTAATTAATTATAATGACATCTTTGGAAAATGCACTATACAGGATGTACACACGAAGCGCATGTGTATACATTCAGACTATTAAATTACGCGCACTTGATACTTAGATAACAATCCTATTTTAGTCACTGCTGTTTTAACTCTAGATTTTTACTCTAATTTAAGGACGAGACGAAAACAATGGAATGGGAGATAGACCTTGTATTCGATGGAAAAAAAGTACAATTACCAGTTATCACCTGGTCCAAATTACACAACTTTTTTTTTTTTAGGTTTTCTGGAATAAACAAACTACAAGGAACGTAATAATAACAACAACAAGTCTTTTAGGTGCTTCCCTTTCCAGTTTTTGCCGCTAGAACTATCTGGATTGCTTGGCTGTTTCCACCTCAACAAGTTCCAAGCACTCTTCAGTAATAGCAGAGCATTTAGTATTTATTTATTTTGTATTTTAAATCTTCTGTTTATTTTAGTAATTTTAAGTAGTTTTGAAAATATAAGAATGGCCCATACTCGCCCTGGTATTTGATTAATTTCTTGCTACTGTCAAATACCACAAAAACAGCAGCAGTAATATCAAAACAAATAATTGCAATCATGCATTCATTGTCATTGCAAGCTTATGTATAAATGATTCGACCTTATATTACTAGCAGTTAGCATGCGGAAAATTAGCCTTTGTCATTATGCTTACTGACGTATATACCTAATATAGTGGTATTTTCCTGTTGGTGTTGCCGTCCCCTGCACACACAGTGGTGATCTTACCTTAAGTCATATCATCAGGGCTCTTAACTAGATTAAAGCTCTTTTTGAAGATCTTTACATTTTATCTATCAGTCGTCGTTAATTAGAGGAAGTGATGTAAATAGATGATTGTTTTTGTGGTACCTTGCAACCTGTCTGGAAAGAGGGAAAAAACAGCAAGAATGATGATTGCATATCGATTGTGCAGCACAAGCTCCTGATAGCACCTGTTAATGCTCCCGACACAGATGTAAATCACAGGCAGCAGACACGTGTCGAACATACAATGCACGACTGCTGCAGCATCTTGAGGGGCTTGTATGTGTTAAATGCCGATAGTACGAAGGGATTCACAGAGCAGTAAAACTTGAGGGCTTGAGACTCCTCATCATACGGATACATTCTTTTAGGAATTCTGCCTGAAAGGAAAAAAAAATTCAAATTGGAGAAACGTACACAATGTAGTGAAGGAGTGATTGATGCTGCTTTTATATGGGTGAAGGCCTGAATATCTCTCTTTGTTCTGCCAGGTAGAATCCGTTGCAAACCGTATTGTGTAACCCAGCATCTTTTACAGATCACTGTCAGTGGGAAATCGGAGATGCTGGATTGGCCACAAGGCCAGATTTTCGGGCCAAGTGTATCGTCTGCCGAGCCAAAAATCACCTTTGGCCAGCATCGGAATCATCGGAAAATGTTTGGTTGACTGCCTTTTGAAAAATTGCTTGAATTTAGCCGGGAGTGCAGTACAGCTCTCAGTTAACATGGAAACCATGCATCCCACAGTAACATGCTGTGGACCATGCGGATACTATTTGCCCCTGCATGGCACGCCGCATCGCCCCACTTCCCGAGGCCGCGGCGGAAGTGTGAGGTGTCCGCTGTAAAAATGCCGGGCAGTCCCATCGGCTCTCTCTGGCTTCGCAGATCCTGGCTGAATATTAATTAGGCGTTGACCACTATTCTCAGTGACGGTGATGACCGGATATAAAGATTAAGGTTGCAGTACATGGATTAATCCTTTATTATCACACACTGTAGTGGGTTCCCATCCCATCAACTCAGTAGCTCGGAGGGTCGGAACCCTCAAGCAGGTGCTGAATCATGGCTAACAGATTCCGTGCATGCATGGCAGGTAAATTCATGTGCATTTCCAGAAATCAAAAATTACATCTTTAATTAAGATGGAAAATAATGCTGGCCTGGCCTGAGGTGGACCTGCAGGTCCATGAGGTCTCTGCGCAAGCAGGTCTGCAGGTCACACGGCAGGTATGTCAGTATCATACTGGGGGAGGGGCACTTAAGCACTCAGATGCACTCTCACACGGTGCCTCAGAAAGCAAGCAGCTGGCACAGGGGCCGCAGAAAACCTGCTGAGAGGCGGCGGGGTAATGCTGTGACATTCAGAAATACCAGGGATTATGTTCACCCTGGTCACCGGAGAGGCCCAGCTAACATTACTGTAGAGATTACAGAGGGGGTGCGGGGTGAGGTCAGTGATGTGGGGTTAGGGTTAGGGTCAGTGATGTAGGGTTAGGGTCAGTGATGTGGGGTTAGGGTCAGTGATGTGAGGTTAGGGTCAGTGATGTGGGGTTAATGTCAGTGATGTGGGGTTAATGTCAGTGATGTGGGGTTAGTGTCAGTGATGTGGGGTTAATGTCAGTCATGTGGGGTTAGTGTCAGTCATGTGGGGTTAGTGTCAGTGATGTGGGGTTAATGTCAATGATGTGGGGTTAATGTCAGTCATGTGGGGTTAGTGTTAGTGATGTGGGGTTAGTGTCAGTCATGTGGGGTTAGTGTCAGTGATGTGGGGTGAGGGTTTGGAATTATAGTGGTGCAGAAATAGAAAACATTTCAGTAAAATGGATATCGCGGCCAGCTAGCTGCACACAAGCACCTGCCGCTCGTCCTGCCCTTCCCACCCCCCCCCCCCCCATGCTCTCTCTATGCCGCACAGCTGGCCCCTTATCCCAATAGAGGGATGGGGGAGGGACAGCTGTGCTTTATTTGCATGAGGCTTGGAGTCTGACAGCGAGGGGAATCAGGATGGTCCCAGCTAAGCCAGAGGAGGGCAAAGTACAGGATCCCCCTCCCCCCACCCATCCACGTTAGGAATAAGGCAGGGTCTCTCAGAGTCAAACAGGGTCTCTCAGAATCAGGCAGGGTCTCTCTGAATCTGGCAGGGTCTCAAAATCTGGCAGGGTCTTTCGGAGTCAGACAGAGTCTCTCAGAATCTGGCAGGGTCTTTTGGAGTCAGACAGGGTCTCAGAGTCCGACAGAGTCTCTCAGAATCAGGCAGTGTCTTTCAGAGTCAGACAGAGTCTCTCAGAATCAGGCAGTAGCTTTTGGAGTCAGACAGGGTCTCTGAATCAGGCAGGGTGTCTAAGAGTCAGGCAGAGTCTTTCAGAATTAGGTTTAGGGTTAGTGATGTGGGGTTAGGGTTAGTATCAGACAGGGTCTCTCAGAGTCAGACAGATTAGGCTGTGACTCAGCAGGTTAGGACACCATGTCTGTAATCGGAGGGCTGTGGATTTGAATCCCAGGGCTGACAGAGTGGTTTCACCATTGTTCTCCTGAGCAAGACCCTTTACCCCCAGTTGTTCCAGGGGCCGACGGACCCTGCTTTCTCAAAAAAATGTACGTAACTTTGGACAAAAATGTCTGCTAAGTAAATAAAATTAAAATGTTCTTAAATTGTTCAGCCTAATTGCTCATGCGTGATCTGGTAAGTGTGTGCTCAGCCTTGCGGCTTCCAAAAATGATGAAGATTTATGCATGAAGACAGTTGTTCATTGAGAATACTGAGCCTGAATGATGTAAATGTCACCTGGAGTGTTTTAGCACGAGTGCTGCTTTCGGTTCTGGGCAGGTATTTGTGTGCGAGTGTTTTGTTCTTCCTGGTCATGGTCATAAGTGCTGCTGACGTGTCTGTGGTCACATTATGCCCTGAAGTCCACGTCCAGCCCCTATCCTGGCTCAGCCCCCATGGCTCCTGGCTAACAGAAGGGCCTTTGGGCTTCATTTGAATGTACTGCTTCTCTGAGAGAGATTTCATGGTCTCTCTTTGGGGTATTTCTGATCTCATCCGGTGGGCTTTTAACACCTTTAATTTGCCTTTTTTGTCTCACCAGCATCTGCTGCTACAGTATTTGCCAGGAGGAAAGAGGGGGTGTGTATGTCCCGCCTCTGTGGTTAAACGGGTTAAAGATCACCTGGCATTAGATTAAGGATCATTACAAATCTTAACCAACTAGAGTTAGCAGCATTGCGACTGAATTCTGAGAAAAATGTGAATTGTTCTATAGCTGCTAGGAATTATGGGGGATATCAACACGCTTGATAAGTTACATTTGCACTGATTCAGAAAAATCGAATACCACACATCATGTAATTTCATATACATGCATAGCATGTGTCAGCAACTTTGTTGAGCATGTTTGAATAATTTTTGAGTCATGGAGAAACATGGCAGAATGTAAATGAAAATCATGCGACACACTCACGTATGTATGTGTGCATGTATGCATATGTATGTCCAGCTTATAACTGCATGGTAGTTTTAAGAATTTAGATGGATTCACACTCATTTATTTACCTATAAACTGTATATAGACCCAATGTCCAAGACACTACCCAGCATATTAATAGTATGTGTAGTACATATTTGATATATCAGTCAGTTCGCTGTTATTTTGATATTCTGAGCTTCAGAGTAAAATGTTTCAGTTTGATGTATAAGAAATGGAAACGAATGTTATGGTTGGGTAGTTTGTTTATCTTATGTCAGTCATGCACTGAGATTCATAAATTTGGGTTCTTTAAGTTCAGTATAAACACATAGATCATATGATTACATGATTATAGCCTGTAAACACACCATTTCAAGTCAGCGATAAAGGATGCAGCTGGTCTTTTTGAAAATCAGCTTTAATTAATTCACAGTTGTTTATCCCCAGTGAGAGATTAATTTAATCTTTATTGAGGTAAATTACTCATTGAGATGTTTCTTATGTGCCGGGTTTGATGCTAATCTCAAAAGACAACGAGAAAAGTTGTATTTATCTGACATTTACCTGGAGTGATGTCTTTTCTGCTGTATGGCATAAATTGTGTATAAATAAATATTTTATGTCCGATTCTGTGTGTAATTAATTTAACCTCTTAGTTTTGTTGGTAATGTTTTTGACACTTTCACTTGTATATTTGCACTGCGTAGGAGCTCAGAGAGAAGGACCAGCTGGAGATCCTCTGCTCATAACATTTCAGGGAATTCACACCAGTTTTCATTTAATTTATATGACACCTTTCCCATCACATTCACCTAAGAGCCTTAAACAAGAAATTTCAGCCTGACGTGACTCCTGTTAATGGTACCTAAAAATCCAGATGGCCCCAGAGAAGAGGAAAGGCAAAGTACAATGGCAGCTGTAGGAGACTCAGATCTTTGGGGCTTCAAGGCCAGCATACATCATGCCATTCAGTAATGTGTGTTGCTACTCTAGTATTCTGAGGACATAGAGTGTGTGTTTAATGTAAATAGGTATCGATGGTCTCGTAAGATCGGTATCACTGCAAGAGTCGCACATTTCATTTGAAAATCTGACAGAAGTGGGATTTTCCCGTTTGATAGTAAAACATTCAGATTACACGATGACGTCATCTGACAGATTGAAAAAATTCTCCTTGAAACATGTCACAACTCGTAAATGGCTACATTTAAACAATATATGGGATGTAACCTTTATTTGTCAAAAAGTCACTTGATTTTGTAATGTTTCCCCAGGTTTTATTGGTCTTGATGTAGATGAGGTTGTGTCTGGACTATTCTCAGGAACGAATGGACCCCGTTTGTACATAAACGTGTAAAATACACATTGTTTCAATCTAAATCCAATAAGAATAGCTTATCTATATAGATTTATATAGTTTCATAATTAGCAAATATGATACCTTTTACACATAAACTATCAAGATCAACAGATCAAATCTGGGCTTACGTGCAGATATAACGTGGAAAGAGGGAAGATCGGATATGTAGATCCTGACCGAAATGCATTTATCACACACTTGAAACATGACCTCTTTTATTGATGTTTTATGGGATGAGATTCAGCTAAGTTTACTCCCTTTAAAGCAAACAGAAAGTTGTATCCTTTCGGGACAGTTTATTTTGGAGTGCGGCTCACTGGTGGCCCAAGTGGGGCTGGCAGACGCGGGTCTGCTGGTGACAGGAGGGGGTTTGATGTGGGGTCTCCAGTGAGATGGGCCGCCTCAGATCTCCGTCCCATTTTAACAAGTTAATATCTAAAATAGTTCGGTGAAATAGTCATGAATGGAAATACTCTAGATGCATTATTAGGGTGCGTCAAAGCAGTGTTAATTAAAAGCTCAACGGTGTAATAAAGTTTGTTTACGGCACAATTTACCGATTTGTAAGACTTTTCAGCCGAAGTGGGAAAGCGAGGTGATTAATGAGTTGGGAAGTGAGGGGATATTACTGGGAAACTAAGTGCGAATTCATTAAAATGTAAAGCATATTTTTCATGCAGACAGGTGAGCTGTCACGCGGTCCTTATCAGATGCTGCATAATTACAGCCTTTCTTCCAAATCTACGTGTAAATCTCTGTTTGCAAAGCGGTTTGCTTTCTTGCCCTTGTGTGAAGTGCAACATGAAATTAATGAACATCTGAATGAAATCTTTTTAATGCAATGACTTTTTGAGGGATGTCTGATGGTGGGCCTGAATCTAATCTCTGTTAACGATATTTTTACGATATTAATTATTATATAGTTTATGCTTTTAATACCCACAATGGATGTGGCGTAATACATTAGATATTAAAGTCTGTACCTGTGCCTTTTATGGTGAAAAATCTTGAACCGGACAAATAAACTTACATAAAATATATGTTATTACTTAAATGTATTTTACTGTAAAAAATTTTCGCGGTCGTTGTCGTGACAAAAACAGTACTGCTTTAAAAACATCCCCCTTCTCTGTGAAACCTTACTGTTTCACGTGTATAAACTGCACAGCCTGTTACCTTTACGCCTGGACATCCATGTTATAGGATTTACCAAGGTTTAAATGTAATATCGAACAAGATGCAAGATCACACACGTCTTGGCTTAGTATGAATATCGATATAAAGGTTAACGTACAACATATGATATTTTATATACATGTTTATCTAGAGACAGACTTTCATAGTTTAGTTATCAGCTTGATATGGGGACGAGCGTGAATGACGGTAAACGAAGTGATCACCGTCTCCTCCCCAGCGGTGCATGAGAGGATATGAAAAAAGCACAATAAATAATGAAAAGGGATTCAAGGTCTCCGTCCTGTATAAACGCACATCTTAATGCGTTTGTAATTGTAGCGAGACAGAGGAACAATTTAAATTTGCTGTATTCGGAAATACTGGGATTAAAACAGAATTAGTCAAAGTAAAGCATTTAGCGGTGTCACTGTCCGGGTTAACATTCACAGTAAATATCTACTGCCGGAAATATATTTAAATAAGGAATTAAACAAAAACAGTAATCAAAAGTATTGTGTCAGTGTGTTGCTGTTGTCACATAATACTGATAGGAAACCTAAAATTTTAGATTTTTTTTTTTTAATAAGAACGTAAAAACGTATATATAGATAAGTATACGATAGTCCTTTACAGACAGGTCCTGGGTTGTGCTGCTGTTCAGCATCGCTGGTAAGAAATGTGTTTTCCATAAGCATTGTGATAAAATGGGAGTGTTCCATGCAAAGGATTATCTTAGTGGTGCAATTGAGCTTTTGGGAAAAACCTCCTCAGTTATTCTATGCTATTTAAGTAGGAGCTTGATTGTGTGTGTTAGGATTAAGGGGCAATCTAAGATATAAACACTTTAAAAGCCACAATAGAAATGGCACTAGATGTAAAACAGAGTGTGTACTGAAATCGCGTGCCATTTGTTCTGTACACTCTTAAGTCTCACACTGTGTCAGGATGTCACCCGTGCGTCTGAAGAAGCTGACAGCCAATCAGAGTTTGATTAAAAACAGGTAATATTTTACAGAGCAACCAGCCGCGAGCTCCACTGGGTCAGTGATGTTAGAACCAGTCTTCCCTGGTTGGATCACTGCCCTGGGGGGAGGAGTTATTGCACTACCGTTGTGTGAAATGCTTACTGTTTTTTTTTTTTTAAATCTTATTATGTCCACTTATCAGCATGTGTATGAGGCCACTGAAGGCAGCTGTCTGCTTAGGTTAACAGGTTAAGTGGGAATACAGAGCCTCACCTTGCCTTCGGAAGGTGATGTACCATCACGCTGCCCTGAGACTCTCTGTCTGCATGGCTGCTGAGTGATGGCCCTGTCTCCCCAGCCATGCCACCAGCACCAGCTCCCTGCTCTACGCTGGGAACTTTTATCAGACTCAATATTTGCCATTTTATTTTCCTAATGCCATAATTAAGGAGTAATAATGAACCAAGTGTCAGGTTATTAAAATGCTATTTTTAAGTGACAGACTGAAATAGTCACACAGAAATAGAAAGGCAGAAATTCTGGTCTGCCACTATGGAATGGGCAGTCATTTTCCAGCTGTGAAGTCTGTAGCCGGCTGAGGTGGCCTGTTTGGTTTCCTTCATATATCATTTGTCAGAGAACGTGATTATTTGTAAAATGTCTTTTACTCATATGTTTCCATGGGAGTTTATCTGCTTTGAGGGCTTGTCAGTATTTTTCTGCTTTAAGTGTAAACTCCCGCTTTGTGCATTGCTGCTCATTCATTGCCCGTCATTGTTTTCCCAGCCACACACAACATCCTGTATTGTGATATTTATATTAAAAAGCTGCTACTCATTGCTGCTACACTGTCCTCAGTTTCCCACAATTCACTGTGGCTTTGAAAAGGTACAGAGTCTGCATATAGTCCAGATATTGCTGGAATTCTCCGTGGGCTTTCTGTTTGTGTGAGGTTGCCAGCCACTGTGATACACAGCCTTTGAAACGAAACATGAAAATGCTCATTTTTACTGCTTAGGAACTGCTCTAAATAAGCGTCATTTGCTGTACATTCGTGATGTTCTTGTCATTTCGGTGAAAGTCCCCTTTAAGTTGCTCTGGTCAGTAGCCGAATTTGAATAATGTACTTGGAACAGGGGTCGTTTAATTTTATCTTTCTATTTCCACAGAAGGGCTGATAACTTAATACAGTTCCCTTTGTGCTGCGTGATAATGCCCCATTGGCGTGTTGTCATGCCGGCTCGCTGCTGAGGGAGACATGGATGGTGTGTGTATAACCTTAACATGCTGTGGGCTCCTGGAAGTGTATTGCTGTTTTTCCCAAAATTTTTAGCAAGTCCCTTTTTTCCCCATAGAGTCTTTTTGTGTAGCAACTTCTCATTTACTCTCATTTTTACTCTCCTCCTTTTGATGGGAGGCAGCAAACAGGACCTGGGCAGTCTGAGTAAATATATCAGATTCCTGAGGAATAATACCCAACTGAGGGTAAAAAATGAACTGGTCATGATGAATTAGGGTTTTAATTATGAGGGAATATTCATTATCTGTCGTCTCGTATTAGGGGAGGGTGGTGTGCAAAGCTCATTAATTGCCGCTAGCGTGAGGAGCCGTGTTTGGGCGCTCTTACCTGGCGGGGCGCCATAGTGGCTCCTCAGAGAGCCACTCCATCTCTGTCAGGGACAGGTGGAGATTCTCCACGCAGTTCTAATTGGACAAAGTGCCTTTCGAACCCTCAGCTGTCTCTCAGGTGTCATGCCGGCAGCCAGCGGGTGTGGGGCGGGTGTGTGTCACTGGAAGGCCGGGAACAGGAGAGCTACTTCTGCATGCTTCCGGAATGTTCTACACTTTTCAAGCTCTGGCCACCTTATCTAGAGATATATGGCAATAGCAGGAATGTTACTGTCAAAAGGAGATCTTCCTTGGCCGTTCCATGTTGCTGCTGCGTATCTGCAAAGTTTTACCTGTTTATCTGTGAAGCGTAATGACTGAAATGAAGGGGAGTCCCATTCCACTGGTCCTCCGAGACGGCACGTACCGACAGTACTGGAGAAAAACGTTTCGAGGTGAAGTTGCAATTAAGAACCTTTTTTATGGAGCTTACATAGTTTAATGAGCAACACAGAGCATTTCTTGTCGTTTAACTTCGGGACACCGGTAACATCTCACCTCCGTACGGGGATTTTCTCCTTCTGTTTAGCGTCAGCCTGGGAGATTGACGCTGGTGCCATAAATGTGTCTGATGAGCCTCCGTACCACCGGGGGGAGCCGCCTGTCACGCGTCGTCAGGGATCCTCAGATCCAGACTTTGTCAGAGGTGAAAGGCTCCTCCACCAAATGCAAATGTAAAGACAAATTAAAAGATTATTTGTGGAAGGTTGTGTCAACACGCCCCGGAGCGCTTTGCAAGTTATAATTTGTGTATCGGTGATGCCTGGGAGAGCACTGGTTTGCCAGAGACGTTCCTGTAGAGTATAAAGCACGCAACCCCTCATAAACCATTTAAAATGCACCTATCCTCGTTGGGGGGCGGGGGGGGCAGGGGGGGTCACAACATGAATGATTTTTATGCATGTTCACATATACCTCTTTTTGACACTCAATCTGTATACAAGCCGTGCTTCTCACAAACCTGAACAACAGTCCTGCTTATTAGTGGAAATGCTGAGTGATTCTCCATGTTGGGTGAACTCTAATGTTGGGTATACAGTGATGTTGGGTATACACTGATGTTTGGTTATACAATTATGTTGGGTGTATGCTGATTGTGAATGTACACTGATGCTGCGTGTATAGTAATGTTGGGTACATACTAATTGTGGCTGTACATTAATGTTGGGTGTACACTGATGTTTTTTAGACTCAAAGAGTCTTTCGATTTTGGGTCTGCTGTAGCTTCTATTTAAATAAGGCTTGCGGAAGCTGGTGTCCATCTCCAGCTGCTAACCCTGGTCCTGAAGAAGTGATCTCCTCTGTCCTGGGGAGAGCCAATGGACGGGTCGTCAGGGAGCTCGTCAGGAAGCAGGCAACACCGAAGTGCATGTCTGCTCTCGCTGGAAGCTTGCGAGGAAGCGACCTCAATAGACGGCCATGACCCAGTTGTCTGTCGTAACTGCATTTCACTGTTGTTGACTGAGTGGTAACGGTGATTGCAGGAATCCCAGGAAACAGCTTTTCTGAAAAAGGTCTTCCCAGAAACCTCTGCGATTCACACAAGATACTGTTTTTTTTTATATTTCCTGGAAGACACAGAGCTGAAACTTTTCAAGGAACTTCTTCCAGGAAATGTCAATCTTGACACACGACACAAGGTACAGCCTTGGTTTAAAAAATAATATATATATTCCCAGCTACGGAATTGTTGGTGCGGCTGTACCAGTGTGTTGTCATGGAAGTAGCAGGCAGGCATGTTGCCCTGGCACAGCTCTACCAGCACTCTACCTGGTGCCCTCACATCAGGCCTGTGCTCGGCAACACGGCGGTAAGCAGATGGCAGGGCTGCGTCTTATCATACATCTCAATATTAGCGGCGAGGCATGCTGGGAGTGTTTGTGGATGGAGAAGCACGCCGTATGACCTGGGAAAGCAAGGCAGTGACCTTCTGTCTCATCACTTACCCCCTCACGCCCCCCGCTGCACTCAAATTACTTTGTTTTATGCAATTAAAGCCGACAGCTGGGCATTGATGGTATTGCCGTTTTTACGGTGATGTTGGCATTCTCTGGTGCGTCGTATGCTTCGTGGAGAGATGGACCCATAGCGCTAGTGGACAATGAAATGTCTTGGGCTTGTGTAATTCCGTTTACCAAGGCTGAGTTCCTGGTGAGTGACAAGTAACAAGAATTAGTCAGCATAGGAGAAAGAGTTATACAAATAAAATACATCGCATAACCTACCACCAAATTAAGTATGCTGAAGAACACGTTTTAGATTTAAGGATTTGTGGTGTTTCTAGATATAAAATCTGTTTTTTTTTTCATTTGTTCTCAAATTGTGATGGGAATTTAAAAAAATCAAAGTTATTGATATAAGCCATCTACTTCTTCACTATATGTGGATTTAGTGCTGTGTTTGCTTGTGACTCTTCCTTTTGGTAAACATTTCTAAACAAGCTGGACCTGGCTGTATTGTAGGTGTATCTGTGTTTACTTCATATGGCTGACAGCAGTGTGCGGTAAGCTATGCTCCAATTTAGCTTTTAGAAGATTATTTTTAAATGCACAGCTTTTTGTAAGATTGCACTCACTACTTGGCTATTAAAGATCAAATAACAGCTGAAAATTAAAGTGTTTCATTTGGTTTTATTTGCCTGTATCGAATCAGCTGCTTCCAACAGCCACATCCAACTGCAGGTAGGATAGCATGGTAATCTCAGCCAGTGCTATAGAGGTGAAATTGGCCAGTATTGTAATACCAGGATACTTGTTTACCAAGTAAAGAAAGAGCTATAATATTGAAGGAAAGGAAAAGAGTTTTTTCCATTTTGTTTTTGAAGTGACAGTTCCAGTGTAATGTTGCTAAGGTCTGCCTTCAATGGCAGTTGAATAGTTATTGAATCTTCTTTGTGATTCATTTCCCATATTGGTCAACATCAAGGCTTCCCTCCAGGTTCTGTGCCTTTGTAGGATAATGAATATGACGTTCCCTGCCGTCTCTAGGCATACGCTCGCCTGGGTGCTGACAAAAGGTGGAAAATCAGAGACTCCACAATGGAATTTAGAAAACTCAGAGGGTTTTGCATGTCACACCAAGGAGGGAAGATTTGAATTTTAGTATTTTGCCAATTTATTGTCAGCAGCAGATTCTGCTCACCAAGTCAAGAAAGGAGCACAGATAGAAAACAAAAAAAAAGAAAGCTGTCATTCAAAGCAGAGAGGGTGGGAGAGAGAGCGAGGGAGAGAGAGCGAGAGATCACAGCGACACCTCGCTTTGTTTTACTGCTTGGAGCGTTTTGGAATGAGCCGGGTGCGCTGTCATTATTGTTATTGAAGGTGCATCGTTATAATGTTTATAATTTTCAAGTTACTCCCGCAGCTATCGACAGTTTACTCGTGCTTTTCCACTCGTCGCAAATTCTTCATTCCTGAGACGATGGCCTCCCTTTGTCAGATCTTCAAAGAAAATATTAGATGCGTGCAGCTGTGAAGCATTTTCTGAGGTGAAGTGCACTTCAGATTAAGAGGGAGATAGTTGTCCGTCTTTGAAGTCGTCTGAACCCGACATCTTTGGGGCGTTTACGTAAATGTACGGCCGTAGAAACGCAGATACGATAAATCTTTAGTACTCCCTGCTATCATGTGGTTTTAGCACTGGATGAAACATGGTGGTTTTAGCACGCAGCTGATGGTAACACCACAGTACACCCCAATCTTGTTGTTTTTGTGACTTTTTAAATAGAATACATGAGAAGTATTCGATCTGACGTCATTGGCAATCATAGAGAACCTAGAAAAGGAAAACTCTGGAACAAATGGCTGCTGCATTTGTCTTTTGAGGGTAACATACACACGCTAAGGTAATAGCAAGGCAGTCAAGATTGCTAGAAATGAGTCCTGTCAAGGGCAATAGTTGTTAATTGCCATATGACTTAAAAATTCTCTGCTTGAGCAAGTCAAAGTCAATTCCAGCAACGACAGTTGGGCTGGGAATTGAGGGCGCCGTGGCAACGCAGAGCGATGCTGCTCTGAGACTTCATTGGTCCTTAGCCCCTCTCTGTGGCCCGTGCTGGCTTCCAGAGATGCGGGCTGGCGAGCCTCCCCCCTGTCCGCCGGGGAGCAGGGGGGGCGGCCCTTCTTAATGATAGCCCACTAATGGTGGCTTCTTTGAAACTCGGCATGGGTATTTGAGGAGTGCCGTCTTTCACCGCCCTCCAGCTCTTGCTTGGCACGCCGCTCTCCGATTCATTCGCCTTTGCTGTCCTGCCCATTTCCTGGCCTGCAAGGGAGGTGCTGGCAACCCCTGTTATCAATTAGCATGAGTTGCTGTTCGCCTTCGTTTCGGCTAAAGTTGAAGATCTCGCGCAAACAGCTAAGAAAGTTGGATGATCTATGTTCTGATCATTTACTTTCCTACTTAAAATGGTGATTAAATAGGAGTCGTTAATAACTGGGTAGCCATTCATCTCCGCTGGAAACTGCTCTGGGACTGCGATCGTTTAAATTGTGTGATCACAGTTTTTATTGCTTCTTAAACTAGTCGTGTTCCTGGTCCTAGTTCCCATCTTTAGGTTATTGTGTCCTGGTTCCACCGACTGCCATGCACTGTTTTTCTAGGCTCCTCCATCCAGGGCTGGAGTGCAGTAGCTTTGGATACCATCCGCTTTGATCCTAATTGGGTTGACATCAGCAGTAATCACTGTTCAAAGAAAAGTTCTATCCATGATAAATAAACTGTAGAAGCTGCCTGAATGGAAAGCTTACTGCTGTCAAAGGAGCTTAATCCCAGGCCTGTCGGAACCGTTCATATCCCCCTGGGCTGGAGACAGCCCAGGCCCGGGTGCATGGCTTGGGCTGCATCTGTCTAGCCCTTAGGGTGCCGTCCATGTATTGTATGTATGTTATCACGACTGTAAGGTACTGGTGAAACAGTGAGGTTAGGGAATAAAGCAGTGTTCGCAGATCACAGTCTTTGCGTGAGCGAACAGACTTGGCTTTTTATGAACCATCAGTTATTCAAATTATGCAGATACATTTTGTGAACTTTGCATAATATGTTGTTGCATTGTGTATACTGTATATTGCTGCACTCTAACATTGTTACATTGTTACACTGTTGGAGTGTTACATTGTTGCAGTGCTACATTGCAACAGTGTCGCATTATTAGTGTTACCTCTCTGCAGTGTTGTATTATGCAGTGTTACCTTGTTGCAGTGTTACTTAGCTGTAGTGTTGCATAGTTACGGTTTGTGATTGCCTAGAATATGACCATTTACAATCTTTATAATCATATAAGAGAAATAACATTTGGAGGAAGGTCTTAATTCCTGCTGATTTATGCTCGGAATGGGAAAAGTCGTGGAATGCCATTGTGGCTTTGCCCTTGACCCCCCAGCAAGCATGCCAGTTACGCGGCTCGTCCCTTCCCTTTTCCTGCCAATGCCAGCAGATCCCTCGGCTCTCCCAGTGTTTTTCTTTGTATCCTTTTCAGATCAGCCTCAATATTATCGATTCATTGTGAAAGAGAAGCTGGAAACTTTGAGTCTTTCAGCTGTTTCCCCTATTTGTGGAGGTTTAATTCTAGGAATGACTGCGAGATCGAATGTCAGTATATAATCATAGTATAGAACCCCCCCATCATTTTACGTATGCGTTTAATGTGTTTGTCAAGGCACAATAATAAATAAGGAATGAATGCAGTTGGCAGGGTGTGACTTATTTTTTTGCCCTTTTGTTTCTTCATCTTTGAAACTGTAAACTATTATTGAGAGAAGCTGTGTCTAAGTGCATCTCAGATGGCGCTGCATTGCAGATTTCTAACCAAACACGCTGCAGAAATTTTCTTAATCAGTTTTTATTGTTTCTAATCAGTCCTTGTGTTGATTTGGAAAAACTAGCCCCCTTTTAATTATCATGATTTCAAATGAAATACATAAATGTGTTTTTGTAATCTTCGATATTTTTCAGTGTTTACGCGGCTTAGACTGGCAGACTGTCTGCTGTGTATTCTGTGCTGTTACCCTCCATAAACCTGGTTGTACCTTATAAACATACCAGCACTGCATCTCTTAGTTATACTGTTATTCATTTTAAAATGACAGGCATTAATATTTCATGGCTTTATTATCATAGTCATGATTGTTTATTAAGGTATTTTATTTAGTCCTAAACACGCTGTGTATCTCTTACTATACTGACGCATGAAAAGATCATTTAATCTTTTTTTAACTATAATGATTTTTAAACAGGTCTGGTTATTCTCTACCAATCAGTGATAGTGATATAGCTCTTTTAAAATAGACGTATTTGTAAAAACCCTTTTTTAATCTGTACCCCATGCTCTTTAAACAGATTTGTGTACGTGGAGAGGAAGACGTCATTCTTGGGTCGTGCTGACGCCAAAGTGGTCATCTTGGAAGTAGGGCTAAGTGTGGCTTCGCTTTGTCTTACTGGGGCGGCAGCGGGACAGACGGGGGGTGGGGGGCGGGCCTCTCTGGGACTCCGTGCCACAGAATGTGGGCCACCGTCTCCAACACGGCCAGTTAACTAATTGGTCGAAAAGCCAACGACTTTCCAGTAAATTTGTCTGAAGGGATAAAGTCCTTCTGGGGTGTAACGGTACCTTTTTCCGCGGTGGATTGATCACTGCAGGCAGCGCGCGGTAAAACACTGTCAGACATGCCAGGGGCTTATAGGGTTCATCCATCACGCCTGTTGATGTGTGGATCTTCTGAAGGGGCTGGCAGCATGTTTGGCAGGAGGCTCTTTCATTTTTAACCGAGGTGATGATTAGTCTAAAATGTCCCTACGTGTCTTGTTTTCAGCATGACATGAAATAGAAGGACAGCGTAGTTGGGATATTTCTGACATCTGAAGGTCTCCCCGGCTTTTTAAATTATGAGTGAGGGGAGGAACACCTTGCCAGGAAATCTGTGTTTCTCCCATGATGAATAGTACAGGTTAATTGTGTTTCTGGCAGGTAAGAGTTTTTACCGTGTATTCCTCATTTTTCTTAATTTCCCGTGAATTTGTTTACTAGAGACACCATATGGGCTACGGGCCTTCTGCACTGCGCGCATCCAGAGTGACGCTGACACACACTAACCGTAAATGTAAAATTAATATTAGGGGGCAGGTTGGCCACCTGTCTGGTGAGATGCAGAGACAGTGCTGCCCATTTGGTGAGGCTGAGAGAGGTGCCAGGGGGCCCCGGTGGGGCTCTGGAGCCCCATATGTCAAGTGCTTCAGGAGGAATTTGGTAGCACGCCTGAGCTTTGGCCAGACTACCTCAGAGCAGCATGAACTCACTGATACTCACCTGCTATTGTTCTGCACCTTTCATATATTGTTATTAGCAATGAAATTGTGAGCAGGTGCAATAATTGCACCTATTTTTACCAAAATCATACAACTGACCTCCTATAGTGAGGTCTGATAACATTATTCTGGTGAATGCATTGCTCGTAGTCCATTACAGCTGTAGGATTCTTAAATCAAGCCACGCAGGCAGGATTCTCTGAAATAATTTTTTTTTTAAGCAGATGCTTTTATCCAAAGTGATGTATGCTTTTGAGAAAGCAGAGTCAGCCAGTGGATTACGGGCCTCGCTTAAGGGCGTAATTGTGACATCACCCTGCTAGCATTGGGATTTGAACCAGCAACCTTCTGATGAGAGGCACAGTCTCAAACTGCTGAGTCACACAGCACTCACCAGCTGTACGACTCTTAAATCATTGACACGTGGACTGGATTCCCCTAGAACATGTTACACATGCCAAGCCATTTTCTTTGTGAAATACATTTTATTGGTTTTTAGTATAGTGCAAGCATTTTTACTCTGATTGTTAAGAGGAGAGGATAAACACTGGAACTTCTCTGAAGGAAGTTCTGTTCAGACAACTTAAGAGTAAGTTCCTCCCAAGCCTGTCAAGATCCAGATAAAAACTGATGGAGCCCACAGGCTGCTAATTTTATTTAAACAAACCACTTAGGTGATTTCAATTTTCCATTGGTCTCTCCCCCCTCAACCTCTCCAATATGCCCCTGTTCTGCCCCTTCTCAATCTGTCTGTATTGGGACATGACAGTAGAGCAGGTATCCTGTGAGCAGTAGTGGTCTAAGACCATGTAGTGCCCTAGGCCAGAGTTTCCCAAAGTGGGGGTTGCAACCCCCAGAAGGGTTGTGAGACACTGGCAGGGGGTCGTGAGATGATTTCCAGAGTATGTTTATAAAATTTAAGAATTGGAAAAAATTCCATTGTAAATGTAACCGGTCGATTGTGATAAATCAGCCTAGGTAAGCTTCTACACTGACAGACCTTACTGCCCAATTTCACCCTGTACTGCGAGGGGACGGGACATTTGCTAAGCCGACGCCTCCTCAGAAAGTGCCACCCTGGGTAATTGCCCACTTTGCTTGCCCTTGATCTGCCACTGTAGTATTTCTACACTCTGAAATGCCAGGTTAAAAACAACCCAACATGGGTAAACTAGCAACCCAGTGCTGGGTAGATTTTGGACAGAACACACGCTGAGCTTTTTGACCCAGCCTCTTGGGTTATGCAATTGAAACATAATGCTGGGTTGTTACAGCTTTCCAAGACTGGAATTTTCTGGACACAAGTGTTTGGTTAAATTTACCATTGGTTCTGAGGTTCTGGTACCATTACCATTGGTGTTCTTTTATGACTTTCATTATTATTAAATACATGTTAGCACCATCTTTAATCATATATATACCATCATTAAATATCATGACTTTACAAACAGTAGATTAATTCTCAGAACATGAATAGCTAGCGAACCAGAAAACTCCACCGCATTAGGTGTCAGTTTATTACACGATAATCACCAGCTGGCAATATCTTATCCATTAGTTAGATTACAGTTAAGTTGCTAGCTATCTGACGAGACGAAAGACGGAATAACTTTAACGTCAAACCTAAGGGGTTAAAATTAACGTATTGTTATGTTTTATATGATTGTAATATTTCAATATTTTCATTATAAATATTATTATAACAATGCATTTAAAGCAATCCGTTCGCCTTGTTACATCTACGCCACATAGGAGTTACGCCTGTTTGTCCTCCAACGGTTTCAACGAACATTTTTTTGAAGCGGTGCACGAGAACATGGGTTTCCACGACAATGGGGGTATAGGTACCCACGTGCTGGGTCAAGCCAGTAACCCAAATGCTGGGTCCGGACAGGGTACTTGGAAGCAAAATAACCCAGGATGCTCAACCCAACGTTTGGGTAAAAAAAGAACCCAGTGTTTTTTAGAGTGAGTAAAAAGAGCGAAGAGTCCGGCAGCGAACGGCGCCGTAAGTGCGTAATAAATGATACAAAAATGAAGTGGCGGCAGAGGAGGAGCGGTCAGTGAAAGTCAGGAGCAGACTCCAAAGGTAAAGTGTCTTTGCGTCGGCAAAGTTAGAAGCGCAGGTCAGGACAGCTTGGCTGCGGGGGCCGGCCCGTCAGCGCCGGGTTTGAAAGAGCGGCCGCGTCCCTGGGGGAGGCGCCCTGGGTTTCTCTCCCCGCACTGCGCGTCCCCGGCACCGCGTTTTCCTCTAGGTTACGATCATACCTTAAAACGCTATGTATAGAAATAATAATGAAAAGGATCTTATCCAGAGCACGGGGCGCTGCTGGGTGTGGTTACAAAACGTATGTATTTATATCAAATAGGCGAAAGGAGATTCTCCCGTTTAACAGGGGCAGAATAGCGGGCGATTGTGGCTTTATAATTATGCCGCCGCCCTGTGTCCCCTTTATAAAGGGAGGGCAGATGTGACGGCCTTAGGGCGGATTCTGGGGTGTTTCTGCCCTCATTACTGTAAGTTTTTCGAAACTTTTAAAGGTAGCAGCGATCCTGTCGCATTGATATCGTTGGATTCATACAGTGCTGACCCATAAATATCAGCAGGTGCGATCTGACACAAAAACGTGAATATCTCTTCATTTATAATTCATTGTGAAACTTTTTTTTGTAAAACCCACGGACATACCCGGCATTTTAATACTTTTTTTTCGTATGCAAACTATAGTTGTTCTTCGGAAAAAAATATGCATTGCGACTTTTTGCAAATATTAATTCAGACCATTCCCGCTAACCCGACAAAGAGAAATAATGGAGCCAGATATTTAGTCTTATTATTCAGTACTGTATTTCACTGTTACTCTTACCTCTATTACTTGGTTAATTTCTGATGTCGAGGTTTACCTTGTAAAATAATAAATGGTGTTACTGCAGTGTAATGGATTGACAGTGTGTAGATTTTTAAACGCTTTCTGCAGTGTATATATTATATACATTGTATATGTAATATATATGGATTATACAGTACCGTATTGTCGGGGGGCGCCTCTCATCGCACGGATGATGGCTGTACCCTTGTAACCGGATGAAACCGAGCAGCGTAGATGAGTCCCTCCGTACAGTACAGCAGCGGTGCCCTGTTTCACCAGCTCCGAGAGTCGGCCCCGATCGAGCAGCGTCCGGAGCTCATCTATCACGCTTATCTACCGGCCGGAGCTCCGCCGGTCACCCCCGGCGCCGCCCACCTGCCTGCCTCTTGCACCCACTCTTATCTCTGCTCGCATAGTTTTAAATACATTTGCTTACTTAATAATCTCCCCCCTGTCGTTATTTGTTGTCCCTGGATCGGGACAATAAGGGTGAGATTAAATTTAATCTTTAATAGGTTAACAGTGTCTCCTTTCTTTAATTAGAATTGAAACATGCAAATGAACCGAATTATCACAGCCAACACATAGCGTCTATGAATAGTGTGATGTTGATGATAATGTGATCTTTTTCCCTGCGACCCTGACCAGGATAAACGGTTATAAGTTGGACAGATGTACATAACACATTTGTAAACATTAAAAAGCTGATAGTGGAGTGCTTTTAGTTGAAGTCCAGACCCTAAGACAGTGTGATGGAAGCTCGTAGCACTGGCATCCTTTCATGAATAACAGTTTGCGCAAGTACTTTCAAATAAGCTTTTCTTACTGACGATTTTCTGTCCGTCTAATTAACTGAAATCAAACTGGAAAATAAAAGCAGAGAGCCCCTCATTTGCAGCTCCTTGACTCATTCGTGAAGGTGATCTGGCTGGATTGGCTTTCCGGTGTGCCTTTGAAAGGCAGGTGTTTCAGTGTGTGCCTTCTGTTGCATTGATACATCTAGCAGAGGAGCTGGACATTATGTCTAAACAGCAGCTTTTGTGCTGTTTTGGCTCCTAAAGAGGATTCAGTACCTCTGAGCTCCCAGTCCCTATGGTTATTCCTTTTCTGATTTGAACATGAATCATTTAACCCCCCCTTTAAAGCTGGCTGCCACCTCAGTTTTCCGTCCTGGCCGGTGTTTTCTAAATGACAGCATACGCCCCCCATTGTGCCAAACATTCACGTAGTATGGTCATCGTCCGATTGCGTTTCATTCATACATTGCGTTTCAACGCGATCGAACCCCATGAGGTGAAATCGCCATATGGAGGGCTGTTTTCCGATGATCCAATAACGGACCCGCAGATAGGGGAGCAGACGGGATGGGCAACGCTGGCGTAGGTTGATGGCGGGGCGGGCAGGTTGGTGGCGGGGCGAGCGGGCAGACTGCTGCTGCTGCAACTTCACGCTGTCGAAAGTGTTAAAGGGCCTCTTGTGCACGGTGAAGCCCAGGTTGTGGGAATCGCTCCTGTCTGCCAGATCTGCTGGCAGGCCCCTCCGTTCCTCGGTACCTGTGCTGGAGCCGTGCCAGGGTTAATTATAGAGCATCGGCAGCATGTGGTGTCAGCCAGCATGCGGGAGGCTGCAGAAAGTGCCGACATGCTGCCATATCCCGGGAAACAAAGGCTGCATTAAAGGCCGTTTGTTTGTTACAGTCGTGCCGAAGTCCTTTCAAATTTGCTGAAAACTAAAAAAAGGACAGATGTAGTTTTTTAAGTGTCTTGCTGGAATTTTAGTTAATCGGAACTAATCAACAGGAGGTCAAGGTCATCCTTCTGTGAGCCTAAGAACTATCCTAATGGGGATATGAAATCCAACAGATGGGCACCGTGCGCATTCCAGAAGTTAAACTTTTGTTTCTCAGACTCCATCAAGTTGAAATCAGCCCGACGCTTGTGATTCCTGGCCTAGATAAAAAGAGCACTACGCCTCTATACATTTTTTCCCCATCTAGTTATTTTTAAAATGGCCCATTTTCGGTATTGTTGTGGCATTGTTTTGACCTTATGCAGAACAATTTCCTAAGCCAAATTAGCTTTCATCTTTCACGGAAATGTGCGCCATGTGATGGGTCTGAAGAAACGGGAAGATGGTGCCACTTGGGTTAATAATATTCCTCTTCTTCCTCTTCGAGTTCCCCGGGAACCTCGATGTCCTTGAAGAAGGCGTCACCTCCTTTGACTCCCCACCTCACTGACGGGGGTTTTTAGGTCTACCTTCAGAAGCAGCACGTCTCCTTCCTTCTAGACCTTTCTCTCCCTCTGTCTTTCTGGTTGATAGCCTCAATTGTTGTCTTTTCTGCCGTGCAGCGTCCGTTAAATATGGCAGCTTCTCCCGGATTTGTTAAATGCAGCGCCCCTTTCAGTTGAGCACGTCATGAGGAAAGCCAGCGTCTTCTCGAGGAGCAGGGGGAAGCCTATGTGCCAGCGCCGATCTCTCGTTAAGTCTGTCACGATTAAAATTAGACTTTGTGCAAATCGGTGAGCACCTGTGGTGGCATTCCCGGATGCACGCTCCAGGCTGCGTGCGCAGGCCTGCAGATGCTGTGCGGGTCGGCACCTGCTCTCCTCCGAGCTTTATGCCAACTGTTTGTTTTCCATCTCCAGGGTTGAAATCTTAAATATCGCTCCATGGCCCCCCTGGGGAGTGGGGGGGAGGGCAGATTAAACAATAAAGGTGGCGGCAGAGCCGGAGTCGCCCTGGCGATGAAGGATAATGATTTATTAATCTGCACCCGCTCAAATTCAAACCAACCTGCTTTGGGGTGCACAGCTTTCCCCGGGGTGGGGGGGATGTCATTGCATGGAACAAATCAGAAATGGTGCGTTTTTTTCAGTGTGCACCGCCGTGAAAACTGCACGCTGCATTATCAGGTGGTGCAGGAGAGATGGGGAGCGGCGCAGGACGGTGTGGTGCGGCAGAGGGAGGGCGGGCGATAAAAGGGTCGCCATAGTCGCGTCTGGGGAAGTTTGTTATTCCACAGAGTTTTTTATTTTTGTCCCTGCCAACAAACAGAGTTTATTTTAGCAATATGGAAAATCCAATTCAGCACAAAATACGGTTAGACGTTATAAATGCCCCTTTATTTCCAAAGTTCTCCTCTTACTTTCCATTGTCTGCTTTATAAATATTTTGATGAGTTTTACTCGACAGCCGAACTTTCCGCAAGTTTAGAAGCCGGCAGGTAAGCGGTGCTGTTGCCCGGCTGGGTACCGTAATATCACAGTGCTGTGCATCTATGAACTCAGCAGATGTGTGTGGGAGAGGCGGCACCAGCGGACTGCAAGTCAGGCATCACCTGCGCTGGGCAATGAAACGCGGTGAACCATAATGTTTCACACCCAGCAGAAATCGTCTTTATTACAGCAGCTCAAGAGAGTACATATGTGTGAGCCACACACATTTTTAAGAAATATTACATCTGTTCCATCGTTTGGAATGTTCTTTAGTGCAATATAATTTGATTTGAATTCAGTATTCAGTATCTCTAAAAATTCCACTTCTCATAAGACAGTTTTCTTTACATGATGACTGACTATTGTGTTTGTGTACACTTGTTACCTGTAGTCCAGAAACCTGTTAATCTACACCGCCCATTTCCAGCAGGTAACACAGATTTTGCTTCGAGATTCTTTCATGAAACTGATTCATTACTTTGGGTGTGTGTTCCTGGCCTCTCATTCTGTTCTAATGATGAAGAAGAAGATGGTGGTTTGGCAGTTTCTTCAACAGCTGTGCCATTGTGTGCTTAAATTCCACTATTCAGTGACTTGGAGGGTCATCAAGCTGTGTAAATAATCCTGCAGTCTTGTTGGAAGGCTGCTTTGTTTGCACGATTCAGAGTTATGTGATAATTAGCAATTGTATACTTAGAAACGTGCATCTATGTATGTACATATTTATGTGTGAAGTGTTCCACATTACATGAACTATGCAATGACGTGAAACTCAAGACAGCAATGAATCATGTATGATGAGCTAATTAGGGCCAAAGATGATCATAAACATACTTTGAGGGCATATGGATCCTGCAGTGAGAAGTAGTGGAGGAGAGCGGAGGGGGTGTAGCAGGAGTCAGGCTGGCCGAGCGCTGCTGGTGGGTGTCTACTGGAGGAACATGGCAGCCTTCCAGATAAGAGAGCTCCAGGGCCTTGACCCAGGCCGGGCCACAGAAGTGACACGAGGAATTATGGTACAGAGACCCTGGAGCACTTTTCTGGGGGTGGTTTTTGCATCCATGTGCAGGTCGTTACTGTGGGCTCCTGGGAGGAAGGCTGTTACCATGTGTCATTCTTCGAGTCACGAAGGAGCTTAACAAGAATACGTGGTTGAGGAGGAGGGATATCAGGAGAACAACATCCAGGACAAGACTTTTTAAACACTGCACTCTTCTGCTTGAGGAGATCATACTCACAAGGGACTCAGGGGAGTACTGGTGGAATAACTTCTCCTGTTGAGAGGGATCGTGAGAAAGCAATCAGCAATGAGAGAGGCTTGGTGGGGGCGGAGTCAGCAGCAAGGGAGGTGCATCGAGGTTATGCATACTGCATCGAGGCGGCGATGCCTGGATCCTGCAATGAGATGTTGCAGTATGCAAAGGTGGATGCTAACATGAGCAAAAGTGTGAATTTATTCATTCTTTGGATATGGGTTCTGTGCTGTGTCCAGGATGTCTTGGGTTGGAATCCTGTAGTTGGGCCCTTGATCAAGACACTGATCCCCAACTGCCCCAGGGGAGCTGAACACTGGTGAACCCCAAAATATGCACTTGCCTATATATATGTGTATGTCTATGTCTTTCATGGAGAGCAAGTTGAAATACTGGAAAATGCCCCCCTAATTTTCCCTGTGAGGATGAATGATGCTGCTGTTGGATTCCATCCATTGAAAGGTTATCTGAGCTGTTGTCTGGCCTGGTGAGGAGCTGGTCAGGATGGGCCTGAAAAGGAGCATTGTGTTGTCGTTTTTGACCTAGTTAATTTTCGTGGTGTGTAGAACCTGGAAGTGCTGTTATCTCATGGATTCATTAGCATTAACCATCAGTGTGTACATTTCATAAATGACTATACATGATCCAGCGTAGCCCAACTCAATTTAAATATGCCAGTCACGCATGAAATATGAGACGTGCGAGACTGTTTGGGCTATTAAGATTGTTCCATAATTGATATGCTTTACCCCTCAGCAGGCACATTAGGGTGTGATGTCCATGATTGAATGTTTCTGCCACGGATCTGCTCTGAAAGTGCGAGCCCTGGAGAACAAAGTTTCCTTCAGCCATTAGGCGGATCGAGCCATCCTTTAGCTGGCAAAGTTAGCATAAAGGAGGACAGCGGCGCTCCCATGAACTTTCTGGAGTGGAAAAGACAGCCATGGGGACAGAAGTTTAGGTAGCGCATGTCTGGAGAGCAGGTGGGAAGGGAAAAAGAGAGGGAGGTCTTAGCGGACATGGACATGAATAGATGGCCTAAAATAAGAAATGGCCTTGGTCATCTTTGTGGCAGATGGAGGTGTGAAGAACAGGAGCGGTCCTCCTGTTTCCTGCGTGGATCCTCTCCATCCAGCACCGAAAACAAAGAGCTGGGGTCCTTCCCTATTGACAGCTGCTCGTTAACAAATCGTAACGAGGTCTTTTCAGGCAAATTCATCCTGGAAAAAAAAACTGAAATCCTCCATAAAATTCTAATTGAAAAAATGTGTAAAAAATAATTGGTATAAAAAGAAGGGGGACATCTGCTCATAAAGATTGAAATGCAAAACAGTCACTGCTACATGGAGGGTTTTTTGTCTTTTTATGTAATGGAATCTCTTGGTAAACGAGTGTCTTTGTTAGATTAAATTAGAGAGTGATCCCCTCAAACTCTTAAGGGATGCGGACGTAGCAACAGCTGAAATCAGCTCGTTTTTTTTTTTTGTCCATTTAAGTGATGCGTGTTTTCAATTAGCAGCAATAATGCATCATTAGCATCCATTCTAACAATGTGGCTTCAAATGGCCCTATGGAGGAAACCCCAAGGTTTCACAAGTTAAGAAGTTGCAAAGAAGAGGTACTTATGTACTCATTTGAAGTCTGTGTTTTACTTATTTTACTCGATGTTGGGAGCTGTGTTGTAAACATATTAGTTGACAGTCTTTAGGCTCTAAACCAAGGCTGCTTACTTCTGGGCCTAGAGGTTGTCTTAATGCTAAGCTCTTTGATACTGATCTCGAAGGGCCAGCTATAAGATTAGACGCAGCTCGACGAGCAGTGATAACAGTGTGGTCCACGTGGCAGAATTCTCCTGCCGGGCTGCTGGGCCTAGTTCTGTGGGCTTCTCACGGTAGTGTGGTTGATAGCAGCTTTCAGGGTGAGTCACTGATACACATATTGCCTTCGCAGTTTGTGTTGTGTCGACCTACATCTCATGTGCTCTGCATTAAACTCTGACATCAGTGAGTGCTCGCTGTGACCCTGTACTGCATAAGTGCTCATAGGAGGCAGATAGATGCATTGGGGACAGCAACTTGTTTTTATGCTGTTGGGTTGGATGACTTGGGAGTCTTTTGCTGGATGAAAGTCCCGTGTTTTTCATTCTAACAGTGATTTCTTGATTCTTCAGACAGCTTAAGAAGAAGAGGCAAGCTTTGTATGTTCTGCTATTATATATGCTGCCTTATTCACCCACTGCCTGACGGCTATACAACGCTGCCTCTTTCAAAGGCATTTGTACTCTGAATGGACATTGAATGTACATATGCCATTTGAACAAATACCATTCTGTCCTGTATTTATTATAGTGGCACATTGTTTTGCACAATTTTTTCGTTTGATCTTTCAATGTTTATTTCATTACTTATTTTTCATTGCATATTTGTTGTCTTCTTGATTTACGTTATCCTATGCATTTGTTTTTGTTTACATTATTCTTTATTGTATTTCTGTCTGTGCTACTGGACAATGAACTTTCCCCCCACAGGGATGAATAAAGTCCTGCGGTGTTTGGAGGGATTTGCCTCAGAATGCATGCGTTAATGTTTCAAACCCCACTCAATCTTGTGCTGTTTCCAGTGAATGATGTCCATGCTCCCGGAGTCCCGCTAGGGTATCAGGGTAACCAGTATCCATCCCACCACAACATGGAGACTTGGGCTACAACTCAGTAATTGGTATCTAATGACTCATAAGATTGAACCGAGGTCTCTGATCATCTTCCACTCCATATTTTTAGCTCTGGTCAATGTGAAGCCTATCCTTCTTAAAGGGACTATTTTTCCATGATATTAGGTGTAAAATTAAAGTTGAATGACTTAAGGGCAGTAAATGCCCATATCGGAAGTGGGCTACACTGTCCTTCTATGAAGATGAACTTGATATATTTGTATGCCTTGGGATTTGATACTAGACACTGGCCGTTCTTTTTTCTTATGGAAAAATAATAATTATTTTTATAAATCCTGATTGGTTAATAAATGCTATTATTAGCTATGTCCATGAGGCTCAGATGCTGTTTAATCTGACACTGACAATTCAGTCCTTGAAAAATAACGGCCGTTGGCCGGGTCTGGAGGTCTCTAATTTTCCCAGCATCCTTTACGCCCTGCCTTTGCCCCAAACTGGGACCAATTTCAGGTCACTTTCCCTTCTGCCGTGTGTCGGTCTTACATTTTATACAGTTACATTCCGAATGCCAGCACATCCTGCCACCAGTTGTGTTTGGCCAGACATCAGTACCAGACTTTCTCTTTGGGTCGTGTTCGATCCTAGAATGGATTTTGGACGTTTTATCAGTCTTTAATGATAAAGCCACATGCGTCCCCTACTGTTATTTGTGAGAGTAGATTCAGCAGACAGTTTCAGTGTCAAAAATCTTCTTTATTTGGTAAAGCAAAGTTGTCCACTTTGGTTGCATTACTCAGTGATCCGAAACTGTGTGCCTGCGTGCACTATTTTATTGTTCAGAGCATTTCCAGTAACAGTTCTTTTGCACTGGTGATTCTTCTGTGATGTTGTATCGATGATTCATGGTGCCATGGAAGAGCTCTTCACTGCAATATTGGGCCCCTGAATGTGTAGAGCGCTCGTCTGTTTGTCTGCTTTGCACCCCATAGGTCCATCATCATCCAGGCCATGGCGCTGCATTTGTTGTCAGGTTTCCGGCCAAGTAACGGATGAGTGTAACGGGAATAAGAGCGGCATGTTAGAGTTAGTATTGCAGGGATGAGCATGAAGTGCAGGTATGCTATGCACCCAGGACAATCCAGAGGGAATTTATAAATGTGCTATCCACTCTTTCTGAAGATTAACACATTAATCACCTGACCAGACGCGGAACAAAAGATATGAGACGCATTGCCTTAGATGACGGTTTGTGATGTCTGTGCTTTTACTACATTTCCTCCCAAACAAAAGGTCTCCAGCGTACTTGGGAGTATTTATGGAGATGATGGCAGGGTCCGGGGCGGGCCCTAGTTAGTGGATCAGTCAGCAGCGAGAGAGCGCTTGGGCCCTAATGAGCTTCTGGGTGCATCTTCAAAGGCGCCTCTGTATATACCCATCGAGCGAGAGTGACTCTACCACGAGGCCGTGGCTGGGGAGGTGATCCGGATAGTGGCAAATGCCAACCAGCATGGGCGGGGCTTTTAAGTATGCTAAAAAACGGAATGTCGGGAAGATCAAATGCTCTTTTTTAATGGACAGACTTTGTCCCGCTCTCCAAACGTTGCATAATTCATGCTCCCGAACATGCAGTGTCTAATGAGGCTTGTGCGCTGTTTATATCGTACCCGGTGACCCGCTCTGAGCGAGGGGGGACTCACAGGCACCCCCCAGTGGCTAACTGAAGTCTTCGTCCCACTTCAGATGGAGGTGCTGAAAATGCACATGAAGTGCGTGTGTCCAATTCAGTGAGTGACACCATCGATCGCTTCATTGATGCTTGTTGATAGACTCATTGGCCCCCATTTCTGCTATTAGAGGCCTTTAAATGCTCTGTGATTGGTCGTTGGTACCGGGACGGGTACACAGGGTGTCTGGAGTGTGCCTGCTTTGCGTGCAGCATCTTCTGACCTCTGTGGGAAGGAGCAGTGCCTCCTGGTGACCCCGGTGACCCCAGTCACATTTCTCTTCTCTCCTCTGTTGGCTGAAAAACCTGGATTTTTCATGTGTGCACGTACACACAAATACCATGTGTTGGTCTGGCTGTATATACACTCACCTAAAGGATTATTAGGAACACCTGTTCAATTTCTCATTAATGCAATTATCTAATCAACCAATC
>JAAGVU020000008.1:21113532-21150230 GCA_011763525.2 Mormyrus iriodes
GGCAGTTCTGAAGGCGAAAGGGGGTCAAACACCGTATTAGTATGGTGTTCCTAATAATCCTTTAGGTGAGTGTATACATGATAATAATGATTCTTCAGTAGGCTATGGTTAGTTTAGCATGTCAACATGAGGCAGAGACCGTATTCATGACGGCTTTGGCAGGAAAATGAAGCTTTTGGAGGAGAGCTGCCCGCCCGCCAGCCTAACAGCGAGTGAGCCTGTGGTCTTCTTGCATGGAGTGGCGGGTGGCGGCTGGTTATTCGGGGGCCCAGCAGACCCCCACGAAATCTGAGTCCTCATTTCACCATCTTTTACCTCATTTAGGTGTTTGACACTGATGCACGTGAGTGGGTTGGCCCGCCCCTTTGCCGCGGTAGCCACGTTGCCTTGGGACTTTGCCCTTGGTGATGCCATCTCCAACCTGGGAGTCCACTGGCCACCCTGGGGAGGCATTCTGGTTTATTGATGAGGAAGCTGACACCATGAGCTAAATAAATCAGCAGAAGTGATGCTCGCGTCACGGGAAATGCGCTTTAGCGCCCAGCCGCGGATCCACGGGCCTTTCAGGAAGCCCAGCTGCTCACCTGCCGCAACTCCTGGCTTTCTGCTTTTCTTATCTCACCAAAGGAGACCCCCATCAGTCCCCCCCACACAGGACCATACCCGTCTGGGGTCTGATGCTTGCAGCTGGGGTTACACACCATGAGACCTTATCAGGTGTGACATATCCAGTCAAAGGCGGTGCCAAAAGTGGCTCCACCCCATCACCCTGCTAGCAGCCTGGCAAATGTGTCAATGCTGAAGTTTGCCCACAGCGCTGGGGTCTGTGCTCCTGTGCGCCTCCTGCTGCCACTGTGTGCATTCAAGTCTCATTGGAATGGGGCACAAGATGTAGCCAAGCAGATACTGAGCTTGGGGGGGGAGCTTTTTTTACCATCTTCAGGGGAACAGCCAAAAAGATTAGGATGCTCAGACCTCTTAATGTTCAGAATCTCAACAAGCCTTTATTGAAACCGCGTCAGCTCTATGCTTCTGAGAAATCATTAGCATTTCCTGGCGGTTTGCATGCAGAACTCCTCTAGATTGTAATTCCTTTCAGCTCCGTGGGCTCAGAGGCCTTTAAAAGTGGGTTTCCTACATCCTACTCAGCTGTAATTAGGTTATTCTTATCTTAAACCAGACAACGAGCCTCGTCCATTGATATGAAACCAGGTAGCGAACACAGTCTCGACAACAGAACACAAGTGGGACACTGAGATGTAGGGTTTTATGTGAGACTGCCTCTTTGTTGTAATGAAGCCTTTTTTTTATGAACAAAGTGCCAGGATCCATCGTCGTGATCCATCTGAAGGTTCCCCCATCAGAAATTTAACAAGCTTATTCTGAAAGAAGACAGGTCTGTAACATTTAAAGATAGTCACTGGCATCCCTGGTAGGGGAATCTCACTCGCTTAATGTTAGTGTCATTGCTGTGTGTCTGGAGGACTCACCATCACTAATTGAGGCCGGTTGATGCTGCTAGAGGTGCTGGGGGCAGGAGGGGGGTAAAGTACCGGGATATGGCTCTGCCCGCCATCGCCGCCCTGCAGGAGACGGGGCTGGCTGCCCACTCACTGACTCAGTAAATGCTACATTAGCATAATAGCCCGTTTAATTGGAGAGACAGAGCAGAATATTATCACTTTATTGTGAGCCTGGGAGGCCGCTGCTTATTTACAGTCAGGGATTGCCAGGTATGCTAAGCGAGGGAAAAACTGTATCATCCCCCTTAGGCAAAGGCTCCTGGCTCTTTATAACATATGGATCCTTTAAAGTAATTACAGTTAAAATATCACTAAAAAGAAAGGTCTGTATCTATTGAGATCAGGTATAAGAATTCACAGAAGATCTATGCCATCATGAGAAACACATGGTGGTAGTGACAAGATTTTTGGACCTAATAGACCTGATTTTCACTTCTATTTTTTTCATACAAATGTGTTTCGCAAGCTTTCCAGCTGGACCGAAACTGGATATGGGACAGATCAGGGTGCCCGAGTATGTGAGCTGCACAGGTGATGCTGTGGTGAATCAGAGAAGTGACATGGCCATCACGTGAGACTCGGGGGGGGTGACTTAAGGCGGGAGGGACTGAAGGGGGCAGGGACGCGGGGGGCTGCCCCCGGGGCCTTCAGCTGGGGGCCCTGTGAAATCTGCCATTGCTGAACAATTAACTGGGAAAGTGTGAACTGTAATGAATGTAATTAATATTTTGTGTGTGAGAAAAGGGCAGAGTGGCCGGTAATTGAAAGGAGCTGTGGGTGCAGGTCAGGCGGGCGGACTGGGGGGGCATTTCTTCCTGCCCATTGTAGAACCCGGTTTATCGTCCCTGAGACAATGCAGCTATTGTTGGCCTATAATGAAACAGGAAATTAAAAGTGAGCAGCGGAGCAGTCTTGTGCAGGGGGGGCGGCAACCCAACATCACATCGCTGATTTGTCACTCAGCAGCCGGTGGCTGTATGGCCTGTGAAGGGGCCACTTCTGGTCCTGAATGATGCGCACCATGCGGGTGGCCATCCTTCTTGGTCTTTGTTGACTGCGACTGCCTCTCGGAGCGAGGATTAGGCAGGTGCCTGGCCGGTGGCCGCACTCTGATCCGACTCAGATCTGGGGCTCTGATCCTGCGCTGTGCTGCCCGGAGAGAGTTGGCGGCCTCGCTGCTCTCCGCCGCGTTCAGAGGTAGAGCAGCCTCTCCCAGCAGCGCCTTTGATGTCCCCTCCCACACAAATGTCACATCACAGCAGCCTAAGTCCCCTGGCATCGGGCAGGGGTGGGGGTTAATTGGTCCCTCACAACCCCGCCCCAGGGTAGTCAATGTTTCCGTTATGAGGCATAGAAAACAATGATGCAAACAAACTGGGGGGATCTTTGATTATTATGAGAAACAAGCTGATTTGCCAGTGTCCGTGGTTATATTCCAAATTGGGGGGGGATCTTATCAAGACAGGGATGAACTTGTTTTTCGCTGACAACGTTGCTTACGCTTGTGCCTTTCAAGGCATTGAGTCAGTCCCTGTTTAGGACTTTTTAGCTGGTTGCTGCTGTGCAGTTTCAAGGTGGAGGTGAATGAGCTGAGATGTTGTGTTTGCAGTATAAAGGACAGGTGTAGTGAAGTGACCCATATTATTCCCTTGATGCTTCAACGAATGGAGCTTCCCTCTTGGCTGCTCCCATAAGCCCCTGGGCTCCCGGTGGGCACCCTGGACAGGATGCCAGTCTGTCAAAGATGTGGCTGCTCTAGCAACCCTGGGATTTGAACTGGTGACCTTCTGATTACAGACACAGTTGCCTAACCTGTCGCCTCCTGCACACATACAGCACTGTGGGGGGAAAATGGAATACCCAGAGGCAAGCCATGTGACACGAGGCCAACACACAAGGGGAGTGACACTGGAAGGTCAAATGGAAGGTGACACAGTTAGTAAATGAATCCTGTACAAAATCAAAGGCTCATGTATGTCACAGCATCCATTTGTCTGTGTGCAGTGGTTACTGCATTGTTTTAAATGAGTATTTTCTGTGTGCCTGAGCAAACTAGTCTTCAGTAACTAGTTTTCAACAATTCTTGTAAACGACTAGGAACTTTTTTTTTTATATATTTAACATCACCAGATTCGTGCAGCTGAATTTTTAAATATCATTTCCACCGAGATATTCCATATCAAGATTTCCAGGACGTGAGTTCCCACAGTTTCTGAACTATATAAATTTATGCATTTATAAAATATTGTCCAGCCAGACTGTGTAATGTGCAAAGTCTCTGAGTTGTGGATTTTAAATTACCGCTGAGACATGCAATGTAAGTAGATGAATTAATGTTAAAATGTGTGCAGTTTCCGTTATTGTAATCCGAAAGCCAGATGCATAATGACTGTTAGCTGTGAGCTTAAATGCCCAAATCATTCGTTTTTTTTGCGGGAACCTGGCACCAGACTTTCTCTGGCTCTCTGCTTGTTGTACTGAGTAATATTTACAGTCAGTGGACTTGTAGAAACCCAGAGGCAATTACAGTACATTTTTCTCCAATGAAAATTACATTTTGTAGACACCGTCAGCAGTAGGAAAAAAGCCGTAATAACATAAATTGTTACAATTTTGCCAGACTGGCAATTCATTGCTGCCTTTCAGTGCTAACATTAGTGCCCAGGAGGGCTTTGTTCGCTAAACAAATATAGTCCGCATGTGTAGCTGGAGTTTGGCTGCGGAAGCTTGAAATGGCAGAAGGGAAACCAAAAAACACCAAGCACCTGATTCCCTACTCCTGCTGTTTATCGGGGAAATGTGTTTGAGTTAATTTCTCGGTTGCTGACTTTTATAAAATATTTATGCTTCACAAATGCTTCTTTAGAGGAGTCAATCTTCAGTTAAGCCTTTTATTGATTATGTTTAAATATCGTGCCACCTAATTGGTTCAGCGGCTTACTCGGGAGGGCTATGAAGAGCATTGGCACATCCTGGTAGCCAGGGTTACCTGTCATCAATGGAGTAATTTAAAATCAAAGACTGCTGGGGGGTGGCGGGAGTGTATTGATGATGCGGTTAAGACTACGCCCCCCCCAGAGGGTCCATTGATGCAGAGAGGGGTTTGGGTTCCCATGCGTGTTTGTAAAACCACATTTGAAATGTCACACTCTACCAAGGGCCAATTTACAATTTACCCAATCAATTAATATATGTTTTACTGGGTGGGGGAGAGACCAAGTAACAGCAAGCAGTGGCTCTGGGATGTGCCCCCCCACCCTATAATCTCAGAGGAGATGTCTGTCTTGGTGACTTGTACCCCAATGTAGAGCTCAGTGTGATCTGGCGGGGCCAGTATGTGTTGAGTAACTTGGAGACGGTGGCACAGGTTTCGGGGTATAAGCGTGGCCTCGTATTGATCAGCTGTCACCCACACCTGTCTCCTGGTCCATTTTTTTGAGCGGTAAAGTGGCCCCATGGTGAAACTCACCTGTTGCCGGCCCGCCTCATTTCCATTTCAGGCACAGAGAGCCGTACGAAAAAGCCAGCTGATATAAATAAACAAAGCAGGCAGCGGCACGGGCAGTGGAGTGGGCACCCACATAGGACCCCACCTGCTCTGCAGTGAGTAGAACGGCAGCTGTCTATGGGTGTTTCTTAAAACCAAGAACACAAAGATTGTAGTCGTGGTCTTGGCAAGACTGGTCTTGCTAACTTGCCTCCCTAGAGCGAACTTGAGGCTCAATGAATCATGGGATTGGTCTCGTTTGGCGAGGATGCAACCGATGTATCTTTGATATTTGGGGCAGGTCAAGAACGACATCCAGGGATTTTTATCGTCCTCCGTACTTCTGTTCTTAGTATTGGAAATGTACTTCAGCAACAGAAGATGACGTAAAATAGGTACACAAAAACACAAGTATAGTCAAGTATGCATATTGAGAAACACGCAGTGCTTTAGCGTGGGCCCTCCAGCAGGCCATGCCTGCTCCACGATGCCCGGGAGGCGTCCAGCGCAGTGCCTGTTTAAAAACACAGCCGCGCTCTGTGAGGATCAAACCCACTGCCACCCATGTCTGGTACTGGAGGTGCTGAACGGAGCCAAGTCACAGCCACATACTAAATATTTGTCCTGCTGATGTTGTCAGCAGGCCGTTCACAGAGGGAGGAGGCAGCTTATGAATTAATATGACCGCCGTTTCACTCCTGTCCCACATTCGCTTGTGTCTGGGCCGGCTGCTTGGGGAGTGACCGGCGCAGCTGAATGAGGGAGCCGTCCATGTTTATTGCTGGAGTAAAAACACCTCAGAAGAGGTTTGCACAGAAAAGCAAACGTAGTACAGACCCGAAAGTCGGTGGCAAACAGGAAACCTCACCAGACAAACGTGATACGCAGCATTTCATCCTCTTCTGTCCTGTGTGCTACCCGTATGATCACAGTGAAATTTCCTGAGGAGGGCTACCATTATGGTGCAAACTACAGTGCCAGTGGAAGTGTTCCAGTAGGAGGTGCTAGAGGTGCCTTTTGGGTGAACCACAAACAAACAGTTTTGGCATTTGGCCTAACCCAGCCTGCTGACTTACTCTGTTGATCAGGCTGAAGGCAGCTACTTGTCCTGCTAACTCTGGCCTGAATGACTTCTGTCAAAGCTTTGAATACTGACATGATCGTCAAATGTTAGCTTAGAGCAGCATGACGGTGTGAGGCAACGCTGGTACTTGTATGGCCCTTGGAGAGTGCCTTGTCGCAGTTGGCAGAGCACTGCCTCATAGCTCCTCTTCCTAGTGCTCTTCTCGTAGGACAGCGGTCAGCGAGGGTCCGAGTGCATGGAAACAGAGATACGCCCCCTAGAATCCCGCACGGGGGTTGGGAGTCCAGCTGGCCTCTGGCAGTGTGGTTCAATAGGAAGCTCCAGCTCTATTCAAATCTCCCTTCAAAAAGTGCAATTAAATCCCGCTTACATTTCATTCCGGGCCTACGCCATCTATCCAGCTCTTTCTTGGTCCGTTTGATTGCCTTGTAATCTTCTGGAATATTCTCTCCAAGAGAAGGCTTCACGGTATCAAGCTTATTTAAACCCATTGGACCCTGTTGGCATGGCAGGGCTGTCCTGGGCCATCCCTGGTGAAAACGCGCTGGGCTTATTAGCTAAATCCCTACCAAGGGCTAATGTAGCCCCTCTAGGCAGGCTGCAGACCAAGTCTCCGTTTTTCACTCTTTCCAACTGTCTCTCTCTCTCTCTCTCTCTCTCTCTCTCACTCTCTTACCTCCTCTCCCTTTTTTTCTCCCTTCCCCTGTCTCTCCCTCTCTTTTGCTCGTTCTCTCTCTCAGTCTCTCTCCCTCTCTCTCTCCCCCCTCTCTCCCTCTCTGTCCCTCTCCTTATTCAAATTGTCCAAACCTCAGCAGTCCTTTTTCAGTGGCGTGATTGCTGAGGAAGTGGGCGGCCCATGATCATCAGCCAGGTCCACGCTGTGCCACGGCGGGAGGGGTGAGGGAGGTAGCTGGTGGTTCCAGGGTTTGCCTGGCCCTTCCGCTCGCACCCGCACACTCAGTGCTGCATGCCCCTCCACTCCCCACCACCCCAGCTGACCTTTCCCTCCTTTAACCGGGATAATACTTTTGTTTTGTAAATAATGACAGAGAAGTAGGGAGCGCGGCCTGGCAGCTCACCGCTTAAGCTGAATTTATCTTTCTGGCATTTAAAGGTGGGCTTTTCACTGCCGTTATCAATGGCCTCCTCTTCGAACAAGTAAACATCCCATTTATTATTAACTTGGATTTATAGTAGATCATTAATCTCAGCTGACAGAGCGGCTGCTTGTTACGGTGGCATTTCCTGCGATCGGGCAGGGGTGGGGGGTGGCTTTGGGATGCTCCACGCTCTGGTGCATAGCCCCGTGCCTCACAAGTCCTCAATTATACCCATTATGGCTCAGCGCGCTTCTTGCTGTATTCAAATCGTTCTTGGCAGTAAGGGCTTACTGTGGTTAAGCAGCCAGAAACGCAAACATTCCCCGTGTTCTTTCTGAAATGGCTTCATTTAGTGAAGAGTGGTACAGATATGCCCCCCTTGTCTTTCTCATCTGGCTTGATAACAACTTGAGACCAGTGCTGCTAGGTCACTGGATCACATGGACCCAAGCACACTTGCTCCTGTATCAGGCACTGCCCCATTCCACTGTCATGAGGGATTGCCATTTCTCATCCAGTCCACTGGGAGCAACTCTGCGTACAAAGGTAATGGAAAGTCTGCTAATGGAAACACTTTCCCGGTTACTGTTACGTTACAGAGTTATACCAGAGAGAGTTAAACTGCTTTACCAATTGGTTGATTAATCTGAATGATTAATTTTCCTCCATTTAATTTTTCAAAATTTTATTTTGACAACAAACTGTATGTCATTAGCATGCTTTAGATAATGGACGCCGGCTTTTAGGCACTTTACTGACATTACTTAAACCCACAATTCGATAAGCACAATAGTAGTAAGCTTAAAATATTAATAACAGGTGTATTGTGATGCCCAAATTTAGTAATCTGTATAAATTTGGTATATCCTTATGCTTAATAAATTCGGTTAGCGGAGTGCGCCACAGCTGACCGTTTTCTTATATACTATGGAAGCGATAAGCACTGAAGTTGCTGTGAAGAAAGGGACAGCTCAGCAGCTTTTAAAAGATGAGATATTGTGGTTAAACAAGGTAAAAAAGATGGTGATGTTGTGATACTTTTTGGAGTTAAAAGTCCGACGTTTTTTTGTAAGTATAGTTTTCATCTTCATTTCAGTACACAAATTATTATTTTTATTTAGTAACTCGTTTTTGTTTCCCTTTTAATTTACCATAATAACACTGGTGCACAAACACACACATCGGCACCGCTAATCAATGTAGAATAAACCCAGATCTTCTCAAACGCATATTCAATGGAAATTCTAAGATATACTAGGCAGATACATTTATGGCTTTAATAATGAGTTTATTTAGCAGCTAAAAGGGCAAGAGAAATTAAAAGCTCTCCAAACTAATTGTAAGGACCAGGAACTACACAAGACACAGAAGCCAACGTGCAGGAGACCTGGAGTTTATCCAAGAGCTGGCAGCAACCAAATCCAAGATGTTCAGCGAAAGGCAATGTCAAAGAGAGCAGTTCAAAGGGTTCGGTAGCTGGGTAGATCAGTCCTATGTAGGCATGCCGGACAGGGGAGCGTGAGACACAGGATGACAGGCAGGGGCAAGCGAGCCAGGGCGAGGCAGGGCAGGAAGGACGGGCAGGGCAGGCAGGACAGGCGAGACAGACAAAAGACAAGGGAAAAGAAACGCTCAGTATGGCTCATGAGCAGGGCAGATGGGTGCGGATTGGTCCTAGCTGGGATGCCCCGCCTGGGTGGGCGTGACACTAATGGTAATTTAATAAATTTGAATAGATAACACTTACAGTGGTTTTACCTTTTCTGCCGGTCTAGAATAGCATCTGTGTGTTTTCTCTCCAGGTGCTCATGCATAGTACTGGTGCTGCAGTGGCATGCCATTGAAACTTTGCACAATGTACAAACTTCCTTTTTGTTTTGTGATCATTTGAACTACTCACATAATTACATAGTGATATTGAAGGAAACAATTTGCTATAATGAATTAGAAATGAAAAAAAGGTAATTTCACTAAAATAAAAAAAAACAATGTGTTGATTTAAAATATTGATGTTGAAGCATTTTAAGCGTCGACGTCATTGACTATGTCGACTAATCGCGACAGCCGTACTCTGCATTGTGCCTGACTTTATGCATGTGGGGACATGAAAGGCTGGCAGGCCCTGTAAGCGAAGGGACAGGGATGGTGGGAGAATGAGAAAATCAGAGGGACAGAGTGACAGATAGGGGGACAGATAGACAGAGGGACAGCAAGACAGACAGAGAGACAGACAAGGGACTGAGAGATAGAAAGAGAGACAAACAGGCGGACAGATGGACAGAGGGACAGCGAGACGGGCAGAGAGACAGAGGGGGGACAAAGACACAGACAAGGGACTGAAAAACAGACAATGTGTGATTTGTGCCATGTTCTGTTTGTGTGGCATGCAGTTTGTGTCGCGTTTGGTTTGTCCTGCATGTGGTTTGTGCAGAAAGCCATTTGTGCCCTGTGAGGTTTGTACCGCATTTGGTTTGTACGCGTTTGTGTCGCGTTCGGTTTGTCCTGCATGCGGTTTGTGCTGCCTGCTGTTTGTGCTGCTTGCAGTTTTTTTGCGTGCCATTTGTGCTATGTGCAGTTTGTGCTGCGTGCCATTTCTGCAAAGTGCCATTCGTGTACTGTGTCGTTTGTACAGTGTTTAGTTTATGCCACCTGTGGCTTTTGTGGCCTTCCATTTGTGCCGTGTGTGGTTTGTGCTGCATTCAGTTTGTGCTGCGTGTGGTTTGTGCTGCATTCAGCTTCTGCCGTGTGTCGTTTGTGCCACGTACCGTTTGTGCAGCTTGTGGTTACCCAGGCAGCCGTCCAGCTGTGAGCGACATCGTGGTGTGGGGTGGGTCTGTTCCTGGCAACGGGCTCCCCTGACATTTTATTATTATTTACAGTCAGCTGTGGGAGCCGGCAGCTTCCTCCTGCTCTTGGATCGGTTGTGCAGATGCCTCCGTTCCCCGCCTCCACATTGAGGGTGTATTCTGTCTTTCCACTTTTTCTTTGCGTTTGACTTCAGTCAAGTTTTGGGGCCAAAGCTTATTTTGTATCTGTCATTCTTTTGAAAACAACTTGAATGGTTTTAATCAAAGATTCCATGAAGCCAGTGAGATAGGCCGTTGTTTTGGCCCCCGACGCCACTGCTGCCGTCTGATGCAAGAGCGCCGGAACACCAGTTTGGAGCAGGCGGAGTTTAAGGAACTGCAGCCGCAATATGGGTGGAGAACCAGGGGTGGGGCTGTAGTCATGAGACCTAGCTGGGTCACCCCCTGTTATTGCCTGTAGAAGACAAACATAGATATTTTTTGTCTGTTGTGAGGGATAAGCAGGTTTGATAGATGGATGGATGTGTTGTACTCAGTTTCTGTGGCACTCCTCACAGTGAACATAGATTGTATACTGGTATGAACAGGATATATACAGTTAAGGCCAAAATTATTCATACCCATACCAAATATTGATGTATAGTAGGGCTGTCACTGTCGATTATATCAATAATCGATTAAGCTGATGATTCATCGAGTTTATATATATATATATAATTGTATTTGGCGTGAGGCTGGAACCAACCAACCATTGCAGGGTCACACATACGGTCAGTTTAGGCTCCAGTTTATTTAAAGTTGCATGTTTCAGGACATTGGAAGGAAACCGAAGAACGTTAACAAGCCACGCCCACACGGGGAAAACGCACAAACTCCAGACGCGCAAAGCGGAGGTGTGCACCGCTATCCACTGCACCACTGTGCCGCCCTGACAGGCCTGCACAATGTGCCATGTTAATATTGACATGACATTTTATACACATTCAGTTGTGACATCGCAAGGACGGCAGTAGTCTGCTGGGTTCAAACCATCAATACGCTGTGTTAAAACATTTTTGGTCGGTCAAAGGAAAGATGATTTAGCAAGCTTTGCAGTTCTAACGATGGTTCCCCTTTAAAATTATTTAGCATATGTAAAAAAAAAAATCAGTCTAAAGTTTACTGCTTTTGCATGAGCTCTGCATGCACTCTCTCAGACAACCATAATAATTCTCGTCCTTAGTATTTGATTCACTCAGAGACGAAGCGGCGCATCCGTAAGAAATGAAACAAAACGAGCAAAGAGGAGAAAAGCGAACTAGAACTGGTAACGAAAAGACATTCGTCTTCCACTGTATGGAAATATTATGTATTTGATAGAGAATATATTGAGTAAAGGCAAGTGATTGTCAGCACTGCTTTGTATCAGTTGGCACGACTAACGACAATACCACCAACTTATTTGACAGACTCTGTTGATAGATAATTTATATTTGGCTATATAGTAAGTTTTCAACGTTTTAAATATTTCTAAAACTTAAAATACAGTTCCACCGTACTAAAAACACAATATGTTCACAAAATGATTAATATTATATGGTTTACATGTACCGTATTATGTAAGACGATGCGGCTAAGCGACAGGGTTAACATTTGTTTTAGCAGCGATTATTTTGACATAGAGGAATCGTAGAAAGTAAATTAAACCAAAGAATTTAAAGTCAAAATGATGACAACGACAGGCTAGGCTGCTAAATGGCAGAAATCTATGGCTACCTTTGCATTATTGGGTGCTATCCGTCAAACCAGGAAATCTTATTTAAGATGTATTTAATTGCAGTCGAGCTGTGGTGATGTTTAAGTGCGGCTTTTCAATACTGACGGGCGACTGTATTTTCATTTTAATGTGAAGTGCCTCCACACAACTGATGGTTTTCGCTCTGTTTTCACCTTCATCCGCTATGCGCGGTCTTCGTTCCGCTGTATTGTCGAGAAATCAAGAAGGAAAATTTTAATCGATGCTTTTTAATAATCGAGTAATCATGACAGCTCTAATCTATAGTGAATTTTTATTTGACCAGTAGGTTTCTTCAGGCTGGAAATGGCATAAGTATCTGACAATAGATGGTCAGACATTGTATTAGAGATATAAATTTAAAAAATGTACTATTTTGATGTTTATTATACATTTTTATGAAAAATGCCGTGTCCAAAATTATTTATACCCTTTCTCAATAATCAGTGGCAAAGCCTTTATTTGCCATCACAGCAATCAAATGGTTCTTATAATTGCTAACAAGCTTTATGCATGTATCCACTGGGATTTTAGACCATTTATTTTTTGCAAAGATCTCTTTGAGGTCTTTGAGGTTGGACGGCTCCCTTGCCATCACTCTGGTCTTCAGTTCCCTCCACAGATTCTCAATGGGATTCAGGTCTGAACTCTGGCTGGGCCACTCCAAAATGTTAGTATCGTTTTCTGTTAACCATTTCTTGACCACTTTGGCTGTATGTTTTGGATCATTGTCTTGTTGGATGATCCAATGCTGCCCAAGGCCAAGATTTCCTGCAGAATCTTAATGTGGTGTTCTTTTTTCATGATGCCATTTACTCTGACAAGGTTGCCTGGCCCACTGGCTAAAAAACACCCCCAAAGCATTACATTCCCACCACCATGCCAGACCATGGGGATGGTGTTCTTGGGGTTGAATGAGTCTCTGTTTTTTCACCAAGTGAAAGCCACTTCCTTGTCTCCAAACAATTCAATCTTCATCTCATCCAACCACTTAATTGATGACCAAAAACTTTCTTCTTTGTCCAGGTGAGCTTTTGCAAAGACCAGGCGAGCAGCTTTTGTGTGCCTGTCTTGGAGAAGTGGAGTCCTCCTTGGTCGGCATTAATAGAGACCAGCCTTGTCCAATAGGTTGTTTGCCTTGTGATGTTGGTACCAGAATTTCTCAGGATTTGTCAGGATGGCCTTGGTGGTCATCCATGTATTCTTCTTGGCCTCTTACACTACCATTCATGCCAGCGCAGGGGTCACTTTTTGCTTCCTTCCACGCCTTTTAAGATTTTTCACAGTGTAGAACTCCTTGTATTTTTAGTTATACTTTGCATTGTGGCCACTGGCACTTGAAAACACTTGGATATAGCTTTATAGCCTTTCCCCATCTTGTGATTATCCACAATGCGAAACTGGAGGTCTTCGCTAAGCTCTTTGGTTTTCGCCATGACTTGCAGTTGACTAGGAACTGACTAGAGAACTACTGCATCAGCTGTTCTCACTTTATAGGTGATTTGAATTCTCTAGAACATTGTAATAATTACCAGGACCATTTGGAATGGTATAGAAGCTTGTATTTTCTCAAAAATTTCAAGGGGTATGAATAATTTTGGACATGGCATTTTTCATAAAAATGTAAAATAAGCATCAAAATAGTAATTTTTTAAAATGTACATCTCTAGCAAAAAGTCTGACCATCTATTGTCAGATGCTTATGCCATTTCCAGCCAGAAGAAACCTACTGGTCAAAGAAAAATTCACTATAGATCAATATTTGGTATGGGTATGAATAATTTTGGGCTTAACTGTAGCTGCTCATTTATACACACTGGATTCTGCTGCTTGTGGATCAGCTGCCGCCTGTCAGGAAGAAGAGTGACTGTGAGGAAGGGGGGGTTCAGGATCGACGGCTTTGTCCCTCCCCAGAGCGTTCTGTGACAGCATGGACCTTTTGTGGGGAGGTGAAAGTTCACCTGCAGTCTTGAGGGGGGTTGCCGTTGTGGGGGTGTGCATTTGAAGCTAGCAGCAGGCACCCCCATGTAGCTTGGAACCAGCACTGGCCAGCTTTGCAGGACCCGTTTGCCCTCTGTGTGACTCCACCGGCTTCAGAGATGACAGGCATGTTTGTTCTGGGCTCATAGACTCATGTGCCTATGCGTAAACATTAGGGCTGTCACTTTTTAACCAATATCCGAACATTCGTTCGAACATTCGGATTCAGATTTGAATTATAATTAACCCATTTGAATTTTAAAGTGTTACTGTAGCCTATAAACACTTTACATCGTTTGCTGTAATTTCGTTGTTTGCCGTCTGTGAAGCCCCTAAAAGGTCAGTGTGGGAAAATATTTTGAAATACTTTTGAGTTCCCTTGCAATACACTACACTTGCTCACTTGCTATTTGCTGCAAGGTGATGGCAAGGATAAACCTAAATAATACAGATATGTCCTGTTAAGTGTGCTTTAAGCCTTAAACTATGGGGGACAATGTACACCATATAACTTTATGTGATTTAGACGTATTTATTAGTAATTGCACTGTGTCCATTCATTGCCAGTGACTTTAAGCAAGACAGCAGGGCTATTGAATCTGAAGTTCACACACAAACCGTGAAATATGTTACAGACATTGAAAGATATTACAGTCATAAAACTGCATATAAAGCTAACTTTACTGTAGATGTTGATGTTAAGGTTTAAGCTCAAACCCACTTTCTGGAAAATTTCAGTATAAATCTGCATATCCCCACATACATTATCAAGCGAGAATACCAAGGATGTGTATCCAAAAGTGGGTTCAGTTTAAACCTTAACTATGACAGCACAGTAAAATTAACTTTACGTTCAGCTTTCCGGCTGTAATATCTTTCAGTAACAGCAAGCAACACCCCTTGGTTTTCCAGATTTCTTTATGGGTGAATTTTAATTAATATTTCAATGTTAGTGTGTGCACTTCACGTTCAGTAGCCCAACTGTCTTGCTTACAATCTCTGGCGGTGTAGTTATTAATAATTATGTATAAAAACACATAAAAACGCATAAAATTACATGGTGTGCATTGTCCCCCATAGTTTAATGCTTAAAGCAAACTTAACTGGACATGTCTTTATCACTTAGGCTTATACTTATTACTCCATTAATTCTATCTTTTGTACTTTAAACAGACACAGTACAGTCATTATTAGAATTGCAAAAGTATTGTGTGGGAACGCAAAAGTTTTGCAAGGGAACACAAAACTATTTCAAAAAATATTTTCCCACCCTGACCTCTTAGAGGCTCTATACAAATGTGAAATGTGTTGTACAGTCTGATAATTAAATATTTAAGAGAATGATTCTGTGTTGTCTTTTTTGTTTTTTTTGGGGGGGGGGTGGCACAGGTATTAGAATGTATTCGAATGAATTCTGTGACATTTGAAATTAATTCGAACTTCATTCGAAAAGAGTGACAGCCCTAGTACACATGCGTGTGCATATGCATGACATATAAACTTTAATATCAGTGCCTGATTTTCTGTGCGGATCTATCTGTTGTCTTTGTGAAGCCAAACTGAACTCTTCATGTATCATGTAGATTGAACTGAACAGCAGCATACCTGTTCCTGGGAATGTTTCTATTAAAGATGCTAGTGTTTTTAGATGGCTTGTAAATACTGTGCAGTCAAACATATTAAATAGCTTGTTTAAACCTCAGACTGACGGAATCCTTTGTGAATTGTATTTGTGTCATTTTAGGTTTAATTTTAATTTCGGTAAATTTCTCGGATACTTGTCAAGGAGCTGATGATGAGCAGAGCTGCTCTGCAATCTGCTTGTACAGTCTAGTGTGGCTTTTCTAGACATGGATGTGGAGAATGCCACCATGCTGATGTCATTGGCAGGGTCAGCTCGGAGGCGCCTGGTTGGCTTCCCCAGTGCGCATGTCCACACTCCCTGAGCCCACAGCCAGTGTGTGGGGGTGCTCCGTGCCTCGCTGGGGGGCAAAACACTGCAGCTGGCTTTGATCTGCTTCTGCCCCGTCTTGTCCAATCAGCATCATGTCAGCATCTTCCAGGAGTGGAGATTCCGGAAGGGAAACTGGCCCTGTCAGGCTGCATTTAAAATGTACAGAGTCTCAGCAACTATAGACGGAATAGCACATAAAGTGGGGCACATTAAAAGCTTGCTGGAAAAGAGCACATTTGTACATGAGGGGCTTTTAACCTGAAATCCAACGTGCCAACCGAGAATCGAGAGAGCCAGAGTTACAGACGGTCAGTGAAAATATAAGCGGGGATACAGCATTTCACCGCTGCACCTTTCTGGTTTTTCCACACGTAGATCATTTTATGAAACATTTCACTGTTTAATAACGTATCTCAGGACTGGTTGAAAATTGCAGCTCTGCAGGGCATGTGCCAGACCCAGGTTAACAAGTGTAACAAGCCGGGCTTGGAGTGAAATTACTTTTTTTTTTACCTGCAATGAAAGAGGTAGAGCTAGCATCTGGGATTTTTGATCCTGTTTACAGGTCTAGTTTTATTTATTTATCCTCTGCTCTGGTACTTCCTGAATTTCATCCATGGAGCAGAAAGGAGGCGTCCAAAGTGTGACTGACTGACTGTGTGACGGGTTTGCTGATAACTTTGTTGATAACTGACAGGGAACGACTGAGTGCGAAATTGTCCGCTCTCATTACGTTGTGAAATTGAAATACAGGTTCTGTTATGTCTTTGGTATCCATGGCAACTCCTGGCCCAATAGTCTGTGTTGTCAGGTGTGTGTGTGTGTGTGGGGGGGGGTTAGGTTCAGGTTTGTATTGTAAGGTGGGAGGGGTGAGGTTCAGGTCTGTATTGTTATATTTTTTGAAAATCGTGGCATCCCTGAAGCCATTGGGGTTGGGGTCTAGTGCTGATATGATTACACTGTTGGTGACAAAATTCGAACCCACAACCTTCTGAGCAGCACACTAGCATGGCACTGTATTTTAAGTAGTGGTGAATTATAAAGTAAATTACCTCATGTATGGGTTTACTGACTTTGTTATCTGTCATCCATGCTATGCCATGAATGTGTGCCGTCCGTCTTGCTGTAGCGAACAGGGATAAACCCCCACTTTGGTGCTAGAGGACCACTTCCTGTACATAGGGACCCTGTGCATTGCACATCCAGTATAGACACCTCCCCAACCAAAATGTTGGAAGCCTACAGGAGTGCCATGAGGTGGTGGGTGAAAAACAATAGCATCCATACTCTGCGAGAAGACGAGGTTCGAAGGTCTGTGTTTGTACGTGGGATGGGGCGCCGAGACAGTAACAAAGACTAATGCTGTTTATGAACACGCGCCTCTCGCATCTAATCATGGTGTCTATTCCCATGAGCACGCTTGTTACTCAGGCTCCCCTCAGACTCCCAGAGTGCCGTTTGCTCGCAGAGCCACTTTATTTTTAGCGCGTTGTGAAGTCCCCCCCCCACACCCTCCCCGCCTGCAGATCGGGGCCCCCTCCTCCAGGGCTGCGTCGGGTTTGAAGATGATGTCCTTTGGACGTGATTAATTCAGTAGCGGGAAAACGAGCTGTCCCCCAACTGAAAATAGCAGCCCTGTAAACGACGATTTCCCCTTCATTTATTTTTGTTGCCTCGTTCATGGTTAGGCATGTATTACAACAGGAAGGGGGAGGGATGAGGGAGTACGCATTGGAGTATGCAGTGGAGTACGCGCTGGAGTCACGGTGTGTGGGGTAGGAGTAGCAGCGTCTCCTCTCAGCTCCACACGTTGCCTCTCTTCTCTGCTTTCCTGCTCTGTCTTTTCTTTTCCCTGCTTCCCCCATGGCTTGGCCAGCCCCCCTCCCCCCTCGGCGGCGCGTCGTCCTGAATGTTGTGGTTGGGAACACCGCCGGGCGGTTATTCATTTGAAAAGCATGTCCCGGGCACGAGAAGACACGTGTGAGGCACGGGGTCTCCCGTGGCTGGCAAGTCCCGTACAAGGAGGGCGGCTGGCCTGGAGCCAGCGGAGTCACACGGAGGCTTGCCCTTCCGTGCTTCTGACAGCCGTGACAGTGTCACTGTGCACTGCTAATATTACAGTACAGAGCAACACACCTGTGATACAGAGGGAAAAATTAACATTTTAACCATCATGCAGATGATCTGATCGTCCTCATACTGCATTCCCTGTCACAGTTTTATTTGTTAAGTAATTGTAAAGGTGGTTAATTACCTCAGGTAGCAATTATGGGTGTAATAATGGTGTATCACTTTCCTCAGAAGAAAATAATTACAGACATGAGCTGTGACCAGTCAGGTACAATGATCAATCTCCTGCAACAACCAATCAGCCAATTAAAAGACAGATGTGCTACTGAGCAGTGATATTATAGTACCCATGCTGCGGCGTGTTGCACCACCGTGGTTCTCACACTCATAAACACAGTAGCGGCTGGGGGGGGGACTCCATGTCTCTGCGTCTCTGCTGTGTCTTGGATAACTAATGAAGTATATTCAGGCTCTGAACACGGTGCTTAACTCCCTCACCGCTAATTAATGGAGCGTTGGAAAGGCGCCGTTTCTGAGAACCTCGTGCGCCGGATTTTTTTCTTACCATCTTCTGTAATGCGAACAAACATTAAACACCCAGAGTAAAGACAGAGCTTCCTCTGAGTATTGTCCTACAAACCGGGTTTTTTTCTAATTACCGGAAGATTGTTCCGCTTGTGCAGTGAGTACAGACTGCAGTTTCTAAACTCGTGTACGTGGTGGCGAGACTGGAGCATAAGCTTATTAGGGTCCTTTGCGCAGGTGAGTGCAGGTCACAGGCTCTCTGCTCTTTTGGCAGAGGCTCCATTCTCCGTCTGTGTGGTGAAGAGCATCCCTCCATCCTGCCCTCAACCGTGTGGTGTTTCCGACCTCTCACTGACCTCTTTGTTTTTAAGGCAGCCGGTCGGTCGCTAGTGAGCCTAGTGCGACCGGGCTGGTAGGGAGCAACTTGATGGAACGGTCGTGGAAATTGCTCAATTAGAGTCTGTATGGACTTGTTAGCTGGGATCAGGGCAGGTCTCTTGATGGCAGGGGTGATACCGCTTGGGCATGTCGGCTAGACAGCGCTCTGTGAGAGGATGTTTACACAAGGGGTCAGACCCTTGCTTCAGGGGTGCCATCGCTGGCGCCACGTTCAAAGAGAAATGCGGCCTGGTTCTGCAACTTAACGAATGGGCTTCCTAGCTAAATGGTGTAACGACAGCAGAAAGTTGAACTTAGCAATAGGTCCCCATGCGAGGGGTTCCTACGGAAAGCAGAGGACAGAGAAGGAGCATAAACACAGGCTGGTGGTGAGGGCTGCGGCCTAAATGGGGTAGCTGAGTCCAAATGAACCACAGGTCGTCAAAACGCCACCCGGCCTCAGCTCAGGTTCGTCATGCCCCATTGATGGGGCACACGTTAGCAGAGTGGGATCACTCTCATCGCCGTACCGGGGACGAGTAGACACCCCCCTCAGATTGCCCGACCAGGCAGGATGCATAAAACATCTGCAGGCCAAAAAAAGTGAGGAGGGAATTTATCACTGTCAGCCCCTCGGAAGACACCTTCTTCCCGGGCTTGACAAGCTGTGGCTAATTTGGGATTTTATTCTAGAGGAGGGATTTCGTTTAGATGTTCCAAACACGCCTTCCCCTCCTGCTGGAGGTCCAACGAATGTCGGAATTGCTGTGAAGTGTTAACCTGCCACCATGCTCTAAGGTGAAACACCATTTCGCTAATTTACAGAGTGATGCATGGGGAGTGTGACCATGCCGTGTATTTGAGTAGTACCTACTAATGCAGAGTACAATCTAAGTTGCTGAGTACTGCACTGTTGAGTTCATACTGCACTGCTGAGTACATACTACACTGCTACAGTGTAGTCTTGCAAGGGTAATGTTCAGAGCAAGAACTATCAGTCCTTTCCTTATTTTTTATCTAAATAATGACAAAAAAAATCAGCTGCATTCTAAAATAAAAGTATTTACATAATAATACTGGCATAGTATTGGGGGGTCACCTCATTATATAAACATAAACATATTGTATAAACTGTGGATTATCCAGGTGATTTATACAGTCCCACAACTGGTTATATAGGTCAAAATATCACATTTAAACAAGTACAGAACTTTATGAACCAATATCTGTATAGGTTTCCCGTGCGTGGCGTTAGCTTTTCCAGCGTTCATGCGGCTTGATTGAAATTCTCCCACATGAAACTTGGCTTCCTGGCTGGAGAAGAATGTCCAGTCGCCTTTCCCAAGCAGCTTTTGGACAGAGCGGGACCTGGGAGATACTACTGAACCATCAGAACACACATTTCAGTGTTCCTCAAATTCAGGAGCATACACTGATACATACTCAGGCTTACTGAGGCTGGCGTCACGATTCCAATGTGATATTATTCAGATTACAGAATTTATTTATTTATTATTATATCAGATATTATTCAATTACAGAAACAGTATTAATGCTCCTAAGTTTTGGATCAAATTGAATTAAAATTCATCAGTACTCCTTTGTCATTTTACATAGACACATTTTATGTGTATGAAGCACTTTCTCCAAGACCTACTGCCTGGTAGTCATGGGGACAGCCACTTTACTGCCCCGCCCTGACATCTAACACGTCAAGACAGTGGCCCGATGTACTAATCAAAGTAATATTACAAAAAATACAATAATCTTCAAACTAAATGATATCTCAGAGAGCAAATGAACAGAACACAATGACATCAGATTACAGTGTGACATTTTGGGAGAACATGCTGTGATGCCCTGTAAGGGGAAACAGCATTAACACTAGAAATCGAACAGAGGACAGATCTCTGAACGGCACTTTCCGATGGGGATGGCAACTGTATGGTGACAGACAGTGCCCCCTTTGTTGATTGTGTAAACCACATGTCAATCAGGTGTTTTTCTTGTGAGAGGAGGTAGAGCAGAGCCCACCGGGGGGGTGGGGAGTGTGTGCCAGGAAGTCTTCCTGTCAGTAACGACTGTGGGGTTTTGGAGCAGTAGTAATATTTTTCTGTGTGTGTCGAGCTTTGCCAGTTTCTTCATCCATGTAGTCTGGCTTGTGGATGGAAAACACGCCATGTTTCACTGTCTCTGTCAGAAGAGCTTCTCGGAGAGGGGAAGTTTATCCTTGCTTATTGTCACTGTTAGCAAACAACCTTTCAAACCCTACATGTTCTTTGCCTCATGGGTGTATAATACACACATTTCCTAGTTATCATTTATGAGGTCTGTACTCTGCTCATCGATTCATATGAGTTGATTATAATTTGATCTATGTGCAGTGGTGTTGGGCAAGTTGCTGTTTTATTGGAATGGAAACAGCTTGAATGACTTAAACCTTTAAGACCTTTAACAGCTACTGGTATGTAAATGCTGATAACAGTTCTGCTGTAAATCCAGGTACCAGTACCAAGTCTATAAAGTCCTTCAATCCAAGGAAGTGCACAGACCTGCCCAGGGTCTCTGGGCCCCTTTAGGCTAATGGCTACATTTGTGGGAGAGGGGGCAATATTGCTGTAATAATTACCATGTTTAAGCACTAGCCCAGACTGAGAGCATGCCTGGATCAGCCAGTTACTTAATTCAGTATCATTCACGTGTTCATCGCTTCTTTCTGTCATGGAATGGTGATTGACACTTGGCTCGTCCAATCAGCAATGAGAGACTATTTGTCTTTGTATCTTCCCTTTCTGTTTGAGAATTAATTTGTTCGGTTTTACAGCTGAAGTGTTCCCTATTAACGTTGTTTTGTTTTCTGTCAATTTGTCTCTGAAATATAATTGTTTTTCCAGTTAACATTAATTTGTTTCCAGTTAATGTTGTGTTTCCACCTAATGGTTCATTCTCCAAAATGTCATTCCTCTTCGGGATGATGTGCTCTCGGAATGTTATTAGGTTTTGGGTTTTCCGAGATGGGCATTGCTGTCAAGGTTCTCATGGACCTCATTTACTAATCGATATACGGGTAATTAAAATACGCTACTGAGAGTGGCAGAGAGCTTTGGGACTTTGGGTGGTGTGATGTTTTCTGGTTGAACAGTGAATAATCAGCATTTGTACGCATCATCAATATTGTTACTGATGTCAGAATGAGTAAGTGATTAATTTTAGTTAATTGGCATACCGTGTCACTAACAGATTTTCTTTCTCTTTTCATGTTTTGCCCTGGTGGTGGATGGTGGTCTGATGCAGGTAAGCAAGTGTATTTAATCTAATTAATCATCTGTATTTGCTATTTTCTGAATCGGAGCCAAACAGCTCACAGTTCACTCTGTACTGTCACACGCTTATCCTTCAAGGAGGCTCGTTACATGGATGTCAGATGACTACAATTATTTGACTAAAGTTACTAAGACGATTACGTTTTTGGTACATTTTGAGTAAGTTTAGATGGTATGTTTGCATCTTTTGAGTTCCTGGCACGTCCTTGTGATATACACATGTTTGTCAGTGGGCTGACCGAAACGTTTGCTATCCCTGAGTATTTAGGTTCTAGGGATTTTACACCCTCAGTTTGTCTTCAACATGTTTTACATTATGTCTCAGAGCTTAGCCTTTATAAGAGCTTATTACATTTATAGCGCAATTGCATCTTTTATGGTAGCGAGAGCAATGGCGGCTGGCGGCTGTGACACTGTGTCGCTTCATACATGCTGTGTGTGGAAAGCTGGGCGCCGTATAACTCAGACGCAGCCAATCTCAGGTCTTCGTGTTTGAAATGTTCCACCGTCTCCTGTAGTTGCCTAATTGACTTTGTGAGCACTGTAAGCACTGTTACCTCCGCCCTCAGAAATTATGTCACTTTTTTGGTTTTTCTAAGATCCCAAAACCCCTTCCAAGCCTTCAGTGAAAATGCTAAATTGATTAGTGCATTTGGCTGTTATAAAATTGATAGCATCACGTACCTACGCCTAAAAGACGTGTAATCACGAATAAACTTTTCACTGTTAACGTCCTCGCCAAAACGGAGGGAATTCAAGCGAAAAGGGAGGCCTGATAAGCTATTTTGTTGGAGGGCAAAAAGAACAGGTTTGTGAATTTCTGATGAGGACAAAAAAAAATCCCTGCTGATAAACCAATAAACGTATGGCTAAGCCCTGGGGTGGAGCAGAAGATGCCCGTCCAGGCAGAGAGAGAGAGAGAGAGAGAGAATGAAGGAGAGAGGGAGTGCTCGGGCCGAAGGTACCGTCTGATTGGATGCTACAGCAGGCACTTTTGGCTTTTCTTCAGGAGTCTTGCTTTAATTTGTCTCCCCGTGCCTGAGGAAAGGGCATGTTCCAGATGCTTCTAGCTTGCACCTCTGTCCCAGAGCCTGAGTGGGACAGGAAGGAGTGGGGGAGGGGGTAGAAGAATCAGAATAAGCCTCTTTTCCCTTCGCTAGACGCCACTCTGCCAGTAAGCAGACAGCTAATTTGTGCTTTTGGAGTGGTTGCTGTCCGAGAGGCAGCGGAGTTGGAAGCTGTGCAGGGGGGCGGTGCCCAGGCCTCCGGCCTCTCCCAGAGGCACTCCCATCTCCGCACCGGCCTCTCCCCGCCTGACAGGTGCGATTCTTGGCTGCCATCAGACTCTGCCTGCCCCGCCCCTCCTGTGCCGGCTGACGGGCCTACAGGGAGTGGTGACTTTGCCCAAATGTGGATGTGGCCTTGAGAAAGGGTAGTGACAGAGGCGGAGAAGCAGGGAAGTAGTCATCCCTCTGTCCTGCGAGGATGTCAGGCGGATGCGGTGACCTTTCTGCATATGAGGCACTGCAAAAAACAGGCAAAAAAGAACACACACTTATGCAGTATATAATGGTTAGTTTATGACCCTTCATAATGTCGGATAGTTAATTTTTTTATTGTGCATTTATATATATATATATATATAAAATACTCTGCTGATACGTGTAATGTAAGTGAAATACCAGCATATGGCATATCTCTTACGAAAGAATAATTTTAATTGAAGCCAAATTAGATGCTAACTAAGCAAGATACCATGTTTGTAACCTATATGCTGCTGTAGTGGTGTAAACCTGATTTAAATCTAGCTGAAACTGCAGGAATAAAATCAGTTTGAAAAAAACAGAAATATAGCAGTCAGTTGAAAAAACTCAAAAATACTACTTAGAAAAATATTCATTATTTAAAATCTTGATTTTTGGTCACTATGCAAATAGAAAGAGGGAAAAAAAAACATTTATTATTTAAGCAACATATCACTTTATATAGAATATTGCGTAGTGTAAGGCATGAATGGAGGGTTGGCTTTGTGTGTGCGATGGTGTAAATCATCATCATCATTGCCGTCACAGCTCCTGCTGCCTGGTGCACACTGTCGCACTAAGATGCCTCCTCGTTTCGTGGCTTGGCCTGGCTGTGGGCCCCGGTCCTGGGAACTGTCAGGGGCCACAAGGTGCCCACCTATGCTTGGGGCCACGCCATCTGTGCCTGGGGCCTCCTCATCCTTGCCATCAAATCCTGTCATCAAAAAAAGCATACCCCCCCACCGAAAAAGAACGACATGTAGAACCTAGGGGGAGGAGCTGCAAATTAATCAGTGAAAAAGAGTCGAAAGGAATGGAGACGGAGGTTTGCGTGATGCATAGGGGTCTGGGGGGGGCACACAGGGACCCTGCAGGAGAAGGAGCCAGAGATGGCGCTCTGGAAGAGCGGGGGCCCGGAGGGCTCTGACTCATCCGAACAGCGAGTGTGGCCACCCGAGATAACGGCCAGCAAGGGACTCTGCCTGCATTAATGAGTTGGGCGGGGGCTCGGGAGTCATGTTACCCATGGCTCTATGGTCCTTACAGCTTAAAAAAATAATTAGAACCTTAAAATTTACTGGATCCTGGTTGCTCCTAGGAAATCAGAAGTTATAAACAACAATTTGCTGAAACATCAAAATAACCATTTTTGGGGTTTTTTAATATGGAACTTCAGAAATTTCATGCAATCAACAATGTTTGAGAATAGCCAGCTGCAATGTGCTGTGTGATTTACTTCATATCTGTTAATGTTACCTTTGGATTTCTGCAGTTTATTCACAATTCCAGCTTGTACATTGATGTGTGTGCTCTGAACCACTGTCAGCAGCCTTATTCATGTTTTCCTAAATGCTCCTGGGGCATAAGTGGGTGAGGCAGGGTCTAAAATTTATGACAGCATTGATACTTCAAAGCATTTCAAAGGGCTATTTACTTTTACATTTAAAAAATCCTCCCCAGATATTCTTGATAAGTTTATTTTAATTGTAAATGCGTGTGGATGACTATATGTAAGCTTGTGCAGAAGCAAACATGTAAGCACATTTGTTATTATATATGATATCTAAGAAAAACATCCTTAAAGTGCACAGTAACACAGGCGTGACGCGAGTGGCAAGGAATTCATTGCAATTTTTTTTATATCTGAGGCGTATCCCTGGATTAGGAGAGCTTCGAGCATGATTGAGCTTATCATCAACTGATGGAGTTAGAATCTTGGCCCTCTTTGCTTTTTGTTAATGCTATTGTGCTAATGAACGTTGCTCGGCTGGTTCTTTTTGGCCTCCAGGTCCACATTCTAACCTGCCATACACCTGGGGAGGAGGACTTTTGTTACACTTTAACCGGCAGTAACTAAACATTACTCATGTTGGTTAATTTGTTAGTTAGTTTGGGGTAGGTGGCTCCTCCCATTTGGTGATGAGCAGGACGCTTTGCCCTGTCGGTAACCCTGCCACTGGTTCTGAGTGGCCCACAATCTGTCGGACCTGTAACTCATCAAGAACAGTGTGTGTTTGCACAGCTTACTCTGCCAGCAGGCCACACAGAGGTTTTTTGTTGCTGTGGCTCTGTGACCGGCTTGGCAGCAGGGACTGGGCCGTGAGACACATCCACACACACACACACACACACACACACACACACAGGCCCTGACAGACACACACACGGATTAGGCACCTGTATCTTTATGGGGACTCTCCATTCATTTCTGTGGGCAAAACCCTAATTCCAACTATGACTACCTTAATACCCAACCTGAACCTTAACCATAAGTAACCAACAAAATACAAGGCTTTTGGCATTCATTAAGTTTTTAATTGCATTATCAAATTTTTATAAACTTGAAAAATGTTCCCACAAGGTCAAAATAACAGGCTCACACAGACACTCAGACACACAGGTGCACACTCGGCCAGGCACACACACACAGACACGCCACATTTATAGGACAAGGGCAGCACCTGAGTCAAGATGTCAGAGTAAGTGCTTGACTCAACTCAACCTCGAGCAGACGCCTTTAATGGAGTGAGCTCCCCTCCTGCGCTCAGCCCGAGGAGACTGAGCCGAGTCAAAGTTTTACGTTCCACATATCCGTCTCCCTTTCTGCAGTTACAAAAAGCAAAAATAAATATAATCAATGAAATAAAAAGCAAAAACGCGGAGGCATGTGTATTGTACGGATCAATATGGGGTCCTTTTTAAATGAGGGTTTAAAAAAAAGCGGAGACGTAGGAGGAAGGGTCACGGGTGTAAAAATAAAGAGTGCCGATGCAAGGTCACCCTGGCGCACGGCGGCGCGGCGAGGGGGCGCGGCGATGGGGCCGCGCTCGGTAACAGCCCAGAGTCTCCCAGGGACGCTCCGAGAAGATCTGCTGCCATACCTGGGGCAGAGTCTCATTTATCTGCGGCGCGGTGCTCCGGCTGCTAACGACCAGCTCAAATTGGCTTATTTTTTCACATTTGTCAGGCAGCCAGCTGCATTGGCTCAGCTGCGCATCTGTGAGGAGCGAAAGCGCAGGACAAAGAAAGTTTCACACTCATTTTTCTTAATCACTTCCCCTCCATTCTTTGTTCCGCTATTTTTTGGGAGAATTCTGTACTTATTCTTTTTCTTTTTGTTTCATTCTTCGTCGTATGACTTTATATGTAATCTAAGCCGAATGGGTACAACGGATTTGGCTCCCGGTCTGGGCGCGTCTCTGACTTGGCTGTGCGCGGGTCACGCAGGGGCTTGCAGCGGTGGCCGCATCTCTGTGTCTGGGACACCTTCAGTAAAGCATAGGGAAATTCATATGCTGTAGTATTTTTCTTTAAAATATAAAGGACACTGATATGTTGGTGATGTTGGTGACTTTCCGGCTCGAGCGCGCGCACACACAGTACATAGGAGGCGCACACTTCCACTCTGTCTCTTTAGCAATTAAGGCGTAAGATGTTTGATGGTAATTTGTATTAATTAAAACTGCTTTAGAAGCAGTGATTCAGGCAGTGCGGCAGGACCCCCTGCTGATGTCCTGCTACTGTACTGGACAGATGTGAGAAACACCTGCAGTACCCACTCGCACGATAGCCTTAAATGATTTCCCCTGGGATCAATAAAGCACATCTTATCGTACATTTCCTCTCCTCTTTAACGCTACTTTATTTTATTCTTTTGGTAATGGCTGTTTTAAAATATCATCTTTATAACTGTACACCAGAGACTAATGAGATTTTTTGGACGGATATTTAATCCGAGTTCCTCGACACTTTAGCTCGGCTCCTGTACGCGCGTTCCCGGCGGCTCGTATGCATGCCTGTGCATTCTCGCAGTGGCATTAAGCGCAGGGACAAACCGGTGGAGGGGATCGGTCTTGTGTAACAATGCTGAAATCTTTGCTTTGAATATGGGAGGTTAACATCATAGAGAGTCTATTACGCCCGTACTGCTGGATTCTCATTGTAATAAACACCGTGGTGTGTTTGGATGATGAAATCTTTATGCAATGTCAGAACCCTCCTTTCTGATGTGCACGCTTCTGCACTACACGCACTTCTTAAATTTGATTACTGTTATTTTATATCTAATATCCATAATTTGTACTTGAACTAATCAGAGCTCATAGTGCATGTGCTGGATCTAATTGGGCCTTAACTTCAGATCAGAGTGAGAGTGATAGATAAAGTTGTAGGAGTGAATGGATTCTCTCTAGTTTTGATCGTTTCAATGTAGTTTTGTGTGTGTCGTTCTTCAGTAACAGACTGTCACCTGGAACAAGTCAATTCCAATATCTGCGATTCATTTTTTACTAATCAAAGGTAGATTATTTTGTTATTATATATGATATCTAAGAAAAACATCCTTAAAGTGCACAGTAACACAGGCGTGACGCGAGTGGCAAGGAATTCATTGCAATTTTTTTTATATCTGAGGCGTATCCCTGGATTAGGAGAGCTTCGAGCATCAATCAAAGGTCGAGATTATTTTCCAGGTTAACGACCCCACAAAACTAATTGTCACTAAGCACGGTGGTGTAAACTACACGCACTGACATTCATCTGATACACGGGTGAAACGAAATACAAGAGACCCCCAGCACCATCAGTCAGGCGTAGTTCAAGGAATCACCATCCTACGCTAGCTGCCATAGACGTCACGTTTGGTTTGGTGTAACCTACTGTAATCACCGCAGCGTTTTGGTGTCTGTGTAACCTGCAGTACACGCTCAGCGGCAAACGGCTGGGATTTACCGGTGCTGAATAGCGTGTCTCATCTCATCTACATTGTCTCTCTACACTACTGCTGACTGGCAAGACTCATTAGGCTTCTTTCATCAGCATTCAGCAGGAAATTAGAACCGCCAGGGAGGCAAAGCTGAGGTGGGCGGCGGCCGCTAACCCGTCCCAGGCAGGCATGCCAGCATCTCTCCCCCAGACTCGCTCCCGCAGACTCGCGCTTTAATTAAGAGGAGCGCCTGGCCAAATCCCCTGGGATTACTGGGCATCTCCGTTTGAGTTGCAAGCCCCATAAAATAAACATGTTTGGATTTAAGGCGTTTTTTTTAATTATTAAACACTGACTATTGGCTGTTAGCTTTGTTTATTTGGCATAAGTGCCCAGTTTAATGTTTCTATCACTTAGCACTAATAAAGCTGCTGTTTATACCCAAGGCAGGCCTGTGGGCAGGGCGAGTTCAGCCAGCCCACCACGATGTGGCTTCTGTGGCTGACTTTACCTGTCAGCCTGTCTCGTTCAAAGTGACACATAAGCTACACAGTACGCTTGTGGTCAGCATTAATGTACGTGTCACTTGGAGGCCTTATGGCTTTAGGGCTGCGTTTAATTTGCAGTGATCTTCCTCACTTCCAGGGCCCTAGATCTGCAGTTAATCAATGTTTATATTCTAGTTTGAGTTGATTGTTTCACTTAGGCAGTTCTTGGACACCTTAGACGCATTAGACGCCTTTTGGTACAGTATTACAAGACAGTATACAAGATGGTGTCTTCTACTTCTGATCATGTCTAGTGCCCTAACCACCTGCCACCTGCTGCCTGTAATGCTACATGACATCGTCGACTGTGCAGCTCTAAACTGAAGTGCAGTTACAGTATCAGAGCAGACCAAACCATTTCTTCCCTTAGTGGTATAAAATCAGATATTCATAATCCTTGTCTTTTTGTATCACACATATACAGTCCAGCCTATATCACATCACACTCCTACAGCCCTCACTATGTATAGTCACACAACTCGCCATTGTGTTAAATTCATGTTAAGCTATGGAACACTCTTACTAATATATACATTCACTTTTCCTTCTCATTTACTCTAAGTGGAGCCCATGGAGGCCCACAAATAATAAATTCATAACCTCATTTAGTACCTACCAGTCATTTAAAAAGGCTGTTTTCTACTGCAGCCCCAAAGTCATCTTAATGTCGCTCTGTCTCTTGCGCGTGATGAATTTTCTGATGTCTCGTCGTGTGGTGAGTGAAGCCGTGTAATATGGAAGACCACAGTGTCATGTGGCCTCATATGCTGGCAGGGTCAGTGAAGTGTCCTTTACAGACCTACTGCACATTACGCTACAACAAGTAGGGCAGAGACTTTAATTACGGCTAATTAGTTCTCTGGAGGTTAAAATGTATTCCCCAGTTTACCTGCAGTATTCAAATATTTCTGTATACCAGTTCCTTGGAAAAGTGCTGCTGGAGTTGGTGGTAAATTGGAGGTTAAATTGAATTTAGCTGATGCTGGTGCACATAATATCATTATTGTTTACCTTGTCAGTTGACGTGCAGTAAGCAATTTGTGTTATAACTGCCCCTCGTAACTGGCTGAAATTATATTTAATGCCATTGAATTACAAGAAATTACAGTCATTTTTGGTGAAATTAATATATTGACGACTAGTAAATAAGAAGCAATGAAAAATTCATTAATAATTTTTATACGGCTAACTCCCTATGAAATAAACTTATTTTATAACATGAAAACTAGTCAAATTGCAAAAGATTTGAACCAATTTTTCCTAAAATAAGTATAAAAATAAAATGATTAAACATGTGTTGCTTGTTAACAGGTGAGTTTAACTATTGCATCTAAATATCCATCTTCATTGCGTAAACAGTATATTCATGGCTTTTAATGCCGACACTGCAGGTGCATCTAATTTGCCATAATAATTTGTTGTCAGAGTAAACACTGTCAGCTCCCTCACAGTAATTTCATAGGCGGATGTGGTGCAGCACGAGAGCTTCTGGGCTAATAGCTGTCAATCAAATCCTGCCGCATGTACTCTAATTTTAATATTGTATCCAAAGTATTTTGACTGCTGCCAGGACTTCATGGGAATAGAAGCTTTTTTTCCACTGAACTGAAGCTTCTCCAACTTTGCTGGCGAGACGAGGGAACACGAGCAGCAGAGGTTGAGATGGGAGGAAATAGATAATCCATATGTGTGGGTCTCATGCCGCGTGACAGCCGGGGCTTACGCCACCGCGAGCACGCGGCGAGCGCGCGACGGGCATGCGGCGAGCGGGTGATCAGAGCCGCTGTGATCTGCACCTCATTCATTTTGAATGACATGCATATAAGCAGCCCGAATATGTTAGTCTATTTTTAGATGAGGCAGTTTTTTGACAGCTTTTTTTGTATTATTTCTTTATTTTTATGTTTTGAAGCGTGCATTAAATTCAGCTCCGTGGACATGATTATTCAGGGAGGTTCTCTTTGTTTGTTTGTTTGTTTGTTTGTTTGTTTGTTTGTTTGTTGTTGTTGATGATGATAAATCTGACCAGTGCCCAGTCATGTCAGAAACCAAGCATCCAGAAATGCCATCTTAGCAGCTGCTCTGGGGCAGCTTGGAGTGATTGGGGAGCATCTCAGAGTTCTCCTTTCAGCCATAATGACTTCAACATTAGCAGTGTCATGTGAGCGAGCAGTGCACCTCATATGCTAAAATGCCATGGTTTCCATTGCGGGTTTGAATTTGATGATAATCTTTTAATAACAGTTTAGCTTATAAAACTGTAACCTGCCTTGCATTATCCAGTACTTGCCTGAATAATAGTATGTAAGTGAACTATGACAGGAACATTGTCAGAGCTGGACTGCTGGGGAATCATGCATTCTGGGAGCCAATATTGGACAGATACACTTACATCGCAACGGGATGGCATTTTCAGAGCTCTCACTCTGATAGGGTTGTAGCTGTGCTTTGACACAACCTCGGCATCTCTGCTTTAAATCTGAAATATGGGTAGTACTTAATTTTTGGACTGACTATGGGTCCCCAAGGACCAGATTGAGAAACACTGCTGTACAGGTTAACAGTGAATCTGGAAAAAAATCCCATGATGCACAGGGGGCACACTGGTTCACCACAGGGCCAAAAGTTAATATAGTAGGGGCAACACGAAGGGGTAACAGCAATTGACAAAGTGAAGCAGGACAGAATAAATGGGCATGTAACGTAAGAGTCATGCAGGGCTTCTGCTTAAATAAATTGCAGACTGCTCTTGTGTAAGCCTTGTTCTTTTAAGCCATAGAGTGCCCGGATGTCTTTCTCAATTTAGAGGCTTTTATTTCTCTGTGATGGAATCAGGGCTGGTTCTAGGCAGGGGCACAGGGGGGCAATGCCCCACCAAATGCTCCGCAAGCCCCACTAAAGCCAAAGATGTGACCCACCAACATCTCTTATTGCCCCCCCATTTGATACAGTCTAGAACCGGCCCTGGATGGGATGCAGGCCAGCGCTTCTTCTTTTTAGCATTATCTGCTTCCGTTAAATTTGAAATTGAATCCAGGAGGGAGCTTGCATCAGAAGCCAGCTGCACACCCTTGTGTCTCAGTGCACCTTCATAATGCATTCGTAGAACATTCATAAGCAGCATGTACGTATACCGTAACATCCTAGCATGCCATAACAGCTTTGATATACATTAATAACAAACATTATATGATTATGTTTGTTATCATCATTGTTATTAATGTATATTTAAGCTGTTATGGCATGCTAGGATGTTGAGGTATACTTACATGCTGTTTGTGAATGTTCTGTGAATGGATTATAAAGATATTATGAAGGTGCAGCTAATGTAAAGCGGCACCATACATACAAACATACATACATACATACATACATATGTGTTTGTGTGTGTTAGTCAGGGAATGAGCTCTCAGGGGTCATTTCCTTCATGACAGAGGCTGCTGCAGCACTGAGTGAGCTGCAGTTGCACATTAACACTCAGGTAGCTGTATGCAGATGGTATATTTCGTTTGCTTTAAAAAGATGAAACGATAGAAGCATCAGACTGGAAGCTGCTTCCCGTCACTGGCTGCTGGGGTGCCATGGATACGGGGTGCCATGGCACATTCGCTCCGGCTCTCTGTTTATTCTGCATGGATTATGGAATTCCATACATTTATGGTGAGAGTTCCCGGTCCGTAGCTGCGGATTGGCAGGTAATGGCTGCTGTTGGTGGCTGTGCTGTTACTGAAGAACAGCTCCAGGTTCCAGCCATGTGTCAGTCACTAATTAAAAAAAAAGAGAAGAAAAACCAGCAGTGGTGACGGCGGCAATGGCGATGGCAGTGACGGACCCCGCGGGTTTCCCCAGGCCCTGCTCTCCCACCCCTGCTCTATTTCACGTTGCCTTCTGTGAAACTAGGTGCCCACATTGTGCCATAAATGCTTTATGAGACTGAGTTCTGGGAATTGGGAAGGTCATGGAAGATAGGTGACTCTGTCCTTGAGTTCCTCAACGCACACATTGACAGCATGTGCCGTGGCAGACGGAGAGGATCCCATGAAGTGATGGTTACACATGACATACATTCTTATGCATAGTGGGAGGGCTGCCCCTGGGTCATGTGACCATAATATATACCTTATGTCATCACCCATCAGACCCAGCTGCCATTTCTCTCCAGTTTCCATGCAGACTGAGACGTACATCAGTGTAATTATGACGGATGCTCTCTGCTTGCATTCGTCGTATCTTCCTGCATTGTTCTCTATGTTCCCGGCATCATGGTTCCCATTGGGCCGAGATGCCTCCCCTTCCCTGTTAAAGCGGGGCGTTCCGAGCTGTTCCCTGCATCCTCATCCTCAGCTCCCTTGCTTTTTTTGTCTCCTTACAGCTCGATGTGAATCCTGTCCTGCGCTGTTACGTAACGCCTTTTCACCTGCTGCTCCGCATCAGAGACGATGTCTTTCCTCTGACTGGCATCCAAGTAATAAGTTAGCACCTTGTACAACCTTTAAAAAAGATGATGAGCTTGTTTTTGGAACACAAGGCAACCAATGCAATATACACACTTCTGTAACACTTGGTCTAGCGGCCGTACCCTGTCATTATCACCCATATTACTACCTCTGACCTGTTTCTCCATCCTATAATTTCATTCTTTGTTTTGTGAAGACACTATAGAAAACCAGAGGAGAGACTGTATTGTTTCTCCATTATGGTGGCAGAATAAACGTTACTAGTAGCTTACATTGTCCGCGGACCAGTATAACAGGGGTTTGACATGCACTCGAATTGAGCTTAAAAAATCGATGGTAATTGCTGTACCAGACAGGAGCCTGGCCTTCCGCCAGCGTTACACGGATGACTGCGGGGATGTCCGGACTGAGGGCTGATAATTGCATGGACAAGGCTTTGGAATAAGCGGGGGAATGTGTGTGTGTTATAGGTGTATATTTAAATCTTACAGTTACGAAGAAGAAGGTCAGGAGAACAAGTGTATGGCTGTTCGCGTGTCACTCGCTGCTTGCCGTATTCCCAGAGCACGCGCTGGGGATAAATCATCTTCACGTACATCCAGTCCATCGCCGATCGAGGAGAGCTGACATTACGGGGCCAAGTGCAGGTAGCGAGACCGAGCGTGTCACATGTGCAGGTCACAGCAGGCACCAAACCGCAGCAAACCGCACTCGCGTTATTTAATATTTTTGTTATTTTTTGCATCTTAAGCGAGGTTTTTATCTGATTAACGGTTTTACGGTGGTGTCATGATGCTTGTGTTCCTCGCTGGGGAACAAAAGCCATTTATTTCCCTAGATTAAATATCGATCAGTCATAGTGTCAGCTGAAAAATGGTGAGTTTTGGATGCACCACAAGAGCCCTGGTTGCTTACACCTCTTCTTTGTGGAGAGATGAAGGTGTGTTGAATATGTGCCATTTTATTAAGTTCGACGTACCCATGACTGCCTGTGGAGTCCTTTAAGCTGTTGATTGCTGTGATGGGATTGTCCAGATGAAGTTATTGGTGCATTCCTGTCTTCTCCCATTCATCTTCTCATTCTTCTCTGGTGTCTACCCTCACGTATGTGTTTTTTATTAGGAAACCTGTGACGGACCCAAAGGCAGCTTAAGAGTTTCAAAGCTGAGCAAACACAGGCCTCTGATGGACATCCAGCAGCCCCACACAGCAGCACGAACTGCAGTCTCACTGTTTTATTTTTGCAGGGATTTCACCAGCTCTCTGTGTCTGTTATTACCATATATAACACGCACACTCCTGCCTCACCCATCCTTCCATCCTCGGCGGTTATTTTTTGCCTTTCAGTGGAGCTGCCTGCTGTTTATTTTGGTTTTAAAAGGGGCCCTCTCAGAGTGGGAAATCTTAACTCTGCTTTCACTGTTTATGTAACGCCTGTAATCTGCTGAGAAGCAGTTTGGCTTTTGGCTATAAATGTGGATGACAGTGCTTCGTGGCATCCGAACCGGAGGATTATTTAACATCAGATTTTTGGATTAGAAAAAATAGTAGAGTGATATAAAACAATGCTTGAAGACAAAGTGCAGAGTGCAGGGCAATGTCAGTGAATTACATCAAATTGTGTAGAACGGACAGCTTCACAGTGGTTTTCAAAATGGCCCTAATAATATTTAATTGATTTACTAGTTATGAAATTCTGCTGGAGACCACAACAATATGAATTATTTTCTGAGTCTCGGCTTGCTTCATTTCCTCATGATGCCCAGAGAAGCACCTTCATTGGGGTCTGTACCATCAAACGTGGGAGGGTCCTCTGTCAGCCATTTAATAAAAGGGTGGTGTAAAGTTTGGGCTGGAATGAATGGGTGTAGCTTTGTGAAATCGCGGTCTCCATAGGAGGCAGTAGGGGGTCCTTTTATTATGATGGTGAAGCCAAACTTAGGTGGACCCCAGCGGATCCGGGTCCTCGTCCCTACTGTCTGCTCCAATCAGGGGCGGCGAGGATGACGACTTCATTGCTAAAACAGTGTGCAGAAAAACTGACACCCAAATATGCGACGGAAGATTACTGACATGTCGTATCCCATTGAAACCGTACTTTTCATCATTTCATTTACACCTTCTGTCGGTCCATAATGTCCATGGAAAAAAATAATTGTTGTGTCAGTGGTTCAGATCCTGTGCTGGCAAAGTGATGTCACTGTTGGGCCCTTGAGCAAGGCCCTTAGCCCCAGGCACTCTGAGAACTGGCTGACCCTGCACCCCGATTCTCAATTGTATGTTGGCAGACGTGAGATGTAAGAAAAACACATTATGATGTATTATGGCCCACGTACATGTGTGAGTACCGGCGTTGCAGGTTATTGTGTGACCCTGACACATGGCATGTCACTGCCTAAGCTGCCTGCTCCTCCCACCTCTACTGACCGGCCTCCCCTGCAGGCCATATCCTTCTCACTGGGGGGTGCCCAAGATCTGTCGAATGCCTGCAGCAGCTTTCGGGGGCCTGTCTGAGGTGCCCACCCCCACCCCGCTGGGGCAGGACAGCTGTCCCCTCGTTCCTTGCCAGCCGTGCTTTTTCAGCAAACCGTGTATCGGTCTGCTGGCCATCAGCGTACCCCCCCACGGCAGACTGGCTCACCGGGCTGGAGCTGCAGCCTGGGGGGCCGTCCACCCCACCCACATGTGGCATGCCCCATCACCTGGTCCCTGGGCTCGCTTCCCGCTCCATCTCAGCCCTCTTTCATTGGGGCACTCTTAATAGATGGCTACATCCCATTTTATAACAATTTTTACAATTATCATTCTGATTATTATTATTCCGAATATGATTATAATTGCAGCAGATGCTGTTTTGTATAAGGCCTAGCTTATGCTACTTCCTCAATGCGCCTGTTCCTCACCAGCGGGTGCAGCGCCCTCTTGCCGGCCGCTTCGCTTTGGCCTCCCGCAGCCCACAGATGGACCCGCCGGAGGTTAGCCGCTGTTTCTCCTCCTCACCTGACATCGTTGTGCCGCTCCTGGCACCACAGAGGCAATTCTTTCATTCGCAGGCGAATGGGCACTGACAGTCCGTTCCCCCCCCACAACCCCCAGGGCAGTTCTCCGTCCCAAGGTCACCAGGGAGGCTTCACCTTCCGCGCCTCTCTGTTTTCCTGCCGTGTGCCCCGCGTGCAGGAAGCCATCGGGCTCCTGTGTGAAACAAACTAATAAAATTAAAATGTGGAGACGGCCGTTGTGGGGGGGGAGGGGGTGAGGTGTTAGAGCTCAGGTGCTTGGGGCCACGGCAGCCCACTGCCGGGGGGGCGGACCCACTCTGGCGCCAGTGGTGCTGAACGGACAGCTGTCCGCGATGGCTAAACCCCCCCCACCCACCCCCCCCCCCCCCCAACCCACCGACCCCACCCCCACCCGCCACCCCCCCCCCCCCCCCCCACACCCCCCCGCCCCCCGCCCCCCA
>JAAGVU020000008.1:21167298-21183133 GCA_011763525.2 Mormyrus iriodes
CTGGAACTAAGGGGCCAAGCCCAACCCCTGAAAAACAACCCCACACCATAATCCCCCCTCCACCAAACTTTACACTTAGCACAATGCAGTCAGGCAAGTACCGTCCTCCTGGTAACCTCCAAACCCAGACTCGTCCATTGGATTGCCAGACAGAGAAGCATGATTTGTCACTCCAGAGAACACGTCTCCACTGCTCTTGAGTTTAGTGGCGGTGTGCTTTACACCACTGCATCCAACACTTTGCATTGCACTTAGTGATGTAAGACTTGGATGCGGCTACCCGGCCATGGAAACCCATTCCATGAAGCTCTCTACACACTGTTCTTGAGCTAATCTGAAGGCTACATGAAGTTTGGAGATCTGTAGCTATTGACTCCGCAGAAAGTTGGTGACTTCTGCACACTGTGCCTTAGCATGCGCTGTCCCCGCTCTGTGATTTTATGTGACCTACCACTTTGTGGCTGAGCTGCTCTTGTTCCCAATTGCTTTCACTTTGTTATAGTACCACTAACAGTTGACCGTGGAATATTTAATAGCGAGGAAATTTCACACACGGACTTATTGCACAGGTGGCATCCTATCAGGGTACCATGCTTGAATTCACTGACCTCCTGAGAACGACCCATTCTTTCAGAAATGTCTTTAGAAGCAGTCTGCATGCCTGTGTACTTGATTTTATACACCTGTGGCCATGGAAGTGATTGGAACACCTGAATTCAATGATTTGAAGGGGTGTCCCAATACTTTTGGCAATACAGTGTATCTAATGTTCAGTTTTTTATGTAATCTGTTCCTTCTTGCCTAGGTTTTGAAAATTGTGTGCTTGATTCTGCTGTTTTACATTCACTAGCATTGTTGTCCTCTGAATGGCCTGATGTTTATATACCAGTTGTGTGAACGTTTCCAACCTATGCGTGTATATCATGCAAAATGTATTGTCATGTTCTGTACGAGGAAATCATGTTTCATTGAATAAATTATTCAAACTCCTGCTTTGAAAATGAAATAATACTGGCAGAAGGCAGTATGTGAGATATACCTTCTGCTGTCCCCTGGCACCGTCCAAAAATGATCCTTTTAAATGAAAAATGATCGAGAAACCGTGCTTAACTATAAAACAACATCGCTGGCATAAATGATTGTATTACCATGGTAATCGTGCAGTGTGGAGTCATTCGTGCTGGTAATGTGTTTTACCTTTATTTTATGCTAATTATTATAATTTATATATACCTTTTAATTATCATTTTTAAGCACACTGAATATTTTTTTCTGTCCAATCAGCTGCTCCTTCTTTTCCTAATACATGGTCTTGATCTGAGAGCAGGAGCTCGCCTTTTAGGAACATCTTTAATTAATCCAGAAACAACACCTCACGCCATCGTCACTGGCGCTGATTAATCTCACGGAGGCTTCATTTGCATTATTCCTGCCCATATTTTTCAGTCTCTCCGTCAAAATTCATTAGGATAATTTAGAAATGCACAAAGATGTCTGAATTTTGTCTCTTTTTTTTCCAGAGGGGGGAGGTGAGTGATTTATGAGAGTCACCCTGAGTTACGCTGGGAGTGTCTCCTTGCCTGCATTCTGCTTGATCTGTGGGATTTAGGCGGGCAGCACGTGTAATCCCTGCCGTTTATGCGGAGAGGTGCATAACGTGACCGTTTCCGATGACCCCGACCTGGGGGGGGGAATGCGTGACAGGCTGTCTTGATGGAAATGGCAGCACACCTTATCGCTCTGACCTCATTCTGGAAATACTGGCAATTTTGCGAGCAGCCGGGAGCTGAATGAGGGCCGCGGGCGAGGGGCCGCCTGTGACTTTTACATTAAGACGTGCCGCTTAAGACGGGGCCGCCACGTTTATGTTTTTATCTCTCAGTTGGCTGGTTGCTTTACAGGATGGCCCTCCTTCTGGGGGTGCAGCAGCAAACTTAACACCCCCCCCATACGGCCTGTATAGGAGCTGTGGGGACCCTGTGAGCCCCTGAGCACCATAGTTTATTCCCCCCTCACCGTCACCGTGTCCGGCTGTGCGGAATCACTCTGCTCCAGCAGGTGTCAGTGTTACATAATCAGGATGCTCTGATCCCATCACTGAGACAAAAGAGTGGGAGAAGGCGCATCAGTGAAACTGCACCCACCCCCGCCACCTGGTTCCGCTTAGAGACGCTGTGAGATGAGGCCTGTTGGTGGTGGTACCTTCACAATGGCCTCAGGAAGCAAAGAGCGGTGGCGAGTTTCTCTCAGACTTCACTTTCTGAGGAATCTTTCTCTATTTGAGGATGCTTGGTGGAAACCAAGAGGCGTGTGGTTATATGATTCTGACACAGAGGCCCTGAATCATGTCATTATTGTCCTTAATTGATGCCGTTACACTCTTGGATCCCTCCCTGCTTTCCCAGGGTACCGTTCCTGCTTGCTCACCCTGTGTCCCTCTTTCGGACAGTACCCTCTGCTGCCCTACATGAATTTTCCCGCCCCCTGACACTCCAGCAACGCCGTCCATCGATCCTTGCTTGACCACCTGAGTCCTGTTCCCCCGCCTCAGTTTTACTTTGACTCCGTTTCTGCAAACTGCCCTTTAATCTTTCACTGATTTCCTTGCGAGTCCCTCTCCATCTCCTGCTGTGCTGGTCGTAACACCAGGCTCTGCCGATCCCAGATGCGGTCCCAGCTGTTCTCTGGCTTTGCGCAGTTCCCACCGTGCTTGCGAACTGCCCAGTGCTGATTCTCCCACGGCTCGTTGAGTGCATGTCCATCCGCCCTGTTTTCTTGGCTTTTCTCCGGTGTTCTTGTCACAGGAATGAAGGAAACACTGTACCTGTGTTTTGTTTAATGCCTCCCAAGGTTCTAACATTGGTTCCATGTCATCCTGAAAGTTTACTCCCAGATTCTGTGCCATCTGTCTGTCAGTCTCCTCACCACCTCCTCCTGCTGTGCGTAAATGTTATCTCTCTGATATATCCTCAGGAGTATTTGGTCTCGTCTGCTACTTGTCTGACCGCTGTACACATGGCCTCCCCCCACCCCCCGGCCCCTGTGGATCGCCTTAGCTTCACCCTGTCTGTCTCTGCAGCATTCTCATTTACTCTAATAATTGCTCTCCTAATTTTATTGAGCAAAGATGGGCTTTTGTTTACAACAAGTTTTTGTTTGTGTTTGTAGTCACATTGTTGGCTCTGTGATTTTATGTAGATGTCCTCACATGTTTCAATCTGAATGGAATTTATTTGAATTGTTTTCAAGTTTGTCTCGCATAGAATTCAGATTTAAGTTTAGCTCTTGTGCATATGTATCCATTTTGGATGAGGTGTCAGCTCCAGCCGATTTGACTGTATCGTGTGTTTTTGATTCTGTATTGAAACATTAAAATATTTAAGTTAGAATTAATAATATCAGAGGTCAAGAAGTCATATATAGGAATTATGAGTTAAATGTACATACATGTTAGAACACTCACGTCACAAGGTCAAAGGTTATGATCCCCCGTGCGACATTTCTTCTGTTGGGATTTTGCTGAGAAACTGCATGAAATCAGGTAGTACTAGTTGGTGTAAATAAATTCCTTCATTTCTCTGGTGTGGTTTGTGAAAACACTTTTTATTTTAAATATGCAGTCATATAGCTATATTTACTGGAACCTTCTCCTAGAGCCACAGCGGGTTTTTTGATGCTGTAAAATGTCATTTGCATAAAATCATATCAGTGGTGCCGGATAAATATAAATGGTTCTGCTGGCCCCTTTGATATCTGGTTGGAGGTTTTAAGTCTAGTGGAGCTCTAAGTCCTCCTGTCTCTCGTATGGGGATACAGTCCCAGACCGCGGGCACACCGCAAATGGTCAGAATTAGTTGGGAGCACAAATATAATAATCCAGATTAACCAAAATAATTATGTTGTTGAGGGCCATTAGTTTGGTCTTTGGAGGAGCAGGGATGTATTATGCAGCCATTAGTTATAGCAGCGCAGTAAAAAATGGGCATCCTTCCAAACGCTCATTCTGGGCCCTCTAATTGGCCTCAATGTAGATGAAAAATTAAAGGGATGGTTCGGCCATTAATGCTGACTGTTATAGATGGGATGCCGTTGTAGTTAATAGACCGGCTCTATCCCTTTTATTTGGCTGTAGTGTACTGTCCAGTGTGATGTATAGGTGAGGAGGAACACAATGGCATTTGTGACCATGTGACGGTTTCTGGCTGAGATCCAGACTGCAGCGAGAGGGAGCCGGGCTCCGGCATCCGGGCCGTGATGCGATAGAGCCGGGCTCTGGCGTCCGGGCCACGATGGGATAGAGCCGGGCTCCGGCATCCGGGCTGCGATGGGATAGAGCCGGGCTCCAGCGTCTGGGCCACGGTAGGAGAGAGCCTGCGTTCTTACATTCTGATGATATCCAGGCCACGGCGGGAGACAGCCGAGCTCCTACATTCCGGTATCCGCTCTGAGGTGAGAGAGCTGGGCTCCAGCATCTCGGCCGTAGAGGGTGAGAGCTGGGCTACGGCGTCCGGGCTGCAGCAGGAAAGAGCCTGCACTCTTACATTCCGATATCCTGGCCGTGGTGGGAGTCAACCGGGCTCCTACATTCCGGTATCCGCTCGGAGGTAAGTGAGTCAGGCTCTGGCATCAGGGCCATAGCATGTGAGAGCTGGGCTCTGGCGTCAGGGCTGCAGCAGGAGAGAGCCTGCACTGTTGCATTCCGATATCTGGGCCGCGGTGGCAGACAGCCGGGCTCCTACATTCCAGTATCCGCTCGGAGGTGAGAGAGCCGGGCTCCGGCATCAGGGCCACAGAGGGTGAGAGCTGGGCTACGGAGTCCAGGCCGTAACAGGAGAGAGCTTGCACTCCTGCATTCCGGTATCTGGGCCGAGGTGAGAGAGCCATGCTCCGACATCAGGCCTGCCTGACTCTCTAACTAAATGGGATGTGTCATGGCAGGCGTCTGTCACAGTCCGTGAAATAAAGGAAGACGACGGAAGGGGAGACAGCCAAAAATGACTCCTGGGCAACCACGAGGGTACGAGTGGGGGCTGAGCACCCTTCTGCCCCCTGCGCCCCTTGTTAGTCACCTCATTTTAATCAGCTCGGAGCCCTGTGTCCACCCGCAGCCTGACTGATGGTTTATCCCCCCCTTAAACTGGAAGCTGCTGGTTATATGAGCTTACTATCTAACACACATGCTCTCTTCATATTAAGATGGCCTACGCTGAAAATACGCCGTCATTGTTTATATTTTTTTGATTAGTGATGCCCGAACTGAACTGGTCACTGACTCCTATTTCTCTGTGATTGACTGTGACCTTTTTGAGGCGGTGATTTTTGTTTCCTGACTGCCACCTACCACCTACATTATCACCGAAACGCTCCTCTTGTTTACAGTGACGCCACCAAGCTGAGCCACGCCCGGCTTTTGCGATTTTGCAGGGCCACGCACTGCAAACCAGTGAAATAAAAGTGATGAATTTAGATGCGTGTGAGAATTATTTTCTCAGGTGTATAAAAACCGTGTCCTTGGTGTTGCTGTCGCAGTGGAGATATATTGCGAGCACTTCCACAACTCAGCGGCTGTCTTTCGAATTTCCCTGCGGTGGATGCCAGGACTTGGCAGGAAATTTTGGGTAAGACCTTCACCGGCGAGGTGAAGCATGCACCTGACTCTGGCACCGGGGGCAGCGTGGATGCAGAAGCCAGAGAGAGCCCGTCATGGACAACGGCCTTGAGATGTTTAACATGCAGCTCTTTCTGTTTTGTGCCGTTTTGAGGGTGGTAGGAATGTTTTCGTGGTGAGCGAAGTCATGTATGTGACCACGGGCTTTCACCAAAGGAAGGCTGGGAGAGGAAGGTACAGGGTTTCCAATGGATATGCCGTGTTTGTTATTGCAAAGCTGTACATGCTTCCTGCATAAATTCTGTCAGCCATTCATGACGTATAGAATGGTAGGGTGTAGTGTGGTATGATATAGCATGGCATTGAATAGTATAGTATGGTATATTATAGTAAAGTATAGAATAGTATAGTATAGTTTAATACAGTAAAACAGCTACACAGTGGTAGTGAATTGACAGTTTTAATATGTCCTTCAGATGTGGGCTTGTAGGTGCTGATGGTTCTGCACAGTCCGGCTGCTCCACTATATGCTCTAAACGGAGCTGACCACAGAAACGCTTAAGAAAAAAAACAACGTCATACCGTAAGAGCTGAAAAACAGCGCCCTAAACGTGCCACGAGGGATCGGCTCTTTGGGACGGGTCATGACTTCAGGGTAGGGGATTGATAGTGACAAGCTCCCTGTGTTTGTGGTTGGGGTTTTCCATGGCAAGCCAGGCCCAAGGGCCATTGAGGGGGGGGGGGGGGCGGAGGGGAATAGGGACGAAGAATCAAACACAGGAAGTGTCCAAAAGCAGGCTGCTTGGGGTGGGGAGGGGTGGGCGTGAGGATGATTGTCCCATGTGGCAGCGTAGGACCAGCACCCCTCGTCATACTGACTTTCACCTGCAGATCTGATTGGATGATGGAAACATCACACTGCGGCATGCTTGACAGCAGTGCAGAGCAGAGGATTGCAGCTGAATCTCTGTGCCCCCGAAACACCAAAAAAAGACGCTCTGTGGAGCCAAGAGAGATGTGATTTTCAAACGCTGATCTTTATTAATCAGACGGCCACTGTGGATGCTTGCGGATCCCATTGTGGGGCGCCCTGGGGGACAACGAGTGATTCATCCAATCAGGCTCATTATGAAGGGGCGTTAATATATAAGGAAGCTTAAACGGATGCAGGAGAAGCTGCGTGGCTGCGTGAAGGCATGGGAGTTTGAAATGGCGTTTACTTATACCTTTCAGTCAGGCTTAATAGTGTAAATGCAGTGCTTGTGTGTGTTTCCATGTAAAGATCCCCGATTTAAATGGTGCTTTTCATGCTACTGACTGTATGCTTCCAGGTGGTGGGTATAGTGCTACAGGGGGCCCAAGTTTGTCCATGAGGGCTTCTCCTGGTTTAGGGACCCCATCACTAAAACTGTGGCGATGTATGGCAGCACCTGATGCAGCATTCATATCTGGGGGTAATGTGTGGCGCGTAAATGGCATGAAGCCAAGCGACGGCAGGGACTGGCCCTGCGAGTCGGGAACCTCTGGAGGCCGGGCGGATTACCGCTGAGGATTTCGAGGCCGCACGGCTTAGCGGTATGCAATCAGGTGGGAGGCGGGGGGTCTGCGGGGGCCCCCGAGGGCCCGCCGAGGTTATCAGCCTGCCAGGTATGCCGCCTGCTGAGAGCTATGGAGCCCATCATGCAAATCGCACTTTATCTTTATATTCCTGACAGATATCATTTCCTGATGGGGGGGGGGTCACAGTGTGTGCCATAGAAGTTTACTTCAGGAATGAAGTTACATGACCTCCGTCATAGGCTTGACCTGCGTCTGTGACCTTGATCTTTTGAAGCCTAATGTACGCCTGAGATATTTTTAATTACGACTCTGCTGTGGCAAACCTGCATGTGTGTGTGTTTAATAATACAATCAATTCCTCTGAGTACGAGGCTGTATTTGGTTGCAGGCCTCAGCTTGTCCAGATCGGTGAGCGTGCAGAAGATATCGGCAGCTTTCCAAACATCTTCCTGTCAAAGGAGTGAAGCAGAACAGAAAAAGCGTAAATTATTATGTAAGCGATGCAGGGGGAGACAGATTGATGGCGACGCGGGTTATTCTTTTCTGATTATTATGCTGAGATTGATAATCTTGTGAACATCATGTTCCCTTCGCTGGAAAAGAGGCACAGATTAATGTCTTCTGGATGAAACCTCAGAGTGGACAGATTGCGAGCAGCTGTCGCTGCACCTGTAGCCGGCTCTCGAGCGGTGCAGTTCCGGCTCCTCGCGGGTGTTTCCGAACATTCGAGGATGTTTCCAATGTGTGAGAAGGCACTGGAGGGACCACGTAAACATACCCGGGAGACATGCATACGGCATCCGCAAGTAAACGACGGCACATGATGTAGAAGGACGGTCTGGCAAGTGGCAACATAAACAACTGTTATCAGCAGCAGCCATTGCCCATTTCCTGGGAGGAAAGGAGGTCAAAGGTCACACCAAAGAAATGCTGCATGGGCTGTTTCAGCCCAGCTAAGTAGGCTGCTATGCGATGCCAGCAACCCTCCAGTAGCTGCCGGAGGGATATGTTGGGCCCCACCAGCTTCTCCTCCCAAACGCAGCTTGATGCATTAATAGGGGCCGGTTTGTGAAGCCGTCCACCCAGCATGCATGTCCCAGGCCTCTGTAATTGGCTGATTTCCCGCCTGCATTTGGGCCCCCACTTGATTTATTGCCTTTTTAAGGGGCCGCGGGGACCCTGCGCCAGCCGTGCTGGGCCGACATGCCGACGAAGTTTGTTGAAACGCGGCGGTGAGCACCGTGCACCTTGGTTGGCAGCTGGCTGGCCTGCCGAGGAGGAAGCAAACAGCTTCCTTACAGGGACTGACACAGAAACCTGCTTGCCTGGCTTTGTGTTATTTACGAAGAGACGTGGGGGCCTCTGACGCCCCCTGCTGGGTGTGGGCGGCTCCGTTTCTGTCTGCCTCAGGGTCGCCTATTCGCTGCGTGTTTCATGCCAAGGGCTTTGACTGTTTTTTGTAAATTTACAGTCCAACTTGTGGTACACCGGTAATGATAGCTCAGCCATCAATTGCTCTTCAGTCCGGGACCATGGATTTATCCCTTTATTGTGGTTTGCTTAAGTGCAGTGTCTTTTAAAAATGTTTGTGGTGATCAGAGAAGTGATTGAAAGGTTGCTGCCGTAGCCTTGATGATGCACTAAGATTGTTTCCAGAATTTTCCGGTGGTAAAATCTCATAAAAATGTACAGACATCTGTACAATAAAGGCAGCTCCTGCATTCTTCACACTTGGCTTTTTTGACCGTTCAGCGAGCGTCTGTAGCAGAGCAGATCATTGTGTGGATTTCAGTGACGAGCGCCACACACTACAGATGAGACACAGATTCACATGTGACATAGCCTCCCGTACACAGAGCCACAGGCTGAGCCCAGGTTGTGATTCTGAATGTGGTGTTTAGCGATTTCGTTTTGCTGATGCTTTGTGTTAATCACATGGATTTTCCTTTAAGTTGTAATCCATATATAGAAAACATCTGACACTTAGATCATCTGAAACGATCTGAAATACCCATAATGCACCCATAATGCACCCATAATGAATATAACGTTAATTCTGTACATCATATGGTGGCACCCACAGCTAGATGACAGATGTGAACAACAGCGCCTCCCTGAGGCAACGTGCTGTGTAGATTGTCTCAGGGAAACGCCCTGTTCATGATTTACATCTGATGAGGTTTTATCCGCGGTGCCGAATCCAGTGGCTATTATTTTAATTGACAAATGTATTACTGCATGGGGGGGCTGACTGCAGATCACCGTGAAGGAGCTGCATTGTATGGCTGCCTCCTGAAGGTTGAATACAGCAAGGGAGGGAGGCTGCCAGCGGCCGGCTGTACTTATGGGTACCTGTCTGTGGAGAGTGTAGTCGGTTGTTTCTGCCCCCCGATATTTAAAAAGAATAAATAAATGAATTGCTAGCGAATACAGTCACAATATTGTATCTAGCTAGCTGGTTAGCAGAACATACTGCTTCAGTATCTAAATAAGGAATTTGTTTATTTAATATTTGGTGTAGTGACTGTTTGTGACCAACAGGGGACCTCCAGATTGGCTCAGTTTAGCATGGGGCCTTGGTCTTGGGTTGGCCTAGCAGCCCTCCACCAAAAACAGAGAGGCAGTAAGGGTTAACAGTGCAGCCTGGAGAGCCCTCTGCATTGGGAAGGGCAAACACCCACAGGGCGAAATTAAGCGAATTTGATAATTGCTTATTAACAAGCTAGGATGAATAAATTAAATGCATTGTGTGGTTATTAAAAAAAAACGAGGGCCATTAATATTAAACGTTTTGATTGCTGGAGTGAGCGGCAGACTTTGTGACATTGGGGGTGGCGGCAGGAGTGAGAGAACGAGGGCGTTTAATATCAAGGAGTGTTTGCTTTATGTGCCGTGACATCTCAATGATCTGCTGCATCTGTAATTAAAATTGAAAAATAGTCAAGGAAACTACAATAAGTAGAGGAATTGCCACAGCCATCCCTGGGATGTGATGCATGGACACGCCTGTGGGTGGCGCTCTACTCAGTTCATCGCAGATCCAACTCCCCCCTTTCCCCGGTTCCTTGTAGCTGTGTTTTCTTTTCACCTGCCAGATTCGATCAATTTCCTAGTTGACCTGTGTGTGGCATCACCTGTCACCTATCGGACAAGCTGCTTGCCACAGGGAAGCTAGCTCGGGCACAGGTTAGCGTGCCAGTTAGCGTCAGGGTAAAAGGGAGGGTTAAAGGCATTTGAAATCGGCACTTTATCTGGCTACAGAAACATTAACAGAGGCAGAAGAGGCCTGTGTCTGTATCTGTGTCGTTATTAAATGTTTAAAAGGTGATTTGTTATCATGTCTGTCACTGATGTCAGCCACATAGCTTTGTATCTGTCCCGCATGAAAGTTTGTTTTTCTGTGTCAGTCTGTTCACTAGTTTATTTCTCCGTATGTTTAGCACTAGCTCACAGGCACAGTGCTAATGGGGCCTTTATGCGTGTCTCGTGTGTCCAGGCCTGTTTCTTGTTGAATGTTTAGGCCCGGCCACATCCCCAAAGATGATCATAAGCGTTGCGTTTGTTCTCATCCGCGAGTATCACCACGGCAACTTACTGCAGGCCCCATTTGTCACTTCTGGCGATTAAAAATTGATTTTTGGAATGTGAACTAAAATGGAGGAAAATGACACCTAAGCAGATTCCGAGGAGTGGATGGCAGTCGCTTTCATCTCCACAAACTTCCAGAAGCTTCTGCCTTCTTCTGGTAAATGCTCGGTGCCGGTATTCCGCAACGTTCTGGGAGATTCCTCCCTTTAATCTGAAGGTGCCATTCGCATTTCAATCTGAGGCCCAGTTACGGGAATTCTGGGTATTTCATCCGCTGAAGATGCCAGTGATTTTTTTGGCTTTGGTTGCGAGGTGTTCCGTGAGTCCGGCCTCGCCGAAGGCCTCGCTTAGCGGTTAGGCCTGCAACATCAGGGCTCCACACCTGATGTGATTGCCTAAGTGGACCCTGAAACACGCCTTAATCACACGCTGTATATTGGCGTGATGTTTCAGTGAGAGCTCCTGTTCTGAGAGGGCCATCAAACAGGCTCCCTCCCATGGGGTACTTCATTAAACTTGATGGAAATTGACGTTCGGTCATCTATGAGGGGGGGCCTATTAATTTCCTCTAATTCCACTTATATGGTGGAAAAAGCCCCCAGGAGGTTGTGGGTTTACTGTCTGCTCAATTCTCGGATGCGACAATGGGATTTGAGGTCACCTGATCGGATTGTCATCCCCACCAACATTAAGTACCCCCCACCATGACCATGCCCCCCAGCCTGAGTGTCATCACCGTGTGACAGGGGACAAGGCCGTTACTGCAAATCAATACCTTGCTCACATGGCTTGCTAAGTTACTGCTGCACCCATGGAGCCTCCTCCGTGTCGCCCGGGGCTCGTGCCGCGCCATCCAAACACACACAGGTTTCTTTTGGACCGCGATGACGGCTCCTTCGTCAGTGAGGAGCAGACACGCTTAAACAGCTGTTGCAAGCCACTTAGCCTGCTTTTCTGATGGACGGACCCTCTGTGCTCTCCTGTCAGGCTTAGCCTGCCCCCCCCACATTACAGTGAATGGGTGCTTGCAGGTATAGCGGGGAGTGAGATGCAGGCAATCTGCGGCTAACGGACGACGATGCCCCCCCCCCCCCCCGGCTTACCAGGGAAATCTTCAGGGTGGGTGGGAAGCGAATGTGAAACAGATGTTTTTTAATTAAGGAAAGTATGATGATGGTTTTGTCCCTCTTTCTGGGCGACCTCGCGACTGGGGGAGCAAAGGAGCAGTGTCGCTTACGCTGACCGCTCGCTTCTGACAGCACACAGGGGCTGGGGTGGGGGATGACCTCGCAGCCTCATGTGGACACCCCCAGCACTGAGGGCCACTGCTGTTTCACACATAATGTCCGTAATCATGTTACAGTCTAACTCAGAGAGAGAGGGTTGCGATTTCAATAGCACGGGTAACCGGGGCTTTAATACGGTGGAGCAGAGTGACACTTGTTTATGAGGTGCAGATTGAAAGTGCCACTCTGTTGCACAGCTCATTAGGGAGGTACCAGGCGGCCCACAGCCAGGCTCAGCAAGAACTACCCAGGCACGTTGGGGTTTGGGGTGGAGGGGCTGTGTGGTGACACAGTCACACAAATTTATCAGCTTTATGCTCCATGTCTGTTGAATTTTTTATTTATTTTAGAGAAATTGAAAAGACGGCACCCGGTTCAGTCTTAGCTGAGCGGTTAGCTGCACTGTGCTGCCGTGCACAGAAACAAGGTCCCGGAACGAGCATAGAAATCCTGCTTGTGAGACAAGGTCCGTTTACCTAGTGACACTAATGCAGCACGTTCAGCCCTGGAAATTCTGGGATAGGGACTGAGGCCTGTTCCATTTTAGCATACTGTTACCAGTTACCTCAGCCTATGTGGAAGTTTCCAGAACACTACCGTCAGTCGCCTTCAGCTTATTGCGTTGAGGCGTGATGCATTGGCATTAATGTGAATTCAGAGGTATGGAAATTTATGGGTGTTTGATTGTTATTATTTGGGGAATTTTATAGTAAGTGAAGGAATGTGTGAACTGAGCATGTGGTGTGTGTTTTATTTTTAATTATTCTTCTGCTTGGTCGCTGAGGAACACTGTTAGAAAGCTCAGTGTTCCTGATTTAGGGATCAACCGCAGATCTGAGAGCTGGATGGAGGGGAGGCTGCAGAAACCTGCTGATGGTGCAGAAGATGTGAGCAGAAGAAGGAGGCCCATATCGAGAGGTTCACCTCAGTGTGAAGCAGGGAAAGGGAGCAGAGACGTCATTATGGAATGACATGGAAACCTGGATTCCCAACCCATTCCGGGGCCTCCTTCATCAGAGGGCGGCTTTCAGCCAAACAACACATGCAGTCGATTCTAATTTCTTCTGGAGACTCTTTAATCTCTTATCTTATTAATGTTAAAAAATATGTTTTTTTGCCGGAGGGTACAGAAGTGGAATTTGTGTTGAGTGGATTCCGGATCCCTAATGAGGCGGGTGAAATGAGTTTGGAGGCAGCTGTAATGCTGGATAATTGTGGCGAGTCTCCATTCCTCCGAACAATTAAAGATGCTGCAGTCCTGAGAGTCGGGGGCCGCGTTCAGCACATCGCAGAATGAGCACTTTTACAGATGACCATGTTCCTGCCTCCCGCTACACCCGTTACCCAGAAAGGCAGATTGATGCGGTCCGAACGTTTCCTGGCATGGGGGGTCAGTGTCTCCCAAGTCGGAGCTGCTCATCAGGACAAAGAGGGGGGTACAGTTTCCTGCATCCTGCCGCTAAATACCCCCCTGTTATCCTGCCACCCCGGTCAGTTATCAGAGAGATGATGTGTGGGCATGGGCATTTGCAGCCCATTTGAGGCTAAACAGCATTCCTGGGTTTTTCCTGGTCCGCCCAAACACCTCTACTGGTGATTAAGGTGGCCACCCACCCTGTCACGAATTTTTTAAAAGCACAACTAAAATTGTAAAGCGGTTAATTTCCTGAATCAGATGCAGGAAGGGGGTGTTTGGCAGAAATAAAAGGCTAAATAATTAGCCCCGTCAGTGTGACTCACCCATCCGCTCCTCCACAACCTGTGGGGGAGTTGGGGGGGTTGGTTATCTTCCGAGGCTGCTGTCTTTTATGGGATGTTCATTCATCAGTACATTCAAGAAACCACCTATACTTCCGTCCATCCATCCATCCATCCATCCATCCATCTTCCGTAGCCATTTATCCAGTGTGTGCTGCCCGTGAGTCTGGACCCTATCCCTGGAAGCACAGGGCATGCAGGGAGACACATTAACACGCACGCAGGCATGCATGCCGGGCTTTGGACCGCATTAGGAAACCTGATGGCTGCAGGAACCCAGTGTGGGAGAACATGCAGACTCCACACATGGGGCTGGGGCCACAACCTCACCCACAGCCCAGTCAAGGTGTGCAGTACCGTATGCATAACAATCTCTCTGCAGCTTTCAGCCTGCATGGCCCTGCAGGTAGGTTGGGAGTGTGGTGGCACGCCTAGCTGCGTCTCTGCTGGCTGTTTGGGAGAGCGGCACCCAGCCATATCTCTCCATGTGCTCATGTGCTCTTCATATGCTGCAGGTCCTCCTTGGAGGAGAGTGATGTTCAGAGAGCTACTTGCAACACCTGTGACCCCGAGAGGGGCCGTACCCCAACCCGGTCCGTTACAGAGCCCCCTTACCATGCTCCTATGTGTGCTTCCTTTCTCGGTATTGGAGATTTACCATCATCAAAAGCTTTGCTGATGTAGGTGGGGCAAACGTTAATATTCTGCCTCCTTATTCTCCTCTGTTCATTGTTTAGACAGCAATATTTATTTTGAGTAAAAACAATGAGGGTTCAAACTGATAGCTTGCAGAAGTTGGCAAGTGCCTCTTCCCTCACACTGAGAACCTTTACTTTATGTAGATACTTGTTGTCTAAGTATTTCTCAAAATTTTCAAGACACAGTTTTTCTTGGAAGTGCTTTGGAATCCTGAGCTCAGCTTGAGGGCCTTTGACTGACTGAACATAGCCTCCAATTTAATTTGCCCCACAAAGCCTGTTTAGTGGTCACCAGGGGGGTCAATTAAAGTCTCTGTGACTCAGATGGATTTGGAGTCTCAGCCACTGCATCGCCCCCCATTAGCGGCGTTTCTGTCCGCACCGTCTCCCTGGATCTCTGGGAGCGACGGCGCTGGCCACTCACCGGGCCTGTACCTGTCACCGCCTCGTCGCGTCCTGCCATTAGCGCCTGATTGGGATGATGGCCCTCCTGTATTTTTAGACTGGCGGTTTCCTTAAGCGGCCGGGTCGACCTGGAGCACGGCGATGCCTCGGTGCCGGTCCGGTATCCGTTAATTAAAAGAGCTTCTCCGCCGCAGCGCTGGTTCCCACTTCCCTGGCGAGCCTGACACCTCCGGCGCCGGGATGGCACATTGGGATCCTCTCCCGGCATCACAGCCGAGACTGCCGGTGCCGTCAGCATAAGGGGGGCTCTGCCTGCCCTGTCGCTTCCCATTAAGGAACCCCATCCCCAAAAACGTACTAATTAATCACCGGGTTCAACTGACTCCAGTCACGCCGCTGCCTGTTTCTACAAGATGGCCTCCCAGTGATGCCGTGTCGGGACTTACGGAATGCGCCGGAATCCATTAGGAGTGTCATGAGTGACGGTGCGGTTCTGGCCACTAGATGCTCTGTTTACACCCATGTGTGCCCCCTGCAGCCCCTCTCTGGCTACACACCCCCCAAACAGGTCAGCGATGGGGGTGCGACATAAGAGGCCTCCCCACACCCCCCATGTTTACCCTCCTTGATTTACAAGGTCACCGTGACGTCTGACTCCGCAGCGCTGTGTCCCCCCCTCCCCATGCTCCACTGACCCACTTTGCCGAAATCCCTTGATGTCGATTTAATAGACTCGGGGCTGGGTGGGGGGGGTGTGTTTGTGTAAGCGGGTGTGGGGGGCGGGGAGATGCTGGAGAGTCAGGGTGAGATCTGAGAGCCTGAGTGATTTCCTGCCGCCGCTGCCGGGCCGCGCCGCAAATTAATTTGATGCTGTTATGTAACGGCGCTCATCATCATCCCTGCTAATCACATCAGCCGCTTCAGCAGTTGGC
>JAAGVU020000008.1:21211511-21230572 GCA_011763525.2 Mormyrus iriodes
ACCACCATCCATGCTCAGCAGTGACTGCCCTCCTCTACGGCTCAGTGCGGACCCAACCACCATCCATGCTCAGCAGTGACTGCCCTCCTCTACGGCTCAGTGCGGACCCAACCACCATCCATGCTCAGCAGTAACCACGGAGCGGATCTGCCGCCATCCAAGCTCGCCGGTGACCGCGTTCCTCTACGGGCTGGTGTGGATCCGGTGCCATCCACAGTGTCCTTTTTCTGTTTATCATGAGCTGGCAGCGGGACATATGCAGCGCGCAGTGCCATTATCGCCCCCCGGTGCCGTCTTAGGCCTTGGAGGTTAGCTATTTCGGTCCATATCTTCTTCCTGAGCCAAGGAGTCTGCAAAGGAAGCGCTGCAAGAGTAGGATGGGGGCCCCGGCGCGGCCATCAATCACCAGCTGCAGGGGGCCGCCTCACATGCTCACCATAATGAAGGACATTTGTTACGTTCCTCCAAAAGGCCACGCCCCCCCCCCCCACCACCCTTCCAGCAGCCCCCATCACAGTGCATTTCTCCCAGCGACGGCCCACAAGCAGCGTGAGCGACCGCGCCCTGGATGAACTGCGCCCGCTTATGGCTGTGATCATCACTGGGGGGGTGCCCTAGGCCCCCTCAGCCAGAGTGAGCCCCCTAATGACCACATCTTTGTGGGAGATGGGTTGGGGGGGCAGCATGCCAGTTCATTAGGATTCAGATGGTTCCACTGACAGCACCCCACCCCCCCAACTGAGCTGGGCTAAGCCCCCTTGTGCAGACAACACAATCTCTGTGAGACAGCCCCTCTCTTTATGTACCCCCCACCCCCTGTACTTATTGTGAAAGATTACACTGAACGAGGTAAATCTGCATGTATGACTGTGGAGTATGACACGTCTGTCTGTAGGGTGCTTACGGCGCCTCCTCACTGGCATACATGCAGCACACACCTTTATTCTTATGTCTGGGTTCTCCTATGTAGGTTGACATAAGCTCTCACGGGCAGTGGAGGATGTACTATAGTATAGTACAGTATATTGTGGAGTTGTTAATAGCATTATATTGTGTAGCATAGTTTAGCATAGTATACTGTGTAGTAGAGTACATAATATAGTACAGAGTTTTTATGAAGCGTTTTCGGTCTCTCCTGCCTACGCAGCCTGCATACACCACCCCCCCCCATCCCTGGGGCACACTCATCCATCCTCCTCCTTTTCATTCTGGAAACAAACGCCCCCCCCAAGACACAGAAACCTCCCTCCATTAAAACTAGCCGGGCGATGACAAGAACAATAACAAGGAAAAAAAAAAAAGGGAGATGCACATGGCAGAGTAGCTCAGGGGGACCGGGCATGTTTTCAGTTAGAGGAAGTACAAGATGAGTTTATCAAATTGTTTACTGCCGGCCGTGCAAAGTACCTGGAAGGCTCCATATTTAATCAGGAGCAGGCCCATCCTGCCATCAGTGTCGGGGAGGCGCGGGGAGCAGCGCGCTCGATCCACACAGCCAGCGCCATGCACAGCATGCTGGCCTCCGTGCCTCCTGAATGCGGGCCCATTGTTCCGGCCTCCTCCGGGTTTCTCCTTTCCTCCCGGGTCTCCTTACGAGGCTCCGTTCACGCGCCGTAATCTTGTAAGTGAACTAATTAAAAGATGGCCTTGATTGCGAGATATCGGGCTGTGAATTATTCAATCTGCCAGGGGTAGACTGAGCTCTGGGTCCGGAATCTTCTACGCGTTGTCAGCCTGATTATGCTGTGGGGAGTGACGAGAGCCGGTCTGAGAGGAAGGAGACTGCATGGCGGACGCGGTGGTAGATGGGGAGCACTGACGTTTGCCACGCCACCGATGGACGGAGAACTCCGGCCGCTGTTTGGTGAATCTGTGGGGTTCTGCTTATGAGGGTTGCGTGTTTCCCTGGTGTGCGGCTGTATGATGTAATAACGACCTGCCATTTGATGACTGTGCAGTGAAACGATGTGGACACCAGATCGAGCCGAGTGGGGAACCGCAATCAAAGCATGTTGTGACGGGAAGCATGACATAATTACTGCATAGCACGCAGACGACCCGTGTCCCGTTAACGCTGCCGTTGCGGGAAACACCGTGTGGCTCCCAGCTGCTGGTGAATCCAGAGAAACTGTCACACACATCACAACGGGCCCCTCTGTACCTAGACCATTTATTAGTGCTGCTGGATTTTGATAATTCACCAGTAGGGTTACATGTAATGACGTTAATCATGTCATCTTTCGGTTTTATTAATATTCTGCATATTTTAAAATCAGCATGTAGGAGTGATTTAACTGTTTAGATGAGTTATGAAAATGTTATTCAGATGAGTGTTCTGCTTTAATAATGTAGATCTTTGTCAGAGTAATAGATTTCTGTGACAGCATAATAAATGCTTAGCAAATCTACTTACCTTGGGCCATTATGAGGGTGCCAGACGCAATGGCTTTCGCCAGAATCGCTTCCCCGTAGAGGACGCCTTTATGCCCGCACTCTTTATAAAGGCAGCGCCGGGCTGCTGTGAGTCAGAAACGGTTGGCGCCTTTCTGTCGCTGAAGAAGGCATTCCTGGTGCTACCCACGAGACTGACTGAAGTGTCCTATGAGAAAAAGCGTCAGGAAATTTGTAAAAAAAAAAATTAAACATATATATATATACACTAACGTTCAAAAGTTTGGGTCACTTAGAAATATCCTTGTTTCTAAAAGAAAAGCATTTTTGTCCATTTAAAATAGCATCAGGTTAATCAGAAATACCGTGTAGACATTGTTAATGTTGTAAAGGACTATTGTAGCTGGAAACAGCTTATTTTTTACGTAATATCTATATTGCCGCACAGAGGCCCATTATCAGCAACTATCAGTCCTGTGTTCCAAAGGCACGTTGTGTTTGTTAATCCAAGTTTATCATTTTACAAGGCAAATTTGATCATTAGAAATCCCTTTTGAAATTATGTTAGCACAGCTGAAAACTGGTGTGCTGATTAAAGAAGCAATAAAACTGCCCTTCTTTAGATAAGTTGAGTGTCTGGAGCAACAGCAATTGTGGGTCCGATTAAAGATTCAAAATGGCCAGAAACAAAGAACTTTCTTCTGATGCCCATTAATCTATTGCTGCTCTGAGAAATGAAGGCTGTTCCATGAAAAACATTTGTAAGTGACCCCAAACTTTTGAATGGTAGTGTGTGTGTGTGTGTGTGTGTGTGTGTGTATATATATATATATATATATATATACATACAGTTAGTTTGTGATTTTATGATAATATTCCCTTCTCGATCCATGTTGCTGGTCTCTCTTTCACCAGATGGGGCTTTACTCACTAACACAAATGGCCGAGTCGCTGGCAAAGAGCACAGACCGTTAGGATTTGTGTTCAGTTATTTTATTCCAGGTAATTTGGTAAATGGCTGTGGTCTGTGTGATGATATCCACAGCAGGGGAATAGATGCCTCCATCTGGGGCAGAATTACGGCGTTCTCGTGTGAGGCCCCGCACAGGGTCAGGCTGGTTGCGTCCAACGTGTGGGATGGTTACTGACAGCCTGTTAATTAGGCCATTACCAGCTTCACCCTCATCCCTGCTCCAGACCGCCCCCCGGAGCCTGCCATGTGCCACCTCCACTCTGTCGAATTCTATTTACAATAAAAGCGGTGAAAGACCCAGCACCCCTCCACAGCAGGGCAGCGTTGGGATCAAGAGCGCTCCACTGGCTCCCGTGTCTGCATCTGGATGCAGAACACGGCAGCGTCGGGATCAGGAGCGCTCTGCCGGCTCTCATGTTCACATCTGGATGTGGAACTCGGCAGCGTCGGGATCAGGAGCGCTCTGCCGGCTCTCATGTCCACATCTGAATGTGGAATCCGGTACTGTTGGGATCAGGAGTGCTCCGCCAGCTGTCATGTTTGTGTCTGGATGTGGAATCCGGTACTGTTGGGATCAGATTTGCTGACACACGTCATATGCTCTGTAAAATGATGACCAACCTGATACTCAATGTATGGGCAAAACGGCGCTTCTCATGGTTACAGATTCACAGATTTTCACTTTGCTGATTTTCTCACATCCTGAAACCCTCCAATGACGGGATTCTGAGTTTAATGGAAAAACACCAAGGGGATGTACTCCCCATGCTTTATTTTAAGAGGGAAAGGCCGTTTTGTAGCAGGTAATGGTGACCTCTATGGGTATGAATGGATAGGGGTACCAGTGCCAGTGAAGGCAGGGAACAGGGTGATAGCTTCCATGCTATTTAAGAAAATCCAGTACGAGATTTGCTCATAACCCTATGCACAGTGAACCAAAACAGCAAGGCCAGGTAAGTATGCATGTGTGGCTGAGTAAGGTTTAATGGCATTTAAAATGTTCTTCATATGTTGATTGAAATCAGATGAGCACTATTGATTTTGTGACACACAAATCTCTTGAAACCAAACCATTTCTGTATTCTGTCTTTCTGTTATATGAAAAAGCAAGAAATGCCTGGCTTCTCTCTCAGAACACCTGCTTCTTCAGTTTAAGTCGGGATTTCCTTTCTCAGGGCTTGAAAAGGTTGCCGGCGATGTCCCTCTGGAAGGCAGCTCTATCATTACAAAATGTGTGGCTGTTATCTGACGACTTGAATGACGACTGGCTTCATTAACGAGGACTGTTGTCTAGCTGGATTCATCGAGCTCATCTGTCAAACCTCTTTTGTCTGAGACTGATGGTGCTTTACAGCTCCATGGAGTAATTACTGCTTTTAATAGAAAGGCAAATTATAAAAATTAAAGAATGATTCACATATACTAAAAAATACATAAATAAAAGTTCTGTTCATTTATGTAATGCAGGTAAGATTACTGACTTAAATTATAATTATAATTTATAATTGTAGCAGTTATTGTTTTAAGCAGTGGCATTGTTTTGAATTGGGAGGGAATCCCTCTGCCCAATGAAACATGCCCAACACCCTTACCAATGAGATGCTGTTTACACACTGCTGATATTTCTAGGGGATAAAGGCCAGTTTTTAAAGATTAGCTCTTACCTTTTATCTTGATTTTAGCCCAAAAAACAAGAATCAGACACATTCTGTTTTCCCTTTTTCCTGTAAATACCAGAAAGCTGCTCTTTGCTTCTCTGTCTATCAGTGTAAACATGTTCGGTCCAGTCCGATCCGATCCGGTCTTACAGCTAGAATGCTGAAAAGCCCAGTATGCAATTTCCAACTGTTCCCTCTGTCTGTCTCTCACTGTCTCTATGACACACACACACACACACACACAGATAAACACTGTCTGTGGCTTATCTGCTTTCGAAAGCTGTCAGCCCAGCCAAACCTGTCCTGTCAGCTGCCATGAGCGGCGGTCACGTGAGGCCTGCTTTCACTGAATGAGTTACCGGTCATACACGGAGATCGCAGTACCTGACCACCTGATCGGAGCTCATCAGCGAGGAAGATGGAGTCGTTACGTAGGGCTACTGTACAGCCCCGGCTTGCTGTCGCCATTAGAGATGAACGGCTGGCGGTCACCCCATTTATGGGGAGGAGGGAGGGTGCGTGAGTCTCACAGTTAAAGGCTTACTTGGTTTACAGATATTTCTGGGTAGCTTTTGCTCTGGGCAAAATACATAGATTCTGATATCAATAGATAATTGCAAGGATTTTAACTGCAAGAATTATTATCAATAAATTTAAAATTCGATCAGTTTACTCTTGAATCTTAAATTGCATTCTGCAGTTGTAGTCACTGGTGCCAGCGCGCTGATTGGCAGAAGGGTCCCCCAATGGCAGAGCCTGAATTATCCTTTATTGATTTATCCTCATAAAGTCGTTCTCTCCATGAATGTTATTAATTATTATATTGGGGGGGGGGGGCATTCTAGGCTGGCAAGTAGCTTACATGCGTGACTGGGCACGACACCTGAATCTGTTCACTGACAGCACTGTCGTTACAAAGGGGCCTCGCCAACACACGTGAAATCAGACACGGGTGAAGCCATGCAGGATTATAGGGACATGGCTCAGGGAGGGGGAGGGGTCAGCTGGGTGTCCCCTCTGGTTGTACTCTCCACCCCCAAAATGGGGCCCCAGCCCTTGCTGGGCTGGTGTTCAAGCCCACAGCGCTGTATCAGAGACAGGCGGCTGTTGAGGAAATCTGATCAGCTCCCACTACAGGGCAGGGCGGGGAGGTGGGCAGTTTAACGTGTGTGTGTGGGGGGGGTGGGGTATTAGGGGAGGTGGGCATGTAGTGGGGGGCGTTTCCATGCCTCCCCACATCCCTGTCACATTCAAGAGGCCGAGCTGTCTCCCCACCCCCCAGTCTCAGGGCATGTCATGACTATCAGAGGGGATGGGGGGGGTGGCCGGGGCCCCCTGCTGGCAAGGGGGAGACGCAGCCAAGACACCGTCTGTCTAGAAAGCCGTGCTGCTTTCACACATCTGGAGGCGCTTTTAGCTTCATCTGTCTGATCGTTAATATTTATTGGCTGGGGGAGCAGAGGGCTCGGGTGCCAGAGAGCCCCAGGGTAAATTCAAAGACCCCCCCCTGTTATTTAGCTTCTGAAGAAAGACAAGAGCGACAGAAGAGGGGAAAAAAACGCCATGGATTTTGACCATTTTTTTCCCCTCTTTTGCATCTGCACGAGATAAGATTGGCATGATAGTGACAGCGTGCTGTGTCTGCCGGCCCCGACAAACACACTGACACCGTGCTGCAATCGGTGGGACGTGGTCCAGGTGCTTTCTTAAAGCTCTCCCCAGCCGGCGCGCTATTGGCTAGCCGTGCCGCCACTCAAGGCTGGAGGGGGCGGGGAGCAGGCAGATATGGCTGATGATGTCACAGTCACATGGATTTTCATGTGGTCATGCACTAAAGCAGCGATAGAGCCGTGCTGGCCAGCTGCTGCTGAAACAGCAGTGGAGGGCTTCGCTCTGACGCTGGTGTTTCTCTTATGGACTTGGAGCTTAATGATGTATTTTGTGATCTCAGCTATGAAAGGTAAGAGACCAAATGCATGCGCGGCAGACAGAGGGAGACTAACAAGTGGTTAACAATCGAGGAGGGTGCCCGTGGTATTCACGAGCTGCCAGCGCTCCATTTCGAGAGCTCGCGGCGGAGGGGAGAGAGGCAGAGCCCTGCTGACGGGAGCTTGCCAGCAGTCGCAGGCAGTATTTAAAGCGGCTCCTCAGTATGTGGGACTGAGACGGTGCTGTTAGTGCTGTCGATGGCTGGAAGATGAGGCTTTTTAATGTGTGTGTATATTTTCACACTTTGGAGGGTGGCATGTGGTGAATGAGCCTCTGCCTTTTGATGTGCTCCAAACCTGGACATTTTGATAGACCGTGTGTTTACTTGCATATTTTCCTTGCGAGACTTGCAGTCCTGGAGTGGCAGGGTGTGTGAGTGTATGTCTCGGACGCTTGAAAGTTCCTGATGTGTAGATTAGAGAGGGTGGGGGTGGTGTTGAGGGGGGGAGTGGGCATGCAGAATTCTTTTATGTTCATCTCTCCACTTAATCCTGTTTTTCCAGTCGCGCAGACGGGCACCGCGGTGCAGCAAGTCGCTCCCCGGCCTCGTTAAGGTTTACTAACGGTCACCATGGCGCTGCGAGTGCCAGATCCCTCAGAATTTTCCAGCTAATATTTGTGTGTTGTGTTCCACTGACCTATTTTCTGAGAGTCGGCACATGGGTGTCCGCTGGAGCGACGCTTGTTTTTCCCGTCCTGGCGATACAGATCCTGCACCCGGACTGAGCATGCTTAATCCCTCCACCCGCCCCCCCCAATCACCACTCCATGTCCTGGGGAATAAAGCTAGCAGCTGTCATTATCTATTAAGTTAAAAGTGCTGGGATTGGGGAGAGCGATACAGTCTATCGCTGGGCTCTGTCTCTCATACCTCTTTTAATATTTGATACATTTGCATATTATTTCATGCATGGTAGTATTCTATATTTAGTAAGCCCTATTTTTTTTTTTAAGCGTCATAACAATGCTTACCATAATGTTCATTGCATGCAGTGAGCTGTATGAAAACTTTATATTTTGGCTTTGCAATCAGCACCATATACAATTTTAAGCTTAGCACTAAAAAAAACGTAATTTCTGAATTTATACAGAATCGTTTGGGAATGAGAAAGTAAGCTGATCATTTTGCAGTTGTGTAATAATGACGTTTTTATACATTCAGTCTTTTTTCAGTTGTGTTTATAAAAAATATTATAAAATTCGTAGAACAGAGCTGGTGCCTTTTGTGAAAAGCAGTATGAAATCTGGAGAATTGCTGGAAAATGGCAGGTGGATTTAGGATTTATTTTTTATGAAGAAAACTCTGCTGGTTGGAGAAAAATATTTGTTCCGTTAACAGTTTGAGCTGTGATTGTCCGGGATCATTGAAGCTGGAACATTGTCGCTGTTAACGAGCCGTTAAATTAAAATGTTAAGCCCTCTACAACAGTTGACCATTGCTGTGTATGTTTTTGGCTGCATGGCTGACTGTGATTTTGGATATTAACCCATGGAGGTAACCCTGAGGCCAGTGAAAATTATGGTTTTTCTTTTGTTACTTTTGGAGAAACAATGTTTCTTTAAAAGGGCGTCTGTTGAAAACAATTTTAACGTCAGATTTAGTAAAGCGCAGAGGCTGCTGGTTTGGCGTGCAGTGTCGGTACTACCATTTCTGATGGTATTAAGTGCTGCTGTGTGTTAATAGCTGGGCCCCACATACACAGGAGGCCGTGTGATTACTAGGTAAGAGGGACTGTCGTCCTCATACTGGCCTGTTTCGTCTCCATCGCCCCGTCTCTCTCCCTCTCTCATCACAAAGAGCTCTCTTCAAAGTCTGCCAGCCATCTGATAGCCTGCAAAGCACCTAATTACCTTTAATTGAAACATCCCAGTCATTATAGCATGCAAATTGGCTGGTATGCTCAGAAAAATTAAACTGATCATTCCTTACATTTATTTAATCATTAAAAAAGAAGGGAAAACACGTGAAATTAGTTTTTTTTAGCACTGATATAGAAACGGCCGAATGAATAATTATTTTAAGTTTCATTTCGAGGTGTGGAGATGGGCTGTAGCTCATAGCGCACCTGCCGCGGCGGTGCCGTTTGGTCAGACGCGCCCCCGTCGCCGGAGCCCCGGACTCTTTTCCACCGCGGCTATTTGGCGCCCGACTCCGAGTTCAGAAGCTCGGTACTCGGGAAAGGAGAAATAGATTAGGCGTAAATGCAGAACGCATCGTGTGCTTGCGAATTAAAATCAATGCCAGGAAATAGGTGCTCTATTAAATGCAACATATTTTTATATTTTAACCGGGGCGCGTTATTTGTGTATTTGACTCGAACGTTTTAATATGCGCCATTAGGCATTCGGTTTATATTTATTGTATTGTGGCAGAATGAATATATTTACATGGCAAAGGCGTAATGCAGAATCCCCTTTCTGGCAGCACAGTGAAGGGGGTGAGCAGAAGTGATAAAATACATTTGCCAAGTTTTCGGCTGCCTGTGAAACGCAGGAGTGAGCGTGAAATGCATATGGCGAAATGCAAAGCGGTGCCGGCGCTTCCGTACGTGCAGGCTCAGCTCGCTCGCAGCTTCGCCCCCGGCTGCGCGGTACTCGGCTCGCCGTGGTCCGGGCGCGCGGACGGGGCTCCGGCGTTACGTGTTGCATCCCCCAGATGAGAGCGCCTCTCCGCAGCTTCTGATGTAAACCCCCGCTGACCGGCGTACTGCCTTCCCGTTTTCGCGGATAACTATCAAAACCCAAATGCCTTTTTATTTGATAATCACACCTTTGTTGTTTTTCAGTTCATAAGCTATAATAAACCACGTCTGATTAATGAATTGGCTTTAGTTCTGTTTCTCATCTTGTTCTGATGAACAGAATATTCTTAGGTAATCTTAAGGCTGCTTCTCTCCCTCCCTCCTTCACTACTTCTATTGTGTATGTGTGTGTGTGTATATATATATATATATATATATAAGAAAACACTGCTTCTCTTTGACAAAGCAAATGGCTGTATCTATTACCTGTACAGATGTTTACTTACAGTGGTTGTGAATGATCTACATTCACTTTCAAATTCCATGTTATATTTTTTTTTATTCATATACCTCTAACGGGAGCGCTTCAGTACACACTATCTCCTGTGTGCCATAGCGCCATCCTGTTATACTGATGTACTGAGATCCCAATGCTGACTTAACATCTACCATCATAATGGCATGTCCTGTACCTCACTGCTGACCACCGGTGGGGCCCGTGTATGATTGTTCCGTCAGGGCACGGACTGAAAGGAGCGAATGACTGAATGGCCGGATGTGTGTCCCGATGGTGGCCTCGTCGCCGTTTCCACTTGCTATGTAGTATTATTGGGTGTCTTTCCTAGTATAGCTGTGCGATTGCTTCAACCTCTCTACAGATGAGCGGTACCCAAAAATTCCCGGGTATTATCTAGATGGATGTTACATTTATTTGTTAAATAAGGGTGACTGTGCAGCTGATTCAGGTAAAAGGCACAGGGCTGAGGGGGCCTCGGATGGACCGCTGGCTTGTTCACCAGATGCAGGCTGTGATGGATGGCTCCTTCCGGAAGCTTGGTCTCCTGGACCCGCACACACTGAAGACCGGTCCCCAAAAGTCAAGAACGGGCTGTTAGATAAGGCCTTTTTTGTTGTTGTCCGTTCGTTTGAAGTATTTTGTAACACATCTCTTTTCTGTGGATTCCTCCGGAGAGCTGTCCAGTACGCTTTTGAAGTCTCATCAAAGCGGGATGGGGCAGGGAGAGCGTTATCGATTGTGCATTTTGTCTGACTCAAACGCTCGAAAATGAAGTAACAGAAGCAGAGATGCGCTGGAGTTCCGGAAGCTTCTTCGCTGAAGGCCGCAGATGGGCCCGAGAAGTCCGTCTTGCGTACTGCCTGCCAGCTCTGCAGTCCGGAGTAATCCCTGTGTGCGCGTGGAAGCAAAAATAGCGGTTTGCAAAAATAGCTGATTAAGAAAAATGGTGATTGAAAAGACAAATTCGTTTTTTTTTAAGACTGGTCTATTTTTCACAAGACCTTGGAAGTTCATTGCCTTTTATTGCAGCAACAAAGCTGTTGGGTGGTACTCAGTAATTATGTCTCAGGGCAATCAGGCGTGTGGCGGCTGGGGTCTTCCCCTGTCATTCGGGTTGGCTGGTGGGGATGGGGGTGGGGGGGGGTCGGGGGCCCCCGAGGGGGAGCAGTTGGGGTACATGTCAGACCTGCCCCTGTGTGGGGCAAACACACCAGGGGTCAGAGGGTGCCGTACTCATCGCTGTGACCCTGCATCGCTCATTAATTAGAGGCCAATGTTACACGGCACGGTCGCCATCTACTGTGGGAAGGGTATAGGGATGCTGTTGTGATTTTAGCAGAGAGAGAGATTTAGGCGAACAGTGGCAATGGATGCATAAGAGGGAGAGGAAGTATTGGGCATCCCAGAGACACGTGGGTGCAGGAGTGCGGCTCGGGTTCGACCAGGGTGTCCATCACGTCCCCTGGTGGAGATTCATCATACAGGCGGGGGCAATAGGAACAAAGGGATTCAACCATTGTGGAATGGAATGTAGGGATGTGGGGATAACAAGGTAACTGGCATTTTAGTGAAGATGGATTGAGGTGGGTGGATGCGGCAGGAAAGGCCTGTCCGGACCAATGGTATTCGGGGATTGTGGTGTTTAAATATTACAGCTTCGGGGCCAACTCACACATCCTGGGAAAGGGACCTTCAGGTGGCACCACTCACTTCTGAGCCTGCTCTCATAAAACGCCAGAGCCGCGGTGACGTAGGTGGCCGTGGGTCAAGGTGGTGTGAAGGAGCAGAGAAATGCTCCACCAGCCATCACTTTTTAACACACAGGCATCTGATGAAAAGGTCCAATGGGATGCACTGTCACTAGCTGTTTGGTGCAGAGGACAGGTGGTGTGGGAGCAGTGTTATTTCTTATTATAATCATTAAGGATAATTTTCTCAGTTGAAAACCTGTAAAAGATAAACATAAAATATTATATATTATATAATATAAGTTGAAAATGGCCGACAAAGAAAAAGTCATTGCCATTTACTCATTTGTTAACTAGAAACTGTGTAACTTATAAACAGTTAAACGTACCAAAGCATGGTGTACATGTGCAAGTTTGGTAAACATGCGTTAATGACTTCAGTTTGTAAACATAAACACACATGGAAAGCTTAAGACAATGTAATGACATATCGTTTTTTTGGGGTGGGAATGTGATAACTACTTTTTGTCATAGTTTGTCCCTGCAACTGCCTTATTAAACTCTTTGAATGTTGAAAAAAAGGCCAATATAAAGTTTCAGAACAAATGATCTGATTATGCAGTCTGTTCTGTGCTGCGTCTGCTTTGTAAGAATTTAGATGACATTAACATTTCCTTTCCACATTTTTTGGAATTACAATTTGGAACATTATCTATTGACATAATGGCCACAGCTGTTTGTAATAGTATACTACATACATCCTACTTTAATTTTAACTCTCATCACGTCCTGTATTTTCCGGCTAGCGCAGTTTTCTTGTTTTATTTATCAGCTAAGAGAAACAGTGAATTGCGTCTCGATGTGGTTTATTTCGAGTGAGTCTTGAAACACTCGTGGCTCTGAAGCACCGCGTGGGTATTTCAAACGTAGAGAAAGTCAGTCTTTTAAGGTCCTGCTGACCTTTTGTGGCGAAAGCCATTGTTCTGTTCGTCATTGTAACTGGGGTCTTTTGCACCACAATGAACTGTAATCGCATGCATTGCAGCTCTGGGCCAATTCTCGTCCACGCTGCATTGAAGGCATATTTACGCGTCCTGACCAGGGGTCTCTCCGTTGCTGTGTGTGTCCTTGCGAACCAGCCTTGGTGGCCAGCTTACCTCACAGCGTCCAGGACCTCAGCTGGCGCCCCCTGCCTGTGGCAGCTTATCAGCACCTTATCAGCCTACGTCAGATAAATAAAAAAACAAAACAAAACGAAAATTGCTCCCCTGTTGTTGAAAGATGGCCTGTTTTCAGTATGTGTAGTGTCAGGACAGAGATCCACCCATCACCTCACAAGCAGCAAAACTGGGGAGGGGGGGGATAAATAATTAAGAACTCCCCGAGTCAGCAGCCACATGCACGTGAGGAGCACGACACCACCGTCACGGAGCCGTCCATCATTAAAGGCTGTTGTTTTTGCCAGTAGCCTCCGGTGGCTGAAACAGTGTGCTGCTCCCCGCTGGGAGGGGTGTATTAATGACTTTCATTTACGACTCAGGGAGACTGCTGGGGAACTGGGCAAACTAGAATGGTCTCAATTAAGATGGAGGGCTTATGGCCCAGCCCCCCCGCAGCCTGGGCCGTAAATCACGCCCCCTGTCGGGGTGTCTCTAATACGCCATCAGCAGCTTTTCGGCCATCTCTGCTTTCCCCATGGCTGCCGGCCAGGAGGTCAGCACCGATTCCTGTTCTGTTACATATCGGCGGAGACCGCGTACGAGCAGCCCAGAAAGGGTGGCATGTGCTCACGCTGAGGAGTGTCAAACACTCTTTGCTCTCTTGGTTTTTTTTTTCCCTCAAATCAAACAGGCTCTCAAAGTGATGACACACATCCCATGTGAGAGCGATCTGCCTAAACCACAGCATGTAACACAGAAGCAGAACGGCCGAGACACCAGTGAGAAGGCGCAAACCAAGAGGATGTTTGCTCTGTGCTGCTGTGTGCAGCCGTGCGTGCGTGCGTGCGTGTGTGTGTGTGTGTGTGTGTGTGTGTGTGTGTGTGTGCGCGCTCTGTAGGCCTGGGGGCGGGGTTGTGTCCCATGAACACGGTGCCATCTTGCCTGTTAGTAGGTTATTTACGCTGGGGAATAGCAGTTTGGCCAAGCGGTGTAAGCGTATCGAATTAATTCCATGGGGGACCCAGCAACGAGAGCGCCCCCTGATAGTAAGTGGGTTAACAGAAACCTCTGCTTTTTTGTGTGTGTGTGCGTGTGCAATGCTGCACACTGCCAAAGCCCCCCCCCAGCCACTGCCCCTGGGTGTTGGGTGTACCCAGCTCACCCAGACAGCTCTCTGTGGGGTGTCCGGGTCCCATGCTGAGTGGGGGAGGGGGGGCAGTGCAGCGCACACTGAGCTTGCACCCACCCCTCCTTCGGAGCACGGTCCCTTCTGCCGTCAGCCACCTGCCTGATGTCCTGCTTTGGACATCCCTGTCGATTTTACACCATCTGGGGGTCCAGCTCTTCTAAAAAGTGGGGGGTCCTAGAATCACTGATTTACATGCTGTGACTGAGTCCTGGAGGGGGTAATTTTTTTTAATTAAAAAAAAAAAAAAAAAAAACAATTACATGCCTTGAAAGTAGAGAGTGCCGTTTTGTGACCAGGATTGCATGCTTAAAGCCTCTAAAATGCCATGCTCCTCGACACCCCCCAATGGGCTGGGCGTGCAACATATGTGCGTGACAGCGTCCCCCAGTCGGGATGCCGAGCGTAGCGACATGACGCGAGGACCTGGCGACGGTGATCACGTGTTGGCAATCGCACCCGTTTTCGGGATTAGGTGGGAAGGGGGCTGGGTGAGCACAACATGGCACAGACGGAGGTGAGGGTACAGGGAGCTGGGAATTATGGGAGAAGACGAGCGGGAGGTGGAATTAGGCCCCCTGGGGGGGGTTAGGGGAATAGCAGGGTTACTGGGGGGTGGGCACATTTAAAACAGGACACCCAACAGGCTTTACTTGCCATGAAGAGGGAGAGAGTCACTGTAAGCACCCCCCCACACACACACACACACACTCCAACAGAGCACAGTAATTTAATCGCAGCGCCTTTCCAATGCGTGTTGTTGTGTAAACACACATGTGCTGTAAACAGACCCCCGTGTGTGGAGGCCGTTTGCTGAAGAAGCTTGGCTTTCACCCTATTAATAATTTCTCAAAGTGTATGGCGTGGCATCTCGTTGCAGCTCTGCCGCTCGGAGAACACAGCGGTGGCTCCAGGCTGGAGCGGAGCGTGTCTGCGGGGTTTCATGAAAACCCTTAAAGGAGAGCAAGTGACACATTTGGAAAAAGCCCCCTGCTCTCTCCGCACACAGCGGCTCATTAGCAGGCATGTTTATGCTAACTCGGCGGGCGGGCGGGCGGCGTCTCAAGCCGCTCCTTCACCCTCACCCTCACCTTCACGCTGCTCCAGCTCGGCAAGGAAAGTCCCCCGGCCTGGTAATTCCCAATTCCCAGCCTGGAACATCTTCACAACCACACCGCGGTGCTACAGGGATGCAATTATCACATCCCAGAAGCCCAGCAGAGGAGCGCCACGAGGTGCTGCTAGAGGAGGCATCAAAGCCTGGCTTTAAATTAAGCATTTAATTAAGTGGGGGGGCTCTCGCTCCTGTTTGTCCACACACGTGTGCGTGTGTGTGTGTGTGTGTGTGAGCGTATCTGCAAGCGTGTGTGTGTGTGTGTGTCTGTATGTCTGAACAATGGGGTGCTCTTAAACAAGAATAAATGTAAGGAGGGGAGTCACCGACACGGGGCACGGAGGAGTCCGCAGCGGGCCGCAGGTATGGCTGCATGAGGAAAGCCGTACCCCCGTGCCTCCCCCAGACGGCCCACAGCCTGACTCATGTCACCCAGGCCGTCTCTGTCCCCACCCTGTCCCGGCCCTGTCCCTGCTGCCACAGGGTGTCCCCAAATCCGCCTGTCCGGCTGAGTGTCAGTCCTGCTCTCCGAGGCTTGACTCTGCAATCGCACAAAACACAGACGTAGACAAACACAAAATGCTTGGCTGGCAGGATGTATTTTCCTATTTCCCTCTTCCGACCTCCTGTCTGTCAGGCTGAAAGCCTTTGTTGACATTTTCCTCGTCCATCATCATCATCTGCTGTGAGAAGCTCTTCCCATCCCTGCAAATATCTTAGTCTCCCTCTTTTGCCCTCGCTCAGGAATGCGACGGTGCGTCTTCGTTAAAGATCGTTTCATCGGTTGTTTACAGTCTGCTGGGCGATATGAGAACATGATTCTGTGTCATGGTGATGAAGCCGGCTGATCTTCTCTGTGACAGGGCGCAGATTATAAATTCAGGTGTTGATCTGGCTGTGTGACAGAGGGCTGTATGTGCACCCCAAAGACACGTTACCATTTTAGAATATGCAACAGGGGAGCGCATGCACTGCAATCACTTTCAGTTTGAGTTCAAGATTATGATTCTGATCTGTATGCAAATAGAAGAGAAGCAACAAATGGGTTTCAGCTTCTACCATTTTATTCACTGCAGTAATATTGAATAAATGACACGTAAGATTAGTATTTAATATAAGATATTTCACTTGTGAGATAAAGTAAAAACCTTTTAGAAAAAATCAGAGTATCTAAAACAGTGACCACTTTAGATGCTGGTAGCCTGCCAGTCGTGGGTATGGTCGGTGATTCTAGACTGTTCTTTGTTCAGTGTGTTAGCGGTTAAGTCTGACTAATCAGCCGTGATTTGTGCTGCACTATTTTGCCAATATATTGATGGAGCTTGTTAGATGGGGTTTGTGGAGCTGGTTAGCTATTTGGAATTAACTAGCTAGGGTCGTGTTTAACTTCTGCACTGTTTGTAACTAACGAAACAGCCAAGAGTATGTGCGTGTATGTGTGTGTGTGTGTGTGTGTCTACAGACAGCTGCTGAAGCTTAACGACATGCATGCCATATTACAGATAGCTGGCCCAAATTAATGACACGCACGACAGACTACAGACGACTGCACTGGCTTAATGACACCCACACCAGACTATAGACGGCTGCACTGGAATAATGACTCCCACACCAGACTATAGACGGCTGCCCTGGATTAATGACTCCCACACCAGACTACAGACGGCTGCACTGGATTAATGACATCCACACCAGACTATAGACGGCTGCACTGGCTTAAGGACACCCACACCAGACTATAGACGGCTGCATTGGCTTAATGACATCCACACCAGACTATAGACGGCTGCACTGGCTTAATGACACCCACACCAGACTGCAGACGGCTGCACTGGATTAATGACACCGACACCAGACTATAGACGGCTGCACTGGATTAATGACACCCACACCAGACTGTAGACGGCTGCACTGGCTTAATGACACCCACACCAGACTATAGACGGCTGCACTGGATTAATGACACCCACACCAGACTACAGACGGCTGCACTGCCTTAATGACACCCACACCAGACTATAGACGGCTGCACTGGCTTAATGACACCCACGCCAAACTACAGACGGCTGCACTGGCTTAATGACACCCACACCAGACTACAGACGGCTGCACCGGCTTAACGGCACCCATGCCAGACTACAGATGGCTGCACCAGATTAATGACACCCATGCCAGACTACGGATGGCTGCGCCAGATTAATGACACCAACGTGAGACTACAGACGGCTACTCCGGCTTAATGACACCCACAACAGACTACAGACGGCTGCACTGGCTTAATGACACCCACACCAGACTATAGACAGCTGCACTGGATTAATGACACCCACACCAGACTACAGATGGCTGCACTGGATTAATGACACCCACACCAGACTACAGACGGCTGCACTGGATTAATGACACCCACACCAGACCATAGACGGCTGCACTGGATTAATGACACCCACGCCAGACCATAGACGGCTGCACTGGATTAATGACACCCACGCCAGACTATAGAAGGCTGCACTGGCTTAATGACACCCACACCAGACTATAGAGGGCTGCACTGGCTTAATGACACCCACGCCAGACTACGGAAGGCTGCACTGGCTTAATGACACCCACACCAGACTACAGACGGCTGCACTGGCTTAATGACACCCACGCCAGACTACAGACAGTTGTGCCGTATTAACGGCACCCATGCCAGACTACAGATGGCTGCGCCAGATTAATGACACCCATGCCAGACTGCAAATGGCTGCGCCAGATTAATGACACCAACATGAGACTACAGACGACTGCCCCGGATTAACGACACCCACTCCAGACTACAGACAGTTGTGCCGTCTTAACGACACCCATGCCAGACTACAGATGGCTGCGCCATCTTAACGACACCCATGCTAGACTGCAAATGGCTGCGCCAGATTAATGACACCAACGTGAGACTACAGACGGCTGCCCCGGCTTAATGACACCCACGCCAGACTACAGACAGTTGTGCCGTCTTAACGACACCCATGCCAGACTACAGATGGCTGCACCAGATTAATGACACCCACACCAGACTACAGATGGCTGCACTGGATTAATGACACCCACACCAGACTACAGACCGCTGCACTGGATTAATGACACCCACACCAGACCATAGACGGCTGCACTGGATTAATGACACCCACGCCAGACCATAGACGGCTGCACTGGATTAATGACACCCACGCCAGACTATAGAAGGCTGCACTGGCTTAATGACAGCCACACCAGACTACGGAAGGCTGCACTGGCTTAATGACACCCACACCAGACTACAGACGGCGGCACTGGCTTAATGACACCCACGCCAGACTACAGACAGTTGTGCCGTCTTAACGGCACCCATGCCAGACTACAGATGGCTGCGCCATCTTAACGACACCCATGCCAGACTACAGATGGCTGCACCATCTTAACGACACCCATGCTAGACTGTAAATGGCTGCGCCAGATTAATGACACCAACGTGAGACTACAGACGGCTGCCCCGGCTTAATGACACCCACGCCAGACTACAGACAGTTGTGCCGTCTTAACGACACCCATGCCAGACTACAGATGGCTGCGCCATTGTAACAGAACCCACACCAGACTACAGACAGTTGTGTCAGCTCAACGCCACCCATGCCAGACTACAGATGGCTGCGGCAGATTAATGACACCAACGTGAGACTACAGACGGCTGCTCCGGCTTAATGACACCAACGTGAGACTACAGATGGCTGCTCCGGCTTAATGACACCCACACCAGACTACAGACGGCTGCACTGGCTTAATGACACCCACACCAGACTATAGACAGCTGCACTGGATTAATGACACCCACACCAGACTACAGA
>JAAGVU020000008.1:21230672-21249896 GCA_011763525.2 Mormyrus iriodes
TAATGACACCCACGCCAGACTACAGACAGTTGTGCCGTCTTAACGGCACCCATGCCAGACTACAGATGGCTGCGCCAGATTAACGACACCCATGCCAGACTGCAAATGGCTGCGCCAGATTAATGACACCAACCTGAGACTACAGACGGCTGCCCCGGCTTAATGACACCCACACCAGACTACTGATGGCTGCACTGATTTAATGACACCCACACCAGACTACAGACAGCTGCGCCGGCCTAATGACACCCACGCCGGACTACAGAGGGCTGCACCGGTTTAACAACACACATGCCAGACTACAGACAGCTGCGGCAGATTAATGACACCCATGCCAGACTACATACAGCTATGCCAGTTTAAAGGTGATCACACCGGCTTAAAGGCAGTCATGCTTCTTTTAAGATGGCTAAGCCAGTTCAAGAACAACAACACAGATTTAAAGACAGCCATGCCGGTTTAAAGGCGGCTGTGCTGCTTTAAAGATATCCATCCTGGTGTAAAGACGCCCGTGGTGGTGTAAAGGCACCTGTCCTGGTTTAAAGGCACCTGTCCTGGGTAAAGGCGGCTGTGCCATTAAAGGCAGCCATGCCGGTTTAAAGGCACCTGTCCCTGCTTAAAGGTGGCCAAGCCGGTTTAAAGGCGCTTGTCCCAGCTTAAAGGTGGCCGTGCTGGTTTAAAGGCTCCTGTCCCAGTTTGTAGGCGACTGTGTAAGTTTAAAGACGGCCGAGATGGTTTAAAGGCACCTGTCCCGGCTTAAAGGCAGCCGAGCCAGTTTAAAGGCACTTGTCTTGGGTTAAAGGCGGCCAAGCCGGTTTAAAGGCACCTGTCCTGGCTTACAGGCGGCCATGCTAGTTTAAAGGCACCTGTCTTGGGTTAAAGGTGGCCAAGCCGGTTTAAAGGCACCTGTCTTGGCTTACAGGTGGCCATGCTGGTTTAAAGGCACCTGTCTTGGGTTAAAGGTGGCCAAGCCAGTTTAAAGGCACCTGTCTTGGCTTACAGGTGGCCATGCTGGTTTAAAGGCACCTGTCCCGGCTTACAGGCGGCCAATGCCGGTTTAAAGGCACCTGTCCTGGCTTAAAGGCGGCTGTGCTGGTTTAAAGGCTCCTGTCCCTGCTTAAAGGTAGCCGTGCCGGTTTAAAGGCGCCTGTCCCTGCATAAAGGTGGCCGTGCTGGTTTAAAGGCTCCTGTCCCAGTTTGTAGGCGACTGTGTAAGTTTAAAGACGGCCGAGTTGGTTTAAAGGCACCTGTCCCGGCTTAAAGGCAGCCGAGCCGGTTTAAAGGCACCTGTCCTGGCTTACAGGCGGCCATGCTAGTTTAAAGGCACCTGTCTTGGGTTAAAGGTGGCCAAGCTGGTTTAAAGGCACCTGTCTTGGCTTACAGGTGGCCAAGCCGGTTTAAAGGCACCTGTCTTGGCTTACAGGCGGCCGTGCTGGTTTAAAGGCTCCTGTCCCTGCTTAAAGGTGGCCGTGCCGGTTTAAAGGCGCCTGTCCCTGCTTAAAGGTGGCCGTGCCAGTTTAAAGGCGCCTGTCCCTGCTTAAAGGTGGCCGTGCTGGTTTAAAGGCTCCTGTCCCAGCTTAAAGGCAATCGTGCCGGTTTAAAGGCATCCGTACCATTTAAAGGTGGTCGTGCTGGTGTACAATGACCAAAGACACAGTGATCACAGGCTGATTATTCCCTTTCATGTCCCCCCCTAGTGGTGGCCTTGGACTCGTTCCCGCCATGGATGCCCTCCTGCCACCCCGCGATCCTATCATTTAATGGCTTCGTTTCAGTGCTGCGCTGCGCAAAGTAAATAAGGGACGGCAGCGCCTGGTGCTGCGTCTTGTAACAGGCCTTATCTGGACATACTGACTACCTCAGCAATTCCAGACACATTAACCCGGGTGCTCCCCCCCCACCATGCTTCGAAATCCCGAAGCCATGTGAGTCGGTTTAAATATACCTCAGCGCTGCAGTCTTCATCGCTTCTCGCAGTGAGGCGTTGGAAGAATTACCTCAGCCCTCCTTCCCCGCTTACGACTTGGAATGGAGTCCAGGGGGGCCTTTACTTCTATAAAAGATTTATGGCAGTATCAGTGTTTTGGTTTGTTGGCCTTTTTGCAGAACTGACTGACAGTATCTGGCTTGATGCTCCTCGCAGACAGAGCTGCCTTTGTTTCCCCAGCTGGGGTGGACTGGCTGTAACAGTGTGTGAACGCTTGGCGCTCACGTACACACCCACGGCCCAGCCAAGGAGTGAGACGCCGTCAGCCAATGTCCCACAATGGTGACATCCCAGGAGGATTTCAGTCAGAGTTTCACGTATAGAAGCCTTTGTACGATCATGTAATGTGTCATATGCAACTCTGAGCACAGTTCAGGTGGACCTCAGGGTGGTTATATACTTACTCTAGGCTTGTTATATATGCGCCGCCATAGGTTAGGCCTCTGTGCATGTGATTGGAAGGTTGCGAGTTCGAATCCCACACTCGGCTGAGTAGCCACATCTCCACTGGGCCCTTGAACAAGGTTCTTAACCATCACCCCCCCACAAAAAACACATGCCCTTAGGGCCCTGGATAAATGGCTGACCCCGCGCTTAGCCCTTCGCTCTCACCTCTGGGGGTTTGTGTATGTCTTAAAAAAAGAGAGCAAGATGCAATGTGTGAAAAAGCATGTTCCAATGTCCTTACATTGTGCAAATAGCAAACAAAGCTTGTGCTTTTGATTTAAAGGCTATAGCACCTCTACAATGCGCAGCCTGTGAGGAGAATCGGTCCAGGAACTTGCCGCTACATAAGAGTCGTAGGCAGGGAAACGTGATTACTGTCCTGTGAAGGACAAGAAACGAGTTTGAAATGTTATAGGTTATGTATGGAGACGTGTAATAATGAAGCGATGGCGTTCCCAGGCAGCTCAAAGGGGGAACACTGTCTGCTGAAATATGTATCTAAATACTCAGACATTTAGCGGTTCCCTGAAAGCACTCAAGATATTAATACCGTGATCCATGTACAAAGACAGTCGGCACACGCACTGATATACAGATTAGGGCTTTCACTGTGAAGGAAGATTTTTTACTGGGAATCCTGCATCCTGATGGTAATATCATGTCGGGGGGGTTGTTTTCTCTGGCCTGATGTCAATAGGGGTACCCAGTCTGGGGGGGAAAAGCATTGTGCGGGAGAAGATAAGGGTCAGTTTCTACCAGGAGATCTTTTCTCTGCCATTGTTGTTATAAGGAAGAGCTGGAAGGCGGTTTAATTGAGTTCACAGAGACGTCAGCCGGCGCCCATGGAAGGAGTCGCCGATCAAAAAAACAGTGCTGGCACCGGTCTTCTCTTCGGTGAGATTTTTAATGAATCTGGATGATTAAAGGCGGCAATTTTCCAAGCGTCTGAAGCGTCTGACTTTGCTGACTGTATCGACCCGCTGCCGTTGGAGAAGCAGCACTTCACTATGAATCAACTGCCCCTAAACTGTAATTGCTGCCACGTGGAACGAATCGTTAATGTCTGAACGTGCAATGTCTGCATACTTTGTGGATGAAATAGTGAAGTCTTACCCGGCCTGTTATGGAAGCATTGGAATAGGACTGGAATTACATCGGACTCAATAACAATATGCTAGCGCTAGAATACAGTCTGCAGCAGGAGTAGTACTGCTGTGTCTATGCCACGTTTCAGTCTCTGTTTGCCTCTGAGTTTTCCTCGTTGCTGTCATTTACCGTTGGCACTTCTGTACCTTGCAGTTTGTTTTGTGTGGTGTTCTTCACAGCGCTGGAGTTCATTCAGAGCAAACAAGACGAACACCATTGACCACGTCACGCTGATTGTGGAGGGGCAGGCCTCATCGCCGGAATTTTCGGGTCCAGTTTCATCCTCTGGGATTAGGAGGTTCTGCCGGAGCACGGCTCTTTGTTGCCGAGCGCAGCGAGCCGTGGAGAGTGTGGCTCATAATGAAGTGTTTCCCAGGCCTAGGACGGGGTGGGGGGCGGCGCGGAGCATTTGGAGTGCCACGATGTACTTCCTTCGAGCCGTTGCTGAAGCGGGCCATCGCAGCACCCCACCCCCCCCCCCCCACCCCCGGGGCCATCATCTGCATGCCGCACTAAGCCCCACAGAGCCCTCTGGCTTCACCCTCACCGCACAGGAACCCAAGATCGGCCGCCTTCGAAAGACTCTCATTATGATTGCTATGGATGGTACTGAAACCCAACTCCGACACATTCTCAGAAATGCAGCAGGCGGCCGATTAAAGCGCTCATCTCTGGGGATTTTGTTTCTGTTGCACGATTACAGAGCGATTCGAATCAAAAGCTGTTTTGCACACAGACACCCTCGGCACTGTGGTGAATAACACAGCTCAGCCCGAGAGAGCCGGATCTTCTGGACCATCTCGCGATCGTGTCAGTGACCTCGGTGCTAAGGGTCCAAGCCTGTTGTAACAAGCAGAGGTGCACATTTAGTTTTTTTAACGTTGAAGAGTGAAGTGAAGTCAACATTTTTTCATGTGGGTACAGATCCAGAATGTTCTGTTGGGGTTCTTATTAAGGATGGGAGCTTTCTTATACACCTGTATCGGCACCATGTGATTGGCAGCGGTAAGACAAGGCCACGTTTCTGCTTGTTCGTTTCTTTATTTATTATGCTTTATTTATATATTTTATTTTGTCTTGTTCTGGCACGGCGCGGTAAATCCCCTGGTGCCGTGCTGCAGAGTCTGTCACCGATACACCCAGCCTTTCATACGGAACCCAGAAGATAAGAGGCCGCCGTTTTCTCAGCGGTGCACTCCCCACAAGCCTGCTGCTTTGATGACGTGGCCCCCCCAGAGCCTACCTGTGCTGAGGGCCTGGCCCCCCCCTCTGCCGAATGCTTGGGGCCAGCCTCTGTGGAGGGCCCAGGCCCACATCGCACTGCCACCTGGCGATATGTCAATTACTCCAGACAGGCTTGTTGACAAATATGACAGAGGAGTCTTTATGCCCGTCCCCCCATAACTGTTATTGTTATCTGTTCGGGGCGGGGGGGCAGCTTTGTGGAATCCTCCCCCGGCTCATTGGCTTAATTATCAGGCCACCAGTCATTTCCTGCCAGGCACTGCTGTATCTGTTCTGGGGAGATAAACATCTTCGTCCCGTATCTCGTTTGGATAATTTTTTACTTTAAATGCATATTGTTCCAAGAGACAGTGTCACCTCCATGCGACAGTATCTGTACCATCTTCACAGTGTGTAAATGTAACACCCCCACCATCCTAGGCTGAGGTCTCCTTAGTGCTGTTTCCCCTAAATCACCATTTGCATATTATAATGATCTCGCTTGACAATGAATAGAATAGCAGCACTTCATCCCCGTGGGGAAACTGGGTCCTTATCCCATCTTGCTCTCCATGAGAGACAAAGGGTGTTTCTCAATATGCGTACTTGTGTTCTTGTGTACCCATTTTCTTCAGTTGCCAAAGACCAGTTCCAATACAAAGAACAGCAATACAGAGGATGGTAAAAATCTCTGGATGCTGTTCTTGCCCCAAATATCAATGATACACCGTTGCATCCTTTCCAAATGAGACCAATCCCATAATTCATTGCACCCTGAGTTCGTTCTTGGGAGGCAAGTTAGCAAGACCGGTCTTGCCAAGACCGCAAATACAATCTTTGCGTTCTTAGTATTGAGAAACACCCAAAGACAGATGAGAGCTGAGGTCAGAGGGCAGGGTCAGCCAGCACTATAGCGTAGTTGGGATTTGGGATCTTTGCTCTAAGGCCCAGCGGTGATATAGTTACTCTGCAGGTTAGACAATTAAAACCCATGACCTTCCAGATGCGGGCACCGATCTCTCACCCACTGAGCTATGCAGCTCTCCACATTGGCCTTTGTAAGATGTGTGGCATTAACAGCAGTGTCCTTGCATAGTGCTGCAGTGAGTGACGCTAATGTGCTGTATGCAGAGCACAATCCTGTCTGTTCTTCTGGGAGTGCGTCCATAATACTTTGCTTTATTTTAGTTATTTCACCACAAGAAACAAGCTAATTGGCATTGAGTTTTCCACTGTTTCACTATGGGAGCAAAAGAACATAAGGTCCTATTATTTATGATGTCAGTGAAAATGGAAAAAATGATGGCTGGCTTATTTATTTATATTTTTTATTTGAGCCCAAACAGAAGCACGCAGGGTGGAAGTCTTTGCTTTGCTGTGAGCATCTGACCTTCATGCATTCAGCTCCATGGCAGACATCCTGACCTTAGGATACCGGCGGGTGCGTTCTAGAGATGGACACGGGGCCCCCAGATCTCCAAGAGTCCTGGGGGGCCTGCCTCAGGGTGTGAAGGGGCAGCTGATGCCCGGAGGAGGGCTGGGGTTATGTATCCCGTGCTTACCCTAGGCGTGTGAGTTGGAGAGCTCACTGGGCTCATGCACAGACCCCTGGGATGATTCGCCTGTGCAGGACGTGAGCAGCGGTGCATGATTTCAGGCCTGGAGACTCTGCACCCCTCATATTTGGGCGTCTTGCTTTATTCATATTGTATTTATTATTTGCATTTATTTCAATTTTTCTACCTTTGTTTTAATTTTTTGTACTTCTGTCCTGTGTTTAATTGTATACTCCACACCACCACCAGCACCAAAACAGATTTCTGATATTTTAGGTACTTGGGCAAATAAAAGGATTCGGATTTAAAGCACTTAAAGGTACATTAACAGTGATCAGTGATCGGCACGATCATTTTTAACATTTTATTTGCAGTCGCTCACCATGCCGGCATCTGAGATGCCCGCTGTCGTCCGCGTCGCTTTATTTGTGTTTTCTGCGTAGTGCCAGTTATAGGCGGTGCAGTCGGGCAGAAACGTGCCGCCTGCTTGGGCGGCTTCCCGGGATGCCCGCGTGGTTCAGAGAGCGGCACCGATTGTGGGCAGGCAGTGGGAAGGCGTCCGTGTGCCTGGCACCTCCCTGGCATATTAATGTGCCCGCCTGCCCAGCCACGCTCTCTTGTGATTTATCATTCGTGCTACATTATGTGCAGATAATGAGCATTCGTTTACATTTGTTCCCCTGCCCGCGAATCAATTTACAGCCCTGTGAACAGAGTGCCCGCGGGGCAGCGCGCTGTACACCATGTCTGTCTCGCGGCAAGATGAGGCGGGGCGGGGCCTCTGCCGGGCCCCACTCACCACGCTCGTTATCAGGACAGCGCACAAAGGCCCGTGATTCGCTGTGACACCGTCAGCAGGCGAGGTGAGGGGCAGCGGGAGCCATTAGCCGCCGTCTCGATCATATCGGGCAAATTCAGATTTATTTCATGGCCACTATCCAAGAATGCCAGTGAATTATTTAATGACAGGGTTTCGTCTGGTTATATAACCACGTTTATAGTGAATCAGTGTTCAGAAACATTTAATTACAGCCCCAACCCCTATAAAACAGCGGTTTTGGGGCCAGGCCGTCTCTCTGACTTGCTGTGGACAGTATTACTTGTAGTTCCTGATTTACTCAGGCATCCCCCCACTGTGAACATATCGCGACCGCTGAGGTGACATCGCCTCTTGTCTTTGCATGCATGTCAACCCTGCGGTCAAAACGTGTCTTGGGTGAAAAGACCTGTGCGAATGGCGGGTCCTGCGCCATGCCGATGCATTACCAATGACACATTACTGGCATGTCCTGCAAAGCGATTTCTGACACTGTCAGTTTTGCATCAGCACTGCCTCCCCTGCCTTTAGTTGTGCGCCCCTGAGGTCCATTCGCTGGCCCACACCAACCGAGAGGTGCGTTTTCACGCTTACCACTCAGTGATTTAATCAGTCCTGATAAGGATTTTGATTCTGCAACGGCCCCTCTCCCGCCTTCCCGGGCTGATTAGGCCGTCTGCACATGCCGTCGAACCCACTACCCTTTGAAAAGGGACAGAGGCTGATAAGGCTGAATGCATCTGCAGGGTGGTCTGTAAGTGTGAGGGCTGTGGCCTCCCCAAACCGCCACCACCCGGCCCTACAGATCTTATCAGAGGCAGCAGAAAATAAAATAATAATGCCAGAAGGGTACGGCAGAAACTTCAAAGGGTGCCAGGAGGTGGGAGGGGTCCTGTCCCGGCCCCCGGACAAGCCCTTCGGCCCCAACGGGGTGCTTACCGGAACCGCTTCGCTAAAAGTATCCAGCTGTGAGAAAATCTAAGCCGATCACATTTCTCTGGATGAAGGAATACATTTATAAATGGGGAGGGAGTCTGCAGCAAAGGACCATTCTCCCCAGTGCACTATTTATCTATCCAAAATTCAAGCTTTATTGGGTAAAGAAAGGTTGCCTTTAAGAACTCCAGAAGAAGAATGTGCTTTAAGCATACAAGGTTACTGTCTGTGGGCTTATTAAAAAATAGGAATGAGAATGATTGTTCATGTGAGTGAGGAATTTAGTTGTCGTAATGACGCGCGCTGGTGAAACGCCGCTGTTGCTGTTAATGTCCCATCTGAACTTGACTCCAGTTGGATGTGTCTTACTTGGAGGTTTTTGGTGGTGTTTTGGTTCCGGTGAGGAAGTGAAGAGAAAAGCAGTTTGTTTATTTAAGTGTCCCTTGAAAACCACATTGCGATCACCTATTATTTTTAATGCAGGTAACCCAATACATTATAGTAAAGCTTCCAGTAAGTGATTTTGTTTCACGAATCATTAAGGTGACATTTTCCTTTCAATTGTACCATCATTTCTATAACAAATACATGTTCATGAGGAACTTCATGAGGAAGTAGCTTTTAACTATTACTGCAGATCCATTGTAACTGTAATTGATACTTAGTTAAACCGAATTCCTGCACTGAAGTGCTTAATTAGCAAAATCCGTTGTGCTGAAGCTAAGAGAGGCACGTGAAAGTGCTTCATTGCTGACTCTTAGACACAGGAGCATGGGCCTAAATATCAGATAAAACAGTGAAAATTGTGTTTTCCTAGGTCGATCTTTACGGGCTGTGTGGCGGAAAGACCAGCCTTGGACTGATGACTGAAGCACTCTTGATTGTTAGTTGTGCAAGAAAATAGCCCATATTAAAATGCACATGCACCTTTTCAAACATGTGGTAGCTGGGCATAAAGTTTGGGTGAATTGCATTTTTCTGATACACAGGGCTACTTCTATCAAAATAAAGTCTAGCATGAGAATAAGAATTAGTTTTTATGTGCTTCTGTGTCCACAGCAGGGTTAGGCATGTGCGTGTGAAATCCATGCATAATGAGAACGTGGTTTTGAAGTGAACATTGGGTGGGTGGTGTCCGCCTTCACATTACCATGATGTCGGCCACCGTGACGACCGCCTCGCCGTGTGAGTCAGCGCTGCCCTGTGATGCGAGCACCTCTGACACATAAGCCACTCTCGTTTTCTCTCACTAATTAAGATTTTGCTGCTCCCCCCATGAGGGATCAAAGACATCCATCTTCTTTGTGCATGTCAGTGGAGCTGTTTTCTCTGTTTTAATCTCTCCGTTTGGTCATGGCCTTTGGATGATAAGAGGTGCCCTACAGTGTGTCTCAGCTCTCAAATGTCAGAAGAAGTGCCGCATTAATGACTGAAATCGTGCACTATTGTGTCGCTCAGCCGCAGACACTCGGCCTATCGAACACATGGGTCTTGGGGAGAGGTATTGACTTACATTGACTTATATTTAATGTTTGTTTGATGATAAAAAGGTGGTTTGAATTGCGGTCATGTTTCATAATCTTACTCAGAAAACCCAACACCCTTCACAGAAGCAACAGAGATCTTCACTACCAGGAAAGAAGGCTATACCACCATATATGAACGCAGCAGTATTTTGGAAGGGCTTGTGAGTCTAGCGTTAAGTCTATTTTTGGCCCTCACTAGAATGGATTGAAGATTCCGTGTAGAAAACCCACGGGATCCTGCCAGACATAAAAGAGGAAGATGTTTGTGAACATGCCATACAAATAATTGCAGGTTTCAAATGAGCTAATTTCAAGCACTGGCTACACTGGATTCTACGCTTTGATGTTCAAATCCATAATTCAGGCGGGATTAATACCCCAAAGGTTCCGAATTGCTAATTACATGAGATTGGTTATACATATCTAACAAGGAAATTAGACAGTGTTAATAAATTGAGAATTTATATGGAGTGCAGGATGAACTCTGGTGATAAGGAATGAATTAGGCCGTCAGTCTATGACAGAGTGCCTCTCTCAACACAAGCTGAATTTGAGTCAATGGTAGAAAGCTTCTCCAGAAACTAAGACCTAGATCTGTAATGGTCTAAATGTTTTTGGAAATTTAAGAGTTCATTTTCAGTGTCAAAAAGGACATATAATCTGTTGTGTGTGTCTTTGTGCATATAACTATCACATCCTGCTATTGTTAAGGTGGTGAGAGCTGGATGACTGATTAGTAACATACCAATTTAAGGAAGACTGTAAAGCAGGTGCTGGCAATAGTCATCCAGGATGGGGAGATGCCAATGATGTACGACTGCTCCTTACAAATCCCACACCGGAGGCTGCACTCACAGCTTGAAGGATACATCAGTGCCTTGGTGAGCTAGGTGAGCATGAGAGCCCTGTGCACAGGAAACGCCCCAAGAGGCGGAGCTCCATCCGATGGCACCAGACGGACACAGTCAATCGTTCACTGTAGACAAGCTTCAGTGCTATACATCTTCTGTTTATTGTTTAATCATTCATGTATACGAACTTGGATGTCTGTGCTGTAAACATATCTCTCATATTAGCTAATTATATTGCTTAATGTTTATTGATACATCCTGTACCTTTATGAAAGGTATGAAACCAGTAGGACACTGGGATTTAAAGCAGTAGCTCTAACTGCAATGCCAGTGTACTGACCACTGGCTGAAAATGTTGCTGTGGGCTACAGTCGATGAAGTCAAAGTTGGCAGGTTGATATGAGGGCTGGAGCTTCTGAAGACAGCAATTACAGCCACGTGTTACGCACTTTATCACACGGGTAGTGCTGTTGGGGGGGTGGGAGCGCCCGCTTTTCACGATGCCTGATATCTCTGCACCATTTACGTCCCCACAGAGCTATCCATGTATGTTTCTGCGCTGTCTCCCAGCTCCTGTCTGCTAGCAGTTATCAGCAGCCTGCGAGATAGGAGTTGGCCAGTCCGCATCCTCTGCAGACAGTCCTAAATGAAATGTGGCAGGGATCAGACGAGACGCCGTTTTACTGTGGGAAACGCTTTTTTTAATCTCCTAATGAATTTGCCTCAGGGGTCCCCGAGGTTCTCTCATTCACCCCTCATTAAATAGGTTTTATTTTCACATTCCCACTGCAGAGAGGCATCGGGGGGGCATCCTGGCTGGCCTGTGCTCGCCTCACATGCCCGAATGCAGTGTTTACTCTCTCACTGCCCCCCAACGCAGTGTTTATGTTCTTTCTGCCTCCCAACACAGTGTTAACGCTCTCTCTGCCCACCAATGCGGTGTTTATACTCTCTCTGCCCCCCAGCCCAGTGTTTACACTCTCTCCCTCCCGTAACACGGTATTTATGCTGTCTCCACCCCATAGCGCAGTGTTTATAATCTCTCCCTCCCGTAATGTACTGTTTACAACTTTCTCCGCCCGCATTGTGGTGTGTACTTTCTCTCCACTTCACAATGCAGTGAAGCAGTAAAGTAGAAGTAATGAGGTGTTTGCGCTCTTTCCCTCCCGTAACACAGTGTTTATGCTGTCTCCACCCAGTAACGCAGTGTTGATGCGATCTCCCTCCCGTAACACGTTATTTACACTCTCCCCACCCGTAACGCAGCGTTTACGCCCTCTCCGCCCCCCAACGCAGTGGTTACACTCTCTCCCTCCCGTAACGTGGTGTTTATGCTCTCTCAGCCCCGTAACGCAGTGTTTACACTCTCTCCCTCCCGTAACGCAGTGTTTACACTCTCTCCCTCCCATAACACGGTGTTTGGGTTGTCTCCACCCCGTAACGCAGTGTTTATGCTCTCTCCACCTCCCAACGCGGTGTTTATGCTCTCTCCGCCCCATAACACAGTGTTTACGCTCTCTCCCTCCCGTAATGTACTGTTTACAACTCTCTCCGCCCGCATTGTGGTGTGTACTTTCTCTCCACTTCACAATGCAGTGTTTACACTCTCCCTCCCATAACGCAGTGTTTACACTCTCTTCGCCTCACAACGGGGCATTTACGCTCTTTCCACCAGCCTGCCAGGCTCACGCCGTGCTTCTGCCCAGACGTAGCAATCCAGCTATGATGAGATCTACAGTCACTCTCGTGGCTGTTTAATAGCCTATTGGGCTGTTAATGATGATTAATTACTGTATATACCAGCGATAAGTGTAAGCTGTTTCTTATTGCCAACTTCTGTAACAGTGGCCTCATTATGTTTTTTTGTTTGTTTTTCCATTTCTTTGTGCCGATAGCAGTAAACTGGAATTCTACTTTTTGAGAACCTGAGCTGAAGATGACGTAATTATTCCTGTTTTTCCACAAGCTCTCACATTCCTCCGTCTGCTGTTACTGATTTGCAGTTGCTTTCTGGGGGAGATCGGCCCGGGCAGTAGGAGCTGCTCTGCTCCGGGCAGGCAGCTTCTTTTCCATTGTGCTGATGGAACGTTTTCCGGGTCGATGGGGCAAAGCCAGAGCGTTGTGGGGGTGTCCCATCCAGCTCCGGCTCAGTCATTTCTTCCATGTGGGCCATCCAGCGATTTTCCCCAGTGGAAAGTATCGATTAGTCCCTGGTGTTAATAAGGCCATGGGCCCCGGGCGGACAGTGCCTGTTTCGGGAGCGGCATCCATGATTTTAGTCCGTCCGCTGCCTTGACAGTCACTGCAAACAAGTGTGATTGGCACTGCCTCTATCTCCATATGGAGAATTCCCAAAAATCAGAAACATTTTCTAACTTTTAATATCAAAGCTCATATAGCTGGTTTACCTTGAGAGGTTATGGAAAGTCCTCCAGTAGTAAGGTGACTGAGACACAGCCATGCCGTATGTTTATATATTGTGTTTCTTTATAAATCTGGTCATTGATATTAGGCAGATATCGCAAACATTTTATATGACTCATGATTGTAGGTATGGAGTTAGGGATTTAATGCCATTTCATAAATCCACATATAAATGACTAAATCATCATTTTTCAATTCCCATATTCAAGCTTATGGTCAAACAAAAGTGCTCTGTGTTTTAAAGCAGCCTGGCTGGTCGCTCAGCGAGGTGCCCACATTTCAATTCGCTGTTTAAGCCAGCCCCTTTCCTTCCCTGACCAATCGATTTGCCATTCTTTGAGACTGAGAACAGTGACCAAAAGGTGGATTGCCAGGTAGCAGGAGGACAAGGGAAGAGGGCTGAGGGTCCGGGGGCCCCATGACAGAGAACAGTGTGCGGCTTTGCGTGAGGCCTGCTAGTTGCGGTCATGCTCGCCCGCTTACCCGCCTGCCACCCGCCTTTGACACAGCGCCGCGGTGTAACTGCAGAACAGAATCTTTTTCCTTTCACTTGCACTTTGCACCTGCACAGAAACCTCAGTAGCAAAAATGTGTAGCTGCACAAGATGGGGGAATAACAATGTGAGTCAAGATAAAGCAGCAATTTCATGTAACAGCCCCGTTTTAACGACCCCAAGATGTACCAATGGCTTGGGCCCTCGTGTAACAGGTCTCTACTGTAGATGAGCAATCAGGGACCCTGAAAATGCTCAGCTGTGTTCGCTGTAGCTGCCCGTCCATGGAGGCATCACCTACCACTTCACGCTTCCTGTTTCGGTACTTGGATCACAAGCAACACATACTTCAGTGAAAGATCAGAAGCTGGGTGATTCCCGGCACTGCTGAAGAACTGCTTCCTCTTCCTTGTGGAACCGGAAAGCATAGCATTTCCTTTGTGTCCTTTGTCACCTTTGCGCATTGGTCGGCCTAAGCTGATTTGTCCGTGCTCTGATGAAACAGCATGTCGGCACCACTTCTCATATGACCCGCTGAATGGTGTTTTATTCAAAACCATTTGCTCTACACAGCTAACCTCGAGACCATGCCGGCATGCTTCGCCGATGCCATGTAATCACTACGTCAGGTGTGTTCGGCTAGCGTGGGCAAAGCCGGTGGGACGTGGCAGCAGCACAGGGAATGCAGTAAAGGACCAGGGTAGGGAGGGTAACACAGGGTCTGCTCCAGTTCACTAGCTGGCAGAGCGCAACAGAGAGATTCACTGGGTCACACGGTAAATCCCCCCTCCCTGGGGGAGGCCGACACTTCTCGGTGGACGCCAAGGACCGGAAATGCCAGCTTTGTGCGTGCAGACGGCCCAGTAACAACAGCAAATACTATGTGTACTGTGATCATCTAGGCCATGGAAATGAGAGAAGAATCAAGAGTGAAATCAAAGGCAGTTCTGAACTGCACTGTTCATTGTGTTATTCTAGATGGTAATTAAGGGAAGTGGTAGAATTGCTCTGCAGTTTTATCTTTAAGTCAGCCTCCGAATTTAACTCTCAGCACTGTGATGGCTTATTACTCTCATCTAATGGCTGGTTCGAGTCTTTGCTATAAATATTCATGTTTGCCATGGAATGGGCTGGTTAGAGCTGTAAACAATCTTTTGTCCTAGTTTTTACCCCAGTGTTGAAAAATTGATCAGCTTTTTCCATCTGCTGTGCGGGGTAGGAATGGCACGCAGGTTGGCTCTGGAACGCCCTTCCCGGACAGCGCTCCCTGGGACCCGGTCAGCTCGCTTTCCCGAGCATGTCCGGCCCTCTCTCTGGACTGTGTGGCAGCTATGAGAGCGTCAGCTTTGACTGACGAACATCTTGCAGGAAGCCCCCCCTCGTAGGCGCGGAGCAGACAGCAGAGGACCGTCTGTCTGTGGGTACGGTGCCAATGGCCCCTGAGCCATATCCACACAAGGACCGCAATATGGGCATTGCTCTGCCGTGCCGATCCACCACGCCTCCTCGTGCTCTCGTGCACAGTACTTTAGGTGAACACCAGTCGCACTGGGATTTCGGTCAGAGGAAGCCTCTTGTTTGCCCCCCCTAGCGGTGGCGGTTTAGGGGGGGTACTTGGCGTGCTGGCTTTCCTTCTAAAACATGGACAGGCCTGTTATCCCTGAGTAGAGACTCCTTTGCGTAACGGCAATGGGTCTTCAGGCCCATGGTTGCTTATTTGACTACCCCCCCCCCCCCACCCAGCGCAAAGCGTGTCCAGCCTATTGAGAGTCATTCAGAAACATGCTTACCCCTCTAACCAAGCACCCTTAAATGAGGGTTTGTGAGGAGGCCGACAGCCTGACCCCCATCATGGACAGCATCTTGGGTGCCATCGTAAAGTAATTACATATGTCACCGGAGCCGCTTAAATGCATGGGCTCACCCGGGCTGAAGCCCAGGGGTCTCAGCTAAACTTACCTTGTTTAATAAAAATTTTAAAGCCCCCTCTGCCAGTGGACAACTTTTATTGTTGCCTCCCCTTCCCTCTGGTCAATGACTATACCATCGTAGGAAATAGTGGGGAGCTTCTGACTGTATTAACGTGCCTCTAACCATGCTAATATGCTTCTGACCATACTACTGTGCCTCTTATTGTGCTAACAGGCCTCTGGCCATGTTAACATATCTCTGACCATGCTAATGTGCTTCTGACTGTGCTAATGTTCCTCTGACCATGCTAATGTGTCTCTGCCCATGTTAGCTTGCCTCCGACCATGCTAACATGCTTCTGGTTGTGTTAACGTGCCTATAGCAGTGTTAACATGCCTCTGACCATGCTAATGTGCCGCTGTCTGTATTAGTGGGCCTCTGACCATGCTAATGTGCCTCTGACCGTGTTAACGTGCCTCTGGTTGTGTTGGTATGCCTCTGGCAGTGTTAACATGCCTCTGACCTTGTTAGCGTACCGCTAGCCGTGTTAATCTGCCTCTGACCATATTAACATGCTTCTGGCCGTGTTAATGTGCCCCTGTATGTGACCCATCCGTCCATTTTCCGAGCACTCATCTAGCACATGTTCGGCAGCGGACCATACATGGAGCTTTACATAAATGGAAACATCAGGCGCGTATCCACAAAATTGCAATGCATATGACAGTGAATGTATATTATACATATTAAGACTTGGTGGTTTCAGGTGCTGTCTTTCAGCCAATTGCGCCAGCGCACATTTACAGAGGGGTCTCATGTACAGGGGGCTGTCGGGACACCAGGAGGAACACATGAGGAAAGAGCTCGCCGTCCGGTAGCGGAGCCGGGTCTGAGCTACCGAGAACAGAGGCACTCTGTAATTGTGCCAGGTAGCACTGGACTCGGCTCCACCTCATCGTCTCCGGCGAGGCGTCAGCTGTCAGAGCACGCCGCCCCCCCCACCTGGTTTGTAAACTCTGGCTTTTGTTGTATCCCCCTGAGTGTGAACACACAGACGTTCAGGCAGGAAGCATGTCAGTCTGTGGCAGTACAGCACATAAATTAGAGAGCCAATTACTATTCCGCTGACAAAGGGGGGGGCTGTCTTCCCCCTTCTCCCCTTCATGCTGTCGGTGTCAGGAAGCGTTTCCATGCACGAGTCAAGCGGAATGTAAAAGACTCCTGAAATATTAACATCCTGGTTACATGTACACACACTCAGGAACAGTTTAAACGGAAATGAGCCCAAGGCCAGTTGACAGGTACCGGACCGTTAACCGATTGTAGTTTTGGTACCTTGTCAATTAAGTGAGTGCTGTCGTTATTTTTCCAAAGCTTGTGTAAAAGGAGAATAATAAGCCTTTTGTGTTCTGCGTTTAAAACTATGCTTCATTCCCCCCCCCCCCATATTCTGATGCCCATTGTTTTCCTTTAGTTTGCTGTTTCCAGTGATAACAGGGATTCCCCAGGTGCAAAAAGCGCCTGCCATCGGCCGTGTGCTCCCTTTTATGGGGCGGTCCTGAAGTGCATGTCCTGGGCTGTTATGCCAGCAGAATGCAATCCCCAAACAGGTGACATCTTTACGCTTCTCCAGGTCACCGTCAGTGACAATCACACTACCTCTCTTCTTGAGCTCGGTGGCCCTTATGAATGTGTATTTCCATGCTAGGACTGGCTGTGCAGACTGAAGCAGCAAAGTTCAAGCTCATCCTTTATTAATGCTTCTTTTTCATTTTGCAAATTCCACACGTATCAGTTAAGAATTTATCCTTTGTTGTGAAGCTGCAGCTGATTTCTGCAGCCCAAAGGAATCAGTTCAATTGTTTGTGTTGGAATTTGGTCACAATTTACTCTGCAGAGCAAAAATGGGGCAAACTGTCTTCCATAAGGCTCTATTAATATGTGTCAATATCCCATTTTAATAGTTTAAACTTACGCAAGTGCTAAAAAATGCCTAGTGGGTAATTTCCCTGCATGGTGCGTGCACTGGGCCTATGTGGGGATACAGCAACGCCGGTGCGCTCTGCCTTCGCTTACAGCCCCCCCCAGTACGTGTCCCTCAGCACGGTGACCCGCCGGGGCACACGGGAGCTTCTCAGCCCTGTCACTTACATAATCAATGTGAGCCAGGCTCTGTCTGCTCTCATCATGCGGTCACTAACAGCTGCTGAGTCGCCCTGCTACACACACACCCACAGGCACATGCGCGCGCACACACGCACACAAACACACACCCACCCACAGGTACACGCACATGCGTGTGCACACACACACACACAAGCACACCCCCACAGGCACACACTCATACACACACATCCACAGGCACACATGCGCGCACACACACAAAACCCTAATCCCAACAATGGCAACCTTAACCGCTAACCCAGCCCTAACCTTAACCATAAATAACCAAACAAAAAAGTCTTTTGCCATTTTTAGTGTTTTGATTGTAGTCAGAGATTTTTATAAAATTGAGATTATCCTTGTGAGGACTACAAAAATGTAAAAAGTAGTGGGTTCCTATCACATTGTGGTGAAATCTGGTCCCCACAATGAAGTAATTACAAAAACACATACATGCGCGCGCACACACACACACACACACACACACACACACGGTGTTAGCTTGTTGGATTCATCGAATATTTGGATGTGTAAGTGTATTATCTCCGTATTTATCTTATACCAGAGCTGAGAGTAAACATTTGTTTTTAATAAATCCTTCATAAGCGGCCTGTATTGAAAAGTGGCTTCCCACGAGTGACAGGCCTGACTCACAGTTCCTCATTACGTCGAATAAACACTGACATCACAGGTGCTGTCTCCCTTAAGACTGCTGTTGGTTGCACCCGCCGATGATGGGATCAGCCTTCAGTGGAGTCTTGCCACTGTGTGAAGTTCAGTTCTCTCCCAGGCCAGACAGGGCCTGTGGGAGACATTCATTCAGACCGCTGAGGCTCTGTGAATCCCATTAAATAGCTACATTCTGCATCTAGCCTGGATATACACAGATATGCAAACTAATGGGGGGTGGGGAGGTGAATGACGCATTCGAATGTAAGAAAACAGACGATGAGACCTCTCCTCCCATTTCAGCCGACCGTATACTGCCCCGCGCCACCACGTGCAGAATGGAGCCCGTTGCTGCCCGTCTACCAGCAATGTGCGAGTCATCTAACGTCTCATCACCCTGACAAAGCGTTTCTTTCTTTTCTCTATTGAATCTGTACTGTGGCAGCACAGCACTTTGAATATCGTTTGGTGTGGTGCTCTGCGTGCTGATTATGGCGACGCCGTGAGGGGGAACAGCATGGGCTAAGTCCTGCAGAGCCGTGGCGAACCCTGGAGGCACTTAGGATGGAAGCTTAATGAGTGAAGTGTGTTTTTCTGGGTGTTCCTCCTGTGAGAACAAAAGAACTCGCCACTGTGTTACAGAGGCTGATCGCCATCTGTGACAGAACACCTGAAAAGGGAGTATCGGTGATGAGCCCCGGGAGCCAGTGAAGGAGCCTGGGAGCCCAGTGATGGACCCTGGGGGAGAATGAAGGAGGTTGGGAGAGAGTGAAGGGGCCTGGGAGAGAATGAAGGAGGCTGGGAGAGAGTGAAGGAGCCTGTGGGCCAGCAAAGGAGCATGGGGGAGAGTGAAGGAGCCTGGGGGAGAGTGAAGGAAGCTGGGGGAGAGTGATGGGAACTAGGGGAGAGTAAAGGAGGCTGGGGGCCAGCAAAGTAACATGGGGGAGAGTGAAGGAGGCTGGGAGAGAATGAAGGAGCCTGGGGGAGAGTGAAGGGGCCTGGGGGAGAGTGAAGGAAGCTGGGGGGGAGGAAAGGAGGCTGGGGGCCAGCAAAGTAACATGGGGGCGAGTGAA